>CAWUFW010009817.1:20000-751480 GCA_963921515.1 Calotriton arnoldi | reverse complement strand
TTTTATTTATTTGAAAAGTTTTATAAAGCGCAAACATGACCCAACCGGGTAACAGAGCGCTGTACAAAGATGAAAAATGACGTTTACGTACAGAGACAGTATAAATACATTTACAAAGAAAAGCAAATAAACAGACCGATAACAGCCAACCAAGATGAGGCCGAGCAGTTTCAGCATCGACTTACTTCAAATACAAACGAGATACGTTATAAACCTCCAGTTGAAAAGATTGTCAAGCACTAGTTTCAAGCATAAAGTGAATTGTTAAGCATACAAAAAAAACCACCTAAGTACACTCAATAAGGCAAAATGCGAGGAACCTGAGGCATAAAATAACTGAGGGCGCTAGGGGAGAGTAGGTAGAAGATGAACAGACAGTAAACAGCCCACTCAGATGCGGCCTAAACAGTGTCATCATCTCCTTACTTCAAAGACAGATGAGATACATATTAAACTCCAAGTAAAATGATTGTCAAGCATGAGTTAGAAACAAAGTGAAATTAAATTGTCATATATTTCAACACAAGGTAAAGAAGCTTGTCGGAGATGTATGGTAATTGACTAGCAAATGACAAGGAGCTATTGCTGATGCAGTTCTTCCAATAGTAGTCGTTTGATCTGTTTTTTGAATGAGGCAGTCGAAGGGTTGGCTCTGATTTCCGTCGGTAAGGCATTCCAAATTCTTGGAGCCAGCCCTGAGAAGGTGCGATTGTAAGTTCTTTTTTATTGAATTTCGCAGGTTTCAGTAGTAGGGTATTGGAGCTTCTTAAATTTCTTCTGGCTCCGGAAAGCTCAAGTTTTTTTGCCAGGTAAACGGGGCTATTGAAATGTATAGCTTTATGTGTCAGGCAGGCTATCTTGAAACGGATCCTAGCTTCAATGGGGAGCCAGTTAAGCTGGATTAAGTCAGGTGTGATATGATCATGCTTTCTTGAGCCAGTGATTAGTCTAGCAGAAGCGTTCAGAGTAGCTCTTAGCGGTGCTAGCCTAGATTTAGGAAGACCAGCTCGGGTTACCAATCCATATTCTAATCGTGAGATAACTAAGGATTGGACTGCTGATTGTAAGTCTTCGGGAGGTAGAAACGGTTTGATTTTCCTAAGAGTGTTGAGCTGATGGTTGGCACTCTTAATGGTTGCACTGATGTGACCTTGCATGTTTAGAAATTTGTCTAGGGTGACCCCTAGAGAACAGGCGGAGTCCACCAAATGCGGTGTGCAGTTGAGTGCTGAGATTTTTTTGATCCAGTTATGCGTGGGAGCCTCGTGGTTCCGTGGGGAAATCAGGAGAAATTCCGTTTTGAGAGAATTAAGTAAAAGGTGGTTATGTGTTAGCCATTGTTGAGTTTTTTGAAGCGCTATATTAAGAGTTTTAATGTCATCTGGAGAGGAGATCTTCAAATATAGTTGAGTGTCATCCGCGTACATGTGGTACTGAATATTTGAATCATTTAAAATGGCAGTTAGAGGTTCCATGCATAGGTTGAAGAGTGTGGGCGAAAGTGCAGAACCTTGAGGCACCCCAATAGAGACTGAAGTGCTGGCCGCCAAAGATTGGTTGACTTTGATTCTTTGTGTTCGGTTGTGCAGGAAAGAGGAGAACCAATTAAGGACAGGGCCCGATAGCCCCATCCTGTGTTGAAGAAGGTTAATCAGGTTGTCATGTTTGATAGTGTCAAAAGCAGAGGACAAGTCCAGCAGGATTAGCAGACAGGGTGTATCTTGGTCCAAAGCTCTCAATGCATCATCAACAATGTGAGTTAGCGCTGTTTCTGTGCTATGACCTGATCTAAAGCCTGATTGATGTTGGTCTAGGAGCTGAAATTTCTCAATGTGCTCGCAGAGCTGTGTGTGAACAGATTTCTCGAGCAATTTCGCTAAAGACATGATGTTGGTGATCGGCCGGAAGTTACTAGGATCTGTTAGGTCTGCATTGGTTTTCTTGGGGATGGGTGTGACTTGCCCCATTTTAAGGCAGTCTGGAATCCTCCCCTGTAAGAGAGATTGTTGGATGATCTTGGACCAGAGAGGCAGAACTGCCAAGTTGAGGTCTTTGAGCAGTTTGGCGGGGAGTGGGTCCTTGTAATGGTTGGAAGGTTTCAGAGAAGCCAGGGAAAGTGACAGCTCTTTCAAGTCAGGAGTTCGGAAGGTTCCCAGAAAAATAATAAAATAAAACAAATAAAGTGGTCACTGTAGTCATTGTAGTGTGCAGCAGGTCAAAGTAAGTTAACATAATGAAGAAGGGCGACCTTACTCTTTGCCCCTAGCGAATTCTCACACGAGTACAGGACAGTTCCAATGAAGAACTTGTAGGACTCCGATGTATTTGAACTATATCGAAAGATCAGGTGTGATGGTGCTGGATAGCCACTAGATGGCACTGTTGTATTATTGTCTAAATTACACAGTCAAATGCCGGCTCCGAGACTTGAAGTATTGGAATGAAGATGCCGAGAAGTAAAGAATTATTGGAAAGATGGAGGCATGTAGAAACCAAAAGAAGGCAGAGACAAGCAGACCACTGAATTCAACGACGTTCCGGCTACATCTGAAGAGAGGATCTTGGCTGGCAAAAACACGTGGTTGGCAAAGAGACAGGAATGCAGTGGTAAAGCATTGCAGCAGAGCTTGTGGTGTACAGCAACCACAAGATGGAGGCACGCCGACGTGAGAAATGCCGGGTGGCTCAGAGCGCCTAGATGCATGGAGGGGACAGAGGAAACAACACAGCTCTAATTGAAGGAGACGTCACAAAGCAATAAAGGCAGGACTCGCAAAGCAGCAGGACGATAACGTTTTGGAAGATTATGATCCTTTTTTTTTTTTTTTTTGCATAAAGAGGAGCAACATTACTACCTTGCCAGGACTGAGGAATATTATCTGTTTTCAAACAGTAATGAAATAATGGCTTCAGAATTCCAGCCCATAAGGAGGAATCTGCTTTAACAAGGCAAGATGGAATACCATCCGGCCCCTGAGCTCTACTATTGTTAAGTTCTAAAATTGTATTCACAATTTCTTCTTGAGTTGAGTCAAGTCGGAAAGAAATTGAAGTAGAGGAGAGCAGTCTCGGATCAGGGATATTAATAACAGCTGACGCATATAACTTAAGCAGGAACGCCAGGTACCTTCATCAATTAGGATGGGTGATTTTTTTCTATCCTTACCAGTGCTTTAAATGGAAAAAAATAAGTGCAGGTACTCACCAAATTGAGATGTGTACTAGGGGGGCGGGGCTTGGGGCGGGGCTATGGGGGCGGAGCTATGGGCAGTGCAATGGGATCCGGCCAGGGGCACACATTTAATGTGATTGAGATTTAATTGGTGTGCAGATGTGCATAATTATACGAAAGCATTTCTGGTATATATTTGATTATTGCATTTCCCTTATACGTACAAAAGGGTACATTTATTATTAAAGTGGGCTTCTCATGGTGCAACACCTAGATCACATATGACTTGCACAAGATATTTTCCTTAACATTTTTTGGACAGGTTTAACTATGGTTAACCCTCTTGTCTCACTGCCACTTAGCAGACATCACCCAGCCCCTCCTAGATGGCACAGCTTTGCCTCAAAGCTCCTTACCTGCTGTAAAGTCTGATTCCCTCTTTCTGGAGTTAGGCAAGCTGCTGAAAGCTCGAGCCAGTATGCCTGGCTCTGGCTCAGTTCCAGGTCCTCTTGTACCCTCAAGCCAAAAATGAACTGAACTGTGATAGTGCATGTGCCTGCTAACCAAACTCTAATCTCATGTGCAAAGAATAAGACAAAATAGTGACCTTAATTGCAATACAGGAGAGAAAGAAAGATGAAGCCATCTAGAGGCTGAATTGCACAATGTGAAAGCAGAAATTCTGGGATCAATCCCAGCTTCCCCACATGACCAAATTGTGTGATCGTAGACAAATATTTTATCTTGCCAACCTCCTTTTTCTTCATTAGCACATATGATGGTATATTCAAATGCTAAAGTTCAAGCTGTGTGCAGTACAATTACATCTTGTACAGTATAATGTTGCTTCATTCATGAAAAGAAAATAGCCCATAAATGATGCACACCTGAAAAGTGACTTGCTTCCTAGATCACTAATGGCATTGTCCTCATGGTGGGAGCACAAACTCCTCTCAGTGCTGTGATATAAGCTTATGCACCAAGGTGAAATGCTTCCACATGAAAAAAATACACTTTTATTTCACTGGTAATGTTTTCAGGGCTCGACTTCTGTATGAGCTTTTAAGGCCAGGCCAGACTTCCTGGTTCGGCTCTGACTGGGCTCTCCTTGTTAATTTGTTGGTTCACCCACCTCTACCCCTCCCAGAGCCCCTCCACTAACCCAGGAGAAAATGGCCTGTACAAAACAAAATACAATTGTGTTGAAACACTGCGGAGAGAGCAGATCTGCACTGAAGAGAGAGTGGCCTTGCACTTGCTACAAGCGCACCCTTTCACGTGCGCTTCAAGTGCAGAGTGTGGTAATACAGGGCTTGTCGGGCTTGCAACTATACATCTGCTATGCTGGACACTGCAGACAACACTCACTCATGCAAGAACACGCACAGGGTCACAGAAGCATTCATGCACGCAGACAGGGCATTCAGTACATGCGTTTTAGAAATGCTTACATTCGCTGCTGCCCACATTACTAAACCTTAACTCCCACTGGCTGTGCACAGCATCACTATCACCACTTTAGTCCTCAGTTTGGATCCAAACATTTGCTGCCCTATTCTACTATGCCAGCAGGAAGTCTTCTCTTCGATTTCCCGAGAGTCACGAGATATGCCTGTTAGCCGGCCCGCTCTCACACCTACAGTGCTATGGACTCCACAGCGCCTGAGTACACACTGCAGATAGCTGCCAAGGTTTCAGATTGCTTATGTGTGACATTTTCATAATTTCAGTGTAATTATGAGTGACATTCAACGACTATGAGTGACACTTTCTCACAGGCAAAATCAAGCAGTGAAGACGAGGGAAACCTATAAATTTCAGAAATTACACCCATTTGAGCAACAAGAAACTCTAAGAAGATCTTACAACTGCTGCAGAGCACTAGAAATGAAAGGGCACTTTGGCACCACACTGTACCAAACGGGATGTAAGAGGCCCTACCTACACGCATGATCTCAGCTGCCTACTAATACAGTTTCATAATTATTCACACTTGCTTTCAATCTGCCGCTGCCTGGTGTTCTGGAGGGCACCAGAATATTCTGCATATGGAAGCCTCTTGCACTAAACTCTCGAACAAAAGCTAAGGAGAGTCCTGATTAAATGCACCCCCAGCAGCCCTGGTTTAATGCACCCCCAGCAGTGTCAGCATCCAGTGCTGTGCTGTCAACGAAGTGACGGCAGAGTGAGGGCTCTTATTAAATGCAACCCAGCAGTGTCAACATCCAGTGCTGTCAACATACTGACGTCAGAGCAAGGGCTTTGATTAACTGCACCCCCAGGGAACTAGGCCGAAGGGCGGCGTCTGTCCCTTTAATAAGGCACATCTGTGACCTCGAACCACGAACAAACCCTCATCCGAGGAAATGCCAAGAACATTTGTCTGACGTGAGCTGAACAAAAAACAGCAGCTTCATGTGTAGTGAACAAACAATATCTGCAATAACACTGTTCTCTGCTCAGTGCTCCGAGCCCGAGGCCCGCGGTACATCAAATATACCACGGAAACAATTAATATACGTTTAACCTTTTCTCCAAGAGGCCAAATGTGGCAATAATGAACTTCGAAAATAGCAAATAAAGTAAAGGAGTTCAAATGTCTTTTGAAGCATCTGGACAACTCCACGTGGAACATAAATGTGAATAAAATCAAAAGGACTGGAATAAAAGTCAGCACAGAAGGGGAGAACCGTGCCTTTATCTCAGGAGGCAGATGCTCTTAGTGGAAGAGATCTGCCTGGCGCAGGTTCCTCCCCCCACCACCACTGCACCCCGTTATGAGCCCGATGAGGCCTGGTGAAGGGCTGATGCCTGGGGGTCAGGTACACTGCATCCAGTTACAACAGGGAATAGAAAGCTAAGCAGTGAGCGCTGTAACATGCTCACAGTTACCACAATGATGATGCACTTTCATTTTGGTGCCTGTGCCTAATTTCTGTCCCAGTCTGACTCTGGTCAGAGCAGACAGAGAGTCACAGGCTGTGTCAGTAATCAGTGTGTGTCGGCCCCTCCCAATCTTCCTGCCAGCTCCCTGGCTCTGAATGAATGCCTACTAGCGGCCGCTCAATTACACATTGTAAGGGGAGATTAGCACTCGATCAGAGTGCTTCACGAAAACCGACCCACTCATTGTCAGCTGTGTTGCGCTTCTTTTTGTAAATGCCAATTTCACGGAGCTTGGCTTACATTCCCATGAGTACCGGTACTCTCTTTGGACAAAGAGAAGTTCCGGTACTCAAGCGCCGAAAATTTAGAAGTGCCGGTACTCAGTACCGGTGAGTACCGGCCCATTTAAAGCACTGATCCTTACCTTCATTTTTCGCTATCAGAAACCAAAATGTACGCATATTGCGTTGAGTAATTGCTGACTGGAGATCAAACCAGTACTTTGCTACCTGATTGTTTTTCATTAGTTGTCTTTCAAGATCAAAGGTGACATATGGCTTAGAATGGTCGCTCGACAAATTAGGACAGATATCAAAGTTTGTCCCAAAATATGTCCCAAAATAATGAACAAAAACAGTATCAGGGAAAGCTGTGAGTCTCTTTGCCAGGTTAAATTATTAGATTTCACTTAATCAAATCTGCCATTAATTAGGGCCATGTTTGCATGTTTAACTCCAAAGCCCACATTAACAGATGCATAAAGTGAGCACAGCACTTACTATTTAGGAGGGTCGGCGAAGTAAGATACCAATAAGAATCTAATGCCAGAAATCCTACGTCCCTGTAAGCTAGAGATGTAGTTCTCAAATTAAAGTCTACTGCTACAATTAATACTACTATCTGGAACTGTTATAATGATTGTAGAAGAACCCGCTTGTACATTATGCAAAAAAAGTACAAAATTGATAGGGCTACAGTAAACGTTACAAAGTAAAAATTCATACAGAAGGTAATCTGATCACACAGGAACAATAGACAACCATAGCATGTGATAAAAACGGCAACCAGTTGTGAGGTTTTCCAAGTAAAAGGGGATCGTAACAAAATGATAACCCCCCCACCACACACATACACACACACACACACTGGGCGGCCTCTAGCTGAGGAAGTGGCAGGGCAACAATAAAATAAATAATTGTCTAAATCAGTGTTTCTCAAAATGTGGGTCGCGAGCTAATTTTGGGTGAGTCAGGAAATAAGGATGCCTTTAAGTTCTGTATTTAATTTGCCCCAGTTGCTGGTGATTCAAAGCCAGAGGTCAAATGTCAGGCTGCTTTATTGTTTTAACATTGGGATTGGTGTTTTCTTTTTTTCCCTAACTGCAAAGTGAGAGGATTTAAAGTGAATTATGTGAGAATGTAGGATGTTGTTTTTTGCAAAAAACAACAAAATGTACATACCTGTAAAAGAACTGTATGCATCCAGCAGTTAGAAAAGCTAAAATGAAGCACATTGTTTGTAATTCTGAAGTGTGATGGAAACAGAGATTTTAATAGTATTAAAACAGATCAAAGCACTTACTTAGTGATGCACAAATGGTGAATATTCACTGAAACCCAACACAATGCTTTAGTCACGTTTACAAAATCGTCCGCTTCATCTGCATTAAAGGTATGTGGATCACAAAAATGTATTGTTTTGAAAAGTGGGTCATGGTTCTAAAAAGCTTGGGAACTACTGGTCTAAATAAAAATCCTTTGTTAGCCAAGTTTCTTGTAAACAAATAATTAATGCATTGTCAAAGTAAACACCAAAGTTATCCAATGTAAGTAGACCTTGTAGCCCAGCCACATTTCAGCCACATAGCTTCCAAAGATTACTAGGAGGAACGAGTAAGATTAAGCACCTTGGGGAGCCAAGACCAAGTTTTATCCTCCAATGCTGAAAATAGGTTCATACAGCATGTCTATTCAGACAAGAAAATGTATTATTTGTAGGAAAAAGCTCTATAAACCTTAAGATATTTGAATGAACACAAGAGGGAATTGAATCCTGAGAGGTGACAAATTCACCCTTCTTTGATCCAGACTCAATTTTTGGTGAGAACATAACAGCATTTGGATAAGTCTACATATGTTCCCTTTGCCTACATCAGAAACTCCAATATTGTTCTTGATATCAACAATACCCCCAATTTCACACAGAAATGGGGCGACCCATCATCAGTTTTGCCGGTCAGTGATAAAGGGCCACCATCAGATAAAGAGATATTAGTTAGATATCCTCCTGAGATGAGATCTTTCATCCCACTGGCGAAACTAATTCAGGCTGATTCACAGACATGATTTTCTTCACTGACTTCTTTCTCATTCTATGTAAGTTATTATGTTTATTTTTTTCTGATGCTTGGGAAGTGCAGGACGTGGCATATTACCTTCGTAACCATTCTTACTAACAATACTTCCTGTACCAACCTGAACAGCACTATCAAAATCTTTGTCTGAATGTGGTTTAACCAACTGCACCTTTTGAACCATATTAACTTCTGGATTTGTCACACCATTCCTCCCTGGACTAATTCTTGAAGCAGGGCACAGATAGGCCTCACATTTAGAATTGCCATAACAGCCGGTGGCCGAGATCTCAATTGACACTAAATCATTATTCAAGGAAGGTATTCTGGAACTGTAAGTGGACGGCTTACCTTCCGAGACTGGCCTATTGGGATGTGTGAAGTAATTTGTAGGTCTCAAACTCAAGGACTCTTTAAAGTCAAGTTTTAGATTACTTGATGCTTCATCCTACACTTTATTAGTAAGTGCTTTCAGATTTGATGATAACCACAACAACAAATGTTCTTGAACCTATAGATGCTTATTAGTCAATTTCAATAAAGAAAATAGCACCGAATGGCTTGAGGGCATCATACAGGAGAGGTGGTAGGTCTACTGTCCGAGGCTGCGGGTCATTATTTCCAGATTGGGAAAAGGAGTTCCTCCATTCCAAGAATGATGCGTACTTCATTAAGGGTTGTCCTGAGGAAAGCAAGCCCTCCATACTTAAATTAGACTGATCAAAGGACTCCTAATTCATGTCCGACAACAGAGGACCATGAGAATCATTAAAGAGAGGCATGTGGGTAGCCATTGTTCTCAGCTTCTTGTTCTTAGTCAGGAATGAGTATTTTAATAGGAAATGACCCAGCATCTCATTTCCCCCCAAAATGTCCTTTAATGGAGATGAAGATTTTAAGTTGTGTGCCATTCTCTGACAGGATCCAAATCCTTAACATTTACCTCCGATTTACTAAGAGTTCTGCTCTCCAACGAAGAGAAGCAACCTGAATTAGTTCTCCCTTTGGGGGTGAAAATAATTCTTGGAGCGGAAACCTCGTATTCAGCCCTGCAAAATGTTCTAGGCTTTAAGTACTTTTCTACCTCCTTTCTCAAAGCGTTTGCAGAAAGCTAGTCAATCAGAAATACCTAACTGGTCCAGTCTTAACGTGACAACCTCTGCCCTTCTACTGGGGTTGTTGGGTGCTGTAAGATTAACCAATATCCCCCTAAAATCCAAAGCTCCAGATGAGTCACCGGTTAGCAAGGCAGAAAGGCAGGAGGCCAAGGACAGAAGCCCAAGGGCCACGTTGGCGCCGCCTGGTCACGCAGACCCACACTGTCTCAGGCCATCACTACAGGCCCTCTGTGACAACACCCTCCCCGAGTACAGGCACCGCCACCAACCGCTCGACTGCTCGGGTGACAAAGATGTGGCGCAAACTGAATGAGAGTTTGTCTTGGGGTCCACTGAAGCCACCACTGACCCTGAGTGCTGAGCGAAATAACATGAGGGAAGAGCACGCCCACTGCCCGCTGCGTCACTGCATGTGCAGGACTCCACGTGGCACCAACCTCTGTGCCTCTGAACCAACTTCTGCTAGTGTATCACAGTGTAACGAGGTTGCACCCCTGCGGGGGCACAATCTCTGCATAGTGGACATGATGATCTATGGTCTGCCAACCTCTAGCTTTAGATTCGGTGACACAGCCACCTATGCAGGTGATGTCCGCTCCCGTCTAGCCAGCACAGTGCAGCACACTCAACTCTACTTCTTCCGAAACACAACAGATTTGTATGTAACATGCAGGCAATGAGTTTGAGATGTGGTAGGAAGGGAACAGTTTCATCCAACCAGTGTCGATAAAATAAATGTGAATGATATGGGTGGCAGCAACACATGATATTTTCAACAATTTGAAGCTCTACTGCCTGCACGAGTAAGATAACAAAGCTACATCAAAACCTAAATTATTGTTATTGCATCAACAGAGATATCCGTAAATAGTCCATTATATCCACGGAGTGTATGACTAAATCCCAAAATAAAGAAATTATGAATCAAAATATCCCAGATGAAGAAGGCGACTTTCTCTTATCTATGGCAAGAAAAAGAAACCCCCAGCAGCGTCCTCCTTGCACCAAGCATTCCATCGATATCAATATAACATTTTTCCTTTTACCTATCAGCCTAGATTAGATCTCACACATTAATTGTTATACCCCAACTTCTAAAAGAGCGTGTCTCCACTACTTATTGTAAATTTAGCCTAAAATGAGCTGCCAGAAATGAATGTGCGTGCAGTATTGTTCCATGGAGCTTCAATGTGGTTTATCTCCCTTATGGAGGCAACCAAGGTTTGATAATGCCGTCGCTGTACTACCCCTGGCGGCTCACCTCCCGCTTGTTACTTACCCGTGTAGAGGATTGTAATATATATGTTTCTTTGCTTAGTTATGTAACTTGCTTGTGCGCTTGCCTGTTTACTTTTGTCTGGGTCTCTATGTTCCACTTTGGGTGATTTGGTTGTGTTCGAATGAATTGTCCTTCTCTAACACCTGGTCCTGAACATCTGACGAGGCAAGCTGCACTGGTCGTGGGCTCCCTTTACTCCATTAAACTTATCTGTTGAATACTACTGGAACTAGTGGAGTCTCTCAATAACAAGGATGCCCTAACAGGGATGCTGAGTGGCGTTGGACAGCAGGAATATACAACCTTGGAATCCTATACAACCTTGGAAGAACCATAATCTAGCTGGCGCTCACCGCTATCAACAACACCTCCATAACCACCGCCAACTTCCCGTCTTGCAGGAAAAATGCAGAAGCCAGCGCCCTATTGAAGAAACCAACAGCGGACCCCAACACCCTCAGCAGCTACAGACTCATCTTACTCCTTCCTTTTCAAGCTAAAATCATTGAGAAAGCCATAATTGCCCAATGCGCAGACCACTTAGAACTCCCTCAACTCCTAGACCGCTCTCAATCAGGTTTCGTCACCAATGGCAGCACAGAGACAGCCCTCACTGCGGCCTCCAATGACATCAGAAGCATCCTCAACCGATAAGAAATGGCCACACTCTTCCTCCTTGACCTCTCTGCAGCTTTTGATACGGTCTCCCACCAGTCACTCATCAGAACGCTTCAGCATTTGGGTATCTGCGGACCAGCCTTCAAGTGCATATCCTCCTTCCTCATGGACAGAGCTCCACGAGTTAGGCTCTTCCCCCACCCCCTATACCTCATCACCCAAGAAACTCATTTGCGGAGGCCCTCAAGGATCTTCGCTCAGCCCAGCACACTTCAACCTATATGTGACGCCCCTCGCGGACATCGTCAGAGCCCACATCATCCACGCAACATTCTAAGCCAACCGAGGATATATGCCTGGAAGGCAATATTCCAACAGACCAGTTATTCCAAAGCCATCATATACAGGTTTAAATATAGTGGTTATTGAACCTCTCATCTTCTCTGAAAATTAGAGTTTCGCCCCCGTATTTGACTAGTGATCTACTGAAGTATCTTTCTATTTTTTGTTCTTTACAGATATTTACTTAAAGTCCCAGGTCGCCCGTTTTTTGATCCGAGTCGCTTATGGGTATTCTTTATGGTTCAAATTGTTTTTATTGTAATGCGATTTCACAAAGAAAAACAGTGCTCGTTTCATGTAAACGCTTAACAGAGGCTTCGCAGAGCCCGAAGAATTTATATGCGTAAATCACAAAAACATTATATAAACCAGAGAAAACCTCCCCCACACCCCTTCCATTCACCAATTTGCTGGGTGTTGAGTATCTACTAAAGTATGGTGTTTATTGCCCCTCCGGGGTTGCAGGTGCAAAAGTATCTGGCAACCGCAGCAAACTAAGGTACTTGGGGCATGTAAGCTCCGGGAAGTCTTGGGATAGTAGGGTCAAAAGGGACACCAGGCCTCTTGAAATGCAGAGCCTTGTCCCATGAGAGTCAGTGTTATTTTCTCCGTTCCCAGCATGCGCCACAACTTCCTAAGCCACCCGGAGTGTGTCGGAGTTTGTGTGGTACCCCAATGCGCCAAAATGTTTTGCATGGCCGAGCCTAGTGCGAAGCCTATTAATCGGCCCCTACTTAATTTCAATGGGTAAGACAGGGGATCAGGGACCCCCAACAATACATGTGCGGGAAACCTCAGTAATTGGGTGTCCATGTGTTTATCTACCTCATCCAACACACGAGTTCAGTACTGCTGAATCTGCGGACATTCCCATAGTATATGGACCAGAGTCCCCTGCACTCCAGTTTCTCCAGCATTCTGCACTGGAGGAGGGTTTGATTTTATGCACCCTTTCTGGAGTATAATACCAGTATGTCGATACCTTCGTGAGTGTGTCTGTTAATGCCATGTTAGTGGCTGTATGAGGTGACCTATAACATATTCCCTCCCATTGCTTGTTACTTAGCGTTCTTCCCAAGTTCTTTTCCCATCTGGCCCGTCCTGCATTGTACGTGTGTTTGCTTCGCTCAATCAGCATTTTATATATATCCGAGATCATCCCCTTATCTGAGGTCTCAGACAACAACCATCGCTCATAACGAGTAAGGTGGCGTTGCGCCGCGTCTCTTTCCGGGGGCTGTAGTATCCAACGCCTCATTGTAGGTAACGCAGTCTTTCTGTCTTGGGAATGCCAAAATCTGCTTTAATCTGCGGGAAAGACAGGACTCCTTCCACGTCAAAGAAATGACCGATGGCCCTGCACTGAGTGCGGCTCCAAGCAGTAAATTGACCGTCCCTGGCTCGAAGGCTGGGTTATCAAACAGCGGGGTCAGTGGGGAGGGAAATGTTGTTAAGTTAAGTTTCACACTCGTTTGGTCCCACACTACCATGCTCGTGTGTGTGATTGAGGAGAGGTATAGGCTTCTTGGTCTATGTGCTTTTCCCAAAAGGGAATTCTCATCAGCGGTGTTCCGGCCACTGCCCTATCTTGGAACAGCCAGTGTTTTTCAGACTCCGTGCGGTTCCATTCCACTAGGTATCTCAACTGGGCCGCTTGGTAATACAACTGAAGCTTCGTTACGCCCAGCCCACCCTCAATCGGTGGCAAGTAGCTAAGAGTCTTGTTCACCATTGGTGTCCTACCTTGCCAAATACATTGTGAGACTGCTGCCTGTAGCCTTTGTATTGCGCCTGCGGGAGGTTGCAGGGGGAGGGTCTGGAACAAATATAGTATCTTAGGGAGAACCACCATTTTAACAGCTGCCACTCTGCCTAACCATGAGATCCGGTGATGCTTCCATCTCCGAATGTCCGCCTGTATTTGTTTATAAAGGGAGTTATAATTAGCTATGACCGTAGCTTGTGTGGTTGATGCTATCTGTACCCCAAGATAAGTAATGGTATTGCCCGACCACTGCATTTGTATTGTTTCTGAAGCTGTTCCACCTTTTGCGGCGGAAGGGAAAGGTTCAGCGCAACGGATTTCTCCACGTTTAATTTGAACCCGGAGGCTTTGCCAAAGGCGTTTAGTTCCCCCAAGAAAACACCCATAGATGTAGCAGGTTCACTGAGGGTCACCAAAACGTCGTCTGCGTAGAGGCTGAGGACATGCTGGTCTCCCCCAAATGATACCCCAGTTATTTGCGGATTTTGTCTCCCTTTTGCGCCAGTGGTTCCATATACAACGCGAACAGTAGGGGCGACAGGGGGCAGCACTGGCGTGTCCCCTGAGCTATCTGGAACGGGGCCGAAGTATATCCATTTACCCTAACTGTTGCTACAGGTGAGCGATAACAATTTAGTATCTGCGTCCGAAAACGCTCCCCCAGACCAAAGTGGGATAGGACGTGGTCAAGATAGGGCCAATGCACTCTATCAAAGGCTTTTTCAGCGTCTATTGTCAGAAGCATATAATTCCCCGGGAATTTAGCTGCCTTGTCCAAAATATGCAACACCCTTTTGGTGTTGTCGCTAGTTTGTCTCTGTGGGATAAATCCCGCCTGGTCAGGATCGACCAGAGCGGGCATGTATTTGCTGAGCATATCGGCCAATATTCCTGTAAATAATTTAAAATCGATATTGAGTAATGAAATAGGCCTGTAAGAGCTGCAGTATTGGGTATCTTTCCCCGGTATGTGGATAACCGTAATCGCGGCCTCCAGCATTGATGCTGGGATCATTCCCTGGTTGGCAAAGGTGTTAAAAAGTCGGGTCAGAATAGGTGCTACTTCCGAACAAAAAGTCTTATAAAACACTGCGGTATAACCATCGGGACCTGGGGATTTAGCCAACTTCAGATGGACAATTGCGGCAATCACCTCTTCAATGCGAATCTCCTCCTCTAATGCGGAGGCCTGGTCCTCTGTCAGTCTAGTTGTGGGCACATCTTTGAGATAGTTAAAACTCTCTGTGTTGTCCAGCATTTGACCTGCATAGAGATGTCCGTAAAACTCACGAAACACCTCTGCTCTACCTACGTCCGTTGATACCGGATTACCCATCCGGTCCATGACGGTCTGCACTCCCCGTCGTTGTCGCTGCTCACAGAGTTTGTGTGCTAGGAGGCGACCACACTTGTCCCGCCCCCACATAAAAGGAGTGGCGCAAACGGAGGGCAGAGTATTCTGCCTTGTCTAAGTCCAAAGCAGCCAGTTGGGCACTGACCGCACTGAGCTTGCGCCAAATCCTAGGAGCCCCTGACCTATGGTGCTTGTGCTCTAGCTCTCTAATCTGTAGTGCCAAGCTATCCCTCTTCTCTTTTCGGATTTTATTATCCGCTGCAGACGTCGCTATCAGTTCTCCCCTCACCACTGACTTGAGGGCTTCCCATAGGATAGCTGTACTAATCTCAGGGAGATCATTGTGTAATGTAGTCCCTTATGGTCTGTCTGATTCGTTTCACCACTTCGGGTCTGTGTAGGCGGGAGTCCCACAGTCGCCACTGCCTGTATGGGCGAGCTTGAGAGGGAAGCACCGCCGTGGTCATCACTGCTGAGTGGTCCGATAGTGCAGCAGTGAGTATCTCCGTGTCCTCCGTCAAGGCAGCCACCTCTCTGGAGCTCAGGAGGTAGTCCAATCTGGCATAGGTTTTCTGCGCATTGGAATAGAAGGAAAACCCTTTCGTGGGAGGGTGAGCTATTCTCTATAAGTCCACTAAGCCTAGGTCCCCCAGTCTAGCATGTCCTTTTTGGGATAGGGCCCCCGTTTGACCGTGACGCTGGGCTGATCTATCCATCTCATTATCAAAAACCAAGTTAAGATCCCCACCCAGCAATATATATCGTTCATCAGTGGCTAGTGCTTCAGTGAATGCTCCGTGTAGGAATTCTTCCTGCCCCTCATTTGGGGCGTAGATTGATCCCAGTATTAGCTCCCTGCCACCCACTGCAAAACGATATGAGGGCAATACCCCTGATTTCAGCCTCCTTTTGTATCACCCTACCCTGAAAGGAGCGGGCTACTAGAATGGCCACACCTGCTGTTTTAGTTGTATTGGACGAGAACAGCTGAGTGGGGAACAGACGTGATTTAAGTCTATAACAGTCTCTAGCTAAAAGGTGTGTTTCCTGTAAAAGGCAGATGTCCGCCAGAGTGTTTTCAAGATAAGATAGGATTGCTCTGCGCTTAATCGGGTTATTAAGTCCCCTCACATTGAGGGTGAACATTTTAAGTCTGTGGGCTGGCATGTTAACCATATGTAGCACAACTTATCCGAATCCCTGCCCTTACTGGATCCGCTGAGTACGGTATGTCGCGACCCTGGATTATTGGCACTAACTGTGTAAGATACCCCTTGGTAAAGCGTAGCGGTGAATGGAGACCCCTTAAACTATCCCCCAAAAGAAGAAAAACCCCAACAATAGGAAAAAAACAATAGGCTCCTAAGGAGGCATGGATCAGGTGAACCCACACCGCATTCAGAGTCAGTCCGACAGCCAAACTTGGCCGCCAGTGGATGATTATGGGGTCCGTGTTGTGGCCAAGTTCCCCCCCCGCCAACCGCTTACTAGTTCACACTGTGCACGCTCAAGTATCCTCAGCCTTTGCCAGGACCGCAGGGATCGACTCCAGCACCTTCTGCTGTTCTTTTGCAATTTCGGCCTGGTCCGGTTTGTTCGGGCCTTGGCGACGGTTCTGTCTGCGCCATCGTGGGCGTTGATCTCCCCGCGACGGGGACTCCCGCTCTCTTCCACCCAGGTCTTCAGGAGGTTCTATTCCCAGGAGTCGGCAGGCTTCCGTCAGAGAGCGAATCTGTTTTAGTTTACCTCCCCATCTGAAGATAAGCCTGAAGGGGTGACCCCATGAATATGAGATGTTTTGTTCCCGCAGGAAGGAAGTGACTGGTCGGAAATCTCTGCGTTTTTGCAGTGTTAGAGATGCAAGGTCTTGAAACAGGCAGGGAGACTGTCCCCTGAATGTGATTGGATGCTGTGCCCTTGCCTTTCGAATGATTTCTTCTTTAGTCTGAAAATCTTGAACACAGACCAAGATGTCCGCTGGGGGGCCTTTGTCGGAGCGAGGGGCGCCCACTCTATGTGCTCTGTCAATTTTGATCATTGTATCTTCAAGTGGGTTCCTGCTGCCGCAATCCCGGGGGAGCGTACCAGCAGAGTGAGCTATTCAAACCTGCACAGGGGCTATGAATGTCGTTTGGGCGCTCGCCAACCTTGATCCGGTCAACGTGCTTTAGTTTGTCTACTATGGTCCCAGAGACCACCACCGGTCTGCAGCTAGGTCCGGGGAGCGTTGAAGGGCCCCAGAGGGCTCTACCCCTCTCGGATCACCTTCTGTTGTTGACAGGACCCCAGAGTTCTCTCAATATCTTCCTGATCGTCTGCGGTAGCACTCCGACCACACTAATCCAGGACGGGCCGCCGGGCGCAGACCCCGAGCCGCACTCTATTGCGTAACCGGCACCTCCGTTGCGCCTCAGTTACTACGCACTGCAGTCCCCCACTTCGAGGTAGATGTAAGTGCGATGCACAGTATTCCAGGGTGGAGTAAACAGGGGAGCGCTGCTTCTCGTGGTGTGGCCCCACTTCAATTCTTGTCACCTCTAGCGATACCCACTCCACCAACGAGTGCAGCAGGCCCAAGCGTCACAGGGGCAAAGCACCTCTAGCCGGCCCACCCCCAGGCGCGTCAAGAGTGTAGATCCTCAGAGTCAACGTACGCCACCCCGCTGGTCGCACACCGACTAATGGAGGGCCGCGGCCCGGTCTCCTTCTGTTACGCTATTCACCAATGGACTGGGTGCGGTCACCGGCCCGAGGAGCAGGGCCGGCCCGATTTCGCTGCGTGCGCGCCGAGGAGACTCCGCCACAGGAGCGCCCACAAATGTTTACTCCCCGCGCCTACCCCGATCTTGTTGGCGTCGAAGTGTAGCGTTCTGCTCCCCTCACGGCGCCAATGGGGCCAGCTACTGCATCCACTCCAGCTATGGGTGCAGGAAACTTCCGTTGCTCCAGCTATAGGAGCGGCTCGGGCGCCCCAATACAGCCCCACCCGTAGTCGATCCTAGGGCTCCCACCTCTCCTTCCTGAATCGACGACGTATACTCGCCAGGGTCCCTCAGTGGATGTGGGACGCCGCAGTAGAAGGCTTCAGGGCTGCTATTCCGCCGTCAGTGCAGGCAAAAATCTCCCGGCTTATTCCAGCAGTCCGGGTCGTACAGTGCCCCCTTCGGTTGCTGCTCTGATCCTCAGACCGGCCACAGCTCAGGCAGCTCAAAGTGGGGCTTCGACGTCGTGTATTTCAGGGGCTCACCTCGCCACTCCGGGCTTGTGACCAGTCCCGTATACGAAGCGGCCGGACTCACGGGTGCGGCCCGCAGATGGGCTCGGGGTCGCTCCCAACCGCCCGCTCCGTGCAGTGCGTCACTCGGGCCTTGTCTGTCCTCGCTCCGGCCTCTGGTCTCTGAGCGCCGTCCGAGCTCCAACTCTGTCCGGGAGCGTCACTCTGGGTCAATCGTCCGTTCTGTGGGACCTCTGGCTGTTGGGGTTCCCCACTGCTTCGTTTCCCCTCATTTCGGGCTGATGGCCTGGAGGATGGTGCAATTTGGGCGGTGGCGAGCGTGAGCGACGCGAGAAAGCGTCCTATCTCGCCGCCATCTTGGCCATGCCCCTCATGGGTATTCTTTAAGCATTACTTCGGTTGACCCCCTTGGTGATCCTCTCCAGGCCCTGTCTCCCTTTTGCCTGGTCAGTAATCATCTTGCGCCCTGAGGAAGGTGCAACCAATATCCCAGGTCTCCACCAAAACACACATTGGCGCTGATCTTGGATTGGAACTCAAGGACCAGAGTACTCAATTAATTCTACCATTCATGAATCGAGTGATCTTAGACATGGTCTATGTATAATAAGCATTTGAAACAAGCATATTTATGTACAAAATAAGGATTCTTAGTTTTTTAGGTTCTTGTTGTTCCTTGTATAATAACTCTTTTGGATTTTATTGATCTGTGTTGTATATGTATGGAAGATTGATTTGTGTGATCTGTCTGGTATGTATGTTGTGTGATTGACAGTCCGACTGTGATGTTTGAGGTTTGAGCCTGGCTTTCCCCACAGTGTAGGTACACTGTTTTGAATATTGCTATTGGTGTTTTGACAGCTGAACAAACTTTGTATATACTTTATTCTTGGGGAATGTACTAGAAATCATTCGATATTGTGAATAAACATGATGTATACATTCTTGCTATATATCTGGTCCTGAGATTTGTCATGTTTTGAATCACTGGGCTTTATGCAACTTATTGCGCTTTGAAATTGTTGATTAGTGGAGCAAGACCACTGACCTGGCCAGTGTGACTGCTCTCCCCCGTCCAGCTCCACCACTGAGTGCTGCCCTCTGAGCCCTGAGCTCACTGTTGCAGGGTGTTCGAGGCCCTCCTCCACCCGCAGGCTCCTGCCTGCACCTCATCCCTGGTGGTCCAGTGGGAGAGCTTCTGCTGTTCTGCCTGTGCCTCTCTTACCTCTTTCCTCTGTGCCCTCTTTTTCTCTTTCCTCTACTTCTCTTTCTTTACCTCAGTGCCCTCTTTTTCTCTTTCCTTTTCTTTCTTTCTTTCCCTTTTCCTTAGTTTTTCCCCTCGTTTTCCCCTCCCCTCGCCGCTGCTGCCCACGCAGCCCCTCCCCCTCCAGTGTGTCCTTCCCCCTCCTAGCTGCCCTCACCCCAATCCCTACTTAATGGTGCCCGCTACGCGGCAAGAAGTGCAAGACCACTGACCTGGCTAGTGTGACTGCTCTTCCCCCGTGCAACTCCACCACTGAGTGCTGCCCCCTGAGATCACCGTTGCAGGGTGTTCGAGGCCCTCCTCCACCCGCAGGCTTCTGCCTGCCCCTTATCCCTGGTGGTCCTCTGGGAGAGCACTCTGCTCTTCTGCTGTTCTGCCTGTGCCTCTCTTGCCTCTTTCCTCTGTGCCCTCTTTTTCTCTTTCCTTTCCTTCTTTCTTTCCCTCAGTGCCCTCTTTTTTTCTCTTTCCTTTCCTTCTTTCTTTCCCTAAACTTCCACCTGGACAACCACGACGACTAAAACATCGCCTCCCTCCTAGAGAACAGTGCCAACATAGGACTGAAACAACTAGTCTCCGTCCCCATGCACACAGCTGGACACACACTCGACCCCGTCTTCATCGAAGGAAACAGCGTCTCCTACAGCCACACCACGGAACTCCTCTGGACAGATCACCACTGCATCCACTTCTCCTTCAAAAAAGAAAACACCATACACAAGCACGCCCACCGCAGAAGCTGAAACATTCACCGAAGACCAGCTCACCGCTGCCCTTGTCAGTACCACACTACCGACTACGTCAGACGCAAAAACCGCAGCACGCAACCTCCACCGCTGGATCACGAACCGCACCAACACACTCGCCCCCCTCAAGAAAGCCACCGGAAGACACATCAAGAAAGCAAGCTGGTTCACCCCTGCACTCCAAGACTCCAGACGCTCCTGCGACGACTCGAAAAGACATGGAGGAACAACAAAACCCCGGAAACACGTGCCGCCTACAAAGCAGCCACCACCGCACACCACCATCTCATCAAATCCGCAAGGAATAAATCCCTCCAAGACAGAATCCTCACCAACGCTCCAAAGAGCTTTTCTCCATCATCAAGAAATTCGCCAAACCCTGCAGCCAAACAACATATGTCCCACCCTCCCAAGACCTCTACAACAGACTCGGCACCTTCTTCCACCATAAGAATGATGATCTACGACAACTTCGACAACCAGTACCAACTCACCGCTCCCCTCCATGCGACGCCACCGTACAGACCCTGCTCAAATGGACCCGCTTACAAAGAGCCGCCTCTGCCATCGCAATCGAACTACGTTGGACGATCAACTGCTCCTTCGAGACCGCCACCTTCCCAGACGACTGGAAACACACCGAAGTCAACACCCTCCTGAAGAAACCCTCTGCAGACCCGACGGACCTCAAGAACTGCAGGCCCATCTCCCTGCTTCCATTCGCAGCCAAGGTCATCGAAAAGGCCGTCAACACCCAGCTAGCAAACTTCATCGAAGCTAACAACGTCCTGGACATCTCCCAATCCCGATTCCGTAGCAACAACAGCACCGAAACCGCCCTACTCGCCTCCACCGATGACATCCGCTCCCTCCTCAACCAGGCGAAAAGGCAGCCCTCATCCTCCTGGACCTCTGGGCTGCTTACGACACAGTCTCCCACCGCACCCTGGCCACCAGACTCCACGACGCCGGCATCTGCGGCAAGGCCCTCGACTGGATACGCTTTTTCCTCACCGGCAGAACTCAGCGGGTCAGACTCCCTCCCTACCTCTCGGAAGTGACAGAGACCAACTGTGGAGTACCCTAGGGCTCCTCCTTAGCCCCACCCTCTTCAACATCTACATGGCCCCCTTGCAACCATTGTCAGGAACCACGGGCTCAACATCGTCTCTTACGCCATCGACACCCAGCTGATTTTATTTTTTCACAATAGCTTTCGCTGGGAATCAAGATGGGAATTAAAAAACAATGGGAAACATAGCATATATTTCAGTGTGCCTGCCCTGTAGCGGGACAGAAAGCTTCACTCCCAGCGCCCCATTGGTCTGGTCATGTATCCCGCAATCTGACCTGGAGGCACAGAATTCATATAGATAGCCACACTGATTCGCCTCTCTATTCACGTTCTTTCAATATCTGCTAAATCATACAGGGCCTAACATAACTGTATTTTATTAACGTTAAGGTGCGTCTCTGGGTCCGTGAATGTCTGCTGTAAGTTGACCGAACGAAGGCTAGATTCGACATTAGCAAGCCAGGGGATCTCAGAGCCTTTGTCGCAGCTAAGGCAGTCCTTGATAATATCTCTGGTAAGGCTTGTCTCCTTAATTTTCCAAACAGACAACCGTAGTAAGGGTGTCTGGCCTCTAATGTAGTCATCTATGTACGGAATGCCCAGTTCTCTATGACAGATTAAGTGAGAGGATGAAATAGGTGCCATTAACACCCTGCTGCAAAACCTATTCACTTCAGTACAATATTACATTTGGGGATGCCCCAATTTCAGCCCTATACGTTGCAGTGGGTATGCATTGTGTTTTATAGATTTGCATTAAGGATGACAGGGCGCCACCTTCTCTGGGCTGAGGTAAGCTAAATAAAGTGCCAATTGCCTTTGTGCATTTAAAAAAAAAAACTTTATTTAGTCATTTTCAAACAATTCAGTGAGCACAACAGAACATCATAGAGAAAAAGAAAGAAATAGATCAATAAGAACAGAGATGAGCAAAGACGAGGGTGAGAGAAGGGAGCACTTTAGAAGTACATGATCGTTCATGTATACCAAATCACATAGCTTACAAGAGGACCCTATGAGGTGATAGGGAGAGGCACTTGCAGTATATGTATTGGAGAAAGGCAGTGAGGGTCCGAAGAGGATAGGAAGAAGAATGGGCACAGCAAGTGTAAAATAAGTCCATAGTGCCATGTCAAATGCGCTCCAGGGGTACCCTGGGCGCTGTCTTGCCTTTGTGCATTTAATCCTGCAATGTTTTATATGTGGTGCCCAAGATCCCATGGCAGCAAACGTTAGGCCAAAGATTGAAAAAGTCCTAGTACAATTTAAAATGCTGTTGCCTATTAAAAAGGTGGACATGCAGCATTTCTTAGGACCGCAGGCATAATCTAAGATTTCTTTAAATTGGTTTGCAGGTCATGCGTGGCTATAAAATCTGCAAAACCATGAATTAAAAGGCGCAGGGCTCTGGGTGTGCACACCATCAGGACAGCATTGTCTGCGTACAAGAGGGAGATAGTATAGAGCCTTTACTTTTAGGGACGTCAGATGTAATGTTCGTTAAAAACGGATAAAGGTCATTAATGTATAAAATGGTGCCAAGACGCACCCTTGTCTGACAGCACGAAAAACACCTATGTCAGAGGTAACCTCACCAGCTGTAGATATTCTAACCCTAGCTCTCATGCCCTTATGCAGATACGCAAGAAAGTGCACTTGTGCGAGAGAAGATTTGACCACAGTTTTGAGTGATAAACGCAATCAAAGACTGAGGTCAGATCCATAAAAGCCAGAAACAGGGGGGATTGTTTCGCGATGGTGTATTTTCCATTGATTAGAGACAAATTTAAACATTGTTCTATCATACCAACTCTGTTTCATAAAACCGTATTGACACGGATATAAAATAGACTTTTCCATAGCCCATTCTCTAATTATGTTATAGAGGACTCTCCCGGGGATTTTTACTGTGGTTTCGATCGGGGAGATGGGTCTGTAGCAGCTAGGCTGTGAACCATCTTCCTTTTTAAAGATTGCCACAAATATAGAGGTGGTCCAAGTGCTAGGTAGTGTGGAATGAGTCAGACCATTAAAAATATTCATCAATAAAGTTGCCCAGAACTCAGGATTATGCTTGATAAGATCGATTGGGACGCCATCCAGGCCAGGGGCCTTGCCACCTATACTCTGACTGATGGTGTCTTCCACCTCGCTCAAGGTCACTTGGAATTCCCCATGGATATGTGTTGTAATATACCCTTACTTTTATCTGTATTATTTACCCTTGTATCCCTGTATATATTATATCCTGTTTTCCCCATGGTATTACCCTTTCTCCTCTATTATCCCTTTGTTCTGTTTTCCCCCTGCATTTCATTGCTATTGGAATGTCCGGGCGCTTACCTTGGAATGTGGGCAACACAAGCAGGATTGCTGTGAAGTGACCTGGAGGTGTTGGAATTAAAGATCATCTCTTCTCCAACTGCTGTGTAAGGAGAATTATTTCACTGGCGTACGAGGACGGGATCCTGGCTGTGCAGGGGGCAGCTTACACCTCCACCCCTGTGTGTGTGGTATCACTCACAAAGCAATTTGTACCACTCTGCCATCCAACCGGTTCCTGCGTTGACAAGGTATTTCGTGTGGGAACGGAGTGGAAGGTAGCATTTTGTTCATACAGACTGCGAGTGAGAGCGTAGTTCATTTTTATTCCGTTGTGAACTTGGTACTGTGCGTCAGAAGGGCAAGTAACTTTTGTCCCAGCTCTGTATCACCTACGAAGGGCAGATGTAATTAACCTAAAGAACTAATTGCGTTAAGTACTTCTTTTGCGAAGCACTTATACACTGCCATTTTGAGCAGGAGCTTCGTAGAGCGTTTTCTAGCGGAGCCTGGCATTACTTTAAAAAGGAAATCGCTGTTACCCTTCTGGCACCGCTCTTATGGCGTCTACTGAGAACATGGATGTTCTCTTCAGCGCTTCCTGGCACGGCTGTTCCTCCAGGGGACGAGGGAATTTGTTTTCTTGACCGGTGATGAGCTCAGATTGAGCTATTTAGCCCGCATCGCTGATGGGCACAGCTCATCCAGTTTTCTGACAGGGAAGCCTGTCACTGACAGGCACAGCTATGATTGATGTACTTCCTCCCGGGCGCGGATGGGTATAGCTTAATAATGTTTCAGTCAAGGAAACCTGTCGCTGACAGGCACAGCAGTGACCAGTGTACAATATACCTGGGTGTGCAGCAAGTGTAATTTTGAGCCTGTTTGCTAACAGGTACAGCTTTTGAGGAACGTAAGGCTAAGCATTCATTCTATGGGCACTTGTGTGACGCTGCCATTTGGAAAAGATAACTGCTTGCCCTCTGATTTTCCTTTGTTTTTGCCGGAAGCCTTTTCTCAGACTGGCACAGCAAAAATAGGGTATTATTTAGTTTAACATTAGTTAACAGTATACGCACCACATATTTCAGTTCCTACCTTGCTGTGTTGGTGCTGTTCAGACTCGACCGATGTGCTGTACTGAGGGTGTGGTTTCAGTGTACTTCGCTTCCTGTGAGGTCCTTGCATTGTAGAATAAACATCGCAGGATAACTTTGGTTAAGGTATATTTTGCAGCCATAAGGAATCTCGAGTATTCTTATATTTTACATAAAGGTCCCTAGTGTGTTTTATAAGTGTCTCATTTTTAGTGTTCCATCTCTTTTAAGAGAATATCTCCTTTTGGCCACTTCATTGGTTTTTATTTTCTATTTGCTTTTCCTTAGTAAACATGGCAGTTGCAAACATGAATCCACCTCCTTCATTTCTAAATGAAATTAATGACCCCTTTTTACCATGGAAAGAGTGGATATATTTGTTTAAATCTTATTTAATAGCCATCGGGGGGAATTTTTACTCCATTTAGAAAGCAACATATCCTTTGTCTCCTCTCTCGGACTCTTCGGTCCGCCGCGGGGCTCCCCGTTTGAGCAGACAGAGTTCTTTTCTTCTTCGTTTATTGTTCTTTGAGCCGGCCGCCATTACTGCGGTTAGCGGTCCAGCTCGATCTTTCCATCCCGATCTGCACTTCCTGTTCCGGTCATGGGGGGCATATCTAGCAGATGCATCCCCGAGCATGCAGCGAGCGCGCCAAAGGCAACCCCGTCCGCGCCTGGACGGCGCCAGGGGCCAGGCATGCTGCCTGTTCTGTCTCCTACAATAACAAGTGCCAGAACATAGCCTACTCTAGGTCACACCTTCTCGAACTGCGTCCCAAATCTCTGCACGGGGGTGTGCAGCTGGGATTAATCTTGTTAAAGGGGAGGCAGACCATTGCCGGGAGTGCAACTTCTGCCCCATTAATGGTCGGGCCTCCATTTTGGGTCCCATGGCTGGGCCCCAGGGGCTTGGAGTAGGAAAGATGAATGAATACAAATTCCTGGGTGCATGTGGACCCACCTCTTTTAAGGGAGCACTGATTAACGCTCGCTCCTTGATTAAGCACAAGACTGAAATTGCACTTACCATTATGACTCTTAATTTGGACTGCCTTTTTATCACTGAGACCTGGGCGAAGGAGCACTCGGGTCCTGACCTGACAGACGCCGTCCCCCAGGCTATACTATCCTTAGATGCGACCGCCCTGGTAGAAGAGGTGGCGGCCTAGCCTTGGTGGCTAGGGATTCCCTCTGCTGCACCCTTACCCCTCTGGAAGGTGCCTCCGACCCTCCTCTGGAAGCAGCCACGTTTGGAATCAAGTTAGCAGAAAACCGCAACTTCTCTGGCCTTTTGGTATACCGTCCGTCAGGGTCCATAGCCACCTTTCTTGAGACATGGGGCCAGACTCTTGAACCCTTTGTCACCATGGCACACTACACAATCCTTGGGGATTTTAATTTCCATCTTGAATGCAATCAGGACTATGACTCTGTTCACCTTCTTGACCTTATGACCTCCATGGGATTTGAACAACTTGTTCACTCTCCCACCCATAGGGCTGGTCATACCCTGGAAGTCATCTTTGCCAACCATAGCAGTTTTTAGATTGAGGCAGTCCAGCCTCTCAGCTGGGCTGACCACTGGCTGGTTGAGTTCAATGTTACTTTCCCTCCCCCTACAAAAACCATCACAGGTCTCCACCCCCCCCCCCCCAAAAAACATACAATGTAGAAGATTGAACAAGGTCACGGCCATTAACTGGAAGGCTGCCTTGGTTTCAGCCTCGGCCGGTAACCTCACCACTCGCCCCCCACGGCAGAGGGCTTCCGCAATTGGATTACCAAGGCCCTGGACATTGTAGCTCCAGTCAAACGTTGTGCCATTAAAAGAGCTAAACCCTCAGCTCTGTGGCTCTCAGAAGAGCTCATGGCTCTCAGACGCCTATGTCGCAGGCAAGAACGGAGATGGCGTGCGGATCCTTGCCTTCGGGAAAAAGTCAAGCAGAAATCCCTCGTGCGGAACTATAAACTCGCCATCTTCCAGGCCAAATCCCAGTATTTCACTGACAAGATTGTGTCAGCTGATAATTCCTCCAGCATGCTCTTCAAAGTCATTAAGGAGATTACTGAGCCCCCGGGATCACAGCTCCTGAACCCCTCCCAAGACTTCTGTGACAATATAGCACTTTACTTCCAGGAGAAAGTCCTTAAAATCTTTCACAAGTTCTCCCTGACCGAGGAAGTTGACCTTGTCGCAGAGGCAGCCGAAGGGAAAACGCAACTCTTCCTAGGGGAAAGCCCAGCCAGGCCCCTGGGATGTTTGCTCTGGCGTCTTTCCCTCCTATTACAGTTCCTCGCATAAAGGAACTCTTACTTGGCCTTAAATCTGGAGCTCCCACTGATCCCTGCATGCTGTCTACGCTCAGACTTGCTCCTGACCCTATAGCCAATTTCCTGTGCAAGGTCTTTAATAACATTCTTTTGTCTGGGCAATATCCGATCATCTGGAAGGAAGCCATTGTCTCACCGCTCCTTAAGAAGCCCAACGCCAATCCCTTAGAGCTGAAGAACTTTCGCCCTATCTCCCTCCTCCCTGCCCCTGCCAAGATTCTGGAAAATGTATTAACGTCGAGCTTATGAAACCTATTGAATCTCAAGACGTCCTTGACAGCTCCCAGAACGGTTTTCAGGCAGGTTATAGCACAGAATACGCCTTGGTAGCAGCCTCAGATTGTATCTGCATGCAGTTTGACCAAAGCGGATCTGCGGTGTTGATTCTGCTCGACCTCTCGGCGGCGTTCGATACCATCTCCCCAGTTCGTATGCTTCATCGACTGCGGGAAGCAGGAGTCACCGGGAGGGCCCTGCAGCTTCTTCACTCATTTATGAATGGCAGAACCAATGTCATCAGTTGTGGCGGTTTCAAAGCCAAGGCCTTTGGCCTTCCGTCTGGGGTCCCCCAGGGCTCTTCGCTCAGCCCCACTCTTTTTAATCTTTGTGACCCCCCTGGCTACATTGGTAAGATCATTCGGTTTTCAGGTGCTCTCATATGCGGATGACACGCAAATCATAATTTCTATCTCTAATGATTTGCAGTTGGTTGCCCAAAAGTTCAATCATTGTATGTCCAGCATAATATGCTGGATGAAGGACAACTCTCTTAAAATCAATACGGATAAAACTGAGGTTCTGGTCTTTGGCCCTCAGACCTCTATTTGGTCTGCTGCCTGGTGGCCCGCAGACTGCGGTCCCCTTCCTGTTCTGGTTAAAATGGCTAAAAATCTGGGGGTCCTCTTTGATGAGGGCCTGTCTTTTGACGCCCAGGTGAACCGTACAGTTAGTACCTGCTTCTACATTCTTAAAATTTTGAAGAAAGTTTTGCCGTATATCCCTTCGGAGCTACATCGGCCTACCATCATTGCACTAGTTACCTCCCGGTTAGACTACTGCAATGCACTGTACCTTAATGTCAGCACAGGTTCTCTGAACAAGCTCCAGGTGGTGCAAAACGCTGCGGCAAGGCTGATTCTTCACATTCTGAAACACCAGTCCGCCAGGGAAGGAATCCGTGCCTTGGCTTCCTATCAGGGAGCGCATCTCCTTCAAGGCTCTGAACTTGGTGTACAAAGCTATGCATAGCAAAGGCTCACCACACCTTAAAACCTTGTTCCAAAGGTACACTCCAGGAAAAGCCTTGAGATCCTCCACTCAAAAAAACTTCTCTCCCAGATTCCGTAGGTCCAAATGGGCTGGCCGCTCGTTCTCTGTGGCGGCCGCTAAACTTTGGAACTCTCTGCCCCCTTCTATTACCACGGCTGACTCGCTCCAGGTCTTCAGGAAGCTTCTGAAGACCTGGCTCTTTGCCTCTTAGCTGGCTGTTGCTGGTCTCTCTTCCGCTCGCCCAGCGCCTTGACACCTTTTGGTTTTAGTGCGCTCTATAAATACTATCCTATCCTATCCTACTCCACAATTTAGGGACACAGGAGAAACATGTTTGAGAACCTTAATGGCCCTAATTGGGAAAGTGATGATGAGGATTCGGATCCATTAGATCTGTACCAAGCAACTGTAAAGAAGCTGGAGGAGCATTTTGGGCAGAAAATAAATGTTGCCTGTGAGCGCCATACATTTTTTAGTAGGGTGCAGGAGAAGAATGAAAAGGTGATGAGTTGTATTGCTGTGCTACGAGGTCTTTCTAATATGTGTAAGTTTGGTTCTATTTGTGATTCATTGATTCGTGACCAGTTAGTGAGATGTACTAACAATACACGTATTCAGGAGAAGGTTTTGGCGCATAACCCGAATTTGGAAGAAGCTTTAGAAATGGCAAAAAGCATAGAGCACATGGCTGAGTGCATACAAATAATGAAACTACCCAGCAGCAATGAAGAAGTACATGATAAACTCAATGGAGGGGATAAGGAGGACATGGCAATGGAAGTAAAACAGAAAAATTCTACTGCTAAGGAAAGACAGAGATTTAACCAGGATTTTGGTAAAACAAGGTGTTACAGATGTGGAAATTACAGCCATCTAGCAAACAGTTCCAACTGTCCTGCTCGTTATTGTGTATGCAGGAAGTGTAATAAAAGGGGCGATTACGCCAACGTTTGTAAAAATATTGAGAGCAAACCAGTACGTGCTGTAGAGTCTGATGATATTATCAGAGATAAATTCATTTTAAAAATAGATATGTTGGAGAATAATGCCCAAAATACTTATCCTACTTGTAAAGTCGCATTGGATGGGGAAGAAGTTACGGTTTTTACAGATTTGTGTTCTCTGTACACTTTTATAGAACAAAATATATTTACTGAAAAATTTGGAAAAGAAAGGTTATGATCTCAAAGAGGCTGACATAAATCCCAGTGGATACAATAAGGACCCCATTTCCTTGTTAGGGATGGCCATTATGAGAATTGAATTTAAGGATCGCCCACTATAGGGAAGGTTTATGTAACTACACGGGGATCCAACTTACTAGGGTGGAGACGTCCGAGAGAGCTGGGCATGAAGTTGGACCCCAACACTCCAGAGCAGGTTCTTTTATGCAAAACGTCTTACACAGGAAATTACATTAGCAAGGAATTTCCTGCATTGGTTGATGACAAGATAGGAACATTCCAGCCCGAACTGCCAGGCCAGGTTCTCCCTGGACTGGAAAGCAGCATCCTAGGACCGGTTTCAGGGTTTCACCCCTCATCAGCCAGGATAGCTTGGCTCCAGTGGCATGGAGAGCACGGGACCCACGTCTGGGCATACCCGTCCCACTCGGGGTGACAAATGCAAAAACAACAATTGATGGACAGAATGCAGAACAATGTCATACATTTACCCCAGTACAGAGATCTGGGCCTAAATCCATCGTTTTTTTGCTCCTCATGCCATGCCAATTTGAACCCAGCTTATGCAAATCAGTCTTGACCCTGTGCCCAATGGGAACATTTATTTTATTTATTTGAAAAGTTTTATAAAGCGCAAACATGACCCAACCGGGTAACAGAGCGCTGTACAAAGATGAAAAATGACGTTTACGTACAGAGACAGTATAAATACATTTACAAAGAAAAGCAAATAAACAGACCGATAACAGCCAACCAAGATGAGGCCGAGCAGTTTCAGCATCGACTTACTTCAAATACAAACGAGATACGTTATAAACCTCCAGTTGAAAAGATTGTCAAGCACTAGTTTCAAGCATAAAGTGAATTGTTAAGCATACAAAAAAAAACCACCTAAGTACACTCAATAAGGCAAAATGCGAGGAACCTGAGGCATAAAATAACTGAGGGCGCTAGGGGAGAGTAGGTAGAAGATGAACAGACAGTAAACAGCCCACTCAGATGCGGCCTAAACAGTGTCATCATCTCCTTACTTCAAAGACAGATGAGATACATATTAAACTCCAAGTAAAATGATTGTCAAGCATGAGTTAGAAACAAAGTGAAATTAAATTGTCATATATTTCAACACAAGGTAAAGAAGCTTGTCGGAGATGTATGGTAATTGACTAGCAAATGACAAGGAGCTATTGCTGATGCAGTTCTTCCAATAGTAGTCGTTTGATCTGTTTTTTGAATGAGGCAGTCGAAGGGTTGGCTCTGATTTCCGTCGGTAAGGCATTCCAAATTCTTGGAGCCAGCCCTGAGAAGGTGCGATTGTAAGTTCTTTTTTTATTGAATTTCGCAGGTTTCAGTAGTAGGGTATTGGAGCTTCTTAAATTTCTTCTGGCTCCGGAAAGCTCAAGTTTTTTTGCCAGGTAAACGGGGCTATTGAAATGTATAGCTTTATGTGTCAGGCAGGCTATCTTGAAACGGATCCTAGCTTCAATGGGGAGCCAGTTAAGCTGGATTAAGTCAGGTGTGATATGATCATGCTTTCTTGAGCCAGTGATTAGTCTAGCAGAAGCGTTCAGAGTAGCTCTTAGCGGTGCTAGCCTAGATTTAGGAAGACCAGCTCGGGTTACCAATCCATATTCTAATCGTGAGATAACTAAGGATTGGACTGCTGATTGTAAGTCTTCGGGAGGTAGAAACGGTTTGATTTTCCTAAGAGTGTTGAGCTGATGGTTGGCACTCTTAATGGTTGCACTGATGTGACCTTGCATGTTTAGAAATTTGTCTAGGGTGACCCCTAGAGAACAGGCGGAGTCCACCAAATGCGGTGTGCAGTTGAGTGCTGAGATTTTTTTGATCCAGTTATGCGTGGGAGCCTCGTGGTTCCGTGGGGAAATCAGGAGAAATTCCGTTTTGAGAGAATTAAGTAAAAGGTGGTTATGTGTTAGCCATTGTTGAGTTTTTTGAAGCGCTATATTAAGAGTTTTAATGTCATCTGGAGAGGAGATCTTCAAATATAGTTGAGTGTCATCCGCGTACATGTGGTACTGAATATTTGAATCATTTAAAATGGCAGTTAGAGGTTCCATGCATAGGTTGAAGAGTGTGGGCGAAAGTGCAGAACCTTGAGGCACCCCAATAGAGACTGAAGTGCTGGCCGCCAAAGATTGGTTGACTTTGATTCTTTGTGTTCGGTTGTGCAGGAAAGAGGAGAACCAATTAAGGACAGGGCCCGATAGCCCCATCCTGTGTTGAAGAAGGTTAATCAGGTTGTCATGTTTGATAGTGTCAAAAGCAGAGGACAAGTCCAGCAGGATTAGCAGACAGGGTGTATCTTGGTCCAAAGCTCTCAATGCATCATCAACAATGTGAGTTAGCGCTGTTTCTGTGCTATGACCTGATCTAAAGCCTGATTGATGTTGGTCTAGGAGCTGAAATTTCTCAATGTGCTCGCAGAGCTGTGTGTGAACAGATTTCTCGAGCAATTTCGCTAAAGACATGATGTTGGTGATCGGCCGGAAGTTACTAGGATCTGTTAGGTCTGCATTGGTTTTCTTGGGGATGGGTGTGACTTGCCCCATTTTAAGGCAGTCTGGAATCCTCCCCTGTAAGAGAGATTGTTGGATGATCTTGGACCAGAGAGGCAGAACTGCCAAGTTGAGGTCTTTGAGCAGTTTGGCGGGGAGTGGGTCCTTGTAATGGTTGGAAGGTTTCAGAGAAGCCAGGGAAAGTGACAGCTCTTTCAAGTCAGGAGTTCGGAAGGTATTCCAGCAGGCATTGTTTTTGGGTGTGTAGTCTGTGAGGTAAAGCGGGGCACATACTGCCGTGTGAGCAGGCAAACCCTCGGAACTCATAGACAGCAAATTATCTGCGGCCCGTTGCAGTTCCCGCTCAATATTTCTTGACTTTTCAGCGAAGTGAGCTGAGAAGTCCTCCTCACTGGGTCCAGCGATTTTGATTGCTGGCATAGGATTAGCCTGTTGTTTGATGATATCAAACAGTTTCCTGGGACGGTTTTTAGCGCTGTCAAGCTGATCTCTGAAATGTTCTGATTTTCGCGCTGCGAATGTGTTTGTTGTAAGAACTTCTCATCTTTCTTAACTGTTCGAGGCTAGAAGTGGAGGGGGCATTTCTCCAACGTCTCTCAGAGAGCCTTAGATTGCGACGATGGGCATTAATGGTACCATTGAACCAAGGTTTGGATTGTTTGCAAGGAATCCTTTTAAGTAGCATCGGGGCTGCCGAGTCGAGAATATTAGACATAGTGTTGAAGTAATGATCCGTTAACTCTTCCAAATTATTCATGGTAGCTGGAGGTTCAAGCAGATTCTTGCTCAAGATGGAAAGGTTAGATATGTCGATATCTCTCAGGTTACGAGACAATTGCTTGTTTTTGAGCGGTTGCCCTTGTCTTAGCAATACCTTCTCCTGAATGTGAAAGGAGATTTGGAGATGATCCGACCAATCACATGGTACTATGTCATCTAGTTGAATAATGTGTTCTCTAGCTATGATGAGGTCCAGGGTAGCGCCCATGCAGTGGGTAGGACCGTTGCAGGCCTGTATATAGTTGAGGTCAGAGAGGAAAGACTTAAGAGAGCAGACTACTGGATCATTAGAGTCATTCCAGTGAAGGTTGAAGTCACCGAGGAAGATGTGATTAGTATGGAGGGCTGAGCTGGCAGAGATGGATTCCATTAATTGTTCTACGAAGCGCAAGTTGTTGTTCCCAGGAGGATGGTAGATCGAGTGAAGCACACAGACAATCTTGCCCTTGTTCCAAATTTCAGCCACAAGTAGCTCACAGGAGGACATCGAGTCCTTATGAGTCTGCTTCAAAACGAGGCTGGAGCGATGGATGCAGGCAATCCCCCCCAGATTTAATAGCCCTATCACATCTGACAATGTCATAGCCAGGAGGAATTAAAATGTCAAGTATTGGGGAGGAAGAGTCATTGAGCCATGTTTCCGTAAGAATCAGGAGGTCTAATTCTTGTGATAAGATGAGTTCGGAGATATCTGCTGCGTGCTTCACTGCTGATCTGCAGTTGAGAAGCATCGATTTGATATGGGAATCTGTAGCTGTTTCCACTAGGTGCGAGGTGACTACCTGAAGTAAGTTATCCTTATTCAAGTATCTCAAGTTAACACTCTGTTCTCTTTCAGGATCAGAGGAGATAGTGGGAATGGAGCTAGGCAAGACTGCGTAGTCCTCAAAAGATAGGGAGAGTGGGAGCGTTTCAACCTCAGACCCCTGCGGCTGTAAACTACAGGGATTGGAGTGGAGGTAGGGAGGAGGGTGAGCGGGCCCGTGAGGGTAACTCAGGGAGGAAACAGAAGCCATTTCCATTCCACCATTTAAAGTAGTTGCAGGGTGCGAGGGCAGATCCGATCTCGCGGGCGGGTATGGTGTGAGGAGCTTATCATTCTTTATTGAACATTGTAGGAGGATCTGGAAGTTGTCATTTATAGTAAGGAGGTCCCGCTTCAGTTCGGCCAGTTGTTCCTCAATCCGCCGAAGACAGTCACCATCAGGTGACCGTCGAGGATAGGGTGCAGAGGGATGCCCCTTCTCCATACAGCTCTTACAGGGGGAGATGGACCCCTGCTTAAGCTCAGTTATGGGCTTCAAAGGAGTAGTGTGAATAGTAAGGATGGTCTCAAGGCTCAAAAGCGGCGGTAGAGGGGTATCCCTTTGAGTATGTAAAAGGGGGGGTCCACAGGTAGAATCCTGTGGCCTGGGCGTAGAGCAAGAGGAAGCAGTAGGTTTAGGGGAGTACAGAGGAGACAGTGGCCCTAAGGTAGCGTCCTGAGCACTGAGGAAAGAGTTAGAAGAGGAAAGCAAAGGAAATGGAGTCCCTGAGGTAGCATTAGGATTAGGGGAAGGGATAGATTGGACGTGAGGGGAGTGGTCGTTGTTGTTTCTAGTCAAGGGGTTGGGTCTAGGTGTAGTGGGTTTTGGGTCCCAGGGAGAGGAGTGTGCTATGTTTAGGGGGAAGTCCGTGTCCTAGGGATAGGCAGTAGTATTGGAAGTGGGGGTGGTTTGTGCCTGAGGTGGTGGGTCAGGGGGGGTTGTGTATGCCGCGGTTTGGGGGGGGTCAGTGTCAGCAGTTATAGTACTGGGTGTTTGCCGGCGGAGTGTGAGGATAGGGGTAGTAAGATTATAGTTTGTGATGGTGGATGTCCATGAGTTGTATCGTGGAACGTCTGGTCGTCTGGGAGATTTGGACGGTTCAGGATTTTTTGTCAGGGTGAGAGGCGGTAAGGGAGATTGGGTTTGAAGACACTGATGAGTTATAGAGGAGAGTAGCGTTGGGAAGTGTCGATCAAAAGTGGTGAGGTGAGGGTCCGGGGCCTGAATGAGAATGTTTCCTGTTTTGAAAATAGAAATAGTCAGTTCTCCTTTAAAGGTAGGGGATACAGTTGTGGAGATTTTTTCTCCATAGGGAATATTAATCGACTTGGTGATTCGAAAATGAAGAAGGAAGGTGTTTTTCCATTTATTTGGGCGCTTTGTGTAAAAGATGAAGTTAGTTTTCATCTCTCCATTAGTAGCGGTGTGATAGTTATCAACAATAAGTGTTTCAGGGTGCTGTTTTAAAGTTCTGTGCTTTAAGTTCTTTTTAGCGTTACTGGTCAAGTTTTCTGGGTAATTTATGGACCATGAGTTTGGTCCGTGGCGATCGAGTTTAGAGTTCCTGGTGTTATATGGCGGAGGCATGGTTAAAGATTGAGAGATTCTGGCTCTAAAGAATCAGTTAGAGAAGTTAGTTGTGCATTTGCGTCTTGATGTGGTGTATGGCTGAGCTAAGTAGTGAGGGAAATGCCTAAAAAACATTCCAGCCCGAACTGCCAGGCCAGGTCCTCCATGGACAGGAAACAAGCATCCTAGGACCGGTTTCGGGGTTTCACCCCTCATCAGCCAGGATAGCTTGGCTCCAGTGGCATGGAGAGCACGGGACCCACGGCTGGGCATACCCGTCCCACTCGAGGTGACAAATGCAAAAACAACAATTGATGGACAGAATGCAGCACAATGCCATTCATTCACCCCAGTACAGAGATGTGGGCCTAAATCCATCGTTTTATTGCTTCCCATTCCTTTCCAGTTTGAACCCAGCCATATGACTGATAAATAATCTATAACCATGCCCACTGCAAGTTCCTCCTGGGCCAAAGACAAAAGGAACAGCAAAACATCAGCAGTTTGGCCTGAAATGGGTCCATTTTAAGGGTGCCACACAAGGCCACAAACTTGCCCTAGGGACCAGTGTACACACTTTGTAGGTCACCTGGGCTTAAAGATGACATCCACAATTTTGGGAGGGAGATCAAATGTTGTATGCTGCTGCTGCTCAATCTTCACACAAGGAGATATATATTGAGCAGGTGCAGTTGCAAGACTCTGCTCTGCTGCTGCGACAGAAGATCCACCCAAAGTGGCAGCCTGATCAGAGGAAAGCCACGCTTTCCTGGCCCAATCCGGAGCCACTAGGATGACTTGGCTCCAGTTGTTCCTTATCTTCTTCAGAATTCCGGGCAAGAGAGGTAGCAGTGGGAAAGCTTGCTGCACTTTTCGCCCTAAGTGGGAACGGTATGCCCAGACGTTGGTCCCTTACTCGCTGTGCCACTGGATTCAAGCTAGCCTGGCTGATGAGGGGTAATACCCCGAAACCGGTCCTAGGATGCTTGTTTCCGGTCCAGGGAGGACCTGGCTTGGCAGTTCGGGCTGGACTGTTCCCATGAGGCACAGGGTCGAGGCTGATTTGCATATGGCCAGGTCTAAACTGGGGTGGCATGGTGAGCAAAAGAATGATGGATTTAACCCAGATCTCTTGACTGGGGGTGAATGTTTTGATTTGTTCTGCATTCCGTCCATCATTTGTGTGTCTTTTGCTTTCTCGCCCTAAGTGCGCCGGGTATGCCCAGACGTGGGTCACGGGCTCACTGTGCCACTGGATTCAAGCTATTCTGGCTGATAAAGGGTGAAACCCCGAAACAGGTCCTAGGATGCTTGTTTCCGGTCCAGGGAGGACCTGGCTTGGCAGTTCGGGCTGGACTGTTCCCATGAGGCACAGGGTTAAGGCTGATTTGCATATGGCCAGGTCTAAACTGAGGTGGCATGGTGAGCAAAAGAATGATGGATTTAACCCAGATCTCTTGACTGGAGGTGAATGTTTTGATTTGTTCTGCATTCCGTCCATCAAATGTGTGTCTTGTACACACGACTAGGTCTACACCTCACCCTATGGGAGAACCATTGACAGAAGAACTCAAGAAGTTGTAAGATCAAGGGGTGGTAGAACCAATTGAAAATTCAGAATGGCTTGCACCTATTGTGATAACGAATAGAGCTGGTGGTAAAGGGATTAGACTATGTGTGGATCTCAGGGACCTTAATTAGAGTATCTGGGTTGACCGATTTCCCCTTCCGAGAATAAATGAGATGTTGAACACAATGGGCAAGGCGTATTATTTTGGTGTAATCGATCTCTCCCAGGCTTATAATCAAGTATAGCTCCATCCACATTCTAGATCTTACACATCCTTTATAACTCCTTTCGGAGTCTACAGGTTTTGTAGAATGCCACTTGGCCTTGCTTCAACAGCCGCAGTGTTTCAAAGGATAATGCAGCAAATTTTAAAGGGTCTGAAAAATGTACTTGTATTTCAAGACAATGTTTTAGTTTACGGGGACTCTGAAAGGGAACACAATGATATTTTGAGGTCTGTCTTTTCAGCATTAGCGAATGCTGGCCTTACATTAAAATTAAACAAATGTCAAGTAGGTGTTTGTTCGGTGGATTATCTGGGACGTACTATTTCCAAATATGGAATAAAACCCCAAATTGTTTTAATTGAAGCTGTAAGGGAGGCACCTCCTCCATCTAATAAATATGAACTCAGATCATTTTTGGGACTAGTGGAGTGTATGCCGCTAAGTTTATAAAAAGGTTTGCTGATATTGTAGCTCCTTTACGAGATTTGTTAAAAAAAGGGTTTCATTTTACATGGAATACACAGATACAGGACAGTTTTGATGCGATCAAACAGGAGATCAGTTATAGTCCTACACTGGGTAATTTTGACGTTAAGTGGAAAACTATTCGAGCCACGGATGCTAGCTCGAAAGGGCTGGGGGCTGTCCTTTGCCAAATTGTGGACAATCAAGAACAAATTGTAGCTTTTGCATCACGTACACTTAAGGGTGCAGAGTCAAATTATTCCACCATAGAATGTGAAGCTCTTGCATGCTACTGGGCCATCCAACACTTTAGATATTTCTTGTGGGGATTACCATTTTCCCTATGTACTGGCCACATGCCACTAACTCACATTTTCACGCTCAAAGGGATTGATAGCATGACCCCTTGCATATCTAAGTGGATTTTAAGACTAGAAGGGTTTAACTTTAGGTTAGAATATATTTCTGGTTCAAAGAAAACGGCAGCCGATTACCTTTCAAGAATGCCTGTGGAAAAATTTAGAACCAGTGCAGAAAGTCATGAAGGAACTGTCTTGCAAATCGATTTGGCAGGTATCAGCAAGGAGGAGTTGGGAATCAGGAATGGAAGAAGATGACACCTTACCCTTACTGAAGGAGAAGATAGTGCAAGGTTGTCCCAATAGACAAAGTAACTTACTGCAGAATCTTCAACGTTACTGGGAAGTCAGACATGAACTCAGTATTGAAGGGAAACCTTTTAAGAGAAGGAACAAATTAATACCGCCCGGGAAGTTATGGGACAGAATAGCAGCATTGGCACATGAAGGACATCCTGGTAGGAGTCTGACCAAAAATAAAGCCAGTGCCCATTATTGGTTCCCCGGGATGCACTTGTTTTTGGAAAATATGGTAAAAAAACTGCACTACATGTGCACAAAGTGACAAATCAAGGAAAGTGAGATGTACTCCTATGTCTCCTGTAGATGTACCTAGTAAACCATGGGACAAGCTAGCCATAGATGATATGGGACCCCTAAAGTACTCAGAATAGCATGGAAGGTACATGATAGTACTGACTGATTATCATTCACACTGGATAGTAACCAAAGTAGTACAAACAATAAACACAAGGCTTATGTTAGATTTTCTCACCTACATGTTTTTTTCTGAAGGTATTCCTTAAACTCTTATAACGGACAACGGTGTACAATTTACTTCAGATGCAATTAAGATTTTCCTCAAAGGTTTATCTATAACATCACCCTACAGCTCTTTATTGTCCCGGGGCAAATGACTTGGTTGAAAGAGCTAACAGAACGTTACAGGAGAATCTGCAGTTGGCATCTATTTCAGGCATTCTGTCAAGGTAGCTGCTTTGGTTGTATCACACCACACCTAATGCTGTCACATGTGTTTCCTCTTTCATCTCACTTAAGGGAAGAGTACCAGGAACCAACATTATGCCAAATTAGTTAGGAGCAGGATAACCTGTTTGGGTCCACAGGGAGATGGCTGGGGAACGTATAAAGCTTCATCAGGAAAAATATAGTGCACACTACAATTGTCATCAAAGGATAGGGAGAAGAACTTGGGAAATATGGGACAAGGTGGTGGTAAAACTCCCAGCACCCGCAGATCCGAAGACAGCGCATACTCAGATCCTAAGACCATTGTCAAGACGCAGAAGAATGTAGTAGTTCTTGATGATGGTAGAACATGGAGCATGGATAGGCTAACTAAATTTCCACACACTTTACAAGAATCTTCACAAGATGTGAGGCATGCTTTAAACGATAATGAGGAAAAAAAAAACAGACCAGAAAAACACAGAAGAAAACCGATGTGGTTAAGAGACTTTGTTAGGAAGTAGTGTTTACTCAAGGCTATTGTTTAGCATGCATTCTTTTATTCACATTCTATTTGTGCTTGTACATATTTTTTGCAAAGGCTGTCTCATTTGTTTTGTCCATTATATAAGGGACATGAGTTGTAATATACCCTCTCCTTTATCTGTATTATTTAACCTTGTATCCCTGTATATATTATATCCTGTTTCCCCCTTGGTATTACCCTTTCTCCTCTGTTATCCCTTTGTTCTGTTTCCCCCCTGCATTCCATTGCTATTGGAACGTCTGGGGGCTTACCTTGGAATGTTGATGACCCAAGCAGGATTGCTGTGAAGTGACCTGGAGGTGTTGGTAATAAAGAATGTCTCTTCTCCAACTGCTGTGTGAGGAAACTCATTTCAGTATGCTCTCTAATAGGGGTACTTGGGTCCTGGGTGGCAGCATGCATTTTTCTGAAATGGGCTTCCCAGGCATCACTGGCGATATGGCAAGTTATCGGGGTGGCTGCATGACTCAAGCACCTCATGTCAGACACTGCCCTTCAAAATAATGGACTGTTCTTTTGGTGCTGCTGCTAACACTAGGGAATTCCATTGAAGTTGCAACTCTTCCCTCTTTCTCGTAGAGGGTAACCTCTTTATACTCTTTACAGTGAGTTGCCACTTCCAAGGGGTCCCTAGGGGTGGCTGTGAGTGCCTTATGCAGTTGCCCATTTGCCACAGAGCATTTGTGGTAAAATCACCTGGGCTTGGTAATGGACGTACCGGGTGGGCACAATAACTTATTCTGAATATTCAGATGGAGCAGAGTGAAAGTCGGAACCACTTTATGTTCTGGGTCATTATCTGTCAGACAGATCTCTACCAAATTTGGGTTCTCGTGATCACAGTGTAGAAAAGTTGGGCGGGCTTAACGGCTCTCCACCTTAGTCATAAGCCATCAGTTATTACTTGCAAGTTGCTAGCTCCGCACTCCACCCTGAATTTGGGATTAGGGGGTAAGGCAATTACCTCCTCGATGGGGTTATGGTCTCCTATAATGACTATGCCATTAGGAGATAAACATTTCATTGCGTTTGTAATTTGTGACGCGCCAATAAAAGCTCCTGTTTTATTATAACAATCTAGAGCATCGTTATCCTCATCTTCTCCATCTGTTTCTGAACCACTACTGTCTAAAGCTTGTTCAACCACTACTGTGCCTTCTATTGTCCCTTGAAGGAGTGCTGGGTTCCCATGGAATCCCTGTAGTGCTAACAATTCTACTTCAGTCCTTTTCTTCCTTACTTTTTTCTCCTTTTGCTTTAAAGCACTGCTTAACCGTTCACTCACTATCAGCAATTGTTGGTGTTCTGTTCTTCCTGTTGTTGCTAAATACACGTTTTGTATTGCATCTAACCTATTTCTCTCTTCCTCTGCCCACAGTCTACTTTCTCGTTCTCTCTCCTGTCGACAGGCTTCTGCTTTCTCCTCTATTTCCCGTACCTGCTTAGTATATGGCTCCTAAGTAGGGTGCTCACTCTGTGGTGGGCTGAGTGTAAAGCGTGGTGGTGGCAGTGCTATTACTTCACTACTTCCAGAGCCGTGGTCCGGTGAGTTTATAAAGTAGTCTGGTGCTAATAACTTTTTCTGTCCTCCTAAAAGAGTAGGGTCATTCTGTTGTGCATGAAGTAGTGTCCTGGCTTTGGGAGGGTGCAACTGCTGGTGGTACTTCTTCCTGGCACTCATCTAATTTCACGGTAAAATCAACTGTGACATGTCCCGTGTATTTCTTTTTTTTACTGTACAGTCAGGGTCCGTGTCTCCTGCTTGCGATTGTTGGTCTGGGGCTGTTCCTAATTCTACTAGAGGCATTCCTAGTGCCTGTTTAAGTAGCCGTTTGGCTTCTTGATATGGACCCACTTTATCTTCCTTATACGGAGGAGGAGGTGGTGCTGTAGGTGGGGAGGCCAACATTCCTCTGGCTGTTCGGTTTTATCTGGTTCAAAGGCTTGCCACATATTTAGTCACTGCTCTCTTTTTTTAGTTTTTTTGCCTCTGTATGCCCCATAAATGTATGTCTGTAAGTGTCCCATTTGACTTTATCAAATGATCCCTCTTCTGGCCATGGATAGGGACTATTCTTGGTACCCAAATGCCATTCTTTACAATGTTTTTGTATTTGGCTCAATTTCCCCTGAAAAACTTTGACAATATGTTGCAAAGGAGTGTCAGACGTTCTGGACATCTTAATGTAATCTAATATCCACAACATTTTTAAACATATGCTGAATACTAGTGAATGAAAAACATGATAATACTGTCATCAAGCAGGGATCCACCCACTAGCCACTAGGGAGGGGCCCCTTGTGCAAGGGCCTTTGCTCCCCCCATTTATTTTTGCTACAGCCAGTCTTTCTGCCCCCCCCGGGGGGCAGCAGAAAGCACCCTAGACGGCAGGGTTTTTTTTATAGGCCAGGGGTGGGGGCTGCCCAGAATGGGCATGCCAATGCCCCCCCCAAAACAAAATGCCAGTCTTTCTGCCCCCCCAGGAGGCAGATGGTGGCAGTAGCCCCTGATCTGCCCCCCGAGAGGCAGAGAGCCCACTAGGCGCCAGGGATTACACTGGCTTTTTATACGTAGGGGCTGCCTAGAATGGGCATACCAATGCTCCCACCCCCAAAAAAAATAGTCGCAGTCTTTTTATATGGGGCATATTGGGGCAATAGCCCCCAATCTGCCCCCCCCAGAGCGGCAAAAAGCCCACTAGGCACTGGCCTTTTTTTCGCAATCGGTCTAGCTGTGGATTTTGGGCCCTAGCGCAGCTGGCACCTAGGAAAACCTAGCAAACCTGTACATTTTTGAAAACTAGACACCAAGGGGAATCCAGGATGGGGTGACTTGTGTGCCTCTCACCAGGTTCCGTTACCCAGATTCCCTTGCAAACTTCAAACTTAGTAAAAAAAAAACACATTTTCCTCACGTTTCTGTGATAGATAGTTCTGGAATGAGCGCAGATCTACAAACTTCCACCCACCCAGCATTCCCGAAAGTCTCTCGATTAAAATGGTACCTCACGAGTGTGGGTAGGCCTAGTACCCGCAACAGGAAACGGCCCCAAACACAACGTGGACACATCACATTTTTCGAGTGAACACTGACCCTTTTTCGCATTGTGCCTAGCTGTGGATTTTGGACCCTACCTCTGCCGGCACCTAAGGAAACCTAGCAAACCTATACATTTTTGAAAAGTAGACATCCAGGGAAATCCAGGATGGGGTGACTTGTGTGGCTCGCACCAGGTTCTGTTGCCCATAATCCCTTGCAAACCTCAAACATTGTAAAAAAAACACATTTTCCTCAAATTTCTGTGATGGAAAGTTCTGGAATCTGCGTGGATCCACAAACTTCCACACACCCAGCATTCCCCAAAGTCTCCCAATAAAAATGGTGCCTCGCGTGTGTGAGTAGGATTAGTACCTGCGACAGGAAACGGCCCAAAACGCAACATGTTCACATCACATTTTTCCAGTGAAAACTGACAATTTTTCCTAATTTGCCTAGCTGTGGATTTTGGACCCTAGCTCTGCCGGCACCTAAGGAAACCTAGCAAACACTTTTGAAAAATAGAAATCCAGGGAAAACCAGGATGGGGCGACTTGTGTGACTCTCACCAGGTTCTGTTACCCAGAATCCTTTGCAAACCTCAAACTTTGTCCCAAAAAAAACACATTTTGCCCACATTTCTGTGATAGAAAGTTCTGGAATCTAAGGGGAGAAACAAACTTCCACCAACCCAGTATTCCCCAAATTCACCTGATAAAAATGGTACCTCACTTGTGTGGCTAGGCCTGGTGCCCGTGACAGGAAACAGCCCAAAACGTACTGTGGAGACTTCAATATTATCGATTACAAAAATACCTTGTTTTGCAAGGGAGTCACCTGCGTTTTTGTTCTCTGGCTCTGCTGCCATCTAGGGAAACCTACCAATCCCAGACATTTCTGAAAACTAGATACCCGGGGGAGTCCTGGGAGATGTGACTTGTGTGGATTCGCCAACATTTTCCTACCCAGAATCCCCTGCAAACCTCAAATTTAGCTGAAAAAATATCAAATTTTTCCTACATTTCTGGGTGGGAAAGTGGTGGGATCACCGGGCTGACACAAATTTCCCACCACCTCACGTTCCCCCAAGTCTCCTGATAAAAATTGTACCTCAGTTGTGTGGGTGTGCCAAGTACCTGCGACAGGCAAGTGCCTAAAATGTATTGTGGAGGCATCAAAATTATCTATCACAAAACGACCTGGTTTTGCAAGGGGGTCACCTGCGTTTTTGGTCCTGGGCTCGGCGGCCATCCAGGGAAACCTACCAAACCCAGACATTTCTGAAAACTAGACACCCGGAGGAGTCCAGACCTGTGTGGCTTGCATGCATCCCTCAACGTTTTCCTACCCAGAATCCCCTACAAACCTCAATTTAGCTGGGAAAAAAAATCACATTTTCCTTACATTTCTGTGTGGGATAACTGCTCCGGCAAAAATGTCCTAAAACCCAGTATTCCCCTAGGTCTCCCGAGCCCGGGACCAAAAACGCAGGTGTCCCCCTTGCAAAACCAGGATGGTGTCCGCAGGGTCTAATGATGCTTGGGGAGGGGGTCCACATGGCCCACCTTCCCTTTTTTATTGGTATGGTCCTAGGGATTGGATCCCCAGGGCCTAAGAAGGCTTGGTGAGGGGGGGCTACACGCCCCCCTCCCCTTAGATTCTGGCCCTTGGAGATGGGGTCCCTGGGGGCACAAGAAGACTTGGCAAGGGGGACCGCGCTGCCTCTCTCCCATATTTTTTCAATTGTATTTGGCCCTGAGGGGTGTGGTCCCCAGGGCATATTGAGGCTTTGGAAGGGGGGCTGCAAACCTTCCTCTCCTGTTAATTGTATTTGGTCCCGGGAAGGGGGTCTTCGGAACCAATTAAGGGTTGGGGAGGGGATTGCATCCTCCCTCCCCTTAATATATATGTTTTGGACCCAGGGGATGAGGTCCCCGGGGCCCGAAATCCAACTCTATTATGTGCACGGTGTGGAGTTGGCTGCCTGTTGCGGGTTTGGCCACAGGGTCTGGTGGCAGGTCAAGCCCTGTGATCAACCCTGTGCTGCGCACCGCCAAAGTCTGTACACAGCTGGGGGTTGACTGCCTGCGTGGAGTTGGAGCAGGGCCTGGCTGCAACACAGGCTATGCAGCTAACCAGATTCCATGCAAGAGCAAAGGCCATGCGTGCCGTGGGGTTGGTTGCCTGCGGTCAGTTGGACACAGGCCCCAGGTCCAAGCCAGTTCCTGTGGTCAAGTCCACGCCGTGCGTGACAGAAGGCCGTGCCCAGGTTTACAGGCCTTAAATTAATAATCCCAAGTGCTCTATTTGTAGTAGTGTGGTCGAGCAGCTTAGGCTTGTCAGAGTGGAGTGGACCCTACCCTAACCTAGAGAGAAAAGAGAGGTTCACCTACTTGGTTCACCTAGACAGTTGCAGGAGCCCTCACAGAGTCATCCATGTCAACCGACTGAATCATTTTTCATGAAAGAGCTGATGTGACCATACTGATGGTCACTGATGAGGATCAGGAAGAAGAGAGTGAACCTCTCCCTGACCTTCTCTCAATCAATCCTAAAGAGGGATCTGTTGAAGGAGTTGTCTTTTTAGACACCCTCCCTGCCCAACAGCAAACTGACTGCAGGCACGTCCTGGGGCAGAAGGCTGAGCTCATTTCTTTGAGTCCTGGTCAGACAACCTGGTGGACACATGATGTGGACAATGAGGACAGCCTACCTCTTAAAAACAAAATTTACAGGCAGTCTGACCAAGTCAAAGAAAGCATCAGAGCTAAAGTCAGCAAGATGCTGGAGTTTAGGGTGATTGAGGCCCCTGAAAGTCCCTGGGCCAGCCCAGTGGTCTTAGTCCCCATACCCCATTCAAAGGGAGGTAAACCAGAGCTGAGGTTTTGTGTGGACTATAGAGGTCTCAATGTGTCACTAAGAAAGATGACCACCCTATTCCAAGAGCAGATGAGCTCATTGACAGGTATGGGGCAGCCAAAGTTCTCCGTACTTTTGATTTACCATCAGGGTACTGGCAGATTGGTCTGACCCAGGAGCAAAAGAGAAATCAGCATTCTCAACCCCAGATGGACATTACCGGTTTACTGTAATGCCCTCTGGTTTAAAGAATGCCCCTGCCACCTTCCAAAGGCCGGTGAACAAAGTCCTGGCTGGGCTGGAGTCCTTTAGTGCAGTGTATCTGGATGATATTGTGGTTTATATCTCCCTTTGGCAGGATCACCTGATTCACCTTGGGAAGGTCCTTGAGGCCCTGCAGAAAGCAGGACCCACTATCAAGGCAAGTAAGTGACAGATAGGGCAGGGCTCAGTTGTATACTTGGGCCACCTGGTGGAAGCCAAGTGCACCCCTTAAAGCCCAAGATCCAGCCAATTCTGTACTGGGAAGCTCCAACCACTCAGACTCAAGTCAGGGCATTCCTTGGCTTAATTGGGTACTATAGGAGGTTTGTGAAGGGGCATGACAAACTGGACAGTGAACTGTCAAAATGCTTTTGGCGCACTGAAGGAAGCAATGTGCAAGACACCCATACTAAAAGCTCCAGATTATACAAAGTAGTTCACTGTGCAGACAGATGTCTCTGAGCATGGGATAGGAGCAGCCCTGTCCCAGACAAATGATGATGGCCAGGACCAGCCTGTTGCTTTTATCAGCAGGAAGTTACTCCCCAGAGAACAGTGTTGGAGTGCCATTGAGAGGAAATTCTTTGCTGTGGTTTGGTCCCTGAAGCAGCTGAAACCATACCGGTTTGGTACTCACTTCATTCTACAAACTGACCACAGACCTCTCAGAGGGCTAATGCAAATGAAGCGAGAAAATGCTAGTGTTAAGCATTTGTTGTACACATAGAGTCAATAAATGAGATACACACTCAAGAAGAAACTCGTGTCCAATTTAGAAAAATAACACCAATTTTGATATAATTTTAGGCACCAAGATCATCAGAATCAGCCAAGTACTTTCAGAGTTATAGGTTTTTGCAGTATTAGAAAAATGCAGTCAAATAACGGTTTTGAGGTATGAACCTTGAACGCGGTAATGTTAACCTATGACAGAAACATACACTGCATAGGTACACTTGCGAACTTTGCTTTGGAGGATGCCTTTAGGGACTTATGGTGCTTAGGGACCAAAGTCCAAGAAACCACCAGAAGTTCAGGTTTATTTTCCCTGGTGAGTCCGTGTGCAGAGGTGCTGGTCGCGTTGGTAGCCTCGAGCGCTACGTTGTGAAGTCAATGGCAGAGGTACCTGCAAAAGAAAGGCTGAAGGTGGGGACTTGGGGACAAGTCCGGCAGAACCCAAGAGGGCTCGGTTCTTGAGAGTCTCTGGGGCACAGGGACACAGTGTGTCTCTGTCAACCCGGGCTGGGGGCTCGGGGGTAGAGGTGTTTTGACTGGCGGGTCGCTGTGGTTAGAGGCTCTCACTTGGCTTAGGTGACACTCTTGGTGTTGGCCTTGGTGATCCTTAAGCCCCTCGTCAGCGGGTCGGCTTCAGCGTCGGTGGTATCCAAACTGAACACACAGCAAGCCTTGGCTGCGGCAAATGCTCCGGTACCCAGGGTATTGGTGCTGGCTGACTCCTGGAGGGCCTGGTGTCTCCAAACTCGTCAGGGGGACAGATCTGACCTCCTGGAGCGGCAAAGACTTCTTCCTGGCGAGATGCTTCCTCTGTGGACCCGATGGTCGGCAAGTCAGGCACAGGGCAAGTGCAGTCAAGTCAAGGACAGGGCAAGTGCCTGCAGCTACAGGGGGATGGCTCCTCCACCCCAAGGGAGATGCTGCTTGATTGTTGAAGCACTGGACAGTCCTCCACAGGCTTGGGAGGATGCACAGCTTTTGGATGAGCTGGGTCGGTGCAGTTGTCGAGGTACCAGCAGCAAGGCAGGGTTTGGTCCCAAGTTCAGGGTTAGTCCACAGTTCTCGCAGTGACTGCTCTCTTCTGTCCTTCTTCTGTTCCCAGGTAGTCAAATCTGCGTTCCTGGGGTCAGGGGGCCACCTAAATACTGAATTTTGGGGCATTAAGGGGAGTGTAAGGTAGTAGCCAATGGGCTACCTACCCCTGGGGTGACTGAACCCCGCTATATGACCCCTTCCTTTGGAGAGTGGGCACAAACCTGACCCAGAGTTCCTAGTTTCACCAAAAACAAGATGATGAAACCATTCTTCGAGTGTCCACTTTAGGTGGCCCACCTTAGGAGTGTTCTTAGCCTGATAGTGCAACACGCCTACTGACAAATGTTCCCACCTGCTCTGGTGCCAAATGGGCCCCAGGGCAGGGAGTGCCATCCTCTAGGTCTGGCGGAAGCAGAGGTTGCATATCAAAGGTGGCAGAGACTTTGAAGCCTCTGGCCTTGATATGCTAAATCACTAGCCATCCTGCTGATGGAGGTGTAAACACCTCCTGCCAGAGCAGGCATTGTTCCTGACCTCTGAGAACGTTGGCTAACCCGGACAGGGGGAGTCAGAAACTAGTCTATGGTGGCAGCCTGGAAGAGTTCAGTCAGCCAGCACACTAAATGACTGGTAGGTTTCAGGGGGTACCTCTAAGGTGCCATCTGGGTGCATGTCATAATAAATCCAACACTGGCTTCAGTGTGGATTTATTAAGACAATGTGTTTGATACCAAACACCATTATTTTCAGTGAAGCCATTGTGTAGCTGGGTAACTCGTAATGACCAGTGCCCAGTACATATGCTTGAGATGGCTTCCTGATCACTTGCAATGTTGTGGCCGTGGAACCAGACACCACAGTGGTATATCTGCTCAGGCAGATATGTCCTCACAATAATATAATGCACCCTGCCTTAGGATTCTAAGGGCTGCAGTAGGGGTGACTTAGATATTGTATATGGAGTGTGTATGGGCATGGCACACAGGAGTGTGCCATGTTGTGTTTTCAAAATGGTTTGCACCATTTCACGCATCCTGCAATGACAGGCTGTATGCATTTTTTGTGTGGGACCCTTTGGGTGGCATAATACATCCTGCAACCTATAAGAACCCCCATGCCCTGGACACCAAACAGACATTTACTAGGGACTTACAGGGGTGCTAAAGTCCTTGCCAATTGGGTTACATTAGACATTGACCTATTTTAAGGGAAAGAACACTGGTACGGGGGCCTCGTTAGCAGGGACCCGGGGACATTCAGTCCAAAAGGATCAGTACTAGGGCAAAATGTGGGGGTGGCCATGTAAAAAAGGGGCACTTTTCTACACCCCCCCTAAACAAAAGGGAATGAAACTAACCTTTCTCAAGAGAGTTTCTTTGTCTAAGTGGAAGAACCTGGAAAGGCCATCTGCATTGGCATGTTCAGTTCCAGACCTGTGTTCCACTGTGAAGTCCATTCCCTGTAGGGTTTAGCATTTTCTCGCTTCATTTGCATTAGCCCTCTGAGAGGTCTGTGGTCAGTTTGTAGAATGAAGTGAGTACCAAACCGGTATGGTTTCAGCTGCTTCAGGGACCAAACCACAGCAAAGAATTTCCTCTCAATGGCACTCCAACACTGTTCTCTGGGGAGTAACTTCCTGCTGATAAAAGCAACAGGCTGGTCCTGGCCATCATCATTTGTCTGGGACAGGGCTGCTCCTATCCCATGCTCAGAGACATCTGTCTGCACAGTGAACTACTTTGTATAATCTGGAGCTTTTAGTATGGGTGTCTTGCACATTACTTCCTTCAGTGCGCCAAAAGCATTTTGACAGTTCACTGTCCAGTTTGTCATGCCCCTTCACAAACCTCCTATAGTACCCAATTAAGCCAAGGAATGCCCTGACTTGAGTCTGAGTGGTTGGAGCTTCCCAGTACAGAATTGGCTGGATCTTGGGCTTTAAGGGGTGCACTTGGCTTCCACCAGGTGGCCCAAGTATACAACTGAGCCCTGCCCTATCTGTCACTTACTTGCCTTGAAAGTGGGTCCTGCTTTCTGCAGGGCCTCAAGGACCTTCCCAAGGTGAATCAGGTGATCCTGCCAAAGGGAGCTATAAACCACAATATCATCCAGATACACTGCACTAAAGGACTCCAGCCCAGCCAGGACTTTGTTCACCGGCCTTTGGAAGGTGGCAGGGGCATTCTTTAAACCAGAGGGCATTACAGTAAACCGGTAATGTCCATCTGGGGTTGAGAATGCTGATTTCTCTTTGCTCCTGGGTCAGACCAATCTGCCAGTACCCTGATGGTAAATCAAAAGTACGGAGAACTTTGGCTGCCCCATACCTGTCAATGAGCTCATCTGCTCTTGGAATAGGGTGGGCATCTTTCTTAGTGACACATTGAGACCTCTATAGTCCACACAAAACCTCAGCTCTGGTTTACCTCCCTTTGAATGGGGTATGGGGACTAAGACCACTGGGCTGGCCCAGGGACTTTCAGGGGCCTCAATCACCCTAAACTCCAGCATCTTGCTGACTTTAGCTCTGATGCTTTCTTTGACTTGGTCAGACTGCCTGTAAATTTTGTTTTTAAGAGGTAGGCTGTCCTCATTGTCCACATCATGTGTACACCAGGTTGTCTGACCAGGACTCAAAGAAATGAGCTCAGCCTTCTGCCCCAGGACGTGCCTGCAGTCAGTTTGCTGTTGGGCAGGGAGGGTGTCTAAAACGACAACTCCTTCAACAGATCCCTCTTTAGGATTGTTTGAGAGAAGGTCAGGGAGAGGTTCACTCTCTTCTTCCTGATCCTCATCAGTGACCATCAGTATGGTCACATCAGCTCTTTCATGAAAAATGTTTCAGTCGGTTGACATGGATGACCCTGTGAGGGCTCCTGCAACTGTCTAGGTGAACCTCTCTTTTCTCTCTAGGTTAGGGTAGGGTCCACTCCACTTGTCCTGGAAGGCCCCAGGTGCAGCAAGCTCCAAAATCCAAACCTTCTGTCCTGGTTGAAACTCAACCAGATCAGCCTTTTGGTCAGACCATTGCTTCTGCAGCTCTTGACTTGCTTCAAGGTGTTTGTTTGCTTTCTCCTTGTACCGAGCCATACTGGAACGAAGGCCATGCACATAATCCACAATGTCCAGTTTGGACTCTTTGAGAGGCTTCTCTCATCCTTCCCTCACTAGACTCAGTGGTCCTCTAACAGGGTGGCAAAACAGAAGCTCAAAGTGATTAAAGCCCACTCCTTCCTGTAACACCTCTCTGTATGCAAAAAGCAGGCATGGCAAAATGACATCCCATCTCCTTCTGGGTTTGTCAGGGACTCATGATCATACCTTTCATGATCTTGTTGGATCTCTCAACCAGAGCATTGGTTTGTGGGTGATATGGGGTAGTGAACTTATAAGTCACACCGCATTGCTTTGAGGTAAGCAGACATAAAGTTACTACCTCTGTCAAGCCACCTCCTTAAGGAAACCCATTCTAGTACAAATACTCAAGAGGGCTCTGGCACCTGCAGGAGCAGTGACAGTTCTAAGGTGTATTGATCCAGGATACCTGGTGGCATGATCCTCTAGCACTAGTATAAATCTGTTGCCTGATGCTGTTTAAGGGTCAAGGGGACCAACAATGTCAATCAATCCCTACCCTTTCAAAGGGAACCCCAACCAATTCAAGTAGAATTGAGGGGGCCTTTGGTTTGCTACCTGTCTTGCCACTGGCTTGACAGGTAAAATAGAAGCTGCAAAATTCTTTCACTTTATGGGACATACCTGGCCAGTAGAAGTGGGTGACTAACCTACTTCAAGTTTTAGTCTGGCGAAGATGCCCAGCTAGGGGTATGTCATGTGCTAAGGCGAAAAAGAACTCCCTGTATTCTGAGGCACTATCACCCTCCTAGTGGAACCAGGTTTGGTGTCTCTGTCCTCAGTGTAAAGGAGTCCCTCCTCCCAATAGGTCCTCTGGGAGCCACTGACATCTCCCTTTTCCTGGTCAGCAGCTTGCCGTCTCAGTCTCTCAAGAGTGGGACATGTTCTCTGTCCCTGGCAAAGATCTTCGCTAGAGGGTCCCACTGGGCCTAGATGCTCTGCCGTTTAAGGCCCAAGTTCCTGGGTCTCAGTTCCCTCAAGGGCTGAAAGGTCTTCTCCCTGAAGAGAGGGGACCTGAGCTTGTGTCTCAGTAGAAGTTGGTTTCCCAGCCTTTTCTCTTGGATGATTGGGTCATTATTCCAGGCTTCGATTCCTCTTTTTCACCCTGGGCTTTGTGCTCTAGTTTTCACACTCACCCATTCAGGTATTCCCAGCATAGCTGTATTGGTTCTCATCTCTACCTCAGCCCATGCCGAGTTCTCCAGATCATTACCTAGCAGACATTCTACTGGAATTGTGGAGGACATGACCACCTTCTTTTGACCACTAACCCCTCCCCATTCCAAGGTCACCATTGCCATGGGATGAACCTTGGTAATGTTATCAGCATTGATAACTGGATAAGTTTGTCCAGTTATGTACTGCTCTGGTGATATCAGTTTTTCAGTCACCATGGTGACACTTGCACCTGTATCCCTCAGTGCTTCTACTTCAACTCCATTGATATGTGGCTTTTGTCTGTACTTCTCCAGGTTACTGGGCCAGACAGCCAGGGAAGCTATATCCACCTCATGCACACAAAGGGGGGACGGGGAGCTAATGTAAAAAGGTCCAGTACCGTGCTCCCAAGATAATATATGTAAATCACAGGAGGGTCACTGTTCCTGATAGAGAAGGCCGGCCTAGTGCTCCTGCAAGGTGGACAGATAAGTGATTGCAGTCACGTCAATCACCTCACGCACAAATACCAGTACCTGACTACCGCTTAACCACCGGTGAAGAGGCGGCAGTGGGCAGGTACTAGAACTGCACACCAGGAGGGCATTGTGAGTAACAAAACGAACCCCGACCCTCGCCTTCCCCTTCCCCCCACCCCAACCCCCCGTCCACCCTGATTATCGGCTGGCAGAGCGAAGCTCCGAATAGAGGAGCACTCGCAGCGACCCCTTAACGCTCGACTCTGTTACCTTAATCTCCACTGTAACTAACTTTTTGAGCCGAGTCTCACCGCCGAGGAGGCCGCCCTGAATATTGCCTGGGGTAGGGTTTTACTGTGTCTACTATTTACTTTTAAACTGTAATATTTCTATGTGTGTTTTCTGATGAGAGTGTGCTGACGCCCACGGACCCCCTAACTCCGTTTACGTGTCACATATACTTACCATTAAGTGCACTTTTGAACTTTACTTAGTCTCACAGAGTCTACCACAAGTACGTATTTTATGTACTAACGGGTAGAGATACCTATGCAGAATAAACACATGAATTCACCACTCGTGACTTCACGAGTGTTAGAAATGGGGGTTTCTAGTTGGCAATGGTTTGCACCTTGTCCAAGTAGGGACACTTCCTTCTAGTCAGGTTACGGGAGTTACACTCCTAAAATAACCCCTGCTCACCCCCTTGGTAGCTTGGCACGAGCAGTCAGGCTTATCTTAGAGGCAGTGTGTAAAGCATTTGCACATAACCAACAGTAATACAGTGTAAGCACTACAAAAAGACACCACACCAGTTTAGAAAAATATTCAAGATTTTTATATACTTCAGACTAGACCAAAAACTATAAAAATCCACAATACAGTACTTAAAAATCTTTAGTTATCAAAATAACCTTGGAAATCAGTTCCTTGAAGTCGATAGCTCCCTCTGGGGCTATCACGGCGTAGTGAACACACAAATCCAACAGTTCTGGCTGACCGCGGCGTCACGGGCCAGCTACGGTGTCGGGAAGACCCGCAAAAGAGTACCTTTAGAAATGCAGGGCGTCGGCGACCTCTCGTTGAGCTTCCAAAAGCACGGCATCCGCAGACGTTGGTTCCGGAGGTCGGTGCAGGAGTCGTCGGGCCCTTGAAGACACACGCGTTGCAGATCGAACTCCTCGCGGTTGAAGTCCGGAGCGCTGGCGTTGACAGGCGCCGGGTGCTGTGGTGCGAAGTGCAGCGGTGCGGCGTGCGATGCCCTCAGGTCGCGGTGCGAGCAGCGGCTCGGTGGCGGCGTCAGATGGCGTAGTCGGTGAGACCAGGGTCACGGTGCGAAGTGATGCGGTGCTCGTCGCAGTGCTGGCAGGTCACGGTGCAAGCAGCGGCGTCGTCGTTGCTGAAGCGCTGTCGTCGGCTGACGAACTAGAGTCGATGGCGCCAGCGTCGGTAGGCCAAGGCTGCGGTGCGGGATGAGGGCAGTGGGTCATGTAACTTTACGAGTGGTGCCCTCGAACCACGGTGCAGGCAGCGGCGTTGATTTCAGCGTGGAGCAGCATCGTCGGGGATACCAAGGCGGTGTTGTGAAGCGAGATGATGCAGAGTGCGTTGCCCACAGGTTGCGGTGCGAGCAGCGGCTCGGTGGCGGCGTCAGCAGGCGTCATCGGTGAGACCAGGGTCAGTGTGCGGCGTTGTGGCTATGCCCTCTGCGGTGCCTTCAGGAAACGGATTCGGCAGCGGTGTCGTAGACGGCGTCGGGTTGCTTTTTCTTCTGTTGCAGCACAAAACACACAGTCCCCAGTGCTGAGGGCAGAAGAACTTGAAGTCTTTGCTGTTCCTGAGACTTCTTGAACAGGGGGCAAGCTCTACCTCAAGCCCTTGGAGAAACTCACAAAAATAGATTGCAGAAAGTTCAGTCCAGTCAGCAAAGTGGTAGTTCCTCCTTACAGCTTCTCCAGCTCTTCTTCTTGGCAGTCGTCTTGGTCCAAAAGAGTTCTAAAGTTCAGGGGTTTGGGCCCCACTTTTTATAGCCCAAAATCCTTTGTCATCTCAGGCAGAGTGTGTCTGTGCCCAGCCAGAACCAGTTCTGTCCTCTCTTGTGCAGCTTCCCAGCAGGAGGCGGAGACAGCATTGTCAAAGGCAGACAGGGCTTATTCAGGTGCAATGGAAATATCCTCCCACCACTCTAAATGCAGACCGGGCCTATTCAGGTGCTAGTGACAACTATTCAGCCCACCCCTGACCCATCTAGACTCTCTGGAGCCACGGCTCCTCCCCAGCCCCTCTCATCCAAAAGCCAGACATGCAATACACATCCTAGCAGAGGCACACTGGATGGCTGAGCAAGAAAATACCTACTTTCTAAAAGTGGTATTTTCAAACACAGAATGTAAAAATCACCTTCACTAAAAGATGCATCTTTAGATTCTGAGTCCAGGCATACTAAACTTTATTTCTCTACCTTGTTCCCAGGGCCAGTTATGTTTATAAGATGTTATAAACAAACTCCCCATTCTGTCCTATGGGAACAGGTAGCCTTGCAATAGTGAAAAACGAAATTGGCAGTAATTCACTATCAGGACATACCACACACACCAGGGCATGTGCTACCTTTCACATACACTGCACCCTGCCCCCAGGGGTACCGTGGGCCTACCTTAAGGGTGACTGACATGTAAGAAAAGGGAAGGTTAGGGCCTGGCAAGTGGGTACACTTGCCAAGTCAACATGGCAGTTACAAACTGCGCACAGACTCTGCAGTGGCAGGTCTGAGTTACCTTTTCAGGGCTACTCTTGTGGGTGGCACAATCAGTGCTGCAGGCCCACTAGTAGCATTTGATGTACAGGCCCTGGCACACTCATTGCCCTTTACTAGGGACTGACAAGTAAATCAAATATCCAATCATGGAAACACCAATCCATAACAATTTCACAGAGAGCATATGCACTTTAGCACTGATTAACAGTGGTAAAGTGCCCAGAGTCCTAAAACCAACACAAACCGGTCAAGAAAAAATAGGAGGAAAAAGCAAAAAGTTTGGGGATAACCCTGCAAAAAGGGCCATTTCCAACAACGATTATATAATCATTATGTCTATTTATTTCTCTTCTTTTAGGTTGGATCTTCTCATTAAGGTGGTCACTAACAAGTGGGTGCAGAGTCGCCCAAGACCACAAGATACCTGAATCAGGGTAATTCTTCAGGGTGTATTGTGTGTCTCTGTCTCAAACCCCTGTTTCATTTAATTTTTTTCACCATTTTAAACACCCATGAGCCTGACGAAACGCCACGGGTTCCACTAGGGACCATTCAGGCATGAAACATGTCGACCTAAAAACTAGACCAAAAACCCAACACTCACCATCTTTTTTCTCACTAAGAAACATAAAAAGCACACTCCCTCTTCATTGACAGGAGAGGTGTGTTCTTTTTCACCTGTTTTTGACGCCACCGTACGGACCCAAGAATAAATACTTTTGAAGGTACCAGCACAGTGTTTTAAAACCCACGATCCCCACACACCCACACTCACCACTGCGGCGTTCCTCAAAAAAGAACTCCGACAAAGAGCCATCTCGCGGGGCCCATGGAGGACTGCAGCGCCACGAGGAGCAAAATGCCCAATGATGAAGCATGACACCCGCAAGGGTGTGTGAGGGCAACACTCCAATTAGGAGGAATTCCCTTTCTGTATCCAACCTTCCGCCACTTATGTAGTCGAGCACCGCTTTACCTATACCTTGAGCCGCCGACTAGGCTGGACTTCTCTATTAGGAACAGTGACCCTCCAGTGATTTACAAGCTATATCCACCCCCTCATCAGAGACTAAAGTAGCTTCTGTGTGCTCTCTGACCTGATCGATCAGGGCACACAAAGGATCTTCTCTGGAGACTCACGCCCCCTGTGGGTGCTGCACTAGTGGGAGCATTTTGGGGCAGAAAGAGTCCCCAGTTCGGTGTCCATTCTGCTTACAGTTGAAACACAAAGCCTTTTTGGGATCCCAGATTTTACCCTGGTACCCACCCTTTGACTGGGAAGTGTCTTGGGTCCCACCCTCCTGAACAGGTTTTTGGGGGCCTTTGGGAGACTCTTTGGGTTTTTCCCCTTTGTGTCCAACATCTTTCCCCTGAGGAGGATTGGTAACCCCTTTCTTCTGGTCACCCCCATTCTGGGTTTTTCTGGACATCCTTGTTTTGACTTATAGGACAGCCCTCTTCCCCAACTCCTGTGGAGAGACCAACCCTAAGTCTACTAAGTACTGATGCAGTTTTTCTGAAGTACAATTACTTAACAAGTGCTCCTTTGTAACCAAATTATAGAGCCCATCATTGTCTTGCATCTTACTGCCTTTTAACCAGCCACCTAGTGTTTTGACTGAAGTCAACCAAATCAACCCAGGACAGACTTGAGGTTGTGAGTTTACCTGAATTTAATTCTGTACTCTTCAGTTGTGAATCAGCTTTATTCGATTGTAAGATACTGCAATCATAAAAGCAATTCATACACATAATAAGCATAATAAAAACGTTAAAATTGAGTAACGATTTTTCAAGTTAATTCATAAGAAAATGTTGACAATAACTGTAATCATAATATCGCACTTGATAGCATCGATTATAAATTCGTAGCATTTCAGTAATGCTAAAAACAGTGTGCTTAAAAAAAGTCCTCATAATATTATGCAATTTTCCAGATCATATTGACATTGTCCATAGTTTGTAAAGCGATATGTTGGTCGACATTTTCGTCATAAACCCTCAATCAGGGTATCCTTCATGAGGCAATAAAACTCTGCATCTACCTCATCCAGTGTCAGGACCCTGCCCTATACTTTCCTGAGAATAGCTTCCAGAGTAGAGAGCCCCAGAGTCCCTGGTGTAACTTCTTCATTTTACAGCCCCTCTCAAATGCTGTAAACCACTCTGTGGTCGTCAACATATTTGGGGACAATCCCTTTGGGGATTTTGAGATCAAGAGTTACCTCTCTCTCCCTATTTTGTCTGTTGCTGCCACCATTCATCAGTGCTAGACCCTTCTCAGCCTTCTCTTTTTCTATAGCCAGGATTTTGGCTTCATGGGCTGCTCTTCTGGCTTGCCTCCCAAGAAATACTTCTTCATCATCTAGCTCTTCTCTGAGCCTTGAGGTTCCTGACCCACCCCCAAAAGAGGAAGGCACTCGAGGTACAGTTTTAGGGTAGATGTGAGAGGGTATCTCATCACAATCTCCTGTGAGTTTAGAGGGACAGTCTCCTGGAGTACTGCCCCAACTGTGATGGTCACTGTCCACCTCCTCCTCTAGAGGTTTGCCGGGATCCTCAGTAAAATGGGTGGCATCAAACTCTACAAGGAGCTCCTGGGGCTGTGTGCTTTTGTAGGGTTTGAGCCGGTTTTGATTTTGCTGGCTGTACTGAGGTTGCTTAACTGCTTCCTACTAAGCTGCAGATAAGGGGTCCGGTTGAACTCCTGGACAATCTCCTCTGTGCCAGACATTTTTAGCACAGTTGGGACCTTTTTAGAAAATTGACAAAAAAATTCTAAAACACTTTTTAAGGCCCAACAGAGGAGTATACTTTTTAAAATTTCTAATACTGTGGCCTGGGGGACTTAACACAAGGCCCTAACAGTTCAGATTAGACAATTTAGAAAAAATTGAAAATCGAAAAAGTTTGAAAAAAACGTTTTTGACTAAAGTCAATTGTGGGTTTCTTCGTGGAATCACCTATTGACCAAGTGGTATCAGTAAATACAGAGTCTTGTACCCCACCTCTGATCCACCAGTGTAGGAAGCTGGCTTTTTATGTGGTAGTGGCAATTTAAGGGCACACTATGCAAAAAATTCAGACGACCCTTAGTGGTTTACAAGGCTTAAATGAATAATCCTACTGCTGCCACCAATGTAGGAAGCAGGCCTTTTATGTGGTAATGCCAATGTAAGGGCACAGCGTGTAAAAAGTGCAGACAACCCTGTGGGTAGCTGGGTTTTTGTTGCAGTCCCCCCCCCTCCCCCCCCCTACTTTTTGCCTGGTTTTGATGCAACTTTGACTGAGGTGTACTGGGTCCCTGCTAACCAGGTTTCCAGTACCAGTATTCTTTCCCTACAAACTGTACCACAATTGGCACAACTTCAGCAACCCCTGTAAGTCCCTAGTAGATGGTACCCCTGGTGCCTAGGGCATTGGGACTGAAGAGGATCCACTAGGGCTGCAGCACAAATTGTGCAACCCTAGGGACCCCTCACCAAGATCATGCACACTGCCATGGCAGGCTCTGTGTCTTGGTGCAGAGAAAACTGAAGAGTCACCATGCCCACAGACACTGCATGGGGTATAGGTAAGTCATCCCTACTGCAAGCCGTACTGCCCCAAGGCAGGGTGCACTATATCACATGTGTGGTCATATCTGCCTGAGCAGATATGACCCTACAATATCTAAGTCCGTTCTTGAATATTGTAAGTGCGCTGGAAAGCTATAAAAAGTACATGGGCTTGACTCCTGTCATTATGAGTTCCCCAACACCATGATGGCATCACTATACCCAGGGATGTTTGGTACCAAACATCTCCTCTTAATAAATATACACTGATGCCAGTGTTGAATTTATTAATACATGCACACAGGTGACACCTTAGAGGGTCCCCTGAAAACCTACCAAACACTGGTGTGGTCTCTGACTAGTCTTAGCCAACGTGCTACCACCAGCCATCTTTTTAACCTCATGGGGTGAGAGCCTGCACTCTCAGAGGCTGGGAACAAAGCCTGCTCTGGGCGCAGGTGTTTGACACCTCCTCCAGGCCGGAATGTCATTCCAAGGCAGGAAGCTTTAAAGGTGATGCCGCCTTTGATATGCAAACCAGGCATCTCCAGATAGTGGGGTATGCCAACCCCCCTCTCCTGCTGCACATTTGGTGGGAGACCATGCAGGACAGTTAGTTAGATTAGGTGGTGGGCCCATATTCAGCCAGCACCACCCTCAAGGTGGTAGCCAATTGGGGTCAGGGTGGTGCCAACTCCCCAAAAGTAATAGTCACATAGAGGGTTTTAGACACCCTAAAGGTAGGTAGCCCATTGGCTACTACCTGTCTTCCCCTGTAACACCCCTAAATGTAGTATTTAGGTGGCACCCCTGGACCCTGAACTTTAGATTCCTGCCGACCTAAGAAGAAGGACCGAAGAGCCGCAAAAGCAGAGAAACCCAGCTGACTTGGCCCCAGCCCCACCGGCCTGTCTGCATTCCTCATCAAGAACTGCAGCAAAGCCAACTCGTCCTGCAGCTGCAACTCCGAAAGCCTTGGAGGACTCCGTGCCTTGGAAAAAGAACCAAGAGTCTCCCGTGGAGTAGCTTTGCTACTCTCCTGCAGGCACCCAAGAACCACTGCAAGGCCTCGGGACTGCCAAAAAACAGACACCAGATAGCACCACTGCACCTGTCGCTCCAAGCCAGAGTTGAAGTGGGCCAACAGTGCCAGCGTGGTCCCACAGCCCAGCAGAGACAAAGCCCACTTTGGACTTGCCCACTGGAGACTTCCCGACGCCGCCTGCAGCCTCTTTGTGGAGGCCCCCTCAACTGCAACTGCTCCCGGTAACAAAAACCTGTCGCCAAAGGACCACTCTGCACCCGTCACCCTAGGGCCCCGGAGAAGAGAACCAAAAGTGCCCCCACTTCGCTGGACATCGCAAGAGTTGAGCCCCCTTACTGGTTTAGCTCGACTGGTCCCCCAGTGCAAACCTTCAGCCTCTTTGTGACTGGACCGATCCTCCGTTGAAGTGAAGGGTGCACTCAAAGCTGTAATGCACCTCTGCACCCAGACGCCCCAGAGCCTCCCGAAGTGAACTGTTGGCGCTGCCTTGGACCTTGCCCCCATACACACCTTAAGTCCAGAAGATTGGTCCCGTAAGTCGCTGCTAAGTACCTGTATGGTGCGTGTTTTTCCTGCATAACTTAACATTACGAGGAAGACTTTCAATTATGATTTAAAGTATCAAAAACCATTCAAAATTCCCCGACGCTGAAAAACACACCTCCGCACCCGGACGGCTCAGTGCCTCCCAAGAATACCTGTTGGTGCTGCCTTGGAACGTGCCCCATACTCACTTCAAATCCTGGGGAAGGGTCCCGTAAGTCGTTGTTAAATGACCGTAAGCAGCATATATTTTCTTTATAGCTTACATTGCTGCGAAGTGCTTTAATCACAATTGAAAGTATCAAACGGCTGTTTACTTCAAACCTGCTATTTTAAACAGTATTTACCTTTGAAGGAAGTTCATGGTTTTACAAATTATATATAAAGAAATGTTGTTTTTCTAATTTGATCCTGGATTTATCCTTTAAGTGTGTGTCTCATTTACTGCCTCTGTGAGTACCACAAATGCTTAGCACTACCCTCTGGTAAGCCTAACTATTCGCCCACACTACCACAAATAAGCATTAGTATTACCTACTTTTGCCTCTGTATACCAATCTGTCTCACTGAACTCTCTGCACAGTGCATTTCATTTTAGTACACTATATAGAGAGCCAGCTTCTGACAGACCCTTATTGGTTTACAGAGCTTAAATTAATAAGCCCTGTGGCACCTCGAACAGACGCCGGACAGCAGTGCGGCCCACAAGAGCGCCATTCGCAGACACCACCAACTCATCCGAACCGCCAAAAGCACCTACTTCAAGGAACGCATCGACAACAATGCACACAATAGCAAAGAGCTCTTCAACATCGTGAAGGAACTCTCCAACCCCAGCTCCAACTCCAACGACATCCTGCCATCACAAGACCTCTGCGACTCCCTAGCCACCTTCTTCCACCGCAAGATCGCAGACATCCACGACAGCTTCAACAACCAGGCCCCCCCGACAGCCACCGACACCTCAGACTCACCGCCCCCCAGCCACACTGACCCCCTGCTCTCCTGGACCCACGTCAACGATGACGACACCATCAAAATCATGAACACCATCCACTCCGGCTCACCGTCAGACCCCTGCCCACACCACATCTTCAACAAAGCAAGCTCCACCATCGCACCCCATCTCCGCAAGATCATCAACAACTCCTTCGAGACCGCCACCTTCCCGGAGAGCTGGAAGCACGCCGAGATCAACGCCTTACTCAAGAAACCCAAGGCGGATCCGAAGGACCTCAAGAACTTCCGGCCCATCTCCCTACTCCCGTTCCCGGCGAAAGTCATCGAGAAGATTGTCAACAGGCAACTGACCTCCTTCCTCGAAGAGAACAACATCCTAGACCCGGCCCAATCCGGATTCCGCAGCAACCACAGCACCGAAACAGCCCTCATCGCCGCCACCGACGACATCAGGACCCTGCTGGACAACGGAGAAACCGCGGCCCTCATCCTCCTGGACCTTTCAGCCGCCTTTGACACCGTCTGCCACCACACCCTTCGCACTCGCCTCCACAACGCAGGGATCCGCGACAAAGCCTTGGACTGGACCACCTCCTTCCTCACCGGCAGAACCCCGAGTGTCCGCCTCCCTCCATTCCGATCTAAAGACACCAAGATCATCTGCGGCATGCCCCAAGGATCGTCCCTCAGCCCAACACTCTTCAACGTCTACATAGCACCGCTCGCCAACATCGTCCGATCGCACAACCTCAACATCCTCTCATACGCCGCGACACATAGTTGATCCTCTCCCTCACCAAAGCCCTCACCACCGCCAAAACCAACCTCCACGAAGGAATGAAGGCCGTCGCCGAATGGATGAAGAACAGCCGCCTGAAACTGAACTCGGACAAGACGGAGGTCCTCATCCTCGGCTCCACCCCCTCCGCCTGGGACGACTCCCGGTGGCCGGCCGCGCTGCACCGACGCCCACCGGCCACTCACTCAACCTGGGTTTCATCCTGGACTCATCGCTGTCAATGACCCAGCAAGTCAACGCCGTCTCCTCCTCCTGCTTCAACACCCTCCACATGCTCCGCAAGATCTACAGATGGATCCCCACCGGAACCAGAAGGACGGTCACCCAGGCCCACAGCAGCAGACTGGACTACGGCAACGCCCTCTACGCGGAAACCTCGGCCAAACTCCAGAAACGACTACAACGCATACAGAACGCCTCTGCACGCCTCATCCTCGACATCCCCCGCCACAGCCACATCACATCCCACCTGAGAGACCTGCACTGGCTCCCCGTCAACAAGCGGATCACCTTCAAGCTCCTCACCCACGCTCACAAAGCACTCCACAAGACCGGACCAGCATACCTCCACGAGCGACTCACCTTCTACACCCCAAACCACCAGCTTCGCTCCGCTGACCTCGCCCTAGCCACCATCCCCCGCATCCGACGAGCGACCGAAAAGATCATTCTCCCACCTCGCCGCCAAGACATGGAACACCCTCCCCATCCACCTGCGGCAGACCCAGGACCTGCTGACCTTCAGGAGACTCCTCAAGACCTGGCTGTTCGAGCAGTAGCTGCACCCCCCCCTCCGTCCCCGCCAGCGCCTTGAGACCCTCACGGGTAAGTAGCGCGCTCTACAAATGCATTGATTGATTGATAAGCCCATTTTCTCTATTTGTGGTAATGTGGTCGAGCAGTTTAAGCTTATCAGAGGGTAGTGTTAAGCATTTGTTGTACACACAGAGTCAATAAATCAGAGACACACTCAAGAAGAAACTCGAGACCAATTTAGAAAAGTAATACATTTTTATATAATTTTAGATACCAAGATATTCGGAATCAGGTAAATACTTTCGGAGTTTTAGATTTTTGCAGTATTAGAAAAATACAGTCAAATAACAGTTTTCAGGTATGATGAGCCTTGAACGCAGAAATATTATCCTGTGGTAGAAACATACACTGCATAGGTACAATTTCAAACGGTTTTGGAGAATACATTTAGGGACTTAAGTTGTTTACAGGCCAAGGTCCTAGAAACCACCAGCAGTTTGGGTTACCTGCCCTGGTGAGTCTGGGTGCAGAGGTGCTGGTCGTGTTGGTAGCCTCTAGGGCTACGTGGAAAGTCAATGGCAAAGACACCTGCAAAAGAAAGTCTACTAGTGGGGACTTGGGGGTCAAGTTCGGCAGAACCCAAAGTGGGGCTCGGCTCTTAAGGGTCTCTGGGGCACAGGGATAAAGTCGGTTTTCGTAAAACCGAGCTGGGTGGCTCGGGTGCAGAGGTGTTTTGGCTGGGAGGTTGCTGTGGCTTTGGTGCCCTGGTGAGGGACAGAAAACAGGACATCAGGAACACTGTGTTTGCCTCAGTGATCCAGGAAGTCCCTCATCGGCTGGTCAGCTTCTGCGTCGGTGGTGTCCGGAGTGGGCGCACAACAATCCTTGGTTGCGGCAAATGCTCCAGTACCCAGGGTATTTGTGCTGGGCAACTCTTGGAGGGCCTGGTGTCTTCAGACTCGGCAGAGAGATGGATCTGGCCTCCTGGAGCAGCAAAGACTTCTTCCTGACAAGCTGGTTTCTTGGTGGGCCCGATGGTCAGCAAGTCGAGGTACAGGGCATGTGCGGTCAGTGCCTGCAGCTGCAGGGGGATTGCTCCTCCACCCCAAGGGAGATGCTGCTTGGTTGTTGAAGGGCTGGACAATCCTCCACAGGCTTGGGAGGATGCACAGATTTTGGATGAGCAGGGTCGGTGCAATTGTCGAGGTAACAACAGCAAGGCAGGGTTTGGCGCCAAATTCAGGTTAAGTCCTCAGTTCTCGCGGTGACTCCTCTCTTCTGTCCTCCTTCGGTTCCTAGGTATTTGAATCTGCATTTCTGGTGTCATGGGTCCACCTAAATACTGAATTCCGGAGTGTTAATGAGCGTGTAAGGTAGTAGCCAATGGGCTACCTAACCCTCGGGTGACTATACCCCCTAAATGACCACTTTCTGTGGAGAGTGGGCATAACCCTGACCCAGAGTTCCTCGTTTCACCAAACATAAGGTTGTGAAACCCTTTTCCGAATGTCCACTTCAGGTGGCCCATCTTTGGTGTGTGCCTAACCTGATAGTGCAAAACACATACTGACTAGCTAATTTTCCTGCCTGCTCTAGTACCATATGGGCCCCAGGGCAGGGGGTTGCATCCTCCAGGTCTGGAGGAAGCCAGAGTCGCATATCAATGGAGGCAGAGGCTTTGTAGCCTCCGGTCTTGATATGCTAAATCACTAGCCATCCATCCTTCTGGAGGTGTAAACGCCTCCTGCCAGAGCAGGCATTGTTCCTGACCTCTGAGGGCGTTGGCTAACCTGGGGCAGACGGGTCAGAAACTGGAATAGCCCAGTCAGTCAGTACACTAAATGACTGGTAGGTTTCAGGGGGTACCTTCATATCATCATAAATCCAACACTAGCATCAGTGTGGATTTATTAAGACAAAGTGTTTGATTCAAAATACAGTTATTCTCAGTGAAGCCATTATGTAGCTGGGTAACTCGTATAATGACCAGTGCCCAGTACATATGCTTAAAATGACTTCCTGACCACTTGCAATGTTGTGACAATGGAACCAGACACCACAGTGGCATATATGCTCAGGGAGATATGTTCTCACATATATTATAATGCAACCTGCTTTAGGGCTCAAGGGCCTGCTGTAGGGGTGACTTACATATATATATATATATATATATATATATATATATATATTTATATGCAGTGTGTATGCGCATGGCACTCAGGGAGTGTGCCATGTCGTGTTTTCAAAACGGTTTGCACAATTTCACGCATCCTGCAATGGCAGGCTGTATGCAGTTTTTGTGTGGGTCCCTTTGGGTGGCACAATACATGCTGCAACCAAAAGAGACCCCCCATGCCCTGGATACCAGAGGTACCGTTTACTAGGGACTTACAGGGGTGCTAAAGTCCTTGCCATTTGGGTTACAATTATACATTTACCTGTTTTAAGGGAAAGAATACTTGCACTGAGGGCCTGGTTAGCAGGGACCCAGTGCACTTTCAGTCGAGAAGCATCAGTACTAACGCAAAAAGTGTAGGTGACCTTGTCAAAAAGGGGCACTTTCCTACAGCCGCCACATTGTAAACTATAAAACAAACTAACACTCTCATTGGGGGTTGTCATCAGTGATGTCATCAATGATGTCATAGAACATGTCATGAGTGTTGTAATATATGAGGTCATAAGCAGTGCATGGCGGGCCGCAAGTCATAGTTAGCTCTCCTAACTCTGCGTAGAGTTCAGTGGAGAAAAGTGCAGGGTTGCAGAGTAGAGTGTCAGAGTGCAGTGGTGTAGAGAGGAATAGAGTGGCGTAGAGAGCAGTGGCATAGAGGACAGTGATGCATCGTAGAGTGCAGTTGTGTAGAGTGCAGTGGTTAAGAGTATAGTGCAGTGGCATAGTGTGGAGAGGTGCAGAGTGGAGTAGTGCAATGGCATAGAGTGCAGTGGTTCAGAATAGATTAGAGTGGCGTACAGTGGATTGGCGTAGAGTGCAGTGTTGTAGAGTGGTGTACAGTGGAATTGTGCCCAGTAGATTGGTGTAGAGTGAAATGGAGAAGAGTGCAGTGGTTTAAAGTAGAGTAGCGAACAGTGCATTGACATTGAGTAGGGTGGTACAGGGTAGAGTAGAGAGTCTTAAAGTGCAGTGGTGCAGAGTGCAGTGGTGAAGAGTAGAGTGGAGTGACAAAGAGTTAAGTATTCATGGTGTAGTAGCACAATACCATTACAGACATCACATTTTAAGTTTGAACAGGCATACAGTTTTCACGAATAAAACTATACAGTGCACAGACGAAGATGTGTAGAAATGGCATCACCTAGTGTAATGATTTGTTTTGATCATATTAAAGCATTTGTTTCCAACACACTTCAGAAATAGCAAAAAATGTGCTTCATGTGTGTTCCTAAGTCTGATATATTCTAAATTACTTACACAATTCATTTAAATGTTGTTGTGTGGTAGAAAAGAACTTTCCTACCCCTAGTGTCTAGCAAGATTGTAACATAAATCCTCTCACTTTAAAGTCAGAAAAAGGAAAATAAACAGGCGCCCGCAGAAGACAGCGCCTGACATTTAACCTCAAACTTTGAATGCACAGCAAATGTGACGAGATAAGGACAAGATTTAGAGGCCTGTTTACAGAAAGCAAGTTTGTGGAAGAATACAGTAAACACGGTTTAGGCAGTGGGAGGGACAAGCTGAACCTGGAGAGCCTAAAGCAAATAAATCCAGCAAATAGAAAGCCAGAAAATGTGAGTTACAAAGCCAATGGTAATCAACAGAATGCATTCCTAGGTCAACATTCTGAAAGTCCCCACGATGTCTTTAGCAAAGTAGACAGCTGTGCTGTCGGTTAAGCTGTGACCTAAAAAAAACCTTAAAAAAAGGGTTCAACCAAGTAGGACTTGCCAGTTCCAACCACTAGATGGCAAAATATGCACGTGAATCTGGAAGAGCTGCAGGCTGCAAAACCATCGTTACAGGCAAGTAACTTGTTTCTTAGCTATCATGACATTGTATGAGAAAGGTTGCGCTAACATAGGCCCAGACATTTGTCACAACCCAAAGGGTTGGTGGGAGTACCCTTGATACATTTAAAAGCTTGTTTGTGCAAGGAAGAGAAAAAACGTTTCATTAAACCACGTTTAAGGGTCACCTGAGGTTAAATACATTTCATGCCCTATACAACATTTAGCAAACTTTTAAGACTTTTGCATTCACCATGCGTATAATAAGAGTCCATTCGTATACGTTCCTGCAGGATGCAACACTTGGCATCCTGAGGAAATATTTCCCTGTGATTACGAACAATGTCTTAGTTAGCTCAAACCACCTCAGAACCACCTTTGCTGCTTATATTGTTCCTCTCCTTTACAAGAATCTCAAAAGGGAATGCTTTTATAATTTCTAAGCTCCTCAAGTTTTATGCAATGTCACTCAGCTTTATTTGATGTTTAAGCCATTTTTGATGTGAAATTATTGTGCAATGGGAGGATTTTTACAAATGGCACTAAGAACGTACACCGTCTATTTTAAAATATATTTAATTGCTGGAAGTTGTATATTGCAATTCTTTAATGCAGTATGCATGTTAATTATTTGTTTTGTTCTGTATTAAGAGAGAGACTTGATCAGTAGATTTGATGAAATTCAAAATAAACTGCATTAAAGTACAACTACCTTATATCGACATCTTGTAAATGATGAACTAATCTTCATGCAAGTAATATCTATGCTTTGACAGTGATTGTATTGTGTGCGTTTTTTGTTATACCATGCTGAGTTTGTAACTTCCTACCATCCTCTGGTGTAAGACTTGACTGCAGTCAAGTGCTAAGTGTGTGTTACTTATCTCGTTTGAATGTATCAGTTTTTGTAGCCATCAGTGCTGAAAAGTACACACCATGATACTGCCCAGTTACCAGATTGCACAAGAACTAAATAAAAAATGTAACAAACAACCTTATTGTGCCTTCACCATCTATCAGTAAATGTCCAATTGGTCGTATTGTAAACCTCTAGCCGTTTTGGAAGAGGGAAGATGGACTACTGATGTCTTTGACGTCAAAGGCTCCTTAGTATCTATTGTTGGACCGTCCAGTATCTGATTAGCAGCATTAACAAGAAGGCCTATCAGCCAGCTCAACACACTGGAGATCGACCCTCTGTGGTTAGGCCTGCACAGAGGAGGAAATCTATTTGGGTGTTCTAAGAGTTTGTAACAGCCAGTGGCTCCAGGCTTGTCTCTGGCATGCCTTCCGATCTATTGCAATGTTCTGAATAGTCTAAGAGAGTAACATCGATGCAATATGTCAATGCAGTTCTGCTATGATTATTGTAGCTGTGGCAGCACTCCAGTGGCTGACATTGACATGCTGTTGAGTGTTTTCCCATATGCAGCATTGTACACATTCAAACTACCACTTTCCTCCTTTTCTTCCAACTTAATATGGTGGGTTTGTCACACAGAAGTAAAACACATAAAGGTCTGCCCATTGAAACAGAGGAAAAACCTTAATTCCATACTTTTCACCAACTTTTGACGCGGGTCTGACTTTTGAGACTCAGGTCAGTCGCACTGTCAGTACTTGCTCTTACATTCTGAAGACTCTCAGGAAGGTGCTTCCGTATATTCCATCCGCACTCCACCGGCCTACGGTCATTTCACTGGTTACTTCCCGGCTTGACTATTGTACTGCTTTGTACCTGAATACTAGTACGGCCTGCAAAACACACAAGATGATGGACGGAATGTTGCACATTGGCAAACATTCACCCCCAGTCACAGATCTGGGTTTAATCCATCGTTATTTTGCTTCACCACGCCACCCCAGTTCAGACATAGCCATATGCAAATCAGTCTTGACCCTGTGCCTCATGGGAACAGTCCAGACCGAACTGCCAAGCCATGTCTTCCCTGGACCGGAATCAAGCATCCTAGGACCGGTTTCGGGCTTTCAGCCCTCATCAGCCAGGATAGCTTGACTCCAGTGGCATAGTGAGCACGGGACCCACGTCTGGGCATACCCTTCCCACTTAGGGCGAAATGCAAAACACACAAGATGATGGACGGTTCCATCATCTTGTGTGTTTTGCATTTCGCCCTAAGTGGGAAGGGTATGCCCAGACGTGGGTCCCGTGCTCACTACGCCACTGGAGTCAAGCTATCCTGGCTGATGAGGGCTGAAAGCCGAAACCGGTCCTAGGATGCTTGATTCCGGTCCAGGAAGACATGGCTTGGCAGTTCGGTCTGGACTGTTCCCATGAGGCACAGGGTCAAGACTGATTTGCATATGGCTATGTCTGAACTGAGGTGGCGTGGTGAAGCAAAATAGCGATGGATTAAACCCAGATCTGTGACTGGGGGTGAATGTTTGCCAATGTGCAACATTCCGTCCATCATCTTGTGTGTTTTGCATTTACGCCCTAAGTGGGAAGGGTATGCCCAGACGTGGGTCCCGTGCTCACTATGCCACTGGAGTCAAGCTATCCTGGCTGATGAGGGCTGAAAGCCCGAAACCGGTCCTAGGATGCTTGATTCCGGTCCAGGGAAGACATGGCTTGGCAGTTCGGTCTGGACTGTTCCCATGAGGCACAGGGTCAAGACTGATTTGCATATGGCTATGTCTGAACTGGGGTGGCGTGGTGAAGCAAAATAACGATGGATTAAACCCAGATCTGTGACTGGGGGTGAATGTTTGCCAATGTGCAACATTCCGTCCATCATCTTGTGTGTTTTACTAGTACGGCCTCCCTGAACAGGCTTCAGGTCATACAAAACGCGGCTGCCAGGCTGATCCTGAATATCCCGAAAAGGCATTCAGCAAAGGAGGGGCTTCGCACTCTGCACTGGCTCCCTATTAGGAAGCCGATCTCCTTCAAAGCCTTGTGTACGGTTCACAAGGCCCTGCATAATATAGGGTCACAACAGCTGAAAACCATGTTCAAATGGTATATGCCTGAGAGGACCTTGAGATCTTCATCCCAGAGAAAACTGGATATCCCTAGGGTTCACAAAGCCAGATGGGTCGGTCGCTCCTTCTCGGTGGCGGCGGCCAAACTCTGGAATACTCTACCCTCTTCGATCTCCCAGGTGGAATCCCTTCCGGTGTTCAAAAAATAACTGAAGGCCTGGCTTTTCTCAGTTTAGCCAGCTGCCTCTCATTCTCCTCTTCTCGTCCGCTCAGCGCCTTGGCACCTTCGGGTTTTAGTGCGCTTTATAAATTCCTATCCTAACTAGACTGCTAGCAGAAAGAGGTTGCTGATGGTTGGGTTGTCCACAAAAAAGACAGGGATTTGCCTCGAACACTGAAGAAATGGGACGTCTCTGTGTCTCTCCTTTATATGTGAGCTAGGCCAAATTATAAGCAAAATAAAAGCAAGTGAAGTGTGAAAGATGACTCAAAGTCTGACATTGGCAAGCAGTCTCAAGACGGTGTATGTACTGCAAGGAATCTGAGCTCTTGTCTAATGCAAGGAAACACAGCGGTACATGCAAGCCGAGAAGTGTTCCTGACACATATATGTACGTTCTAAACAATGTTTCTCCATTTTTTTGTTACCCCACAAGGGGTTCTTCATACAGTCTATTGAAAAAGACCCTAAAAAAATAATAATAATGCACTGCATAATACAGATTCCATCTGTCAATCTTTCTTTTTGCCTTTTCTTTGCAGGGGCGTGGTGCTCTCCAAGACATTGACCAGCTCTCCCTCTTTAAGTCTTTATGTAAGTTCAGTGCCTCTGTCAGGACTGTGCGAGATATCACCCCCGTGTTGCGCAGAGCCCTGGCGGCTGCTCAGTCTGGTACCCCAGGTAATTATCTGCCCAGTATAATTAAGAAATGCAAAAAAAAATATATACAGTGTACCCCGGTTCTGACCTGCAGACGTTTTGTTCCGAATTCTCGAATATAAATAGAGAGGGCTTTGTATGTGCCTTAAAGGGTATTGCTTTCTCCGCTCATTCTATTGAGTTTTTTGCGTTTTCTTCTGTCCCTTGCAGTATGCCTTCATTGCAATGCACAAATAACTATTTTATATCTGAAAAGTACACAAAATCATCTCGCAATCAATTCTTTATATTGTTTATGTATTATATTCATAAAGCAATACTTTGGTGGTAATTTTCATTGCATTATTCTTTTTGACCCGTAAGTTTGATATCAGGAGAGGGGTCCGCCAGGGGTGTATCCTGGCACTCTTCCTTTTTAACCCATATATTAATTCCCTGGAGAGGGTCCTTTCGGATGCAAAAGCTGATTGCCCGCAGGTGGGGAAGCGCAACCTGCCTGTCCTCCTATATGCAGACGATGCTGTGGTTATGGCGAGGACAGCTAGGGGGTTACAACTCCTATTGAACTCCTTTGTTCATTTCATGGAGGACCTGGACCTGTTGGTCAATCAGAGTAAATCATTTGTTATGCAGGTGGGACCTCGTACAGGCAAACAATTTATTTTTAAGATGGGAACCTCAGTTATCCCCAAGTTCAATGTTTTTTCTTACCTGGGAGTAGTGTTTGATGATGTATTGAGTTGGGGCCCTCTGATTGCTCGCAAGAAAGGGGACTTGGTCGGGGCGACCGCAGCTGTTTTTAACTTTGCTTCCAGAGTGGGGGAAAACGGATAGGGGCCCTTTTGAAAATCTACAGGGCGAAATGCATTGCAAAGGCCAGTTATGGGAGCGAGATATGGGGTCATGTTGGGTTGGAGACTATGCAAATTGTAGAAAACACCTTCCTGAGACAGGTTCTTTCATTACCGCAAAGTATCCCATCTTATGTTGTGCACAAACAGCTGGGGATGGCCTTTCTCTCAGACATGCTGGCTTTCCGCCCTTTAGCATTATGGTTAAAGATCTGGGCTAAGAAAGACCATGCCCTCAGCAAGGACATTCTAAAGGACTGTCTTTCCCTTGACCACGCTAATCTTATCCAATGGCTACAGTATGTAAAAGTAGGCCTCTGTAGTCTTGGAAGGGCAGATCTATTTGATTACCCAGAAGGCACATGTAAGAGGGATCATACCTGGGCTAAAGAGTGTTTTTTCAGACGGCGCTGTGGTGATAGAGAAGAAACAGAGCTGCGCAAGCCCAGCATGCGTAGGTACATCGCACTCAAAACAGTACCAACTACTAAACTATATCTCCTAGGGAATCAAAAGCATTCATGATCGCTTCTTATTGACCAGATTTTGGCTCGATCTTTTTCATTATCTCATAGCCCACCCACGTGGTGTTCATAGAGGGCAGTGTCTCATGCCCTGTGACTGCGACGGCCAGTCTCCTCAGGACATGATGCACTTTTCAATGTTTTGTAGCTTTTATGAGGTTCCCCGAAAGCATTTTATTATCCTGATTCTTAAAAAGGCTTGTTTTAGGAGGGTGAGACCCGCTTTTATCTTTTTACAACTTCTCTCTAATGACACTGTATTGTACACGCTTAGTTTTTTAAGAGCCACTATTAGGCTTAGGTCAAGTTGTGATTAATTCTGATAGTGAGATTTACACTGTTTTAGCCTGTAAATAGGTCATATTGGCTGTATGGTTGTCGTTATTTTGTACTCGTGTGCTATTTTGTTTATATGCGATGTTTTATTGATGTTTGCACAACTTTTATGGTTTTATTGCAAAAAAAACGAATAAAGTTTAATAATTGCAATTGAAATTATTTGGAAATGCTTGGGATGGTCTTGTCTAGTCTGTTTGAGCATGCACTGGTGATTAGTATTTGTTCTCTGACCATGAACTTCTCAGTCAGCAGCCTTCCGGCATTTAATTGATGAATAAAATGTACGGGTTCTATTCAGAAACTGCCTTTTGAAGTATATTTAGCAGTGCTACAGTAGCATAACTAAAGTACTACAAAATACTATTCACAAACCTACAAGTGTAAATCTCCACCTCACCTAGCTTTTCTACGAGGAGAGTCTCTAACATGTAAGCCTACTATTTAGTAGTAAATGAGGGAAGGACCACAGGAAGTGGCTTAAAAAAGGGGCATACTTACTGGCAGCGGTTTAGTGATTAGTAAGGAAGGGGGTTAGGGAGAGTTGAGGGCGGTTAAGGAGGGACATGCACCCACCCACAAAAGAGTAAACCCAATGCTGTTCACAGACTGCACTTCCAAAGTTACCACAGCCAAAAAGGGACCCAAAACAGTAGCATATTACTTTACGTCCAGCACCACACATTACCAACCACTAGTACTGCATCACCCTCGAATAGAAAACAATAGAGGTAGGGACTTAAAATAAACCCCGTAGGAAATGATGATGAATTAAATTGTTTAAAATAGTTACAAATATAAATATAGTTTGATGTTTAAACAATCTAAAAATAAAACTCTGACCCAGGAGGGCTACCTGCTTGGAGAGATTGACCAGATAAGCACAGCTAGACACTGTATCAACCAGATAAAAATACAGTGCTGGCCCTGACCACACGATATATGTACTTGAAGTGGATCTATACTGGGGGAAGAGACAGGCTCTTGGAGACTGGGAGATATAGATCACTGGTAGATGGAGGGGGGGCTGATAGAGTTGGAGTAGTATTAACTGACGTGGACTGCTGTGACACTGCAAATTATAAATGAATGTAACCTTAATTTATATTCAAATATAATCAAATTACTTTTAATTCTATGCATCACTTTTAATAATTCATGCATAATTAAATATGTATTTTTTACTTAAGTGGGAATTTATTTCGAATTTAAACTTCAATTTTTTTTATAATGTAATATATTTAAAATATCTAACAATTTTATTTAGAATAAAAATTGAGTCATTAGTGCTGTAGCATTTTTATTATTTTGTTTAGTACTTAAATATATAAAGTTAATTTACTTTAATATGCAACATAAAATATTTTGACTATTTATTTAGTTTTAGTTGATTAAACTGTTTTGCTTTTCCCTGTATTTTACCATAGGGTGACTTCACAGTCGAGGTGATCTCCCTGTGGTAAATTACAGGAAAAATGTAAAAAGTTTATTAAACTTTATAATTAATTAGTAAAAATATTTTTTATGTTAAACATTAATGTTAATTAATTGTATGTTTATTTTAAATGTAGAACAAAAGAAGAAAATACTACAACACTATTAATTTGATTGTGCATTAAATATTTCATAATTTAAATACATTAAGTTAAAATTATTTTTCTGAGATTTAATCATTTAAGACTAAAAGTAAGAAAATATATGTTGAGGCAAATGTGGCTGTAGATACACATGCTTTGCGTGCTCCTGCCATCTAGTGTTGGGTCCGGATGTGTGTAAGTCGTTTTTCTTTGAAGAAGTCTTTTGAGTCGCGAGGTAGAGTGACTCCTTCTCTTGGTGATAATGTGCATGGGCATTGACTCTATTTTTAGATTGCTTTCTTTCTGCCATCGGGTTTGGTCTTGTCGGCCTGCGGTCTGGGTTGTCACCCCCCTGGTGTTCTTTTCAGTTCACTCATAACCTTCCCCTTCTTTGGTATTGTTTTCGATCGAGCTTCCAGTTTCCCTTGCATATTGTTGTGTACATTTTCTATCGAGCCAAGTTAATCTCGACTACGGCCCCTCTAGAGCCTTGCCCTTCGGGGCCTTTCTTTAGTCTTCATCGCGTCTTTTGAGAATGCTGTGCTGATGATGGAATGGACGCTCTTCAGTTACGTAGCCAAATGGAAAAGGTTTGTCTGCTATTATCACTCCAAACAGATTGACCCTTTTAATGCAGTGATACAAAACATTGTCTGTTACTTGCATCATTTACAGATGTCTGGCCTAGCATTCATCTCTGTACGGTCACATCTGGCTGCAGTAGCTGCCTATCTTCAAAGTAGACAATTTGTTTCTTTATTCAAGATACCAGTTATTAAGGCATTCATGGAGGGTCTCAAAAGAGTAATTCCACCAAGGGTCCCACTTGCAGCATCTTGAAATCTTAACATTGTCCATACAAGACTCATGGGCCCTCCATTTGAACCACTTCACAACTGCCCCCTTCAATTTCTCTCTTGGAAAGTGGCATTTTTAATTGCTATTACCTCACTCAGATGTGTTAGTGAGCGTCGGGCATTATCCTTGGAAGAACCCTTCTTCCAACTCCATAGAGACTAGGTTGTACTCCGCTCCAACCCGAAATTCCTTCCAAAGGGAGTCTCTCATTTCCACATCAATCAATTGATTTACTTGTTTTCTACCCGCAACCAGACTCTGTTGCGGAAAGGGCTTTCCATACATTAGATGTCAAAAGAGCCCTCATGTACTACATTAATAGAACTAAACCTTTTAGAAACACTCAACAACTTTTTGTTGCTTTCTAACCACCTCATAAAGGTAAGGCCATATTCAAATCAGGTATTGGCAGATGGATAGTTAAATGCATTCAAACTTGCTATGCTAAAGCTAGAAGAACTCTAACTGCTCCTTTTAGAGCACACAATACTCGAAGGATAGGAGCTTCTATGGCCTTTCCAGGGAACATCCCAATTGCTGACCTATGTAAGGCAGCTACATGGTCTGCACCACACACTTTTACTAAACATAACTGTGTAGATGTTCTAGCACGCCAACAAGCTAAAGTAGATCAGGCAGTACTACGTACACTTTTCCAAACTGCAACACCCACAGGTTAGCTACTGCTTTTCAGGAGGACTGCTTTACAGTCTATTCAAAGAATGTGTATCTACAGCCCCACAACATCGAACGGAAAATGTTACTTACCTTGTAAGCATCTGTTCGTGGCATGTAGTGCTGTAGATTCACATGTGCCCACCCTCCTCCCGGGATACCTGTGGCTGTTGCAGTTTCTTTTCTTATATTCGTGGACATCTCTTTACTTATCATATACTTTTTCACTCCATTCTCACCCAGCGAGTGGGAAAACAATCTAACAATGGAGTCCATGCTCATGCGTATTATCACCAAGAGGAGGAGTCCCTCTACCTCGTGACTTGAAAGACTTCTTTGAAGAAAAACAACTTGCACACATCCAGACCCAACACTAGATCGCAGGAGTATGCAAAGCATGTGAATCTACAGCACTACATGCCACGAACAGATGCTTACATGGTAAGTAACATTTTCCATTTGTATTATTCAATAATAATCAAATGTGATGTATAGAATTAAAACTAATTTAGTTATACTTTAATAAATAATGATACATTATTTTAAAAACTCAATTGGTTAAAATAATTTATAATTAAATAATAAAGATGTATTTTTAGATATTTTTTAACATTACATTTATTTGTTTTTTTAACTATTTTAAATCATATCATTTAATTTAAAAAAAATTCCTGTGCGGTTTTATTTAAAGTCCCTACCACCTTAATTTTCTATGGGAGGGTGTTGCAATAAACGTTGGTGGCCATGTTCGATGCTGGGCTTATACTGTTTCTTTTTTGCCAATAGTAACTTCCACTCGTAACTTTGATTCCACTCCCTTTTTCAGGGGTTGGAGACATGTAAAGTCTATGCGTTTGAGCAACTTTGCACTCTGATTTTGCGAGTAGCTGAAAGTAGTAAAGTTTAAAGGATAAAGACTATTTTGCACTTTGTATTCTTCTGCAAGTATTAACTTCCCCCTCACCAGGAGTTATTAATTGCCCCTACTGCGAAGAAATAAGTTTAGTAAATGCAGAGTGGCCTTGATTTTCTTGCAGAAACTAGAAAACCCTGATACATGCTGCGCAGTTGGCGGTTTCTTGAAAAGTATATCATGCCTGAGAAAGTTTATGACGTTTTAGAGGACCTATCTTTTAATGATTTTCTATCCACATATATGGTTCCAAGCGGGTTGTCTTCCTTTGTATTGTTGAACATATTTTATATTCAGTTTTCAAAAACTTTTTTATTAACTATATTTTAATTGAGGAAATGTTTTTATTCATATATGTGGTTTTAGCTGTTGGGAGCTCTTTTTTATTTATTTATAAGGACCCTTTGTCATATGGAATCTCGAAACGGGTTCCTGTTTATAAAATGCACTGAAATCAAAAATGTTGCTCTTTTTAAATCTCCAAAGCTTATAAACCTTTTGAACTTAAGGTTCTTTTATTGGTATTTAAATACTGTTTTATGTAATTTTGTATCTGTTATGATCTTCCGCTGTGAGATCTAATAAAGATTATTGAATTGAGTAAAGTTATTCAAACGTATAAGATTAAATCACACGTGTAATTTACTCACAGAAGTTAGTTACCTTTTTGAATAGCCCTTACGAGTCTGCCTATGAAGTACTTTCATTGTAACGGATTCACGCTACGTGAATGAACATAATCCGAAGAAAGACACTGACTCCTATCTCAAGTCTAATGAGTCTCCCTTGCTAATGCTTTCGTTGCCACGGATTCATGCCGTGAGTGAATGAGCATAAACAGGAGAGAGACGCTGCTCACAAAAAGATGCCTTATGAAAGAGCACAACACATATTAAAAGTATCTTGAAATGCTCAGGGGCTGCTCATGTCCAGTGCTTAAAATCTTCTTTGAGTGTGCGCTGGTGATTAGTGTTTTACTTCTGAGCATGTAGTAAAAGTTTCTTCTGCTGCGTGTGCTGTTGTCTGCTGTTATTTTGCCCTGTGGTGAAGAAAAAAAAAGTTTCTTGGTTTGCATATTGGGACCATAGTCTGATGCTCAGTATTTCTCCTCAGAGTAAGCGATAATGTTCTATTTGTATTGTGTGTGCTCTGTTGGTATATTTTACTGCTATCTCTATGTTGAAAGTCTAAACAAAACACCAATACAAGTTCAGTGTGGTGATTAGTGATGCTTTTATATAAGCCTATTCTGTTAGTGCTTTTATTGCTACTGATTAATGTCAGGAGTGAATGTGCATAAACAGGGTACAAGCACTGATCACAAATGGATGGCTAATGAAGGAGCATGTCCTCAAAACAAATTAAAATGCTCTAAGGCGGCTCACGTCGAGTGCCTAAGACCTCTCTCAGTATGCATTGGTCATTACTGTTTTTGCTCTGAGCATGTAGAAGAAGCTTCTTCTGCTACGCATGCTCTGATCGTGAAGTCAGTTCCCGTTTTGGTTTGGATGAGAGTTGCTTGGGTTGCATATTTTGTTTATACGCCACTGTTTACTATCTCTCCTCTGAGCATGTAATAAAGTGCTGTTTCTGCTGCATATTTTCTGTTGGTATGTTCATTTGATTCCTCATCAGAGCACAGTAAAGCGGAAATGGTCCTAGAAATGAAGCATCATCGAACATGCTGTGATGCTTGTCTCAAGTGGCATGCCATTGCCTCTGATTCATGCCAGGGTTCAATGAAAACATGCCACATGAGAGCATGCCCACAAAATACCCTGACATTTTCTGCAGATACTCATGGACCACTCATGACAAATAGTTTTTGATGAGCATGCACTAGCAATTAGTATTTTCCCCCTGAGCATTTAGTAACCAGCTTGTTCTGCTATGCATTCATCGATTCACTGCTGCTAGTTTTGTTGTCTCTTAACCGCCTAGGACATCCCTATTTGTTTATAAAACGACTTTCACCCACTAGGATTTTTAGTGGCATTCTTCATCAGAGTCCTTGCCTAGATACTCTCGGTTTCTGGACGAGATCAACCTGGATCATCAAGGTAGCTCTTCTATTCTAGGGAGGGATCTGTGTATAAAATGACCTTGGGCTACCCTATTCCTTCTCATAATATTCATTCTAGGATCCCCAGGCAAAATGAAAAACAAACACGATGTTGTAGGAGATGCTTATTTCCTCCAGCCTCAGGTCTGCATGTTTCAGTCACAAATATTGTCACAGATGGTCAATTGGCTTTCATGAGGGCTAAATTCTAGATCCCTACTCAAGTTTGTATTGGGAAAGTGGTATCACAATTGTATGCACCCTTTAGTGATAAAACGTGACAATCTCAGTCATTCAGGTATGCCACACTTACCAACCTTCCTGAGTAACTTTCTCAGTCTAGTATCTAGGGGTTAAGAGAAAAATATAATCAGTAATCACAGCCAATGTTTTGTGGTTGCTGTGAACCCACACAGTGAGTACTGCACACAAGCAAACAGTAGCTCTCTTCCAAGCATGGAGTAATGGAATGTTTCTATAGCACATGCTCTATTGGTGTCCCTTTTGTTTTTCTTTCGTGCTCTAGCTCACATAGCTTTTCTCTGAGGCACATACGGGCCTGCGCTTCTTCCTTGCTGTTGCCTCCATGGCCCTATGACTTCCGCGATTTCAGACAGCCTCACTGGAGGTGCATTTACGGTTCCATCAGCCATACCAGTCTCCCTGCCATCATCACTGGCACCCCTCTGCACCACGGCCATGCACAACGGGCTCCGTGCTCTGGCCGGTTGCCGATTGTCAAGTCCTGAGTGCTGTTTGCTGCGTGCCGCAGGAATAAAACTGTTGGCTTGTAAAGGTAAGATCCGTGGTCGCGAAAGCAGCCGGGTTGCCGAGCCTGACCTCCCGCCGAGGGCCCCCACTGGGACAGATCACCTGGCCTCCTGGCTGCTGCTGCTCTGCTCCCCCTAGCCTTTCCCTCCAAGGAGGCAACTCGCGAAGAAGGCCCCCAGTGAGCCAGGTAGTGTGGGGGTGCTTGATCGCTGGCCAGTAGGTCCCAGAAGGCAAGTGGGGCAGTTCCTCTCGAGGTGGGGTACGGGTGACTGGCTTCCTTAGCGTGGCTTCTGGCTGGATATCCCAAACAGGCCTGCAATTTAAAAATACAACCAAGAAAGCATTTCCCCCAATTGGATTTTAAAAAGGCTTACGACTGCATCAATTGACACTGATAGGTACATACTTTGTCACTCCACATGACATAAACTGCAGGATAAAATGAGAACACATAGCTCATTATTATTGCACACCTATGAGCGCAGGAATAAGCCACAACACATGCGGCCGGAATATTCTGCTACCAAGCAGAAAGAGGTGAAACTCTGAAGGGACACCACTCCCAGAGTGAAGAGGGATTGGCCCTTATGGAACAAAAGCCATGAGGCATTGCAGAAAACTCCAATCCAATCTAAGTGTATCTAAGCTTTCAACTTTTAAATTCAAAGCAACAGACACTGAGCCCAAGGAGGAGGATTCACCTGTGGAGAAAACTAATGCTGATCACAGCAAGCCCTGTACAAGAAAACTGAATGCCTCATAATCATCCTATTCTAAGCCTGACGAACAATATATCTTCACCCCACCATGATTCACCCATTACGACCTCTCAACAATGTTCTATACCATAATCTCCGACTATTATCCTATCAAAGAAAGCCTTCACAAGTGCATTGCCCATGCCACAAAATAAACGAGCGGAACAAGATAAGAGGGACGAGTGCCAATCTCCTAATGTGTTGCTCACAGAACTAGGTCCATTTAAACCTCCCATGGAGGCCACCATAGATCAGGCTAACACTGATGCATTCCAGGCTGATCATAACAGTATGGGCCCCCAACCCATTGCTCATCATGAAGCCATGCCCCGTGATGAACACAAGAATGAAGATCTCAGTACATCATATCCATCGTTTTTCACCCAATCACTCCCAAAAGGCCAACAGCAAAAATTCAATGACTTGAACCAGGAGAATATTCCCCCATCGTGGTGGTCCATGCTGGATACAGCACTAACTTCAATAGCACATGCTGCCCAGTTGCATGCCGATATGCTTGATACCCAAATTACAGTCCTTCCAATAATGGCATCATATGTAATGGCCATCAACATTAAATAACCTGAATAATTTAATCTATAATGTGCAAAATGAAAATAAAATATTGGAAAACAATTGCATTTACTACCTAGTCATGGACAACATTGAAACCTTTCCAGAATAATGTAGACAGTTATACATGACTTAAAAATAGAGAGAGCTACATTGAAAGGCCTAAAATGTGTAGCATCGCCCCACGCAGGATCACCACCTCCATAATGGACCAAAGCAAGGAGTCCAGAAAAATACAGAAGCAGCTGGCCAAATCGACAAGCCAATAACAGACACCGAGGGGACTGTTATTAACACAGAGTCTCAAGTGAAAGACCAACCAATTATCCCAGAGTCAGAAGCTGAGCTGGACACTTTATGTATATCAAAGAAAAATAATAAAAGGCTGAAAAAGTGAAAATGGATGTTCGATTTCCAATGTAAAGCGTTTTCCCATTTATAACAATGGTAACAAGATACACCAGCACCCCCATTCATCGGGTCCAATAGAGCCATCACACAGGATGCGAGCATATGTGCGAAGGGGACCCGAAGCAAGGTTCATCCTTTTCCCCAGCTGAATAAGGGCACCAACTCAGATACCTCCAGCGGCCACGGGTTATCGCCATAGGATGTCAGCATATGTGCAAAGGGGGACCCATAGCAAGGGTAATAGTTTTCCCCTGCTGAACTTGTGCACCGACGCAGACCAACTCCAGCAGCCATGGCTCACTCCCAAAGAATGCAGAAAATACTGAACATATGCATCCAAGCAACAAAATACCCTTGGAGATTGACAACATCAGGATAATTATGCCAAAGATGGGCTCCTCCCCAATCACTTCTAAGACAAAATCATCAATTCATACTCGAACGTGTGACGCTAGGCAACAGATAAGCCAAAAAACGACATAAATGGCAAACAGAGGATATTAATTGCAACACCCACAGAAAATGGTGGCTTGCACAAGGAGAAGTCGTCCCTTGCTGGGATTTATCCGCACGTCAATATAAAGGCGCTAGACAACCAACCACTGGTCACTGAAAGGCATGCAGTCCTTATCACAGCAAATCCGGCGCTCAACTCCAAGCCCCCTAAAGTTCCTGGAAAAAAAAAATGAAGTCAATTTTTATCCAGAGTATCGCTCAAGTGGCTAGAAAGATATTTTAAATAGATGCAACATAAATGAACTATGTAATGCCCGACCAGGATTAAATATGATCTGCCCCAAAGATATTGACGCAATTGCCTTCTATCCTTTAAATGATGGGGAAGCTAACGAATGAACAGAGGTTTAGTCAGCAAACACAGCTCACAGTTTGCGCCTTTAAGAAAACATTAAACAATTAGCTTAATGGGGCATTAAAGTAGTTACCTCGGTTCCCCTAATCAATTTTTGAACAGATACTGGTTGTCAGCTCTGGTGGCTCAACTCTACACGGTGTCTAAGGGGCTGAGGTGTGTGATCACAGGGATGTCAGTTCAAGGATCTCTGCCACTGTCAATGAGGACACACAGAGGTGCTGCATAACTAAATGCTCTTCCTGTGATAACTGGTCTTGGCTGGCAGCAGCACTTCAAAAATGCCGATAACAATGAAAACTCCTCACAAAGTGGTCAACTGTCTCTTTGCCAATGGAACATTAGGGGAATAAATGGAATGACCACCAAACCTAAAATGGCAAAGATTCAAAGGATTATGATATCATATGCCTACAGGAACGTGATCACAGGTTTCCTCTCCTATAGCTGTCTATATAGAATACTTTAATAGCCCGGCTAAACCTTCTTTCCTCGGTGGTCACAGTGTGCGGGGGCTGCATGATCACCCCGCATTTCAGTCAATTAGCCCCGGGGAGGTGGTGGCCCCCGGGGCTCCGTGGGGGGTCTGGACCTCTCCAATCCACTATAATTTATTATAGCGCCGGGGAGGTGGCGGTCTGTGGGGGGCCATGTGCCCCCTGCATTTCCTTTGTGTTTAGCCCCGGGGAGGTGGCGGTCCTCGGGGCTGCGGGGGCCACATGGGGCTCGCCCGTAATTTTTATTTGCCCCGGGACCTGGGCCATCCGGTGGCCTAATTAAACGAAGCTCGGCAACCTGAGCTTCGTTTTTAAAAAAATTTCCAGCTGGATTCGCGGATCCACTGCGATTCTTGCCAACATTTAAAAAAAAGAAAATCTTTTCTGGGCACTAGGTGTCCCTGTGGAACCCCCTGAAGAGGCCTAGGGGGTCAGGGGTTTTCTACCCTGCCCCCTTTCCTTTTTTAAAAATGTTTTTTCTTGTGACTCGGTTCAATCAAGTCTCACAAGATGGCTGCCAGTACTTCCTGGTTTGAACTGTTGGCTGCCAATTAGATCTCAGGCACGAGATCGGGAGGGGTCATGGATCCACCATGGCCACAGTTGTATATCTGAGAAATCTTTAAATTTCTCAACAACTACTGAATGGATTTACACCATTTAGCAAAAAGGTCGCTTTCTGGACTGAGCGCTACCTTTTTGTCAAATTTGGTGTAATTCCGTTCAGCAGTTCGGGCTGTAGCAGTTTCTAAAGTTTCCTATAGAAAAAAGCTTTTTGGACCCCCTCTTTTGCTTGTCCCCCGCTTGACGGATCACCCCGAAAGTTTCAAGACAGCAGCTGAAGTGAATCTCAAATTAGTTTTGAAAATTTCCAGACGGCTCGGCAAACAACCCCAAAGATATTGGCAAATGAAAAAACCCTCTTCCTATGGAAACTGCATCCTAACTATAACTACATAATATATACATACATACATAAATATGTATATATACACACACACACACACATATATATATATATATATATATATGTGTATATCAGCAGTGCATTGCGGGGGCGTAAGTTATAGTTTGCTCAGGTAACTACAATTGCTGAATTTCACTGGTTTTGTACGAGTGAAATCTGAGCCCATATATAACGTCCCTGTAACCTTTGTTTTTTTTCAGTGAATTTCTAAGGTTTTTTAATTCTATTTCCTAACTAGTGGAGAAAGGGGGGGGGGCACGCCTTCCACAAGCGCTCAGCAGTCCCACTGTGTGGGACTTACTTGAGGTAACAGTAGGGGTTCTTGGTCCCCAGGGACCCTCAGCATCCTAGGCAACTTCATCCTCCAACAAGTAGTGCGCCAGGAGGCGCATTTGCAGAGTGGTGGAGGAAGAGGCCGGGGCTTCCGATGAGCTCTCAGCAATCCCGCTGTGTGGGACTTACTGGAGGTAACAGGAGGGGGTTGTTGGCCCTCAAGGAACCTCAGCATCCAAGAGGACTTCATCCCCCTAACCAGAAGTGTGCCAAGTGGTGCGGTTGCAGAATGGTGGAGAAAGGGGCGTGGCCTCGAGCTCTCAGCAATACCGCTGTGTGGGACTGGAGGTAACAGGAAGGGTTATTGGCCTAAAGGACCCTCAGCATCCAAGGGGACTTTATCCCCCATGGCCAGTCCTTTGAATAATGCATATTATATGGGGGAGGGGGCCGCGAGACCCCCCCCACCTCCTGGCGATTTCGGCCCTGGGGACCCCATCCTCTGGGGCCAGACTTTTTATTTATTTATTTATTTATTTTTATTGGGGAGAGGGGGGCGCGTGCCCCTTCATCTCCCAGGGCCAATTACAGCCCCAGGGACCTCATCCCCATGGCCTGGCTATTACACTAATACACTATGGGGAGGGGGGACGCGTGCCCCCCTTCCACGGGCCTATTGTGGCCCGGCCTCTTTATTCAGGGAGCCCTCGGGGCACCTAGAGACCTCTGTCTGGGACCCGGAGGGAGCCTCAAGGCCCCCACGGTCCCTGCTGGCTCCCTGCATCCTGCGGGAACCGGCATTGCTTTGCACCACATCACAAAAAGCACGCTTTCTGGACCAACATCTAATCTTCTGCCAAATTTGGTGTAATCCCGTTTAGCAGTTCGGGCTGTGGTAGTGTTAAAAGAAAAATCCACATAGACATAACATGGGGAAAACATGTTTTGGGACCCCTATTTTTTCTCGGCCCCGCTTGACGAATCACCCCGAAAATTTCGGCACAGCAGCTGAACCAAATATTTTGTGAAGATTCGTGAAGCGGCGCCAAAGTTATTGACAAAACAAACGCTTTTCCTATGGAAACTTTGGTCCTAACTATGACTACCCGCAGTAGGTAATGTAATATATGTGTGTGTGTGTGTGTGTATATATGTGTGTGTATATATATATATATATATATATCTCCAACAAAACCTTCTACTCCAAAGGAAAGAAAGGGCGCCGCACACCAGACTTCAGGAAAATCAGGCACTTTATTTCGCAGGGTGACAGCTTGCTTACTAAAACCTAACGCGTTTCAGCTACTGTGGTAGCCTTGATCACAGGTGAGCCATCCTCTTCAATTTGCGGCGTACCACATGACTTTATACGCCCTTGTCGGACTACTAAGTCTCTACGTAGTCATGACCTCCTGCAACTCCCAGAATGCACCTTGAAAGTACAGTCTCATTCGTTTTTTAAAATCCATGCAGTTCATTTTCCCTTCGCTTGATAATAACCGGGTGCTTTATCCATGGAACATTTCACATAATAGAGTCCTTTCAGAGTGTTTTGATTTCATGCTCATAACGTAATTCTGCTGACACCAAATCCCCAATTCATTGCGGTACCTGTATGTCCTGAAATCCACGAAGAAAGGGCAAGTATCCTTTCCTCTCCCTTGCCTCACAATGTTTCCAATATATATAGGTTACTGGCAATGGAGATATTACAGAGAAAGCGAGGGTTTAGACCCCAATGTGGATATGGAACATCTGATGTCGAATCTGGGAATTGACACCAGATTGGCCAGTATGAGTGGTCTCAAACCTAAATCTCGCTCCATCCCCATTACAGCTCACGATAATTTAGATTGCTTTCATGAATTGGTGATACATGATTTGGTCGAATTGAGAAAGAAACATATGGGATTTCATGACAATTTAACACCTGATTTGAGGAATGCTTTGAAAACTCTGAGTGAGGATACCTCTATTGTAATAAAAAATAGTGATAAAGGGGGTAATATAGTAGTTATGGACGCATTGCAATATAATCAGGAAGCAATGAGGCAATTACAAGATGAGGAATGTTATCAAGTTATAACATTGGAGGAGTATCTTGATTGTGTTAAGAATTTCCAAATCCAGTTAAAGAGGTGGTATGATGCTTCAATTCTAGATCAGGATGAGTTTAATTTTTTACGATCTGAGCACCCAAGGATTCCCTCCTTTTATCTTTTGCCTAAGGTTCATAAGAGGCTACATAACCCCCCAGTTAGACCTATTATTTCCTCAAATGAAAGCTTCCTAGAAAATGCAGCCATTTATATTAACTCCTTTCTTTTTCCGTCTGTTACATCACTTCCCTCATATTGCAAAGATAGTGGGGATTTTCTTACAAAAATCAATGGTTTAGCAGGAATGACTCATATCTTATGATTACGTTGGACGTCACTGCCCTCTATACTTCTATCAGCCATGAATTGGGAATGAGAGCGTGTGAGTATTATATAAAAAAGAGGCCAGCATGCTTTCTGGAACACACACGCATGCTGTTGGACATGATCCAAATCTGTCTGAAGGACAATATTTTTATGCATGATGGAAAGGTCTACGGACAGGTTATGGGGCCGGCCATGGGCACCTGCTTCGCCCCCAGCTTTGCCAATTTGGTTATGGGCTGGTGGGAGAAGCAGGTGGCCTGGGCGGATGAGTGTGCCGAATATGTCCAACACACTCTTGTCTGGACCCGCTACATTGACGATTTGTTTGTGTTGTGGAGCGGGCCTAGACCGAAAGCAGAGGAATATGTGGCGATCCTAAATAACAATCCATACAATTTACATCTTACTGCAGAGATGAGTGTTAGAGAGATCTCATTCTTGGATATTTTATTACAAGTGAGAAATGGTAAAATCAACACCACTGCATTTCGATAAACTACAGCTGGGAATAGCACGTTGCACTTTAACAGCTAACATCCTAACAGTTTAAAAGCTAGCATCCCATATGGTGAAACTTTGAGGCTCAAAAGGATTTGCAGTCAGAACTCTGAATTTCAGGAACAAGTGCTAAGGATGAATCAGAGGTTCAGAAAAAGAGGATATCACCCCCAAAACATTAGTGAAAGCCAAACGTAAATCAGAAGGGGTCTCCAGTAATCAATTGCTTTATCCTAATGACAGAATGTAATGTCAAAGAAAGACATGGCAGTTAGATTGATAACTTGCTTTAATCAAATGTCCCCTAAAGTGTATCAGATACTGAGAAAACACTGGCAGGTGGTGAGAGGAGATAATGTTATTGGTAAAGATCTACCGGTAACGCCCCCAGTGACATATAGAAAAGGGAGGACATTAAGTGACAATCTTACACACAGTTATTTTGAGGGAGGCCGTAAACCTGATACGTGGCTATCCACTATAAAGGGGTTTTATAAATGCAACAATTGCAAGGCCTGTAGGATGGTAAAAAATGTACTCACTTTTAAATCTAGTGATGGACATCCGTTTAAGATTAGGGGCTTTTTCAATTGCAATACGGATCACTGTATCTACGCACTTACCTGTCCTTGTCAATTGATGTATGTAGGGAGTACGATCTTTCCATTGAAAAAACGGATGCTAGAGCACCAAAGAGCAATTAGGAATCAGGATTTTACCTACTCGGTGGCAAAGCATTTTTATGATAAACATGACAGTGATCCTGGTTTAATGATGTTCTTTGCAATTGACAGAGTTCCTCTGAATATACGGGGAGGCAACAGAGTACTGAACCTTAGACGCTTGGAATCAAGATATATTTTAGATCTCAATACGAAATTCCCATATGGCCTTAACAGGGATGAGGAGCTAGAGGTTCACCTGGGCTGAATGATAATTGATATAGTACCTCGCCCCTCTCCCAGAACTGTGTATTATACCTCATGCTGCTTAAGGATTAAAACGTCAATGGTTTTTAATATATTGAGCAATGGGAAGATGATTTTAGCTTTTGCACCATTGCACTTTATATAATGAAGTGGTCCTTATTTGTAATCTCAGGCACTTTTGCACTTTGATGGAGTTGTTGAAACGTAAGACCAATATAAATTATTGGGTATTAACTTGAATGAGGTAACCTATGAATGTTGGAAAAAAGAGAAATTCTTGCTTTAGGATAGAGCTTTTGCTCCTATTTATGAGACATGTTTTAGCCATACCAGGGTTGTGGGTGGGTACATATTTGGGTTACTGATGCACAGAGGCACTTTATTGATGTAAAGCAGGTTTTGTACAATTCAAAAGAGGTCGGAATGCAATGAGTGCAATTCATGATAAGTGGTTTTGCTTGTAGCACCTTTCTAATTATGGGGTTATTCTCAAGTGATATTTGCACTTTAAATATGCATACCAAACTTTGCACATATATATAGCTATTTATAGTATTTATAGGGGTAAGGGGACTTTTTTATTCATTGGAATTAGCAATTGATCCACGAAAATCTACATGATACATATTTTAGGGAAATAGACTAGTGGAGAATTATAGCTTACTATTTTAGTATGGATGTATTTTGAGATATCCCCGCAGTGTCACCCTATTTATTTAAGAATGTTTATTTATGTTGGTGCATCGTTGAGTTGCTTATTATAAGAAGGTTCAAGGTGTGTAAAATGTGGACCCTTATCTATTTATTTGATGTAACCCATGAATTATTGGGCATTGGCCCTAGAGTGAATTCTTTCTTTGAAAGTCCCCGGTCCAGGATTTGTGAGATTTATAAAAAGAATGCCAAAAGGACTTTGGTTTTTATATATACAAAAAATGTGTGAGAGGGAAAAAAAGTGTAAAAAAAACTTTTACTTTTTGAAAGAAAGAAAAATTAGAAAAATATGTAAATGGAACAGTAAGACAAATGTTTATGTTAAACAAGTAATATGAGTTTAAAAAAGCATGATATGAATTGTTATGCTTTCTACTATGTTTATTGTAAGTGTGTCTTTAAAAAAGAAACAAATCTAACAAAAAAACGACTTTGACAAAGGCTGTTGACAGCCGAAACGCGTCAGGACGGACATCGTGCCATGACTATAAAATAAAAAATGTGCTACTCACCGGGAGTGCCTGCATTTGCTCTTTTCTACGGGGGCTGGTGTTGCATATATATATATATATATATATATATATCTCACTGCTTCAAGGTTGTCCACCTGTAAGTAGCACTCGAGCAACAGCTTGATTCATGTGTAGGTAAGGACGGGGAACCGCCCGTAGGAGCCGCTCCATAGTGGTATTGCCTGACGCGTTTCGAATCACCATATGATTCTCTTCAGAGGCTTTAATGGAACGGTGTGCGCAACCGCTGACCCACTTCTGACACACCCCCCAATGGGAGGCTCGAATGAAACTGTGCCTTCTGGGAAGTGTAGTGCGGGTAGCACATAATCAAGTCCTGTATGGACCCCACAGGTGGGCCCGTCCACGATCCTATATACAGCTGCTGTTCCACTTTCGTGGCCCCCAATCTTACGGGGTGGTGCACACTCCGCGGCTGGACTGCCGCGTTATAATCACTGCTTCAAGGTTGTCCACCTGTAAGTAGCACTCGAGCAACAGCTTGATTCATGTGTAGGTAAGGACGGGGAACCGCCCGTAGGAGCCGCTCCATAGTGGTATTGCCTGACGCGTTTCGAATCACCATATGATTCTCTTCAGAGGCTTTAATGGAACGGTGTGCGCAACCGCTGACCCACTTCTGACACCCCCCCCAATGGGAGGCTCGAATGAAACTGTGCCTTCTGGGAAGTGTAGTGCGGGTAGCACATAATCAAGTCCTGTATGGACAACCTTGGAGCAGTGATATATATATATATATATATATATATGTATAATCAAAGAATTTTTTTTTTTTAATAGGTCATTTTTTGATTTAGGGTGGGTATGAGTTTTTGGGTGGCAAAGGTAATTTTTAGGGTTCAGGGTGGGTGTGAGTTATTGGGTGAGGAGGGTAATTTTAGGGTTGGATCTTTAAGAGAGACTGGAGGTGGTATAGACCTCCATGAGTAGCCTGACTTTCACAAACCATATTAAAAGATTCCTGCCTACCTGGAGGGGATCTTGCTGCCTTCAGTCCATACACCCCCTACTGACCCCTCATAAAGCAGGGGTTTGTTTTGGGATTTTCTGCCGGCATGTGTCAGTCAATTATTAGTATTGTTTCTATGTTCAGGACCATCAGAGTTTTTGCTAGTGACCCTGGAAAGGAAAAGTATGATGGAAAACCTTTACTGAACATGGTTGGTCTTCTTATGTATATTGACCTATCGCCCTGTGGTGGACGGGCCTTTGGTTGTAAAATTCTGAAGACTCAGCCAGCTGAGGCTCTGTTGCTGGAAACCCGGCCCTTTGCGTCTCTTCTCGTCTGTCCTGAATGTCATAAGTTTGTTATGTTATGCATTTTTTGCATAGAGTATTGTTCACCAGCTTTTTGCCCTCTTGGTGCCTTTATGTTCTCTGTGGCAGACTGCTATTGTGGATTCACCTGCTATTGAGTTTCACAGAGAGGGTAAGAGTTGAGCAGCTTACACTGAGGCCCAAGCTGGCTATCAATAGTCCGGAAAGACATCAGTTTACTCAGCCTGACAAAAGTCTGTTGAGTGTTGGGTGTGTTATAGGGAGCAGAATGTTATGTGTTTGACTCCAGGATTACCTAACAAAAATAACTCAGAATCTTCTGTCCTCCGGGGATGGTACCACAATTATTTCTGCATGCATACTGCACTCATCTACTCCTTATCTATATCAGGGCATCATCCAAGGGGCCAGGGTTCCCTAAATGCTGAGTCCATTTGGTGTGTGTCAAAGTACATTATGTACTGTAAGGGATAAAATCAGAACCTTCTACAGAGACTTATTTCTCTTTTATGTTACTTTCAGAGTTTTGTCATCTTCTACACGTTGCATTCTGTCCCCATCCTATTGGGTGTGTGGAGCATCTGTTGTAAGTTGCCATCCCTAGGTTCTGACCGGCTAGTATGACGTCATCAAATTGCCATGGTAGGGTAAAACAGTACAACCATGAATGGACTTTAATTTGACCCCTTGATTCGCCTGGAGCGTAAGGACACATATGGTCTCTTTGATTCTGGCCACATATAAGTCGGCGGCATGCTTTTGCACTTTTTGGATCTTGACCATGGTCTTTGCTTTATAGACTCCACTCGAATTAACATTCCTGGAAATAAGTGTTAGAAAAAGAGCAGCTCTTATTACAAATAGAGCTGTACCTCGGCCTGTAAGATCCATTGTTAATTTTCTTGAGAATCCTCAAAAACAGGATTTTGAGTGATGAGTGCATATTCTAGCAATGAGATTTGTGAATGGATCTTAACATTACCACAAACAATGTCTTGAGAGAGTCTAGACACCATCAAGAAGTAGTTCGAAGTACAAAAGTACAATTTGTATTGTGAAGAGGAAACTTTAAATAAGTCTGCGTATTATGAACAAAATAGGTCAGAGTCTGAATCTGGGTGCATTCTTGAGCATAGCTTTTTGAGGTGTAGTTGTTATAAGGATAAACGCTGAGAAAGTTTTGAAATTACAAATACCATAGTTCAGATTAAGACCGTATTAATAGGAAGTATATTTTAAATGATCCTGTATACTACAGCGTGATGGAGGATTGCTACTTGTGTGGTGAGTGAGTCAAAGTATGATGTGATGCAATGCAATGATCCCTTGTGTGGAGCAGAGCCATTTGGAATGGATGTAATATGGAATGTAGAGAGAGAGAGAGTGTGTGTGTGGTTTGAGAGGGGACAACATTCCTTGGGGGCAGTTGAAAGAAGGGGCTGGAGTAGGTGGAGCTGTTGCTACTTATATTGCACCTTCTTACTCGTTGAGAAATACATTTTGTTCACTAGCACACTGACGTCTGGATCATCCTTACATGCAACACTGGTGACATATTGGTCAAACAGACTCGCAGCACCAGTACAAGACCCTTACAATCCAGTATCTCACTAGGTGGGACTTTTGCTGTAAAATAACACCGTTATTCCGCTCACACCGAACGCTTGTCTCACATTCTAGCTGCGATGTATTATGAGGCGGGGTGTGTTTGATGACGTTGAGATGCAAATGACTGCAGTGGAATGCATGCTGTGATTTGTATTCCACAGAGTAATGTTGAATGCCTCATCTCCTTAAGAAACAAGTGTTTCAACTAAAAAACAAGCCCTATCACCTCACTGAAAAGACTGTTTTACAACACAGGCCCAGTTGCCTCATTGAAAAGACTGGGTCCCGTTTTATGGAACAAGCCCTATTGAAAAGCGCGTGTGCTGCTTCATGGGACACGCTCAGTCACCCAATTGAAAAAAATATGAATATCCAATAAGAAGCACACAAAACAAATTGTATTTAAGACAGAAAAATTTGTATCAACGTATTTTCCTTTGGGAAAATGTTTATTCTGCGTCGCCATCAAATATAGGATTATTTATTTAAAAAATGCTATAGCCATGGTATTTCTTACCAAGTGCTGCAACCAACACGTGTTTCATCCTTGTGGACTTTTTCAAGGCTGGAATTGTAATACAGATTACAGTTTTTAATTAGCTAGTATAGCATTCTACTGATGCATTCTTCTCACTCCATGTCTAAATGCCTCATGCATTGTGAGCGGAAAGTGTCTCATAGTATAATCCAGAAGAAATGACACCCCACATTTTAAATGTGAAATCAAATAAATCCTGCCAATTTATTATGTTGTGAACAAGATCAATGATTAGTGGCACCTTGATAACATCCCCAAAACATGCATGAATTGAAATAAGATATGCCACTGTTTCCAGTTAATCCTTCAGGTGATCAAACCACATCCAGGTGACAATAATTAAAATAGTGCTGCTATTTTAGAGACGAGCCTATATATAGTGTATAGTAAGTACCATAATATAAGTTTTAAAGAAATTTTATAGAGTAGGTGGAGTCTTCAATGAAATTGCTGAAATAAAATAAGTCATCAGCCTTTTAATAGTATTTGGGTGCACTGTAAATTGTTTAAATAGATATATTGTAAATTGTGAAACAATTTTTCAGATAACACACAATTTGGGAGAAAAAAAATACAAAAAGGATAATTAATATAATGCTAACTATTGGCACTCTAGAACGAATGTTAGTAGTCCTAGTCCCAAAAGGGTATATTGAAGCCTTAAAATAGCAGTCTATGAAAGTAACACGGATATTCTTTCTAATCATCTACATACGAAAAAAGTACAAAGTAAACATGTAATTTAGAAGCCATCTAAATGTAGATTATTATATCTGAAGTATAAACATCCATGAATGCTAAAAAAAAAATTACTTAACCCAAAGTAATGATTACCCACTTGGCCCTGCATGTCTAATCTGCCCAAGTCATTATCTGTTGTTGGGTTTCGGTAGATGCTGCTAAAGCATGGTGTTTGGAAATAAAGAAAGGACTGTTGAGCATGGTGTCAAGATAGGCAGGCGCCATCTAGGAATTATGTAAAAAGTATATTAATTAAATGTCATGTAGAAGTAGATTGTTGTATCTGAAGTATAAACATCTATGAAATGTAAAAGAAAGAATAAATAAAGTAACAGTGGCCGGTGCAGCCCTGCATGTCTAGTCAATCCAAGTCATTATCTTTTCTCGGGTCGTGGAAGATACCAATGAATCATGGTGTGTGGAACCCTAGAAAGGACTGTGAAGCATGGTGTCAGCGGTAGACAGGTGCCATCTTACAATGGTGTAAATTGTGTTGTGTACCAGTCTAATCCAAGGTGCTGACCTATTGACAACAATTAATAGGACGCCAAATAAAACATATCGTGTAGTACTCCACCCACATTCTTTTTTTGTGGAATGTGGAGTTTGCAGAACCTCTATATTGTTTGGATACCTTAATAAGTAATAGAAAGGTAAAAGATTGTTGCCAATGGGCATCGCCCGTGTTGATATACGGGGCACAAATTTAACATCTTGAGATATTTTTAGAGGAATATGGAGTTCAAGGGGGTCAGAACCAAAGGAAAGAGGTACGTAGCAGATAAGTGGGACTCAATTTTGCGTTGGCTACACAAAGAGGAAATGGGTATCCGGCTAGATCTAGGGCAAGAAATCTCTGGGGAAAGGCATAAATACATTTGTGCAAGACTTTCAGAGGAACTTTCCTAATGTGTTTTCCGAGTAGTTGGGTAGATATTATGGTTCTGAGCATTGTATCAAATTGAAGGATATTAAGGTTTTGAGCATTTAATCAAATTGAGAGCGGGACCTGTTCCCACCAGCCCACTGTGAGAAATGCACCTTAGTCGTGTCATAGAAAGCTTAAATGAGTGCTTGAGCAAATGTGTAGCAAAGACACAAGCCAATTGAATTCTCTCCATGGGTTGCTCCTATAGTATTCTATCTCATACGTTCAGGTGAGCTTTGCTTAAGGTAGATCTCCGCAGCTTAGACAATGCTATATGGATAGACCGGCTTCCACCCTCAAATATGCCAAAATAGTGTCTACTTTCAGCATGGTGGCAGTTTTCTCAACCTTAGATCTATTAAATGCTTCTCACCACGTGGTTTTGGAGAAGTATTTAAGGTACCTCACTGTGACTTTGGAAGGCATGTTCTAGTTCAAACGCATACCTTTCAGCCTTGCGAACACTGCTTCTGTCTTCCAGAGAAATTATGATGGGAACTTAGGAAGGGAAAAAGTGTGCCATAGTTTTTCAAGGTGAAATTCTTGTGTTTGGGGTAAATGTTGAACAGTATGACTTGCATTCAGAAGAACTCGTCCATGCATTAGCAAAACAAAGGATTGACATTGAAATTGTCAACTTAGGGCTGAGACTGTAGAATACCTGGGGGTGCATGATTTGCAAGGACGGTATAAGTCTAAAAGATTGCCATGTGAAAGCAAATTTAGAAACTCCAGAACTGGTTACCAAAGAACAATTATTGTTGTTCTGAACTCAATGTCTTCTAGGCAAAATTCATGGAGGATTATGTCTCCAAAGTGGAACCATTGAGAGTACTTATGAAAAAGAATGTGAACATTGTATAGGGAAATGGACAGAAGGACACATTTGTCCTACTTAAAAAAGATATTGTGGGAGTACCATGCTTGAATCACTATGTAGTCTGGAAACAAAGTGTGGTCTCTGTGAGTGCCAGCGAATGTAGTCTGGGAGCTGTGCTATCTCAGTGTGATCGTGAACATGAATGCACTGTGGCATGTTAGTAGAGACTCGATCTTTACTAGAGTCTGAATACAATTACTCTGTAATAGAAAAGAAGGTGTTGGCCTGCGTGACGGCTGTTGAGCATTGTCAAATGTTTCTGTGGGATACAAGTTTCATGTTAAAGACTGATCACAAGCCTTATGTCAGTATCCTTGTGCTCGATGGAAGAAGGGCATGGCTGCGAGGCTGTCCTATAGATTGCAGAACTATCAGTTTTTTGCTAAATGTGTGCCTGGTAAGAGAAATCAACACCTGACTTCATGTCCCCTTACTATTACTGGTTATGGGTGAGAGTGACCATGTGAAGGAAGTTGAGTTCAGTATCACAGATGTTTTGCCATCCATGGAGTGTGCATGTACTGAAGAGTAATGGATTGCGGCTTGCAGAAGTGACCCAGTTATGCGTAAAGCCAAGAAATATCTACTTGCTGAACAGCTGGAGGAGTGTAAGTTGCAAGGAGAGTTAGGCTCTCTTTGCAAGATTCAAGCTGAGCTTGCATGGTAAAGGGATGTATTGGTGCAGGGAAATAAAATTATTCCCCCACAAGCTATAAGGAGAAAATTGGTAAGGAGGGACACATTGGAATGTTGGCCACTAAAATGCTTAGTCTGGAATACTGTTGGTGGCCTGGTGTAGGAAATTGGGTTATTGGTTGAAGGGGTGGAAGCCCCACTTGGGTAATAACCACAATCATTGTCAAGGTGACTCACAAAAGTTACTAAATTAACCTGTGCTTAACCCTCTAGTAGCTTGGCACAAAATCAGTCTGGCTTAACTTGGATGCAAAGTATAAAGTATTTATGCAGCAAACAAACAATAATAAAGTGAAAACAGATGGGGTGTGGCTTAGACGAATCCGTGCATGGCAGCCTAACTACACTGCTCCCGCCGACGTGGCTGACAACAACGAGCTTATGGGACACAAAGATGATCCCGGACTGAAAAGGCGGTAGTTCCATGCATCAGAACACCGTGCGCACCTGATCAGCACTGTGTCGGGCCTATTGAGGATTTCTTTACGCCACTTTCTTTTCTTGTGTGCTGAACTCTGAGTGCATTCCCCACAACGAGGGACAAAATGGCCGATGTCCCAAAGCGCTCCAGGCATGGCATGGAGCCGGATAAAGCTGATGCCCACAAGTAAGACATTTTGCTCACTCCCCTCGCTCCTACGTGCGCTGACCTACTTCCAAAAAACTGGCTCGGCATGTGTGCATGTAAAAACAGTGTTTCTGTGGAAGGAACTCATATGAATTTTCCCTACGCTCTGAGTGACTTCAAAATGGAGGCCGCCCACGAGACACAGGATATTGTTGTTACAGCCAGAGTTTGATTCCGAGGACTCTCGGTACATACAAGTATATATATTATATATAGTATAGTATATATTATAGTCAATCCTTCTGAATTTTGCCGATTCCTACTGAAACTCACTGATATCTGCGATTTTTGGGGAACACGGCGATACAAAGTGAGCACAAGAAGCATTACATTTATGCAGTGAACTCCGGGGCCCTAAGCGACTGTCTCCTGATCTGGTTGTTACTTGTATGATAACCACTGGCACCTCATGACCCATGACTAAATCCTTCTGAATCCTGGAGCTCATGGTTGACTCCTCCTGAGACCTCATGTTCCTGTGCTGAGAACTGCTGATACCTGGTTGAAACCTGAATGAAGCCTGGGTGTATCTCACTGAATACAATACAGTGACCACAAGGGGAGCACAGTGTGTGCACAGGGCTAATACGATCTCTAGGCTGAAAACTGCCCTTGACGCCGAACCTACCACTACAGATTACATGTCGTCACAGTTAAATATTGCCCAAGAACTGTAAGTGTGCTGGGCTCCTGCGGCTCCTTAGGCCTGCTAAACCCCCACCCTAAAGATTATTTGGCCAGACTCCCAGGCACCTTATCTCAACTACTGCTTGGGGCCCTCAGTTCGTGCTACCATCCTTCTAATCAGTGCTGCTCTCTAATCTCACCTTACCAAACATAAAACGAAACGGCATGCAACCCTGGTGTGCAATCTGAATCACCTAGCCTCTGGCAAAATCATGGCTGACAGAGTCCAAACCAGGCAATAAATGCACCAAAGCGGAGCCTCCACTCCCTGATTTCACCTGTCAAAAGCAAGACAGAAGCAAACGGCACCATGGACATGATACTTAAAAAAAACTAGATATGGTTCATGATCTGGCAAAATCCACCAAACTCAACACAGACATAATGCAGCAAGAATTATGCGATATCAGGACCAACATCAACTCCATCAACAACAGAGTGTCGGAAGCCGCGGTGCGAATCAGCTCACTGGAGGATAAGTTAACTATTTCAATCAGGGTTAACCATAAATGGCTGAGTTAGAAGATAGAAATGGCAGGGGGATCCTGCTCATCTTTGGATGCCCGAGGTGTCGAAAGACTCATCAGACTCTTGTATTTCCTTTTTAGAAAAATGGATCCCTAAAATGAAAGGCCTAACCTTCAAGAAAGACTTTGAGCTTGAAAGAGCATGCCGGGTACCCTCTTTCCAATCTGATAACAGGAACACTCCATGCCAGATTGTCTGCCGTTGGTTGAGATTCCAACATGCAGAGCCAATACTCAGCCATGTGCGTAAGAACATCCACATATCTTGGTTAGGCCACAAAATCTACATCTCTCAGGATTACTCCAGACCCACAGTGGAGACAAGGAAGGGCTTCCTTGCCTTTCGCAGCAGCCTTAAAGCCTCAAACCTGCAGTTTTCTTTCATCGGGCCAGCAAAATTTAGAGTTCATGCAACGGGAGACATAACATTTTTAATGATCCAAGGGACCTCCAGTTGTTCCTGGACGAAAGAGACGGTAGCTTGGTGGACACTTGACCAGCGCCTTCTGCCAAACCCAAGTCTTGCTCCTCACAAACGTCCACCATCTAAAGCTATATCCTTTACCAATGTTTGCCTGGGCTCACAGAGGCCTCTCTCTGCACCTATGTTGAACACAGCAATCGATCTCCCTCTAAATTTGCCCAGTTTGAGACCTCCTTTCAGGCTCAAACAGTACAATGTTCCACAGTGTTTTACAGCGTTAGTGTTACACAATGTTCCACAGGGTTATGCAGTGCTATATGTCACTCCGTACACACAATACATGGTGCCACTCTTGGTTTAGTGTGCCACTATCAGTCCCCTTCGGACCCTTGTTACTCGCCAAATTGCATCATACACACGGCCCAGGCCCGATACAGGGGCTGCCTGCCCCTAACTAATCCCTTGGAGTTTGGGTTATTTTCTTCTCCTTTTTATGTTTGTCTTTTTTAATTCTGCCGTATTGTATTTATATTGTTCTACATTTGCCTTCCTATGTGGCTCGACAACTAAGAGCTATTCCTTGCCACTGGCTCCTCCAGTTCAGAGACTTGCCTTGCTCCTACATGATCTCAGAGGGCTCTCAGTATGTTACACCCCTGCTGCCTGCTGGAATCTACATACAACAATCGTACACTGCACGACCCTATACCAGGCTCATACTCATGCTCTGGGCTGCCCATCTTTTCCAGAGACCCATCCCACAACCTATGTGCTACCACCACATAGCCAATCTTATAACTCTACAATATGAATATTAGCTCATTAGATAGTAACTTAAAATTTGTCTCTCTAAATGTCAAGTGGCTTAATCACCCAATTAAATGTAAAAAAAAAATTAAAACTACCTATTTCAACTCAAGCCCTCTGCTCTCCCGCCGAAAATAAAAGGAACTCTGGTCTGACCACCCATTTGCACATAACAGATGATAAAGGAAGATGGGTTTTGTCAAAATTCTCCAAAAGCGCTAGCCTCTTTGATGTCCTTAACATGTACGGCCCAAATTCCGATGAACCTGAATTCTCGGACTCCCTGACACTTCCCTTGAGTCAAATCCCAAGTGAAGATCTCATTATCCTGGGCGGCGATCTCATTCTCCCCCTAGACGTGACCATTGACAGACTGTCCAGATCTCCCCTTCAACCCTCTTGTTCTCACAAATCACTTCACAAACTTTGCACCCGATTCGGTCTTCAAGGTACTTGGAGACTACAACACCCAGACACTAGGGATTATACCTTTTTCTCCAGCCCTCACAAATCCTATTCCAGGATTGATTATCTAATGATTTCCAAGGCCCACATTCACTTAATTGACCAGACAGACATACTCTCGAGATTAATCTCTGACCATTTAGCTATTACCCTATCCCTCACTGGATCGAGCACGAGAACCCCTTCTAAAATTTGGAGATTCAATGATGATTTGATTAAGGAGGCCACGTCCAGAAATACTATTGAAAAGACCATACTAAATTACTTGAAGTTAAACTCAACCTCCGAGACCTCCCCCCTCCATACATTGGAACAAGCTGAAGGACCCTGTTAGAGGCGCCCTAATAGACATTCAATCCAAGCTAAACAAAGCCCATAATAGAGACTTAGTGGAACTGGAAAAGGACATTAAGTTACTGGAGACTGCCCACATCTCCTGTTCGGAACCCCAAAAGTGCCCCACCCTCACTAATAAAAAATATGAATACAATAGAATTCTGAGTGAGAGGGCCGGAGTTTGGATTAACAAATATAAAAGCCTAAAGTTATGCGAGGCAAACAAAGCTGTCAAAATTCTAGCGTCCTACATAAAGCACAGTCAGTACCATAAGGGTATCACCTCCCTCACAAATAAAACAAATGTCACCCACACAAGTCCCCAAAAAATATTAGACATCCTCAGAGACTTCTACCAGTCCCTATACAGAGATGACTCCGAAGCTTCTGCGGTTACCTGCGAAGCTTACTTAAAAAACATACCCGTCCCTACCATCACTGATCAGGAGAAGCTGGCTCTCAGCTCCCCAGTTTCAGCCAAGGAGCTAGATTCGGCCATACAATCATTAAAACCACATAAAGCCCCTGGCTCAGATGGCTTTACAGCTACCTTATATAAAACATTCCCCCTTTTACTTATACCAACCCTATTGGGCCTTTACCACCATTTAGCTGATTCTGGGGTCTTATCTGGCACAACCAGTGAGGCCACTATAGTTGTAATTTCAAAAGACGGTAAAGATCCGACACAGGTGAAGATTTATAGACCAATCTCCTTAATTAACCTGGATGTAAATATCTATGCCAAGATTTTATGTTAGAGACTTGAACCACTTCACCCTTGACTGATCGACCGTTCGCAGGTGGCATTCATGAAGAATACGCTTTAATATGATAACACCCGCCTCCTATGACACATCATTGAAAGAGTCAAGGCCGCGTCAACCGAAACAGTTGCCGTTACCCTCAGTGCTGAAAAAGCATTCAATAGGGTCTCCTGGACGTTTCTCTGCGAGTCCTTACTGAGATATAACTTAGGTGAGACCTTTACTAAAATGGTCATGGCTCTTTATAGTGGTCCCTCCGCTAAAGTGATTTCTGGTGGTCTACTATCCCCAGCCTTTAATCTAGAGAGAGGTGCAAGACAGGGCTGTCCCCTCTCCCCTTCTCTATTTATCCTGAGCCTGGAACCATTACTCTACAAGATCAGATCTTACCCGTGCATCGCTTGCGTCTCCTTCAACAACTCAACTGTGAAATTAGCAGCTTATGCCGATGATATTGTAATAATGACCAAAAATGCATCCTAGTCAAAGTCCTCCTTACTACAGACAATAGACGAATGTGCCTGAGTTGCAAACTATAAGCTTAATGAGGAAAAGTCTGACATTTTAGGTCTGAATAACCTCTGCTCCAGCGAGCTCTTCAGAAATACAGGACTATCTTGCAACCTCAATTCATTGAATATTTGGTTCTTGAGTTTAATTCAAATTTACTAGAATCACTCCACCATAAAGAAGCCCTAACTCTGAGAAAAATAGAGTCCTTATTAGAGGGTTGGAATCCCAGATTCTTCACTTAGTGAGGTCATATCGAGACCATCAAAATGATGGTCACCCCGATAATTAACAATCTTGCGAATATGTTGCCTCCAGTTTTATCTGAAGAATTTCACCAGAAACTCTATAGACTACTAAACAAGTTCATTTGGGAAAATAAACACTAGAATTTCTAGTTAGAAACTCTGTCTGCCTGTACAACTTGGAGGTTTTAATCTAGCAGACTTCAAAAACTGCCTTCCTTGCAAGACAAGGCTCTCCCTGGTTCTCCCAGACTCCGGATTACATCCCCATAACCCTGTTGACCAGCAAATCAAAACTCCCCTCGTCGGAAAAATATATCTTTAACAATACCAAAAGAGCCCTATTGAAGATTGACAAGCTCCTGGAGTCCCCGATCACACATTCTAACATGATCTCTCTTGGAATAATCGCAAAATCAAAATTTGTGGGCAACTCGTATTCTGGACTCATTGCGCGTCCAAGGATATTTAATTCCTGAAACACTCTGGCTACTCGCAGACACCTCTCTCATTCAGAGAACTACAACATCATTTCAACCTGCTAGACTTAGACCTTTACGTTTTTCTTAAACTCAAAGTGAGCTTATCCAAGATCAAGCCCCCAGATAGAAAACCATCCCTCCTCAAAACCATACTGATGGTCAGCAAATCTGGCCACCAATCTTATAAGTTCTATCACCTCTTAAAACCAAAATCTACTAACTTGATCTCAAAACTCCAAGCAAAATGGGACTCCTCTGAGACTTTGTCCCTGGACTCTTGGCATCTAATTTGGAAGTCAGTTGTCTCCCACAAAATCTCTCCCTTCCTCTCCCAGATGAAATTCTGGCTCCTTTAAAGGACATTCTGGACTCCAGATTGACTCCATAAACTGTCCCTCAAAGAGAACCCATCTTGCAGGAACTGCAACAAATTGACGGGAGACCTCCCCCCAACAACTCGTCCACTGCAGTGTGGTCTCCCCATTCTGGGATTCCATATTTGATTTAATCCATACTCTGTTTGGGGTTCATCTAAAAAGAAATTTCCTTTCCCTAATTCAAGGATTCCTAGACCCTCAAATCACACAATGACAACCTTCTGGTAGACATCCTACTAACTGCAGCCTGTAAATCAGTACTCGCTAACTGTAAAAACACAGTGGCTACCTTGATTCGTTCCTGGTTAAATTGGGTTGATTACCTGAGAGGAGCAGATAGCGCTTACCATCTGAACTCTCCATGGACATTGTGTAGCACCTCTGTATGGAAGACTCTTGATAACTATTTTGCCTCCACAAACCTTATAAACCTTTAGTATATATTGTGTGGTCTGCAAATTATATGTCTGATGAAATATATCTGTGATTACCTCACTATGTATTCTAATAGAGCTTTATTGGCAACTGCTTAGCATCCTCCAACCAAACTCGTACATGTATACTACATCTCCGCTTTTAACCAAGTATAAGTCGTAGTGTCTTCCCTTTGTTCCTTTTGTTAAACATTTCAATAAAATTCTTTGAAAATAAAAAAAATTAAGTGAAAACACAACAGAAGAAATATACCTAACCAGTTTAGAAAAAATTAGAACATATTAATAAAATGATACTAGAATGACTACAATCCAATCCGTAGAACGAAAGATATTCAGTTTTAAAGTGTTAAGTAGATATAGCGCCTATAAGCTCAAAGCGCCACTTGGGGTCATCCAGTTGGGCTAGACCGGGGGAAAACCACGCGTTCAGGCCTACCGCGACGGAGCACAGGCTGGGTGCGGGGACCACGTTCGTCCCGCTGAAAAAGTTACCTTCTCAAAGTCAGACGTGAAGAGTTCCATTCGCTATGTAGGAGGTCGTGTGGATGGTCATCGCTGTAGCGCGAAGAGCAGGCTAGGCGGTGCTTGCTGTCATCGTTGTTGCTCAAAGAGCTGGTTGGGCGTTGCGGGCGGCCATTGCTGGATCTTCGTATTGATGGCCACTGCGGGCTGTCATTGCTGTAGCGCAAAGTGCAGATCTTGCGTCGGTGGTTGTCACTGGTGGTTGCTGTAGTGCGAAGAGTTGGGTTCACCGGAGCTTTACACTGGCGGTCGTCGCGGACAGAAGAGTCTTGGCGTGAACGTACCTGAGTTAGGTCACAAAAAGCCCAAAACTTTGATGTTGGAGAATTTCCTATACTACCCCCACATCTGGTTCTGGAAAGTTTTCCCCATTCCCCTGTCAAGGCCCCAAACTGCCTGGGGTGACAAAGAAGAGGGCAGGCATGGTGTCATAATGCTTTGTGTGTGTGTGAATGGCAAGGTCCTTTGAAATGCAAGTGGAGCTGAGGGCAGCTTCTCCCAGGATGGCCCATCCTGTCCACTGCTAATCCCCTTTTGTGTCATTGTATGGAAGGCATACGCAAACCCCAACAGTGGAGCCATTCATAGTCATGTGACCCAGAACACTGGCAGAAGGTACAAATTGTTATTAGGACAAGAAAAGGCCACATTTCTCAAAGTGGCATTTTCAGAATTGTAACTTAAAATCCGACTTCCCCATTAAAGAGAGTTTTATATTACAATTAATTTGAGTGTAAACCGCATATCTCTATCTGCTACCAGTCCAAAGTTCTCACATATAAAATGTAATAATTATGTTATTTGCATATGGCTGGGTCCAAACTGAGGTGGCACAGGATGCAAAAGAATCATGGGTTGGGATGCTACCTGAGCAATTGCCAGCGGTTAGACAAATTGCAAGCATTCCTTCCATCACCGTTTGAGTGTTTCATGTACCGCCCTAAGTGGTCCCATGCTCACTGTGTCACTGGAAACAAGCTGTACCCGGCTGATTATCTCATAACTTGGGCGAAACAGGTCCTGGGTTGCTTGTGTTTCAGTTCAGGGAGGACCTGGCCTAGCAGTTCAGGCTGGACTGTTCCTGTGAGAAGCAGGGTCAAGTCTGATTTGCATATGGCTATGTCCAAACTGAGGTGGCATGGTGAGCAAAAAAAATGATTGGTTGGGATGCTACACCAAGCGATTATCAGTGGTTAGACAAATTGCAAGCATTCCTCCGATCACCTTTTGTGTGTTTCAGTTTAAAACAGCAATGCAGACTGCGGTGGCAGGCCAGAGACACGTCTTAATACACTTTCTACTAGGGACTTAAAAATAAATTAAGTGTGCCATTTGGGTGTGGGACAATTTTACAATGTTTAAACGAGAGAGTTCAAGCACTAGCAAAGTGCACAGAGTCCTAAAATCAACAATAACAAATTCAACAAAATAGGAGGAATGAAGGCAAACTGTTTGGGTGAATACCACGCCGAGGATGTCAGGTCTAGCACCTGTGCTAGATGAAATGGTAGACAGGGCTATGAGGGAATGTGAGTTATGTGCCAAGGCTGATAAAGTTACCACAGCATGTGTTTCAGCACCTATACAGTGCCTGTACAGGAAGGGCCTTGGAGGATGCTTACCATTGATATTGTGGCACCATTCTGTCCTCTGTGACTGGGGGTGAGTGTCTGACAAGTTTCAGCGCTCCGTCCATCATCTCCTTGTGTTTGCACCATTCTGTCCTCTCTCAGGAAGGAAAAATATGCTTTGGTCTGAAGTAAAGGTTGTAGAAAAAAATACAACTGAGAATGTGACAAATGTTTGGGAGAGTGCATTTTGTAGGAAAGGTCTTCCTAAGAACTTGGACTTTGAAAATTGGCTGCAGTTCACTATTTGCAACTTGAACAGATGTGGCATAACTCATAAATGTTTAGCAGTTTACCACCCTGAAGCTAATGGCCAGGTTGAGCGCTTTAATGAGGGCATTAAGGGATCAATACGGTTGGCTGTTAAGTGGGGCTATCAATTGGGAGGAGGCCTTTTTGGCCACGTTTCTATCAAATAGGACTACTCCCAGTTTTGGGGCTGGTTATTCCCCGTTTGAACTTTTAAGAGGTTGTAAACCCAGGTTCATGTTTGGCTCTGTGGTGGGTAAAGGAAAGGCTGGGAAATCGGTCATTGAGTGCTATTATGTTTAGTGACCATTAGTTGCAGGACGTGAGACAGTGTGTAGAAGTGTACAAAAGTAAAATGAAGGACATGATGGACCGTTAGATGGGAAGAACTTCATGAAGAATTCTTCATGTAGAGCAGTATGTCAGATTGAAATTGCTTGCAGGTAAGAAAACGGGATTGTCTAAATGGTCTGACCCTATAGAAGTGGAGGTATTTAAAGGTGTTGTGAGAGTGGAAATGGGTTTGGTGTGGAACCTTGAAAGGGTGTCAAGACATGAAGAGCAGATTTGTGTGGTAAGGATGAAGAGAGTAACATGTTCCTCGACCTGGCCGCAAAGACAGTTGAAAGTGAGAATTGTAAGTTAAGCGTTATGTTGGGTCAAACGATTGAGGGAGAATGAGCTGGACCCAACGTTTCTTCAGCAAGAAGAGGTGTACAGAGAGTGCCAAAGGAACAGAAGGGTTCCTAGGGAGTAGAATGATTTGTTTTTTTATTTTTATACACTACGATGGCAATATGCGCTGTTCTCCATGAACCAAATTCCACTGTGCATTCTGGGTTCTTTTTTTCCACAGTATTTTAACTTGTTGTTTGCTGTCATGATTTTGAAACTTAGTTTATGTAGTTGCTAAAGGGGGAAGATGTGTGGTGAGTGAATCACAATATGTGATGCAATACTCTAATGCCTTGTGTAGAACAGAGTCAAATGGAATGGATGATAAATGGAATGTAGAGTGTATGTGTCTGTGTGGTTTGAGTGAGGAGATTCATTGGGGACAGTTGAAGGATGGTGCTGGTGATAGATGGCGGAACTGTTGGGCTGTTGTTGCTACTTGTATTTTTGTTGCTCCTTCTTACTTGTTGAGAAATACATTTTCTTCACAAGCGCACCAAAGTCTAGATCATCCTTAAATGTAACACTGCTGCCTCATTATTGTTCTGCCTATGTGTGGGAAATGTGTTCTCCGCTGCATATGGTGCAATTGCTCTGTGTGCATGATGAACCCTGCACTGTTATTGCTGTCTGTGAGACACTGCACACGCTACACCATGTTCAATCAGTACCTGATGTACGTGTGTGTGCATTTGTATATGACTGAAACTTTTACTGGTTCTGCTTATGCTGTACCTGTTTTTTGGAAGAGGAAGCACAAACAGATCCTAACTGTGTCATACCCAGGGATGTGGAATTCCTATCGCCCAACGCCCAGGACATATTGTTTGGGGTGAAGGGCAGCAAGTTTTCATGTGTATTTTGTCCTTGGGACAAGTAAGCCCAACCCCCTGCAGCACAAACCCTTTGGCTGCCAATTTGCAGTACCACATTATGGATCAGGGAAGGGCACTGCCTGCAGTTAAGGTAGTATTTTTGCCCCTATGTTAATGCTGTTCAAACTTGTATTTATGGTTCATTAATTGAAAGCCTTTATCATTAGGGTAAGCGCTCTAAGTACACATTGTAAGCTCCGACTGCACTACTGACCGTGGTTCCAGTATAAAAATGTGTACACATGTTTTCAAAGTTTAGCAATATGAGGCTATGTATAATGCTCTCTGATTTGTTGCATATATTTGCAGAATCTTGAAAGCAAGATTGATGATTCTTTGCTTTCAAAATAAAATGTTCATAAAAAATTAAAGCAAGAAAAAAACATTTTGCTAAACTACTGTAAAATTTCAGTTACCATTTCTTTACAGCATCATTTAGTAGCATGTGTTGATGTATGCTAGTATTTCCCAAAAATATTCATAATGGAAAATCAGTGTAACCAGTTTCAATAAGATTATGGGAAACAAAAAAAACAAGCATTGGCAAAGCCAGTAGGTCTGAAATTGGTGGTCGGCTTTTAGTTTTGTCAATGTGTGACTTGTTTTGGCATGGATTTTGTAAGACCATATTGGTGTGGGAGCTGCCGGGCCCTCACCATTATAACAAACATTGGCAAAAGCAAAAATTGTTTTTGGGTCTCAAAAAGCACACACTGCCACAGTAGTTACTGGCACAGAACAAAACTACTTTGTGTGCAGATATGCTCCTTGTGAAAGAGCAGAATGCTGTCACTCACAGTGAAGCCAGCCGATACAGAGAGAGAGACAGAATTTTAATAAACACAAAAGGTCACGGTCAACGCCAGACCAAATTAGGGGCCAAATTATTAAAGAAAGTCTCAAAAGTGCACCCATGGTATATGTCCTTGAATTAAGTGCAGCTATACGGCTTTTGTGAATTCCCAAGAATTTACAGAAGTAGGACAAGAAATAGTACTCCTGAAAAATATTTGTGAACTGCATTTTAGCATGAGCAAATATGCATGTGTAGATTTGCTCATGCGAAAATCTAAGTGTTTGCAAGTTCACTTTCCCTCCAACCACTTTTTTCCCCATCTCTGGAAGAAGGTTTACGTCTGCAATTGTCAGGAGTAAATTTCCAACATTTCTCAGTATGGGAAAAGATTAGAGAAGAGTTGTTGAAAACCCTTAAAATATGCAAGTTAGTAGGTTTGCACAGACTCAAAGGGGTATTCTAACCCTGGAACTATTGCTTACCACTACCTTTAGCCCCAGTATGTAGATCTGCGGAAACATGGCAACATAAGGGGATTGCAAGTATTCAGTCACTATTATGGTATGAGCTCTGGCATAATCAGAGAGGCTATATCAGAGCTCTTATATAATGAGATTGCTGCCATAATTTGTTGCTGCACTACATGGCACCAAAGGGGCAAGTAGATTTTGTTATAGGACAAGTAGATTTATAAAGGAACCTGCCCCATGGACAAGTAGATATTTTATTAAATTCCACACCCCTGCATACCTGTTGCGTGTGCATGAGGGAATTTCATACTGCTGGTGCTGCCACTCATTCCCTACATCTCTCTAACTCTTCTTTGTTTTAGGAAGCTCATATTGCTGCCACCCATGCTGTTCTGATTTTGTGTGTTTCACTGAAAAAAGCCAAAATTGTCATTTTCAGTGCTAGTTTGTCCATTCTTAGGTTGATTGTCCACGTTCCAGTTTGAAAGTGAAACCAATTCATGTGATAACCTCATGTACAGGACAAACGTAGAGGTTGACCAACATAGTGAACATATGGTATTGCTTTGTAGTGATAGCAGCTCTCCTTGTTGACACCCTTGTCTAACATGAGTCGGAAACTGTTGTTAAATAGTCTCACGCATGGCATCTTGTATCCATATTATCGTTCACTTTTATGTTTCAGGTCCCGTGTTTGTTGAGTTTCCCATCGACATTCTTTATCCTTATCACGTGGTGCAGAAGGAGCTGTCCCCTAAAGGGGCTCCCAAGGGCGTTATGGGAAGAATCATTAACTGGTGAGTACAGCCTAAGCGCATGGGGTATTGCATCTCTAGAATGCAACACAAGGACACTGAGCTTAATTAACATCATGTTTAGTGACATGATACATGTATGGTAGTGATTGCTGCAGTCTAGTAATACAGTGCTCTGTGCTGTTGAGGAAAACCTTGAGATATTTTTGGTGATATGATTACTATCTCGTATTGAAGAACAGGTGTATTGAGATTGACAATTTGCCTTGCTGATATAACGTTGGACCTTCTTATTTTCTGTATTAGGTATCTGCAGAACCATCTCAATAATCTGTTTGCTGGAGCCTGGGAGCAGCGAGACCTTTCTCCTATTCCTATCCATATTCCTCAGGCAAGCGCAGAACAGGTGAGACATTCTTTTCGGTTGTATGACTCCACAACGCATGCCGTTCCATCGCATGCCATTACAACGTGGTTGTAACAACGCAAGTGTTGTTACAACGCGTTACCATTACAACGCAAACTTTAACCACGTATATACCTTTACAAATCTTTCCTTTTTCAACAAATTTTGTTGTAAAAGCATGTTTTGTAAAACCACATGCGTGGTTAAATTTATGATTGAAAATATAAATATTTTACAGGTAAATATATACGCTATATATGTATACAATATAGCTTTATATTTCCCTGTAAAATACTTATAATTTCATAGTAATAGCATGCATGGTAATGCATACAAATATATGTAAAAGTAAACTAATGTACTTATTTTTATATGTTTTGATCTATTCCACACACAATGATGTGTTGAAATCTATAAAACCATATATATAAATATATATGTATACATTTTATATAAATTTGTATATATATATATATATATATATATATATCTACAAAATATACATATACACACACATTTCCTAAAAATCCACCAACCCCTCAACCCCTACCCACCCAAAAATTATCCTTTCCACCCCAAAACCCCGACCCACCCTAAAGTTACCCTTGCCACCCCAAAACCCTACCCGCCCTAAACCCTAAAATCATCCTTGCCACCCCAAAACTCCCACCCACCCTAAACCCTAAAATTACCATAGCCACCCCACAACCCCAACCCACTCTAAACCCTATAATTACCCATGCCACCCCCAGACCCATACCCACCCTAAACCCCAAAATTACCCATTCAACCCCAAAACCCATACCCACCCTAAATCCTAAAATTACCCATGCCACCCCAAAATCCATACCTACCCTAAAACCTAAAATTACCCATGCCACCCCAAGACCCAAACGCTCCCTAAACCCTAAAATTACCCATGCCACCCCAAGACCCATACCCTCCCTAAACCCTAACATTACCGATACCTCCTCAAAACCCATACCCACCCTAAACCCTAAAATTACCTTTGCCACCCGAAGACCATACCCACCCTAAAACCTAAAATTACCCATGCCAACCCAAGACCCATACCCACCCTAAAATTACCCATGCCACCCCAAAACCCATACTTACCTAATACTTACCTAATTTAAAGCGCATATCCCTTTACCAATTATGCCTTTACAACGAAATTTGTTGTGAAGGCATGCGTTGTAGAGGCCTATGCGTTGTAAAAAATTGCGTTGTGATTGCATGCGGGGTAACAGCAGGGATGTAATGTCTTTTCCCCATTCTTTTCCTTTCTATTGTACTGTGTGATCTCCATCAAGGACCAGTTAGATCTCCCTAGGACGGGACTAGTACTCTTTCAATAGCACTTTCAGACTGGGAATTCATAAGCAACATTATTTTTAACACCATCTTAAGACTTCTCAATTTCTATGTCACTTAGTGTAAGAGGCTGACTCTTTATATGGTATACCAAAAGCAAAAAGAGGTATACCGTGCAGAGTCCAGGTATTCCGTGGCTTATCATAGAGGAGTGTTAGATATCTGCAAATACACACAGTAGTCAATAAATGATGCACACGACTCAAGAAGGAGAACCAAACCAATTTATAAAAATAACATGTACCTTTATATATATTTAGGCACCAGAATTAATACGATCAGGTAAGTATGCTTTGCAAGAGAAATACTTGTACGTTTAAAAAGTCGACACTGCATTTTTCCGAGGCTGCAATGTTATCCTGTGGGAGGAAAAAGCAAGTACAGCATATACAGGTAGAGTACAGCGACTTAAGAGACCAATCTCCTAGACTTAAGGTGAGTATGGGGCAAGGTCCAAGGCAGCATCAAGAGTTCACACCGGACGGCACTGGGTTGGCCGGGTGCAGAGGTGCACTACAGCATCGGGTGCCCAATGTTATCCAATGGGAACCGGTCCGGTCACAAAGTAGCTGCAGGTGGGGACTGAGAGGCCAGTCTGACTGACTCAACCAGTGGATTGAAGCCTTGTGATCTTAGGGGTCGTGGGGACACTGGCAGTCCTCTTCTCCTCGGGCCAGGGGGGGGGTGCCGGGTGCAGAGGGTCTTTGAGGTGTCAGGTTTCTTCGTCCAGGAACACTCACGGTTGAGGGGGGCTGCACACACAGGCTGCAAGCGGCGTCGGGGAGTTCACGAGGGGTGAAACCAAAATAGACTCTGGCTTGTGAGGGCTTGGGGACCACTTTGACACAGTTGGCCCGCTTCGCCTCTGGCTAGGGGGCTCGAATGCAGTGGTGCTTGGCATTGTCGAGTTTTGGCGGTTTCGGAGTCCTCATAGTCCTCCTTTGGGTGCCTGCAGGATGCAGGAGCCACACGAGTCCTACATGTAGGGTGTGTGAATTAAAGGGTTCAGGTGGTTGCCTCTAGTGTGAAGACCTCTGTTCCTGGCTCGGATACGCTCTACGCTTTCGCTCACCACCCTGCACCTCCCTTGACGCGAACGGTACGGACCGTGGACGCGCACGTACGAGCAGCCAAGGCAGTTGAGGGCGCAGGACGCGGGAGAACCGAGTTGTAAGCCGCGAGCGAGTGGCGAGGACATTTCTAAACCCCCATAACTTTTAAATTTTAGGGGCTAATTTACGGATGCGGTCTGGAGAGCCACAAGCCCAGACAAAACGGCCCCAGGGGGTCTAAATAGCGGAGTGGAGGTCGGAGCAGTGCTGGTAGGAGAGCAGCTTCCCCGCTAACTCCCCCGCTGCAAACTAGCTGACACCTGCAGGAATCTATACTGCATTCTCCCAAGCAGTCACTCAGAGGGCTATTAAGAGTGAACCCACAGTTTCCATCAGTGGTTCTGGAGCAGTGGCAGCAGGGCAGAGAAGTGAAAGAACTGTGAAAGAACTGTAGTGGAGTTGTGGTGCAGGCTGAGCGTACGGCCAGGGAACAGAGGTAAGTGGAGTCACAGTTAACAATTGATGCTATGGGAGTGGCTGGAGCTGTTGGAATCAGCAATAAGGCTGGCGAGAAAGAATATTAAAGGCATAGAAGGGGAAATAGACGAAAGGACGTCTGGTTTGGCTTTGGCCCTGTATATGAAGAGCGGATTTTAAAGGTAGTGGAGGTAGAGGCAGAAGTATGGCTCTAGGGAAAGTTAAAACTCGGAAAACCCTAAAAAACGCCAAAAAATCTGAAAATAATGGTCTTTGGGCGGAGCCCATGGCAGAAACACAGAAAGAAGTGGGAGAGAAGAATGGAGATATGGCAGCTCCAATGGGAAGAAAAACACCTGGGCAGAGAAACACCCAGTCACTGAACTCGACCCCGCAGTCAGTAAAGACAAGACAGGGGGCGTAAAAGGAGGATCATCAGCTACTAAGGCGATCAAGGACTTTTGGGAAAACACTTCGGGAAGGACCAATCCGAAAAGGAGTTGAGCGTTGTAGAGATACTTCAAACCCCGAGAACCCTGCAGCCCAAAGTTTGGACTCCCCGAACCAATTACATTTCAACATCTCTGAGATCCCCCTAGAACCTCGGCTGTCCTCCTCCCCAAGGTTATTTCGGCCCTCGCTCGACCAAGAAATTGAGGTAGAGGTGGAGGAGGAAGAAGAAGTTCTATCTAGTATGACACAGAGTAAAGGGGACAATACTCACCTGAATAATCGCTCCAAAGTGATTGGATGACTGGAAAACTCTGATGTTATTGAAACTGATTTAATGGGCCCATCAAACTATACGTTTGGAGGTCACAGGAACATCTAGCGCCTCAATGTTGGAGGCGATGTTGATCCTTCAAAAAACTTTGCAAGGTCTACTAGAGGTTTCCGTTCTGAATAACGAAATTTTAAAGACGCAAAGTCTCCAGTTTAAAAATATGATTGAGGAATTGACACAAATTAAAGGTCTAATGCCCATATTAGTCAGACCAGTAGGAGACCCTCTTGAAATGAATGTTGGGAGGGATGATGAAGTGGTAAGGGAAATCCAAACACAGAAGGAGGAACCAAGTGTTTACATATCTCGTTGCCCGATGATTGTAAAAAGACGGGGTGAAAGAAGATGTTACAAGCAATACACCCCGTGGGCAAGAAAGGGGAGTAACTACCCAGGCAAGGGTAATACCATAAGACGTCAGGGAAATGGGAAGGGTGAAAAGATAGAAGTTACATCTAAGGGTAAAAAAGTGCCCCCTGAACCTAAAAAGATAAATACCTTGGAAAAAGGACAGCATGTGTATACCCTTGAACAGAAAACAAGGTGGCTAGGAGCAAAGGGTATCCCAAAGAATACTAAAATTAAACCTAGGGAACGTCGGGGCGAGGAAAAACTGGGTAATGAGGTAAGAAGCTCAGGTATGCCTACGGGTATAGGACCTAGCAACCCCAACCTTAATAAGAACCCTAGCAGGAGAGTCATTGAGGAGGAACTTAGTAGAAAAAAGGAGTTTATAAAAGACGGGGCCCCACCAAGATTTCAACAAGAAGGATATCGGGACCTATGGCTCTTCTTGGACCCAACAGAACAGGGAAAAGGTGGGAAAAAAGCTAGGAAATTGAACCCTTCAAATCGCTCCCAACTCCTTTATTCATTTACAAAATGTGCAAGCCTACGTTATGTAAGTTCAGAGGACCTCAAAGAAGGAGGGTTTATGGCAAATAATAAAGGGGGCGAAGTAACCAAGGTCCTCCTTTATTCAGCACTAGTAAAAGCAGCACTGGAAAAAGCAGAACTTGAGCTGCTAAAGGAAGGCATAAGTCTAATAAAAAGGGATGAAATATTGTTTGATAAATAGGGGAAGACATTTCTTAGAAATCATGCGGGGCTGGGAACACGGCAAATAAGAGTGATTAACTCCTGCTGGGGCAAAAAGGAAGGATTGGAAATTACAATATCCCCTAAGGAAATAAGGAACGACGACGATGTAGATGTGTTAGCTGGGAACAGATATAGAGCCCTAGCATACGAGGAGCATGAGGAAGAGGGGTGCCTGAGTGAAATTGATTAGGAACTTGGGACGTCGCACAGCCTGGCTTTACTATCTTGGCATATAAATGGTTACAAAAAAATAGCGTCCCAAGAGAGTTTTAATAATATACTTAAGAGCTCTGACATCGTATGTCTACAGGAGACTTGGCTGTGCGACGAAACCCTAGTCACAGAGGGGTTTGCCCACCACTTGAAAGCAGCAAGGAAAAACCAATTTGGCAGACCCTCAGGAGGTCAACTGACGTTGGTATCCACAAAAATTGCTAGAAAAATAGAATACCTCGAACTAAAATGTCAGTGGGCGCTAGGTAGCAGAGTGCTGACACCGAACGATGACCCTCGTTATGAAGGAATATGTATTTGTAATGTATATATCCAGAAGGGAAAGGAAGAGGTTTATAAGGTGGACTTGGAAAATCTAAAAAAGGACATGGGGATTATATGTGATACCTACCCGAAGGATGTGTTTCTGATGATGGGCGAGTTCAATCATAGATTAGACCCCCGAAGAACTGATTTATGGTGCAGCGAATTATTAAGAGCCTATAATATAGAGACGGCAAAGTTCGCCCTCGGTGTTACTTCGCCCCAAGATGTGGCTCTTGGTCAATTGCTGGGCTCCATGGGCTTGATATGTGAAAATGGTAGAATGGAAGCCGACCGGCCGGCCAAGCGAACATTTATTTTAGGGCAGCAACCGTGCCCGATAGACTACGTGTTAACACATGCTTGGAGCTTTGAACTAATTAAGCATTTTGAATTATTAAAGGTAGAAGGTAGTGATCACTACCCCTTGTTGACTAAACTCTACACAAAAAAGAGTAGCCAGAGGGAGACAGTCCTCCAAGTGCATGTAGAATACCCAAAGCGGCTCACAACCCGTATTTCAGATGAGCACATTCAAAAATTAAGTGCTGTTCAGCAGAACCTCCCATTAGAAAAAACGCCATCTGAGGATGATAACACTTGGTATGCAAATACAATAAGGCAACTAGTAGAATGCCTAAGGGTAAAAATTAAAGGTGGTAAACCCGGGGCAGATATTAACAAAAGATCACACACCAAAAGTAGTCCATGGTTTGATGAGGAATGTCGCAAAGCAAAAGCTAATATCAGGCAAAAGGAAAGAAAACTTAAAGGAAGGTGTAATGAAGAACTGTTAACTACCCTTAGGAAACTAAGGATAAAATATAAAACAATCATCAGGAATAAGAAAAGAACTTATAAAGACAGATGCTGGGTATCCTTACTAGAGGCTATTGAAGATAAAAATGTGAAAGGCTTCTGGCGCCTGGTACAAGAAAGCACTGGTAAAGTGGCAGGGTCTCTACAGTGCTCGGTTCCCGAGGATAAATGGGTAGATTACCTGGAGGAAATCTACGGGAAGTGGCCAACAATAGATAAAATAAGTACTACGGCATGGCCAGGTGTGAGGGAAGAGTTTAAAGAACATTTCACCCCTAGCCACATTAGGAAGATAATTTCTAGATTAAACTTGACCCGTGCAGCTGGCCCAGATAATCTGCTGGCAGTTATTGTAAAAAATAAGCCAGAATGGTGGTCAGAGTTCCTTGCGAATATATTCCAGGGGATTCTGGAGACAGGAATCGTGCCAGATAATTGGAAAGGAGCTATCGTTGGACCAATCCACAAAAAAGGCGACGTAAATGCCCCCAAAAACTATAGACTAATTGTTACGCTGGCTAAGAGTATGGGCAAATCCGGCCCCTAATCTTAATCAACTAATAATTGCGGACTGTATGTTACTGGAGGGGGTGTTATCCATCCCATGGCTGAAATATGTCATGGAACAGACTAGATGGTTAGGTCGCCCTGATTTGTTCCCGAGCCCAGGTGTCCTGACCAAGACTGCAATTAAAGAAGTGAAAAAGCAGTTCTTGGATAAGCGGCAGAGTATGAGGGAGGAGACGGAACTAAGTAAACCTTTAGTGAGACGATTTATCTTATTGTCCCTGGGCTCGCAGATGCAGCCATATTTATCTTATGTCAGCAAAGCATACCATCGATTTGTTTTGACTAGATTTAGATTTAACTTGGTTCCTTGGCTCTTGGCATTTCCCCAAGGTTATTCTAAACCCGGCTTACTTAGACCCTGTCCCTGTGACAATTTCTCAAATCAGGATACATTACACTTTTTGTTTTTCTGTTCCTTTTATGCTTATCAGCGTAAAAAATATATTTTACCGCTCCTTAGAGAACGGCGGTTTGTTCAAGTAAGACCGGCCTTGGTCTATCTCCAGATGTTACCCTCCCCTGTGGTATCATTGGGTGTGGCTAGTTTCTTAACAGCGGCCGTTAGACACAGGAAAAAGTTGCCGCTATCAGAATAAACTTGCCACTTATGTTAAAGTACCCCTTTGAAACTTTTTTTTTTTTTTTATCAGCCGTGGTCTTTTACTTAGTACTTTTTGCACTTTACACTATTTGCACTACTCCACGATTTTTATATGAATGATGAAATGGCTAAATGAGATTCTTTTTAACCTGTTTTGTATTGGTATTTTAATCTAGTGACTCAATGTTTTTATGTATTGATGTGTCAATTCTGTATTTGTGTCCTTTTTTCTTGACTATGTTTACTTTTTTGGCTCTTGTCTGCCGAATAAAGTTTTCTGACTGACTATAGACTAATAAACCTACTAGACATAGGTGAAAAAGTATTTGCTAAAGTAATCTTGGGATTTCTTAAAGACTGGGTGGAAGAAAAATAGATTGTGCCCCCAGAACAGGGAGGGTTTAAAGAGGGACACTCAACGGTGGACCATTGCTTTGCCCTCTGGGCAATTGTGCGGAAGTCGCTCGAGCAGAAGGGTAGCCTGTTTTGCTGCTTCGTGGACTTCCGCGCAGCATTTGACCTGGTGGACAGGGAGCAGCTGTGGTTGACCTTGATAGGGTACAATATCCCGGGGGATCTACTGAGCTTGATTCGAGCCCTGCATACGGAAAATTGGGCCCAGATAATTTTGGATGTAGAGGGGAGTTTATCGCAGAAAATCCAAATTAGTAATGGGCTATGGCAGGGGTGCGTACTGGCCCCCCTGCTCTTTTCCCTGTTTAACCCGGACTTGCCCCTAATCTTAAGAAATGCAAGAGGAGCCAGCCCGAAACAAGGTGGGAAACAAATTTCGTGTTTACTCTATGCGGACGACCTGGTAATTATGGACCAGAAGGAAATTGGTTTACAGAGTAAATTAAACACGTTTAAAGAATACTGCCAGGTCAAAAGACTAGTGGTTAACATGGAGAAGACTAAGATCTTATGTTTCGGTAGAAGGAAAACAGGGTTTTCTTGGTGTTTGGGGACCGAAAAGCTGGAAAAAGTAACAGAATATAGATACCTGGGGATGTGGTTTGAGAGAAGCTTGCAATGGCATACCCATCTCGACGCACTAAAACTGAGGACAGCGACCTCAGTGAAGGGTTTAAAAAGATTTAATAGTGTGTATGGGGAAATGTCTGACAGACCGGTCCTAAAAGCCTACTCTGCGATGGTTCCAACTCAATTTTTGTATGGCGCAGAAGTTCTTTACTTGAGTGGTAAAAATCGGTGGGACTTGGAGGAGGGAAATAGCTTGAAAAATCTATTCTCTCTGCCTAAATCGTCAATGGTTCAGGCAGTGAGGCTAGAACTGGGAATCACCTCATGGGGTATAACTGCTTGCATGGCACTACTACGCTTTTGGCAACGTTTGGGTTTGGGTGATGAACACAAAATCTCACAATGATGTAGGAATGAAATTGTAAACAGTGAGCTAAATTGGGCAAAAGAGACCAGAGACACTGTCAAGAAAGCCTGTAGTATGTTAAAGCTTAAGCTGTGCCCCCAGTCCCTTCAACTCAAGATAGACAAGAGGGAACTTAGGATCCTGGGAAAAGAAATATCTCGAGTACAGGACCAAGATTACCTCTTGAGGAAAAGCTCAGTTCTCCATATGGCCACCGCGTGGCAAAAGGAATTACACTTCCCCTATATTGACAGGCTACCTAGCTGCTCATTAAGGAGAGAGGTGTTAAGGCTAAGAATTGGAGTAAACCCATGTCACGCGAACAAAGGGGTAAAAAGCTCCATGATAAATAATAAAGGAAAATGCACTTGCACCTTAGGAACAACGTGATATTATACATATTTTATTAGATTGTCTTAGATTTTTAGAAATTCGAAGAGTTTTCTTATGTCCGATTTTTAAAAGTATGATATTAAAACAGGATGCAAGCAGTAAATCTTTTAGTGGAAAAGATTAACCTAGACATAGCCTGTGCCATGGGAAAATATATAAAAAAAGTTAGAGTCCCTTAAATGCATTGACAAATGAGATGATTAGGTGTTAAAATGTATGAGAAGAAGTACCTACAAAAGGGGAGAAGCTACGTGGATAGAAACGCACTACCTTGAGGAGATTAAAATGAATTTGTGAGTTTTAGAAATTGATTTTAAATTGTATATATCTATTTTTATTGAAAGTATATATCTGTTTTATTGAAAGTATGGTTAATAATTTGTATACTTTTATGGTTGTAAAAGACCGAATAAAGTCTTTATTGAACTGAAGAAAAAAAAAAAAAAGAGTCCTTGATTCTTTATTGAAAGCAGGCAGTCCTCACACACTTTGGAGGCAAGACAACTTGCAGGACGAGACGACTTTGGCGCAATTCAATGGCGAACAGCAGACTGACAGGCCGGCAGGGCTGGTGCAAAGTCAGTTGGTCTTCTTTAGTCTTTGCTTTTGCGGCTCTTCAGTGTCCTTCTTCTTCGTAGGTCAGCAGCATCTACCTTTCTGGTGCCAAGGGCTCCCTTAAATACTGAATTTAGGGGAGGTAGGGGAGTGTAGGGTAGTAACCAATGGGCTACTGACCCCTGGGGTCACTACGCCCCCTTTATGACCACTTCCTGGGGGAAGTGGGCATTGTCACGACTTGCTCCCTGCATTCCCGTGTCCACCACCAGGGGGCTGAACTGGGGGACTTTCCAGTCTTCTAATAAACTTCCAGACCCTCCCCTGCATGCAAATCCTGACTTCCAGCCATTTGGACACTTATTGGGAACTGACATCTATTCCCAATCCATGCCGGGTTTTGTGAAGCCAGCCTACTCATGCCTGAAAACTCCATTACCCAGGATTCCCTGCTCACTGCTTAGTCTCCACCCCTGCAGGCCAAGGATGGGTGGAGGAATTCAGCTCACCTGTGGCTGGCTACTGCTAGCCTGCTCACACCTGCTGCATATGATTACAGGGAGCTCTTTTAAGCCCCAGCTCCCTTCAGCCCAGTGTTGGTCATTGTAAGCTGTTTACCGGTGAGACCGCTCCTTGTTTCCTGTGCTCCCTGAGCTTTTTGCTATCCTTGTTTCCAGTGATTCCTTAGCTATAGATAATCCTTGTTCTTTTATTCCTGAGCTATAGCTATTCCTTGTGCCTGAATTAGCACTGCCTGCAGTGCTACCTGGTTTCCTGTGTTCCTGAGCTATAGCTATTTTCCTTGTGCCTGCCTTAGCACTGCCTGCAGTGCTACCTAGTATCCTGAGCTATAGTTAGTCTCTGTTCCTTTTCCTGGGCTTCAGCTATTTCTTGTGCCTGACTTGCAATGCTTGCAGTGCGCTCTTGACTCCTTGTTTCCTGAGCTGTAGCCATTTTCCTGTTTCCTGAACCAGCACTGCTTGCAGTGCTTCCTTGATTCCTGAGCCTTAACATTTCCTTGTTCCTGACCTGTAGTGCTACTTTGACTCCTGAGCCTTTGCTCAATTCTTGCCCCAGCACTGCATCCTATGCTACTTTGTTTTCTTGTTTCCTGACCCTGCACTATTCTAGTATACCCTTGTAGCCTCCCTTTCTGTATATCCTTTTCCAGTCCCTGCCTTTCATCTCATTTCCTTGGTTCCAGTTCTAGTTTGCTATCTTTCTATTCTGCTGTCTCGCTTCTGTTACCTTGTATGTTTGTTACCTGCTTTCTGCCAAGTGTGCCCTGTGATTTCCTTCCTTTCCTGTTAAGCACTCCTCCTTGCTAGCTCCTTGTCTATTGTGCTTGTGTTTAGTTCTACCCCTTTGCTGTTACTGCCTTGCGTGTTCCTGTTTGATCGCCAGGATCCGTGGGCACGGCTGACTACCTAGGTGGTGTTTCTTGTTCACTGTGAGTATTGTCTTTGAGTTACTGTTATAACATCACCATAGGTATAAGCTCCACAGACCCTGCCTTTGTATACATATCCTATATGTGGGTATTTCCAGTCCGTATCTGTAACAGCAATTGTGGGTGAGGAACTTACTGAGCTTCAGTCTTACTGTGTGGAGCTCCTGAGTGCTTTACCCCACATCCCCTTTATTGTTAACGTTGTTTCATGTTTAAGTGTACTGCACATCCGTCCTGGGTTTAGTGATTCTGAATGCTGAGCCGCCTCATGAGTGCCCTTCCTTTCTGAGTCTCACCCTTCTTGTTCACCTCTACAGGCTTCCCCTTTGGATCCCTTTTCTCCTCTGACTTCCTGTGTGCTCCTGGGCAGCGCTGTACTCCTCTCTGTCTTTGTGTTCCCCACATAGTCCCGGACAGGCCCTGACAGGCATAACCCTGTCCCAGAGTTCCTACGTTTGCCATCACCAAGATGGCCAACTCTGAAAAATTGTATCCACTTCAGGTAGCCCACTTTAGGGGTGGCACTAACCTGAAGGTGGACAAGCCTACCTGACTAACTACATTTCCTGCCTGTCCAGATGCCAAAGGGCTCTGGACAAAGGGGGGCGGCATCCTCTCCTGTGCGGAAAACCAGATTTGCATACCAAAGGTGGTGGGCTTTTTTTAAGCTCCCCTGCTTTGAAATGCTAATCTACAGGTCATCCTGTGGGTGGGGGTGTAAACACCCTCTGCCCGAGCAGGATTTGTTTCTGACCTCCTGAGAGCAAAGGCCCTCACCCTTGGGGGTCAGAAACGCATCTCTGGTGGCAGGCTAGTGAAAACCAGTCAGTCAACACCCCAGTAGCTGGTATGGTTTCAAAGGCCACCTCTAAGGCGCCTTCTGTGTGCATGTATTAATAAATCCATTATCGGAATAAGTGTGGGCTTATTAATACGAGATGTTTGATACCACACATCCCTATTTTCCGTGAAGCCATCATGTAGCTGGGGAACTTGTTTTCACTAGTGTTCAGTACATGCTTTAAAATGGCTTCCCTGTTCGCTTGCACTGGCAATAAGAGAACTGACCAGCACAGGGGCATACCTGCTTATGCAGATATGTCCTCGCATGTAATATAAGGCACCCTGCCTTAAAGCTGTAAGGCCTGCTGTGGAGGTGACTGACCAATATTACATGCAGTGTTAGGGGACATGGCTCACAGGGATGTGTCATGTCATATTTTCCCCTTTGTCTGCACCAAAACACGCAGCCTGCAATGGCGGTCTATATGAGTTTGATGAGGGGTCCCTTAGAGTGACATAATTTCTGCTGCAGCCCCTGTTTAGTAGCTCAGGACCTAGGTACCAGGGGTACCATTTACTAGGGACTTATAGAGGGTACTAAAGGCATTGCCAGGTGGGGAAACAATAGCGCAGTTTTGGGAAAGAGATTAGGCACCGGGGACCTGGTTTGCAGGAACCCAGTGCTCTTCCAGTCAAAATCGCATCAAATACCAGGCAAAAAGTGGGGGTGACCATATTAAAAAGGGGCACTTTCCTACACTAAGTACATTCAGTATATGGAGAAAAACTTTCACTATCTGTTCTATTTTAAGGGTGTTGTAATTAAAAACAGGCAAACGGTCTGCTATACAAATGGTGTACCACCACTGTATCACTTGCAGTATATCAATTGGCAAAAATGTTTGTATCCACTAGGTAGACCCGATTACTCATCGCAATGTAATTCTAGTTCAGTAATACTTAACTTCGGTGATTCTCAAACTTAGTTTTTATGATCAGTTATTCGTTAAAAAAAGAAAACCTTCTAATGTGTTTTGGTGAATAAAAAGAATGATGAAGAAAATTTGAGGGTGGGTTTTCATCTCTGGCTAAGTAGCTATGCCTTTTCTTTGCCCCACAAGTGTTCATCACCCCCCCCCCCAAGCAACTGTGCCAACTACCACCCAGAAAGAATCTCATTGATCACCTCCTCAGTACAAATAATTCTGCAGTACAACTCTCTTGATGCTTTTCCCACTTAAAAACAACCACAGAATTCCATTTCTCTTGGAGAACATTTTTTTTCTGTCTTCGAAATATTGACTAACTCCGACCTCCCACAATTCAATGCTATGGCACTACAGTAGGGGAGCAACAGACCAAGGCATTGCCTCATTCACAAAGCTTTGCTCCTTCCTTCCACCACTCCAAGCACTAACTCCTCAAAGGTTCAGCTGCACTAGAAGTGTCAACTTCCTTTTATGTTATCCGCCTTTATTGCCCTCAGAGTATATGGTCCTACAGCCTATGTGAGCTACACTTAGATCACCATTGTGCAAATGACTTCAGTATCTACAGGGTGTCAAACAATCATATGAGCAAGATTTAATTGCATAATACATGTCACACCCCTTTTCAGTTATATAATGGCTACCTGACTGGTCCAGCACCGTCCTACAATACCTGTTTGATTTATTTGTTGTTTATTTTTCATGTCAAAACTATATGTTCGAGGCATGTGAGCTGTAGATCATATGCTTTGCATACACCTGCCATCTAGTGTTGGGTCCGGATGTTTGCACTTTGTGCTTGGAATGCCCAACGATAAATCAGCAGGTCTTGCCACCTCCTTTGGAAACATCATGTTTACTCAACTTGTCATGGGCCCCAAATTAAGGCGTAAGGTCCATCAGCTGTAGAAATGTCATTGTTTGCGATATAAGAAAAAGGAACAAATGATGGACGGAATGCTGAACAATGCAAATATTCACCCCCAGTCACAAGGATCTGGGTTTAATCCATCGTTCTTTTGTTTACCACGTCACCCCAGTTTGGAGCCAGCCATATGCAAATCAGTCTTGACCCTGCTCCTCATGGGAACAGTCCAGCCCGAACTTCCAAGCCAGGTAATCCCTGGACCGGAAACAAGCACCTGGGACTGGTTTCGGGGCTTCACCCCTCATCAGCCAGGTTAGCTTGAATCCAGTGGTGCAGTGACCAAGGGACCCACGTATGGGCATACCCTTCCCACTTAGGGCGGCAAAAGGAACAAATGATGGACAGAATGCTGAACAATGCAAACATTCACCCCCAGTCACAAGAATCTTGGTTTAATCCATTGTTCTTTTGCTCATCACACCACCCCAGTTTGGAGCCAGCCATATGCAAATCAGTCTTGACCCTGCTCCTCATGGGAACAGTCCAGCCCGAACTGCCAAGCCAGGTCCTCCCTGGACTGGAAGCAAGCATGCTGGGACTGGTTTTGAAGCATAACCCCTCATCAGCCAGGCTAGCTTGAATCCAGTGGTGCAGTGAGCACGGGACCCACGTCTGGACATACCCTTCCCACTTATGGCGACAAAAGCAAAAGGAACAAATGATGGACGGAATGCTGAACAATACAAACATTCACCCCCAGTCACAAGGACCTGGGTTTAATCCATCGTTCTTTTGCTCACCAGGCCACCCCAGTTAGGTTGAGATATGGCAGTGTCGTATAGGAAGTGTTTTAAGTGTCCAGCTAACATGGCAGGAATTGGCAAATATTATTAACGCCCCTGCTTTTCGGCAAATTCTGATTAATACTCTTGAGAAGAGGAAAGACAAAAATCCAAAGGAGAATTTCCGTCAAAGAGCACCAGCCGCTACTGGCCTCTCTGATAGCTTCTCTGCATGAGATATGTAAACTTCTAGGGGCTCACTTGCACCTTCTCTGAAGTGTGCTTGACTGGGTAATACTGTCTCTCTCAAAGTCCAGGAGTTCTTGACGCCTGGTACTTCCTGCTGTGAAGATGGATGTATCTGTACTTATTATGCTTTCCTCAGTCCCTTGTCCGAAGACAAAATAAAGGGCTGCAGAGTTAGAAATCTTGTTTGTTTGTAGCTGCCCATTTCCAGACTCTACAATTATGATCAGAATACAGACGAAAGCGACCTACCAGGTACTAACTTCTCTGGCATTGGAGACTATAATAAGGTGAATGTTCACATCAGTGAATACGAAGCAGTTAAAGACTTACTGGTCTTTCCTCCAGAACTCAGTTGAAAAGAGCGTGATGACATAGAGAGACACCAGACCAATGATGGAGGTAACAATCACTAACACTCCTCAAGGGAGCAAATAATTGTTGGAGACACATCTCCAAGGAGTACAAAACAGACAAGGTAGGCTGTTGTAGTAAAGGTGTGGGTAATATCTAAGTGGTAAATAAGCAGTTTTGTTCTCCAGTACCACAAGTAAATCTTACGATCAATGGAAAATCTAAATGTAAGACTTTTAAGGTCGTTTAGAGTATTTAGAGATTGGCTGATGAAAGTCACCCTCCAGAAGTCGAAAAATGCCCCATCTAGCAAACCTATGGTTTGCTCACCCCATTTAGAGATAGACTAAGTGCCAGATTTCCTGCTGTGGTGTTGTAGCTGTGTTATTAACACATTTGATATAGTGAGCGCTTTGAAGTATTACTTTTAAGAACAAAATCAAACAGATTCAACCAAGCAGCTTTAGGCTTATATGTTAGTGCAGGTAAAGAATTGACTTAGCAGTCCACTTTTAGGTAGCTTGTGGAAGGCATTTCTTTGTGCTATGCTAAAACAGATTGGTTGCTTCTGGGTCACTATGGGTACACTCCCCCAAAGGTAAAGTTGTAAAATCTATCATCTAGAGATTTGTTGAAGGGCAGCTTAAAGGTCTGTGCATAGTTTTTGTGCTCCTTATTGCTTAGATTCAGAAACGAAATCTAAAACCCAGCTGGGTTTGACACCCCTCCTATCGGGGATCTTTTTTTCCCTCTTTGAATTTGAGTTGTCCACCTCCCACTGTTTTGCATTCAGTTCTAAGATTACAAATATTTCTCTTGCAGAAGGAAATGTTACATACCTTTAGCAATATTCATTCAGTGAGGGATCCTTTCCAGATAGAGAACATGTCCTCCCGTGATTCACTACTGGATGTTCTTAGGCTCCATAGACCTCCTAGGAAAAGAACTGAAGGAAAATATCTGCATATGAATTCATTTTTCTGAGAAGAAATTTAAAGATTGTATTTTTCTGTTTGATATTTTTAGAAAGTAGAAAGCTTTAAAATGTGCTTAAATTTGGTCATGTTTGAGGTCCAACATGGCAGCAGATAATAAGTCTAAAGGTTGGGGATCTAAGCAAGATCTCTCACTGGAGAACTGTTGCTAGAGATAATTAACTTTCCTTATCTTATATTCCCACTGCACATATTCCTCAGTGCTAATACCACAGTCATGTTTTCTTTTTTTTAATCTGTTTATTAGCATTTGGTTGAAAACAAACACAAAGTTCCGATGTAGGGGTCAATACTGCAGTCAATCTAATTATGTTTTCTTTCTTGCAAAAACTTGTTTCTAACTGTCAATACCTTGATAATGTAATGTGATCACTGTGCTGTTCTCTCACATGTACAGGTGCAGCAGTGTGTGGAGCTGCTCAGCAGAGCCAGGGCACCCATCATTCTGCTTGGCAGTCAGGCAACACTGCCTCCCACATCAGCAGTAGAGCTCAGGTAAAAAGTTCACCTTAACCAAGTGTTCTGCTGTTTATTCTGAGCACCCTACCTATGAATGGTTATCACAGGTAGTGTGCTCAACATAAACAGCAGAACTCTTCACTAAGGCGCTGATTTTAGAGTTGTGGATTTCATTTTGTCTTGGGAAACTTTTGTGACCACCTTGTGACTTAGAGCCCGATTTATATCTTGGTTGTATGCATACTCCATTGCAACAGTGATGGGGTAAACATAACTACAAAATAAAGGCCTGCCCGCCAAATTTAAAAGTGGGCATACTTGGGTTTAATCATGGCAGAGACTACTCCATCTCTCTCTTGATTAAACCCCTCTGACGGCCCGGTGGAGTAAGGGCAGTTGGAGGCAGACCACTATTTCTGCCCACCTAATTTATATGGGCAGAATTAGAGGTCAGTTTTCACTGCCCATCATCGCCAGGAAAACCATGGCTGTAAGGGGCAGTGAAAACTGCTTAATTATCCCCTCGCCATGGGAGAGGACTCCCATTGCAAAGTAAGCAATTTCTTTTTTATTTTCAAAAAGAAAATCCCACTTCAGGATTTTTTTCTCAATAAAAAGAAAAACAGTCGTGGCAGGTCTCAATCATGTTGACGGAGCCCTGCACCAAACTGTAAACAGTATTGACAAGAACCGCCATGACCGTAGCTCGTGCCAATGCTTTAGAAATAAATACCAGCTTGGCCGTAGTTTCTAAATTAGGCAGGCGACACCTCTGTCAGGGCAACAAAGTAATTTACTCCGTCTAAAGGAGGGTGGGAGCACGCTGTCTCACATCTCAACTCTGTTTGCCCCAATGGATCATAGTAAATGCAGTGCATGATAACACTTACTTCAGTTGTAGTCATTCATTTTTCACCCTTGTTGGTCCATCTTGTGTTGTGTAATTCTAGACACGTGTTTCTGGAATCATTCCTTCATCAGTAGAGAGCAAAATGTGGTTTTGGGGGGTGCGTGAAATGCTGCCCAAAGTCTTATCTGGTCTCTGCACCAATTACTGGGCACAGGTACATAAACACAAGCTCGTTAGCTTAGTATCTTCAGGGTGCCTTTTCAAACAGAAGGAGGGTGGGAGGACACTGGGAGCACACATGAGCTTACTGTGGTGACCAATGCAGGTTGTGACTTGCATGCCATTGCAGCTTTCGTTTCCTTGTATAGCACATTGTGCGCTAGGAGGTGCCTGGCTCCTACTCCATGGGAGCCAAATTGGAAAGGGTTGCCTTCCATTATTTTTACTTTTTTTATGTTTTTGAAATTCTTCACTTTTATGTTAGTTTACTTTTACTTTACCAGTAAGACTCCGAGAGCAAGGAAGCCTGTCCTCTGAGTCAGGGGTTGCTGGACCCTGGTTAAAAGCCCCTGTTCTTTTGCCCAACTGTTTGTTGCTTAGCGCTCTCAGTACGCTGGGACACGCCCACCTGGACCGATTGGCCTTGAATGGGGGCGTATTTAAAGAATGCTGAAGCGCATCCGTGCAGCTTACTCGGACCGATGCTGGTTGTGACTTGCATACCATTGCAGCTTTCGTTTCCTTTTATAGCACGTTGTGCGCTAGGAGGTGCCTGGCTCCTACTATGTGGAGCCTGATCCAGCGCTAACAATAAAAATAATTTCTCCTATTATGCTTTGGTCATCCAGGTGCAATTATTTCTCTAACACACACACTATATCCATATGACGGTGGGGCCCATAACACCGCATATACATTCACTTACTCATTTGTTCCCTGGATTTCCTCCGTCATGAAACCTAGGAGAAAAACGATTCGCTGGAAGGAGACGGGATACCTCTTTTATAATGACATAGTATTTCTCATTTGCTTTTAAGGTATTCCGCTCATTGGTCGATGGACCAACTAGTAGGAATCAGTTGATGGTGATTAAGACCAGCTCAATCACAATGAACTCTTTTACCATTTCATTATTAATCATTATGCTAAAGAAAATCACTGAGTCATTTGTTTAAAGAATAATAAAGTTTATATAAAGTTTTTGAATGCAGGAAATTTGAGATTAATCTTATTATTCAGATCATTGCATTTATCATCAATATAAGAATAGTTTGAAATTGCATGGCACTTTTATTAGATGGAAAAACGAAGTTATCATTCTAAGAACTCTATAGATCAACCTATCTATCTCTCTGGGAAATTCTAATAATTCTAATAAAAATCTATCAAATAAAAGTTCTCCTAAAGCAGCATCTTTATACTCAACTGGAAAAGGAAAATAACAGCAGCAGCATCAGCTCGTCAGCATCAGCAACCGCAAACTCTCCCATCTACAGCATCTAACTTCTTCAGCATCTCCCGCAGCATCCCGCAGCATTCTAACCCCTCCCACCAAGAGTAGGTCTTCTTATACCCTAATTCTAGCTTACAGCATAAAATGTTTCTTCTTACATGGCGCGATTCATTCTCATTGGTCAAAAACTCAGGTCCATATACATTTTAATCAAACCAGTTCCGTGTGGAATGTCCATGCAAGCATCGTTTCCCACAGTTCATGCACTTGCTCATCCGTTTCGATCAGTCCAAATTGTATCTTTTTCTGCTACATTTTGTATAATACAGTTCAGTCTATTGATTCAACCAGGCTTCTCACGCTTCTTGCTGATCATCTTGGCACACATCTGCTCAGAAGGGTCACAGCAGCCTTGACCATACTTTCATCTTAGCCTCTCGGCATCAGCACGTGATCATCCCTTTTCCACAGCCTCTCTCCTCTATCACATGGTCTCATCCGCTCATGCGCACTCTAGTAACTCGCGGCCATTTTATATTGCTGCTCGGCAGGCCTAAGCGCACTATTTTCAAAGATAAACAAAATGTTATTAAAACAAAGAAATATAAACCCTTTCGTTTCCCTCCCGTCTTTCTACGTACCCCAATTAGGTATTACCTAGCAGAAGCAACATATAAAGCTGTCCCTTACTTACCATCGCTTTATTTTGCAACCACACGTTTTATTTTAAAGCACAAATCATGCATTTATTATTATTTTAGTACGCAAATATTATGCTATGTTAGAAACGTAAACAATTATAAGTCAATTAATTTGCACACTGAATTGCGTGTTACCATTAACCCTTTACATACATTGTTGGTTATTTACTTAAACGAACATGTTTATTAATATTGTACGAAAATATTAGGAGGTTAAAATTTTTACATTTACCCTGCTCCATCAACTCCCCCTTTGGTGATTTTTAATATCACCACAAAAACCCAAGTTATACAATTTTCTCAGACAGCATATATCTTTTATCCGTTTGCTTTTGTTAGTTTACACAACTGTATCCCTTTCAACTTGTTTCTTCGTTTTCTTGTACATGTTCTCTTTTATTTCTTCTAACTCTATTTCACCTATTTCTCTCTCTTTCCTTGTTTATCATGTTTTCTTTTTCTATCTTATTCTGCCTTCTTCTTCTCTTTATACATGTTACTGCAAGTTTCAGTACTAATATTATTATTATTATCATGGTTGCTATTATTATAACTTTCCCTATTATTAATCCACTCATTCTTGTTAACCAATTTGTTACAGAAGAAAACCCTTTACCAAGTTTTCCCCACACACTTTCAACCTCCAGTGGAACAAGTTCTTTGTGCAAATTTGTAATATTTGTTATATACTTCTGTATATTTTCGCTTTTATCTGGAATGTAAGTGCAACAATGTTGGACTTTCAGCATTCCACAGACTCCGCCCTCTTTTGCCAAAAGAATGTCAAGGGCTAGACGATTTTGCATCACCATAGCTCTCATGGCAACCATCTCGGTATTTACCATTAAGAACTCTCCAGCAGTATCTGTAGCTAAACGATCTACCACTGTGGATAATTTCCGAATTCTAAATGCATTCAAAGATATTCCCACTGCTGGTATCAATGCACCAAAAATATCACCTACTATTTCTGAAAAACTTTCCCTTTTTCTACGTGTAAAGGTATTTATCATTTTGTGTGTTCCTTTTTCTTTTCTATCCACATGAAAAATCTTTGGAAAGACCAGGCCTAAGTAACATGACCCATACCAATGGTCCGGCAACCTATAATAAGCCCTATTCCCGCAAACATAATAAATCCCTGGAAATATTGGATCTTTTCCCCCTTTGAATCCCCATCCACCTAGAATTTGGTAATTGTCATGGCAATTGCTGGAACCCACAAAATAATTGTCATATCTTGTCTTATTTCTTCTAATGCACAACCTTCCCTGTTGGGGCCAATCCAGAGTCATAGCTGCATTTGTCTTTTTCTTGTCATGATGTTCTTCCTCAAACGCCCAAAGAGGTGTTTTTGTCTCTTCTATCACTTTTCTTTCAAATTTCACTCTTCTCTCAACCATTTCTAAAAATACCTTTTCTTCCTTCTTTAACTCACAGGTAAGGTTGTACCTAAATATATTATCTGATGTTAAAATCTTATCTTCTAAGAAATATTCACCAAACGTCTTTCCCTCTGTTATTTTGTTAAGCTCGGGAACTACAGAAACTTTAGCAAAAATCTTATCTATATCAGTGTAATAATATTCTAATCTACCTGTTTTATAAAATAAGCTTGCTAATACACTACATGTTATTCCATACGTCAAAGGGAGGTGATGATAAGTCACACCCTCTGCTACAGATGCAGGCAACTGCATACAAACATAGCAATCTCTTACATCCATTGTTTCTACATACTCATACAGTAAGTTAGTAAAGACATTTTTTGAAAAATCTGTTATTGATTTGTCCTTATGTAATTCTGCACTACTCTTCAAAATAACTGGCTCATGAGTGTTGGCTCCTTTTTCTTTCTCAGTGTTATTAGATTTTTCTACTACAGCTAAACTAATTGGAATAGTTATTGCTAAAACCGCCCATACTGTTATTAATAAACCTGTACAAAAACAGCACATCTTGCACCATCTACTTAAAAACTCACATCTACACTTTCTATCTCTAGTATTCTCCATTTTGTCTTCTAACCTTATTTACTTGTTTTCTAGAAAATTGTGTCACTACACCTCAGAAATGACTTGCTTGCCACTCTGTACTTCCAATATTTTGTCTTTGCTTGGTACTTTCTTTCTCAGAATTCTTTCTTTGTCACATCCGGTAAATTTGTCAGTTCAGTGTTTTGTCAAATCCGGCAGTGTTTTGTCAAATCCGGTAAACTATCTAAACTTCTTCAGGTTTGTTGCTTCAGGTTTGTTGCACTTCACTTTCTCCCATCAGGTTTCTTTGTTCTGGGTTTTCGTGAGTGTTCAATTCTTCTTACGAGTCAAAACACGATACAACCATTCAGGCGATCTGTACTTTTGATTTACTTTCTTTATTCTTTTCGTTTTCTGCACATGTTTTCCACCTTGTTTTTCTTGCTCTTTTTGACTTGTTATTTCATTCACTTGTTCAGCACTTTTCCCATCCAATTTTATGATTCTGTATCTTAATCTTCTTACTTCGTTGGGCCAATTGTCTCCTTTTCTTGGCCTTTTTGCTTCACTTCCTTTTTCCTCTCTTTCTGTTTTCCAATTTCTTTTTCTTGTCTCTAGTTTTTCATTTCTTTCTTCTCCACTTTCTTCTGATTCTGTTTCAATCCTTTCGTTATTTCCTCTTATTTTAAAGCTTATAATTTCGCTTTCATCTACTTGTGGTTCTTTTCTTATCTTCCTTCGTTCCCCTATTTCTGTCCCTCCTCGAGGTTCTTCCGATTTTGTGTCAGTTTCTCTATCTGCTTCTAAATTTCCCTGTTCTTGTGTTTGACTATCTGTCCCTACTGCTCCTCGGGGTTTTTCCGATTTTTCTAACTTTTGGTTTGAAACTCTCCCTTCTTCATCTATTAATATTATTTTCGAAGGAATTTTACCACAACTTGTACTTGGTTGCTCACTGTCACTATCTTCTGGCTCAGTTTCTTCTCTTATGCTTTCAAAATTCCACTTTCTTTTTAGAATTTCTTCACCTTCCGAATGTTCTGTATCAGATTCTGAACTGGTGTCAGATATTTCCAGATGTCGACTTACAGGTCGATCTTCAAATTCTGGAACTTCAGCTATTTCTTCTATTTCCTCTTCTTCTTCTATCGTTGCACTTGTAGTTGGGTCTTCCAGATGTCGACTTACAGGCCGATCTTCAGGTTCTGGCACCCTGTTTGTCTCCTCTTCTCTTTCTGATGCTGAACTGTTATCTGATATTTCCAGATGCCGATTCACATGTCGATCTTTAGGTTCTGGAACTCTAATGGTGTGGCTGGCATGTACCCAGTGTTTCACTCCTGCAGATAAGACTGCGGTGGTCGTCACTAGGATCACTTGTCGTGGTTCGTCCCAGCGAGGAACCAAACAGTTTCTTCTCCGGTGGACTTTTATTCGAACCCAATCTCCTGGATTCAAGTCGTGAGCTGGTTTTCTTTCAAGAGTGGTCGCATCCGGTCCAACCTGATGAAACACAGAACGCACCACATCAGCCAATCCTTTGCAATAATCCAGTACTAGATCATCAGTTATAGTCAGTAGCTTGTTGACAGGTACTTGTGCTTGTCTCATTGCTCGTCCCATGATTATTTCATGTGGACTGAGTCCAGTCTTCCTTTCCGGAATACTTCTGATTGTCATCAGAACTAATGGCAGAGCATCTGGCCATTTGAGTCCTGTAGCTTGACACATTTTTCCTAACCTGTTCTTGATCGTTCCATTCACTTGCTCTACTATTCCAGAAGCCTCTGGTCTGTATGCACAATGCAGTTTCTGTTTAATACTAAGTGCTTCACAAATCAGTTTAACTAATTCGTTCTGGAAATGTGTTCCTCTATCTGTTTCAATCGTGACTGGAAAACCATACCTTGGAATGAATTCTCGCAGCAAAAGTTTTGCTACTGTGATACTATCATTCCTTCTTGTTGGATATGCCTCCACCCAACGGGAAAACAAACAGACGACCACTAGAACATACCTCAATCTGCTGCAAGGTGGCATTTCAATAAAATCCATTTGCATTCTAGTGAAAGGACCCCCTTCTCGTCCTATTCTTCCTAGACTCACTACAGTCTTCCTTCCTGGATTTAACTGTTGACAAATAAGACATCTCTGACAAAGACACTCAGCTATGGCTCTGAATTTTGGATTGTACCATGTTTGTCTAAAAAGTCTGATCATTGAATCTCTCCCAATATGGGCTTGCCCATGGTACATCCGTGCCATGTCAGAAATCATGCTATCAGGCATAACTGGTCTCTCGTCCCTGTAAACCCATACATCAGTTTCTTCATGTTTTCTACATCCTGCTTTTAGCCAAGTATCTTTTTCTTCGTCTTCTGCAGCTTCTTGTAACTGTCTCACCTCATCCCATGTTTCAATAGAGTTAGTAAAAAGCAAAGGACAAGAAATATGCTCTCTTTCGCGACATTTATTCAAAGAAACCACATTCTTTGCACAGTACTGTGCCATCTCGTCAGCATATTTGTTGCCAACAGTAATGTAGTCTTCCCCATTTTTATGTGCATTGCACTTCACGACAGCGATCTGTTTAGGCAGCTGTATCGCCTCAAGCAACTTTTTCACAAAATCTCCATTTCTGATGGGCGTCCCTGCAGACGTCAAGAAACCCCTTTGTGACCAAATCTGACCAAAATCATGCACGACCCCAAAGCCGTACTGGCTGTCAGTCATAATCGTAACCCGTATATTTCTTCCCAACTTACATGCTTGAATCAGAGCTACTAATTCTGCAACTTGGGCAGACCGTACACCTTTCAGACAAGATGCTTCCAATACAGTTGCTACTGTGCAAACTGCATATGCTGCGCTTAGAACTCCATCACTCGTTCTCAAACATGAGCCATCCACAAACAGAATATAATCGGATTCTTTCAAAGGCTCATCTCGTATATCAGCTCTTGGTTTTGTACAGTATTCGAGCACATTCAGACAATCGTGATCTACTTCATCCAATTCAATCACATTCTCTTCGTCTGGCAATGATGTTGAAGGATTCACATTCATACATCTGTCAATGGTCACATTATCTGCACTCAAAATTACCTTTTCATAACTAGTCAGCCGACTATGTGTCATGTATTGGGTTTTCGTTCTTGTCAATAGAATTTCCACAGAATGGGGAACATACACTCTTAATGGATACCCCATCACTATGCCTTCACTCTGTTCCAGACTCACACAAGTAGCAGCAACCGCTTTCAAACATCCAGGCAACGCTTTCGCTACGGGGTCTAAAACAGCTGAAAAATATGCAATTGGTCTTTTTATAGTTCCATGTTTCTGCACCAAAACTGAGAATGCACATCCATCTCTTTCACTGCAATACAGCTCAAAATCTTTCTCATAGTCAGGCATTCCCAATGCTGGAGACTCACACAATTTCTTTTTCAGCTCTCTGAATGCTTTCATTTCTTCATCATTCATTTCAAAAGGATCTTTAACATCCTTTTTTGTCAGTTTCTGCAATGGTTTAGCAATTAGTGAAAAACCGCTTATCCATTGTCGACAATATCCGACCATTCCCAAAAACATTCTTACCTCTCTTTGTGTCATTGGAGCTCTCATTCCTTGAATCATTTTTATTCTTTCTGTCGTTACCTTTCGCACTCCTTTCTCAATTTTATGCCCTAAATACTGGACTTCTTGTTGACAAAACTGCAATTTTGAAGGGGACACTTTATGTCCTCTTTTTGCTAAATGATTCAGCAAAGCAATTGTATCATTGACACATGCTTCTTTCGTTTTTGATGCCACCAGTAGGTCATCAATATACTGAACCATTACTGACTTTTCTGGCATTCTTAAATCTTCCAATGATTTCTTTAGGATCTGATTAAAGATTGAGGGACTTTCTGTGTACCCTTGAGGAATTCGGCACCATGCCAAAATACGCTCTCCAAACCTAAACGCAAATATTGGCTGGCTATCTGGATGCAATGGAATAGAGAAAAATGCATGACATAAATCAATTACTGTGTACCATTCTGCTTCGCGTGGAATCTGGTATAGAATCACAGCAGGGTTCGGTACTATTGGGCAACAAGGCACAACAATTTTGTTTACCTTTCTTAAATCCTGTACGATTCTATATGTTCCGTTTGGCTTTTTCAGTCCCATTATTGGCGAATTACATGGACTGCTCATGATTTCTTTTAGAATCCCTTGTTCAATCATTTTATTTATTACTGGCGTTATTCCTTCAATTATTTCTGGAGTCAATTTATACTGGGGCGTATTTGGGTAACTCGTTCCTTCTTTTACTGTAATTTTAACAGGATCTACTCCTTTCATTAATCCTACATCTTCTCCTGTCAAGTCCCACACTTCTTCTTTCACTGTCTTTTTCAACTCATTTGGGATTTTCTCTGCATCAAATACAGGAAACAAACCATTTACTTCTGGTTCTAAATTTACCATTGTCATGTTATACAGCACATCCTCATCTGGGGTCTGAAATGCAATTCCGTCTGCAGTACAATAAATTGTGCAGTTCATTTTGCACAATAAATCGCGTCCTAAAAGGTTCACGGGACTACAATCACACACCACAAATCGGTGCATTTCACTAAATGGACCAATTCTTACCTTTACTAATCTAGTAAGAGGCGTTTCAATTTGCTGATTGGAAACTCCAACCACTTGGATATGTTCACCTGAGAGAGGAAGATTTGGAATTTCCACTGACCTAACAGTAGAACGGGTAGCTCCAGTGTCAACAAGGAATGTTACATTTGCACCATTCACTTCTCCATCCACAAATGGACCTGACTGATCTACCTCTAGAGTTGCGCCAAGCACGCACTCTTCCCTCTCTCTTAGACACCGTCATGAACTTTCATCCGTCTCATCTTCATTCTGTCGTAACCAATATTGTGAAATTTCAGCTGCACGTGACAACTGTTTTACCTGTTCTCCTCCGTAGAATCCTGTTTCTGCACTGTATTTCTGTTGGTTAACACTCTTGGGAAGTGGTGGTTGTGGCACCTGACCTTGTTGAGTAACTACCTCACTCTGCACCTGTGAATTTAATGATTGATTTTCCACATTAGGTTTTGGAGGAAATTTACACTCGTTTCTCCAATGTCCTAGCTTTCCGCAGTTGTGGCATGGCCACTTTTTCTTTGCCTCATCTATGCTCATTTGTCCTTTTCCTTTACCTATATTAGGTCGGGATTTAAACTGTCCTGTTTCACTGCTAGTATTATTCAATTGAGCTTCTTGCTTCTCTGCAACTTTTACCTGTGCCCACATGGCTTTTTCTTTCAATTTACGCTGTTTACTCTCAATTTCATCACTGCAATACTTAGCATATCTCAAAACTTCATCCACTGTGCTATTCTGCCATCCTATCAAGTGCTGCTTAATCCTTTCACTTATCTCTGGTGTTAATCCATACACAAACCTATATACAAAATGACTCATGTCCTTCTCACTTAGTGTCTCATAACCACTATACTGTTTGAAAACCAACAACAATCTCTCATAGTACGCATGCACTGATTCTTTGGTTTCCTGTGTTGTTCTGTCTATTTTTACCCAATCTGTTTCTTTTGGTGGAATTTTATTCTTCAAAAAGGTAACTACTTGATCATACTTCCTCATCACTTCTGGATCTGGTGCTCCTGTTTTGGCATCCCTTGGATATTCTACAGTTGGCCAATCAATTGTAATCTTACATTCTGTCCATAAATCAGCAGGCACTACTATATCAAACAATCCATCTAGATCTATCCACAGCACTTTTGACACCTTAACAAATCTCTCCACTTGTCTGTACCATTCTACTGGTTTCTCTCTCAATTTTGGGAAGTCATTTGTAAATGACAGTATATCCTGTCTGGTCCACGGAACATGCACATAACTACCACCTTGTGTTTCTCTCATCGGGTATTCCCTAGCAACTGGTTCCCTATCTGTCACTGCAAAAGCCAAAGATGCTTTATCTGTTGTTTTCTCATTCCTCTTTGTCCATCTATTTCTCCATCTATCCACATCACCCCATTTTCTCAATAAAACAATCAGCTCTTTTATTTGGTTCAGTCTTCCTGATGTGTTCAAATTCTCTATGTCTTTCTCACAAAAATCTACTCTGTACGGTTTCTGCAACGTCCTCACTTTCACAAATTCTACTCCTAGTTCACCTGCAATCTCTTCCAATTTGTCATGTAAATTTCTAGCTCTCCAAGTAAGACTCTTGCACAAAAACATAATCTCGTCATCCTGATAATTTTTTAGTTTTTCTGTTCCAATTGTTCCCAAAACCAATTCTTCCATGTCTATTTTTAACCTAATTACATCTAATGGTTTTTCTTCTGGTTCTTTTGCTTTTAGCGCTTTTATCCATTCATTTAACTCTTCTGGAGTCGGACCTACAGGCGTACTATTTAATTCTATCCAATCACTGCTTCTTTCTGGTGTTCCTGATGCGGACTCTGTCACCATAGGCATTCTCCTAATCTCACTCTCATTTATCGTCAAATTTGTAGGTGGACTTGGTCTACACGTACTAGCCAAATTGTGTGCACCTTCATTATTCAGTTCCATCCCTTCTCTTTTTCTTTGCAAATGTGAATTCATGGGAATCACCAAAGAATGTTCATTTATTTTCTGATTCTCAAAAATTGGCATTACTGGACCTATCGTTACTGGTACAGTTACAGCTTCCATATTCTTTGTCAATTCTCTTATTTTCTCAGTCAATTCTTTTGTCGTTTTTGCTAATTCAATTGCATTGTCACTTTCTGTCTCTTCATTTTGCGAAATTTTAAATGTTTCTTGTGACCTATTTATTTCATTTCTTCGTTCGGGTATTTTATTCCTCCCAGTTTCCATTGGCGGTGCATTAGGTGTCACCACCACAGAAGTCTGTTGGTATGGAGGTGGGTTTCTGTTTAAAATATCTTCCAGCAATTCGTCATCTGTTTCACTACCACCATACACATACTTTTCTACCACTACATGCTTCTTTTTCTCAGTACACTTTCTCTTTGCTTCTTCCTCAACCGCAAAAGCTGGAAACAAACCTCCTGCCATGTTAGCGTATCTCCAACGCTTTACTCTGTCCTCATGATTTATTCCCCACAACCTTCCAGGCATAAACTCATGATTCTTTAATCCTCTGGATCTCTCTCGCTCATACATCTCATCTTCCCATTCCGTTAAAGCTTCAAACTGTGTCGGTCTAGGTCTGGGTTCTAACATTACCATCTTTTCTCTCAAATTCCGTAATACAGCTACATTAAATGAACCATTCTCAGGAAAAGCCAATGCTCCATCGTTCTTGGTGTATTTTGTCCAATTTTCTAACCATATGCATGTATGATATCCATATTTCAGCATCATATGTGAAGCTGGTGATTTCGGCGGAGGAATTATTTGTCCCTCTCTAGTCACTACCTTTTTGTCCTTCTTAAAGAAGTTCTTAACTTTCGACATCCAAGACGTTTTCTCTTTTCCATACTCATAGTACAACATGATTCACAACCTTTTTCTCCTTAAACAATCCGCAATTCAATACTGTTCCCTATGCGTTATTTCAACCAATACTAGCGCGACTCCCACCAAAACTCCAATCAAAGCGATTTCTGTCTACGGCGCACTGTCCTATCCCAGCGCGGCTTTTGCCTACGTCAGTCCTGCTCCTGTTCTCATGTGACTAGCGTACTGTCCAATCCCAGCGCGGCTTTTGTCTACGTCACTTTGCTTTTGACCCCTCCTTTACAAAATTTATCGGCAATTTCTTTTTCAACAATTCTTGTTAGTTACAAAATTTTATCCACATTTCCATTGTCTGATTCGCTAAACCGAAAAGATAGCTTTGACCATTCACACAAGAATTCTGTATTTTCCAGTAGGCAGCGCTTACCTCTACCCTACCACAGAACTTTCAGTTTCGTCGATAAAGTAGCACTTCCCTCTACCTTACCCTTCTTTCAAGCAATCAATAAACCGGTTTCTCTGGGGATAAAACACATGTGGAGACTATACTGCTCCTGAGAATTAAGGCCAGAGTTTCACAAGAAAACCGATCACTATTTCACTTACACACCTTTTATACGCAAAATGTCCCTAATATAACACAACCTGTGTTATTACCAAAAATGAACTCAGACAGTGTAAAATTCCATGCGACTTCTCTTGCCACACGTGTACCACTTCCTACTTCCCGGAAGCGTGAAAACTTACATATAACATAACGCGACTCAACAAAAAGTGTTAGACATAAACTTATCAATAATCTATAATCATAAATCAATAATCACCAAACTAATCTATAGTAACCATCACTCTGCTACCAAGAAATCTGATCCAGCGCTAACAATAAAAATAATTTCTCCTATTATGCTTTGGTCATCCAGGTGCAATTATTTCTCTAACACACACACTATATCCATATGACGGTGGGGCCCATAACACCGCATATACATTCACTTACTCATTTGTTCCCTTGATTTCCTCCGTCAATGAAACCTAGGAGAAAAACGATTCGCTGGAAGGAGACTGGATACCTCTTTTATAATGACATAGTATTTCTCATTTGGTTTTAAGGTATTCCGCTCATTGGTCGATGGACCAACTAGTAGGAATCAGTTGATGGTGATTAAGACCAGCTCAATCACAATGAACTCTTTTACCATTTCATTATTAATCATTATGCTAAAGAAAATCACTGAGTCATTTGTTTAAAGAATAATAAAGTTTATATAAAGTTTTTGAATGCAGGAAATTTGAGATTAATCTTATTATTCAGATCATTGCATTTATCATCAATATAAGAATAGTTTGAAATTGCATGGCACTTTTATTAGACGGAAAAACGAAGTTATCATTCTAAGAACTCTATAGATCAACCTATCTATCTCTCTGGGAAATCCTAATAATTCTAATAAAAATCTATCAAATAAAAGTTCTCCTAAAGCAGCATCTTTATACTCAACTGGAAAAGGAAAATAACAGCAGCAGCAGCATCAGCTCGTCAGCATCAGCAACCGCAAACTCTCCCATCTACAGCATCTAACTTCTTCAGCATCTCCCGCAGCATCCCGCAGCATTCTAACCCCTCCCACCAAGAGTAGGTCTTCTTATACCCTAATTCTAGCTTACAGCATAAAATGTTTCTTCTTACATGGCGCGATTCATTCTCATTGGTCAAAAACTCAGGTCCATATACATTTTAATCAAACTTCCTGGTCTTAACCAGTTCCGTGTGGAATGTCCATGCAAGCATCGTTTCCCACAGTTCATGCACTTGCTCATCCGTTTCGATCAGTCCAAATTGTATCTTTTTCTGCTACATTTTGTATAATACAGTTCCGTCTATTGATTCAACCAGGCTTCTCATGCTTCTTGCTGATCATCTTGGCACACATCTGCTCAGAAGGGTCACAGCAGCCTTGACCATACTTTCATCTTAGCCTCTCGGCATCAGCACGTGATCATCCCTTTTCCACAGCCTCTCTCCTCTATCACATGGTCTCATCCGCTCATGCGCACTCTAGTAACTCGCGGCCATTTTATATTGCTGCTCGGCAGGCCTAAGCGCACTATTTTCAAAGATAAACAAAATGTTATTAAAACAAAGAAATATAAACCCTTTCGTTTCCCTCCCGTCTTTCTACGTACCCCAATTAGGTATTACCTAGCAGAAGCAACATATAAAGCTGTCCCTTACTTACCATCGCTTTATTTTGCAACCACACGTTTTATTTTAAAGCACAAATCATGCATTTATTATTATTTTAGTACGCAAATATTATGCTATGTTAGAAACGTAAACAATTATAAGTCAATTAATTTGCACACTGAATTGCGTGTTACCATTAACCCTTTACATACATTGTTGGTTATTTACTTAAACGAACATGTTTATTAATATTGTACGAAAATATTAGGAGGTTAAAATTTTTACATTTACCCTGCTCCATCAAGCCATATTGGAAAGGATTGGCTTTCAATGTTTTTACTTGTTTTATGTTTTTAAAATTCTTCACTCTTATGTTAATTTACTTTTACTTTACCAGTAAGACCCAGAGAGCAGGGAAGCCTGTCCTCTGAGTCCGGGGTTACTGCACCCTGGTTAAAAGCCTGTGTTCTTTTGCCCAACTGTTTGTTGCTTAGCGCTCTCAGTGCACTGGGACACGCCCACCTAGACCGATTGGCCTTGAATGGGGCGTATTTAAAGAATGCTGAAGCGCGTCTGCGCCAAAGGCAAGCCCGTCTGCGCCCTTCCGCTCTCAGACCGCGCCAGCCCCCCTGGATCTTTCAAGCCAGAAACTAGAGCCATCATTAGTTACTCCAGGTCCGATCTACATGCACCGAATGTCGGAGGTAAGGACCCAACTTGTATGTGCCTAACTTTTTACTAGGCCCCGAAACTACTCTCCTCCATTTGCCACAAGTGTATGGCTTGGCTACCTAAGATTGAATATCGGGCTATCAAGCCCCATAGGCCTCATAAATCGTTAAGTAATGGTAGATCTCTGTTATATTTGACTTGTGTCTCTCTTTTCCCTGGCCGTGACTTCTCTGCTGCTCAGCTAGTGTGAGTGTCAGAATGCCTGATGACCTCATGGAATGTTGGAGTGCCTGGCGGGTGTGTCGAGTGGCAGTTGATGGCAGGCAGGCTGAGCGGCAGGGAGGCTGCTCCTGGTGGGGCTTGTCTTCTCTTATCTTCTACTCAACCTGGAACTAAGCGTGAATAAAGCTATCTTGTTTTATACACTTGGCGAATTGACTTTTTCTATGTACAACATTTTTGGCGACGATTTAAAACGAACCTACGCTTTGAGGAAGGAAGACGGGAGCTAAGGAACTAAGGACTTAATTAAGGACTGTGAAACTTGTCAACTGAAACTAAAGAAACGCCCTGGTAAGCCCCACCAGTGTCCTATAACACCTGGACAGCCTGCAGCCTGGGCGTTTGGACTTTGAACCTGCATGAGAAGTGTCATGGTTGGACAGCAGGTTTTGTTTTGGCAGTAGAAACTGCTGCTTGGGCACTCAGCTGTCACTTGGAAGACTTCTGGGTTAATACCTACATGCTTGTGAGTGAAGAATGGACCTTGTCAAAGATCGGAGCCTGTGTTTTTGCCAGTGAAGAATGACACCTTGAAATGAGTTGAAAGGGGGCGAAGGTGACTTTCTGGAAGCTACAGTATTGCCTTTGCGTGAGCAAGCTTTGTTTGGAGTTTTCTGCTCGGGGTGCCTCTGTGTCGGCGCATGATTGACTCTGAGCTCGAGTGTCCCCTGTGTCGGAGTCAAGCGGAGCAAGGTTCCCTCACTCCGTGTGGAGAACAGACAGCATTGATGAAGAAGGAGTCTCCCTCTGTCTTTGAGGGTAAGAGCTTTTGGGGTGCTGCCACTTGAAGAGTGTGCCTGTCGTGAGGAGCGTCAAGCCCAGAGCCCCGTCTGGATCTACATGTGCATTTTTTTTTGCTTGTGGGAAATGTTCTCGCTGTTCCCGTTTTGGCAGCGTGTGGAAGTGTTACTGGGGCTCACTGACTCTGAGCTCGAGTGTCCCCTGTGTCGGAGTCAAGCGGAGCAACGCCAGATACAAGAGTTTCCCAGAGGAGCAACAGGTTTGGCACATTCTGCTAAGTGATGGGTTTAATTTAGGACCTCGACCCCTGTTGGGAGTGTCAAAGTGACAGCGACGTCTGCCCACATCCTTTGCGTGCTTTCTACAGTGTGGGCAACCTGACGTTTAGAGCGAGTTTATCATTTGGATGCTGTAGAAAATGAATTTTGCCACCCCAGAGGCACTGCAAGGAACGGCTTGTTGAGAGTGAAACGGCACTGTTGGAGAGCCTATGCACTTGTTTGGAAGGGCGGAGACTGCTGACCGGGTGTTATTCAGTGAGTGTGGCAGTTTTTTATGGATTTTCACGTTTTTGGAATCCTAGTGTTGTTGCTGCTGCGCCATGGCAGTTGAGCCGCTGGCAGTCATTCAAACATCTCTCGAGCTGTGCATAGCGCGCGCAGCCTTACCTCTCCTGTGACGCCTCCATTCTTGATCCGGTCACGCTTTTGACTCTACGCATATCAGGGCTGGAAAGGGACGTTCTGCAGCATGGACGTGCTGCGAGCCATCCGGCGCAGCGTCACTGAGCGTGCCGCCATTTTGTGGTTGGTGGCTACTTTGATTCTATCTGCTTCTTTGGTTCACTCTGGTTACTCCTGTCTGATTCGCCAACCACGTCCTGTTTCGCCAACCACGCATCTTTGCATGAGCGACGTGCAGGGAAAGGTCGAAACGCTGTGTTTTGACTGAAAGAGGAGACACACGGAACACCCTGTAGGCTGTGGGAGGAAGAGAAAAGCTGCTGGAGGAGTCGTTCAGTGAGGCAACGCATGATTGACATGGAGCGGGTGTCGGAGCTGAAGGGAAAATGAGACGTGCTTTCAACACAGAGGGAAGCCGTAGTGGTAAGGAGAGTACTGCGGGGAGCAAGCGGTGGAAAGTGGAGGTTTTAAGGACGGTGCAGCGGGCAGTGAGCTGTTGTTGAAAGTAGCGCTGTGAGGAGAGCACTGCGGGGGTAAGAGATGCCATGGGGAACTGGGAGCTCTTAACTCAAGCCAAGCGTCGAGAGCTGTAAGAGGATCTAACAGGCAAGGCATGCGCTGTTAAAGGCAGAATAGTCAAGCACTTTACCGTGTGAGGAGCGCAGCAACATCTCCGATCTTCGTGTGGGAGAGCAGGCTTGTACTTCACAGTGGATGTGTGGGAGGGCTCTAAAAAAACGAAGATCAATCGTAGCTGTATGTTGCCCTGTCATTGGTTGAAATACGTTTTGAGAAAAGTCATTCAAGGTGACAGAACATGTCGCATGTTCCATTAGAGAAAAATGGTATGGCAAACATTTTGAACTGAATCGCAGGACACACTACATTGTCGTTTACTATTCACACTCCATGGGGACGATAACCAAGAGGATGTCACTGCGCCACCGTGGATCGGGTGGCAACATCAACATGGAACTATCACGATAAGAGAACACCTTTGATGCGGACTTCGGGTGGAAGATCGTCCACCGGAGTATAACACTTTCCTTGTGTTTGTTTCCATTGCTATTTATTGTAATGCTTGATTTCTTGTGTATTGGTGTGTGGGTTTGTTGCAAAATGGTTGCAGAGTCTATTACAATGAGGTTGGGTGATCTGTGCCCCAGTTCAGTCTTCTAGTATGGCTAGTACTCTTTTATGGTGTTGTAGGTGTTTGGTGCCACTGTGCTTCATAGGGATGTGTGTTCCCTGTTGCGTGGAGGTTGTGGGGTGGTGAAGTTGAGTGCCCCAGTATGTTTTTGGGGGTGGTGTGTGAAGTTGTGGGCGTTAAGTGCCCCAGTCCAGTTTCTTGGGGCGGATAGTGCCCCAGTTATGTGCTACAGGGTGGTGTGTGTGCCCTGTTATGGGTAGGTTATGGGGTGGGTGGTTAGTACCCTATTACGTTGAGGTTGTGGGGTGGTTAGTGCCCCAGTTCTATTGTTTGCCATTGTCTAGGGTGGTCAGTACCCTATTACGGAATTTAGTTGGGTGGTTATTGCCCAATGCTCTAAATGTTTTTCCTTCCTTCACTTCAGAGTGGAGCAGAGTCGTAAGCGTTTCTTAGAGCTGTCCCTGGTGTATGTGTGGAAACTACGAGAAATTTGGGAGCACATGTAAACGTTTTCCTTTCCTTCACTTCAGAGTGGAGCAGAGTCGACAGCGTTTCTTAGAGCTGTCCCTGGTGTATGTGTGGAGACTACGAGAAATTTGGGAGCACTGAAGGTCTGAGAGAGAGGATTTTATGAGCACAATCCGAAGGAGCCCACAAGAACATGGGAGGAGTTTTTGCCCAGCTGTCCCTGCCACAGGCCCTGCTGGTTTGGCGGTGCTGAGTGGTGCGCGAGAGTTGCCAGCAGCTAGCTGTTCTGGGATAGCTGATGGACACCCCCGGTGAGATGTTTTGGCAGTGTGAGGAAAGCCTACACACCGTGCTAATTTATAGAGTAGAGGCTGGGGATGTCTCTTAAGCCGCGGCCTGTGTGAGGCTGGGGATGTCCCACGATTGAGGTGTTGGGTGACTTGGAGCATACTTTCTCCGTCTACTGAGGTACTGTGTGGAGAATTTAATGTGAAAATAATATTTTTATGTTACCACTTTATTTTTCGCAGCGCTGCAAGTTGTTTTTTAAAAAAAGTGCGCGAGCCGGGTAATGCGTGTATTGCTTACCTGCTTCGTTGTCGCGAGGAGCACCTCAGTGGCCTGTGAATACGTTTTTAAAATAAGCGCAATGGAATGTGGCATTCTTCTGTTTGAGAGGCAGGAGGACATGGAACTTTGCCTGCAGTTGGGGGGTCTGCTTAACAACATAGCACATTATTTTTTGAACTGCGCCACAGCGATAGCTACATGGAGCTTATGGACAAGTGCTTCACTTTGCGTGAGGATCTCGGGTGAGAGACAGCTCACCGGAGCTCAAGATTTTTTTTTTTTCTTTCATAATTATATTGTTGGACATCATAATGCATCTCTCTAGTAGTGTGTGTGTGCTTTAGGTCCAGTTCGTGCGTAGGGTTTTTATCAGTTGTAGGGCAGCCACTGTGTACCTTTTTTGGGAGGTCATGGGGGTGGTGTACTGTGTGTGTGGGTGGTTGCTATCTCCCAGTCAGTCTATGGTGTTCTTTCCACCGATTTTTACACATGTTATGGGTGTGGCGCACCTTGTCATGGTGAGGTTGTGGGGGCAGTCAGTAACTTAATTCAAATTTATAGCGAGATCTTTATTCTGCTATGCGGTCAGGGCTCTTAATGCTTAAAATGTATTTTATTTTGTTCATTTCATCACTGTGTTATTGTTTGGTGGAGGTGGTTGCAGAGTGGTGAAGTTGAGTGCCCCCAGTTAGGTTTCACAGGGTGGTGTGTACCCTGTTATGAGAGGTCGTGGGGTGGTGAGTACTGGGGTGGTGAGTACCCCAGTTATGTTCCACCAGATGGTGTGTACCCTGTTATGAGAGGTCGTGGGGTGGTGAGTACCCCAGTTATGTTCCACAGGGTTGTGTGTACCCTGTTATGTGTAGGTTGAGGGGCGGTATGTACACTAGTTATGTTTCACAGGGTGGCGTGTACCCTGCTACGTGAGGTTGTGGGGTGGTGAGTGCCCCAGTTCTGGTTTTCAAGGGTGGTGCGTACCCTGTTGTGTTGAGGTTGTGGGGTGGTGAGTGCCCCAGTTCTATGGTCAAGGGTGGCGAGTACCCTGTTGGTTTGTGGTTGTGGGGCGGTGAGTGTCCCAGTTCTGGATTTCAAGGGTGGTGAGTACCCTGTTGTGTTGAGGTTGTGGGCTGGTGAGTGCCCCAGCTCTATTGTTTGCCATTGTCTAGGGTGGTCAGTACCCTATTACGGTATGTTGTTGGGTGGTTAGTGCCCAATGCTCTTAGTTTTGAGCCTTGCCCTTGCAATGCTCGTTTTTCTTTATTTTCCCCAAGGGAGGGGGATGGGGTTAATCTCTGTCTTTATTTGGGGTCAATCTCAATGTCTTTAAAATGCAATGTAAACGTTTTCCTTTCTTCACTACAGTTTTTGTTTCCCTAAGGAAGGGGGATATGTTATATTTGACTTGTGTCTCTCTTTTCCCTGGCCGTGACTTCTCTGCTGCTCAGCTAGTGTGAGTGTCAGAATGCCTGATGACCTCATGGAATGTTGGAGTGCCTGGCTGGTGTGTGGAGTGGCAGTTGATGGCAGGCAGGCTGAGCGGCAGGGAGGCTGCTCTTGGTGGGGCTTGTCTTTTCTTATCTTCTACTCAACCTGGAACTAAGCGTGAATAAAGCTATCTTGTTTTATACACTTGGCGAATGGACTTTTTCTATGTACAACAATCTCACACTAAATCCCTGCGATGTGTACTTTTAAATGCTAGACCATTAGTAAAACATAGCACGGAATGTGCAGAATTAATAGAGACACAGGATAAAATTGGCATTTATCACTGAATCCTGGACGGATGAGGCTTCTGGACCTGACTTGGTTAAAGCTATGCCACCAGTTATCTCATGTCATACGCTGAATAGGCCCATTAGGAGGGGGGGGGGGGCAGCAGTTAGTTTTCACAGTTCATTAACTGCAGTATTCCAAACAGTTTCTATTTCCGTCTGTGAAGCACTATCTTTCAGTTTTCTTCTCTCGCATCATTACTCTTTTAAAGGCATACCACTTTACAGACCGCCAGGTCCAAGGAATGCGTGTTTGGCTGACATCGGGACCCTTTTAGAGGACGGGCCCTGTACTGATACCTTCACCATACTTGGTGATTTTTACTTTAATCTGGAATGATCGACGGATGCAGACACTGCTACCTTGCTTGACGTTATGTGCAGTACTGAATTAACACAGTGAGTACAAGGCCCGACCCATGCCGCAGGCCATACCCTGGACGGCCTCTTTTCAAACCATCCGCAGTTAGCCTATAGTGGATCACTGCCGCTTACCTGGACTGATCATTTAGCGATCCAATTTGAGCTGTTTCTTCTATGCCGGCACTGTGTCCATGAGGTCTCCAAAAGCCCGGTCGCTTGGTGGGCCTGGAATAAAATCAAGGGATCTGAGTTAGGAAATTATCTTACCTCTACCGCTCGACCGTTGCCAGTGGAGATAGAGGAGGCTACCACATGGTACACAGAGTGGGTGGAGGCAGCATGTAGGACCTTGGTGCCCAAAAAAACACTAAATCCAAAACGCTCCCAGCCAACAGCTCTGTGGTATTCGGAGGAACTTCGGGAACAAAAACTGACCTGTAAACGCTTAGAACGCAATTGGAGAAGGAAGTACAAGGACTTAGAAAAAGAGCAATGCAAACGAAGTCTCATGGTATATAAAAAGCTTGTACTTAAAACTAAAAAAGCATTTTTGCAAAACAGATTATGACGGCCAAATGCTCAACCAAAGAACTTTTTAGGACTGTATCTAGATTAGCCTCCCCTGTCCCCCAAATATTGCCAGAAGCCAAGCGCTTTCTGAGGATATTGCTGCTTTCTTTTTGCAGAAAGTAGAACACATTTTTCCTCAATAGTTAAATCCCGACTAGTACATAGTATGAGAAAATAACAAGATTTCTTGTATTTTAATTTTCTTTCTTCAGTTGGTCCAGCCAACACGTGTTTCATCGTCCGGGAATAACCCACGACTTCCTCAGGGCTGGAAAGACAAGTTACATAAACACATCGTAGTATTTTACTTGGTAACAACTTCAATTAATAGTTATGTGGAACCCACATTTCATTTACTATCAATATACACCGATAAGATAATTTTGTGGGGTGATAAAGTCTGCCAGATCAATCTCTTATCAATATCTGTTATGGTCCAAAAGTTTCTGGCCAGGTCACAAAATTTTGGAAATCTATTGATACTGTGCACCTAACTTCCTGCTGGTGCAGAGTAGTGGTGATATCCAATTATTCAATAAAACAATTGTGTTACATAAGAGTGCTCATATCCATACCATTGCTGGTGCTGCGAAGTGGTCAATTTGGAGTGGGGTGGGGGGTGCTCATAACATTCCTTTATGTGGTGTAAGTGCGCCCAACGAAAGGGCAAGGGAAGTAGGAGGAAGCATACCTTTTTGGATATAAAGTAGTCGGTTGACCTATAAAATTAATATAGGTGTTATGATAGTCAGTCTGGGGATAAATCCTTTGTATATAAAGTTCAGGTCACTTTTTAATGCAAATCCTACCTCTGAGCCGGTTATAATTCCGTCCCGGCCAGGAAGGCAGGGAATATTTTTTAAAGATGCTCCAAATCTACAATTCTTACGTCTTCCGTTCAATCTAAAGTCCGAGAAATATATGTGCTTAATTTAGTTATTGATCACTTTACGTGTATACAGTACACAAAAGAGAGCGTGGAGAGCATATCTGGATGATAGCCGTGCCCAAAATATCCACTAATATATAGTTTACAATTTATTCCGTAGTAGTAAGTCAATAAGTATAGTTAGATCACATCTCTATTTCCAGGTATCCCGGAATACTTGGGAGACATCATCTAAAAGTGCTCATACTGAATTATAATTTAATGTTATCTAGAGGGAAAATGGGGCAAACATTTATACCTATATCTGTTCGTCTAATTAGTGGCATCCATAATCTCAAGAATTCCAAATTCCATATTCCGGTTCCAGTCCTCCCTTTATTGCTGCAAACCCGTATCTCTAAGCATAACCAGGCTAATATACAGTTTAAAAAACCCCAAAAAAACGATCTATGATATCTTACCCGACATCCACGTGTATTAGCGTAGTGTCAGTAAAAGAATCGTGGAGCGTCCAGTATATGTTCAGGTAAACACTGTAATGTAAAGCACATCAATCAAAATCTGATTCCAAGTAGGCTTGAGTCGTACTAACGCCTAAGTATAACGTGTCTTACCTTTCGTGTTGGGACGTGTGTCCACGTCTCGCAGCGGCGCCTAGTATGGCCGCTGTTTAAAAAGAGACCGGAAGTTAGCCTATAAATATCCGGTGTGAGATAGACGCTAGAGCGCCCGTTCTCACGAAGTAGGCTTAAGACAGCCGCCATTTTGGAATGGGTATAACGACCTAGTAGTCTGTCGGTAGGCTGGTCATGAATTCTCCATGCCGCCAAAATATACATAAATCAAGTCAATAAACTACGGTTAGTGTAGTACAATAGTGCTAAGTAACTAATGCCATATCGTTCCCAAATGTTGGGCTCGTATCTAATGTCTGCCCCGTTTAATGTGATATTAAGATTCATCGTAGTGCAGTGTATATCGTCCATATTGTATATAGTGATCTCCAGTGCCTGTGACTATAATAGTGGACCTATATTGTATGAGAATAGGTGGCCCCTTTATGGGGAAAAGTAAATACAGGGAGTCATGCGTTTATTTTTTAGTTTCTAGGGTTTGAAGAGAAGTGCGATTATGCCATCAAATATCAGATCAATTGATGTTGTTAAAAGTTTGATTGGACATGCACACTTCTGGCAGTCCTAGTGTATTTATAGAGGAAGAGGGTAACTGGGGAAAGGTCCAGTACGTAATATCAAGATCAAATTGGAGCTGAATCTAGTGTCTAAACTCTGATCCAGCAGGAAATGCCAGTACATAAAATTGAGTTACTATACACATGATGGGTGAATATCTATAATGCAATACATCGTGAGAGTGAGGAGAGGTCTTGTATGTTGGTTCTATACAGTAATACATATTTTACAACATTGGGGTACATAATAGTCCCACGTTATGGATCCGGTCATCAATAATACACAACACATTGATAGGGAAGTTATATACTATAAACATATCATCTTAGAACAGTGCAATCATAGTTAATTTTGAGCATGTGGTCAGTCCGATCATTAATTTATTATATACTCATGTTGCAGAGGCTAGATAAGATTGCATAAGTCTACATTAATTGTAATTATATAGATCTCCTGTGCATTCACGAATATTCATTCAGTTTGTGTTGGGAATAGGTCTCCCTCAGTATATCTTGTAGGTTAGCAGCCAAATGGTTGAATATACTTCATGCAATTGTCCAGTTATTATCTATCCTACATAGCAGGGTTATCCATCTGAGAGATTGTCAATCACCCAAGAAGTAGTGCAGTTCATGATCTAAGTTCAACCCACAGTCGACCGCTCTCAGTTTCATGATCCATGTGGCCTCTCTACGTCTTAGGTGTAATTCCTTATTGCCTCCTCTGGGATCAATCTCCACCCTATCTATTCCACAGAAGGTGAGTGTTTTGCGCAGACCCTGAGACGTACATTCATTTATGTGTACTGCTGTGGGGTATCTGGTGTCTCGATGCTTGATGGCCCTCACATTTTCACTAATCCGTTCCTTTAGTGGTCTGATTGTACTGCCTATATAGAACTTCTCGCATTTGCATTGCAACATGTATATGACATATTTACTGTTACAATTTATCATCTGTCTGATTTTATACCGTCGACCCTTAGGGTCCGCAAAATCTTTTTTGTTTTCCATGGCTAGGGCACACATCCTGCAGTTACCACATTTATAATATATATATATATATTGTTTTTATTATCTTCGAAGAGAGTGAAACAAGTGAGGTGTCTGCGAGCATGCCAGCTACACTGAAGCAATAGGACAATTCTACTCTGAGTCCTGCTGTGTTGGTAGAAGTCAATTCCCTACGGACATATCGCCACAGACTTTGTGCACCATTATTTGCTTTTTCTTGCTGCACAATTTGGTCAACCTTCCCGCATATGTTGGTGCTCCAAAACCCCAGTTTCCCAATGATCCTATGTATAGTATAAAGTTGGCAGGGTATGCCCAGACGTGGGTCCCTTGCTCACTTTGCCACTGGATTCAAGATAGCCTGGCTGATGAGGGTTTTGAACCCGAAACCGGTCCCAGGATGCTTGTTTCCGGTCCAGGGAAGACATGGCTTGGCAGTTCGGGCTGGACTGTTCCCATGAGGCACAGGGTCAGACTGATTTGTATATGGCCATGTCTGAACTGGGGTGGTGGAGTGAGCTAAAGAATGATGATGGATTAAACCCAGATCAGTTGACTGGGGGTGAGTGTTTGATTTGCTCTAACGCTCCGTCCATCATCCCCTTTGGTATCGCTTTGTTCGCCCTAAGTTGGCAGGGTATGCCCAGACTTGGGTCCCTTGCTCACTTTGCCACTGGATTCAAGATAGCCTGGCTGATGAGGGTTTTGAACCCGAAACCGGTCCCAGGATGCTTGTCTCCGGTCCAGGGAAGACATGGCTTGGCAGTTCGGGCTGGACTGTTCCCATGAGGCACAGGGTCAGACTGATTTGTATATGGCCATGTCTGAACTGGGGTGGTGGAGTGAGCTAAAGAATGATGATGGATTAAACCCAGATCAGTTGACTGGGGGTGAGTGTTTGATTTGCTCTAACGCTCCGTCCATCATCCCCTTTGGTATCCCCTTACACGCAAATACATTTTTATCCCATTTACTGCATTGAACTTTTTCATCTTTGTAATTTAAACAGTTGGCCTCTGTTTTCGTCAAAAAAAAAAAAAAACTTTACCTTGTGATACTTGTGCAGACAGCAGTATGCTTCATTTGATACCAGAATTACGCCACGCAACCCCCTCGTTGTGGACGTACCTATATCATGACGTTGTGCACAGTTAAAAGCTGTAAAATCGATGGAAAAAAATACAGCAACAAGCACGTTTGGAACTAAAATCCATTGCAATATATTTGCTTTAAAACATTACAAAAACCAAAAAAAGCACGCAACCCACGCTGTACATTTTCTAACCCACATTACGCTCAGCCTGTAATATATATAATAAGATAATAATATTCCCTGCCTTTATACTTTTTAAAGGGTACCCCAAAACACAAGAAAGTAATGGGAATGTCCTTGCGGCAAATAGCATCGTTGGCAGCTGTCCGGGTTTGTGCCTGCACTGCAGGGGCCACAGCTTCAAAACTGTCACTCCATGTTTAACAGTCACGGAGCTACGACTGCCGGCCTGGCTACTTATAGATACAAATGGATGTACACAGTACTTAAAATGCAAAACTAAAAAATGCAGGTCTTCTGTACCATAGTACTAGTTTATTTCTGATAAGTGCTGGTCCTTTCCAATTAAAAGTATTATTTTTCTCTTGATAAGTTCAGGTACTCTCCCTTTTTAAAAAAAAAAAAAGTGCCACTACTCCGTACCGGACGCTCCCGGGCCATTTAAAGCACTAAGGGGCTTATTTACAAGCACCTTGCGCTGCTGGAGCGTTACTTTTAGTATGATAAAAAGTAACTTACCAACAGCGAAATGGGCTTGTAAATATGCCCTTTTATGTACAACTCCCCTCTGTGTGTGCACACATCAATATGCAGCCCTTCATAACGCAGTGAGTAAGCATTGCACTTTCGCAGATTAAAACCTGTGAACAAGGACACAACAAATATGCTTGCAAAACCACAAAATGTTAAACAAGCATCTGCAATGCAATAGGTCTCGGCGTTTACGGAACTTTACGCTGAAGGGGAAATGCTTAAAATGGTTGTTCCGATTTTACTCATCGTATTTTTTTACTTCATGTTTTATTTGCTTTATTTGTCCTTTTGTGTTATGTCTATCACACACCAGAGAATAGTGGTACGTACAATTACATCACTCTTACACCCTAGAGCACGTACCTATCCTTCGACTATGGTAAATCCATCGCTCTCATATTGTCAAACCCGCACTACCATGATCTGTAATCCCTACGATGACCCAGAACAATACACTTACAGATGACCTTAACATAATTTCCCTAAATGTCAAGGGCCTGAATCACCCGGTGAAGCGTAGGAAGGTGTTTGATTACCTTGTCAAAACAAAGAGAGATATTATCCTTCTCCAAGAAACAAAGCTGTCAAAAGAGGATACAAGCTTCATCAAACATGCGTGGATTTCTACCTTTGCTTGCTCTCCAGCAGACCATAAAAAGAAAGGAGTTTGTAGAAATAAATGAGGTCTCGTAGACAGCTCTTATAGTTGTAGTTTATTCTTCAAGTTACATCTTAGTAAGTTCCAATGTAAGTCTTAATATAAGCCCCACCAGGAGCAGCCTCCTGGCTACTCAGCCCATTTTCTCCAACTGCTCTTCCATCAGTACAAAGATTCCTCACATTCCAAATGACATCATACTGTAAGAGCATCAGGCAGGGAACAAAGGCAAGGAAGGTGCATTACTTAATCAAAGCAGATTACTACACATCTTCCCCTTTATAACGATTAAACAAAATTAAACAGTATACACTTTTTATGTTTATGCTACTGGAAGAGAAGATAAACATTCCAAAAATAAATCTAATATAATACATTACCAAAATGAGAGGAAACTCTCCTTATGAGTAATAATAATAACAATAATGTAAATTGTAATAATAGTAATGCAGTAATAATAATGCAAGAATAAACTGTAAAATAAAATAGTAAATATAAACAAATAGCAGGACCAGGGAATATCACATGCTCTCTACTGCACGCACTGTGCTATACCGTACACTTACCCCTACCGCACACTTTTGCAAGAACAGGGACTCACACTCCTGGAATAATATTCTGTTCACATATTGCACACCATGCAGTACCAGAAATTTTATAAAACACTGTAATAAAGAAAAACTTTCCTGTGACATAAAATATAAATCAGACTTTAACATTACCCTATAAATCCTAGTAAAGGGAAAATCCACCTCCCTATAAACCAAACACACACAGTAACCTCCCAAATCATTGTAAAGGGGGAATCCACCTCCCTATAAACCACACACATGTAGTAATCTCCCAAATCATTGTCAAGAGGGAATCCACCTCCCTATAAACCACACACACACAGTACCCTCCCAAATCATTGTACAGGGGGAATCCACCTCCCTATAAACCACACACACGCAGTAACCTCCCACATCATTGTCAAGAGGGAATCCACCTCCCTATAAACCACACACACGCAGTAACCTCCCACATCATTGTCAAGAGGGAATCCACCTCCCTATAAACCACACACACGCAGTAACCTCCCAAATCATTGTAAAGGGGGAATCCACCTCCCTATAAACCACACACACACAGTAGCCTCCCAAATCATTGTAAAGGGGGAATCCACCTCCCTATAAACCACACACACGCAGTAACCTCCCAAATCATTGTCAAGAGGGAATCCACCTCCCTATAAACCACACACACACACGCAGTAACCTCCCAAATCATTGTAAAGGGGGAATCCACCTCCCTATAAACCACACCTCGCAGTAACCTCCCAAATGATTGTAAAGGGGGAATCCACCTCCCTATAAACCACACACTCGCAGTAACCTCCCAAATAATTGTAAAGGGGGGGAATCCACCTCCCTATAATAATACTGTAAAATGAAAATACACATCGAGTATCAATTTAGAATATGACACGTTGCAAATCAAAAGCAGATGTACATAACATTGGCATATATCACCAAATTCAATGCAGTGTCACTGAGTGACTTAGCAGTCATCACATGCACCACAACAAACGAGTGAGTGACTTAATACTTAACAATCATCTCACACAGTACAGTTCTGGGTTTCTCATTTCCTTTGACCGACACTCTAACTCCTTATAGCAATATTTCATTACTGTTCCAGTTTTGAATTCTCCTTTCTCTCCGAGTGAACTAGGTAATTCCATTTCTTGGTGCAATTGCACTCAATAGCCAGAAGATGGCGATGTTGCACTAGTTCTAAGTTTTCCAAAGCGACATTCTCGGTAATATGTAGTTTTCAATTAGTGTAAATGACAGTACCTGTGACGATCTTCAGGCAGCGACGCTCATGGCAACCCTCACATTAAAATCATCATTATCACCAGAACTTGACTCACAAAATTAACTTTGATGGCTACAGAGCACAGAGACAAGACAACAAACTGGGGCCTTCTTGCAATTCTGTTTCAATACCATGGAGACACCAGTCGTGGTTGGCAAACACTGCACAGTTACAATAGACTGTGCAAAGGCCCGTAGACTACAATCCAAAGATGGCGAAATGCGTCGTGACAGCGCGCCGGGTGGCTTGCAGCAACAGCATGCACCTCTCCATAACACGAAGCTTGGACAGCATGGAGGTTCTCAAGTTCGGTAAGCCCCGCGCGACAAGTATGTGTCCTTTATGTTGGCTCGAGAGACATTTGAATGATAACTGTCATAACTCACTCCACGTAATATTAACAAGCATTTCATTTTCCTTCAAACCATTGCGCAACTCCCAAGTTTTGTGATCACACTCGAGCCACTCACTTCATTATTGTCTTAATTATCCTTTTCCCACGGCATACTTTCAGAAAGTATAATCACCACACATTGTGGCTGACTGCACTTTAACTGGACGTCATCAGTTAATAGATCATTGCTCACAGTTGAAACTGTAAATTGATGTTGACTGCAGCTTTCCCCACATTTGTTCTTTGTCACATTTTTAACAGCGGGGCTTGATAGTTCTTTAAAAGCTTGTGATCAAAATGTGCCCCCGATTATTTTCTACCATGTGCAGCCACTTCTCATCAGGGCAAGCCGTAGCCTTGTCAGCATTCAACACCGGGGCATGACCTTCGCCCCTACACTTTACAGTCTCATACACAAGTGGATCTGGCACCTAGAATTATTTAGGGCGACCGTTGTCAGGGTCACTGGTGGGGCGGGTGCCAGATAGCTTAAATAGTTCAATGTCTTTAGTAATATTAGTACCTTCAGCTCCAGTTTCAGTAGCTGCCAAATATTCTTCTTTTCTCCATGCGTAAGTTCTTCTCCTTTTTAAATCGTCGCCAATGTAGAAATAAATGAGGTCTCGTAGACAGCTCTTATAGTTGTAGTTTATTCTTCAAGTTACATCTTAGTAAGTTCCAATGTAAGTCTTAATATAAGCCCCACCAGGAGCAGCCTCCTGGCTACTCAGCCCATCTTCTCCAACTGCTCTCCCATCAGTACAAACATTCCTCACATTCCAAATGACATCATACTGTAAGAGCATCAGGCAGGGAACAAAGGCAAGGAAGGTGCATTACTTAATCAAAGCAGATTACTACAGAGTTATTACTCTTGTTGCAAAAAAATCCAACATCTCTCTCCTTTCTCATACACACGATGACGAAGGTAGGCTACTAATCACACACCTGCAAAAAGGGGATGACCTCATCCATGTGGTCAACATATATGGTCCTAACTCAGATGAGCCTTCATTCTGGGAAACAATATCAGCTGCCATTGAAGGCCTACCCCAAGACGACCTCATCGTGGTAGGGGGGATTTTAACATGCCACTGGACCCCCTTCTAGATAGACAATCCAAATGTAAATATCATCAGTCCCGATCACATGATATCATCAATAAAATCTGCTCCAGATATAACTTAAAAGACGCTTGGCGCCTCCAACACCCTGACACGAGGGATTACACCTTTTATTCATCCCCACATAACTCCTACTCTAGAATAGATTATATCCTAATATCTGCTAACTTCACCCACTTAATAGACCAGACAAATATAGCCCCTATTCTTATTTCAGATCACGCCTGTATCTCTACCAAACTTGCAGGCTCCCACCCTACCTCTCCTCCGAAGAGATGGCGTTTTAATGATGATATTCTACTAGATCACGCTAATAAACTGAAAATAACCAAGGCAATTGAGGACTACATAGACAGGAATGACCTCCCCGAAATCTCCACACCTACTTTTTGGGACGCTCTAAAAGCCACTGTACGCAGGGTAATTATCGGAATTAAGGCCCAGATTAATAGAAAATTAAACCAGGAACTTATAACTCTAGAGAATGAAATTAAAAATCTTGAACAAAGACACTCAGACAGGCTAGATGATCAAGAATTGCTCGCCAGACTAACTAACAAAAAATACGAATACAACACCATTGTAAGTTAAAAAAGCTGGAGTTTGGATCAATAAATTCAAAGCACTTAAGCTATGCGAAGGAAACAAAGCAGGGAAACTGCTGGCCTCATATCTTAAACACAAGCACAAACAATTCACCATCACCTCAATTAAGGACGCAAACAATATTACACACACCAAACACGACAAAATCCTAGATGCCTTTCAAACATTTTATAAGGACCTTTACAGCAACAAATTAATATTTAATACAGAGGACTGCGAGCAGTATTTAAAGTCCATCGCACTCCCCAAACTAACAAACGCAGATAAGACGCAATTAGGGGCTCCTATTTCAGACCAGGAAATCTCTATAGCTATTAAAACACTCAAAGCTAACAAAGCTCCTGGGCCAGATGGCTTTTCAGGCTCCTTTTACAAAGCGTTTATCACCTCACTTCAACCGTCCCTACACAGACTATTTAACTTCATGGCCAAGAAGGGGGACGTTACAGATTCAATGAGAGAAGCCACAATTATTGTTATCCCCAAAGAAGGCAAAGACCCACTACTGCCTAAGAATTACCAGCCAATTTCCTTAATAAACGTGGATTGTAAGATATACGCCAACATTTTAGCCAGTCGACTAAACAAAATTCTCCCTAACCTAATTAGTAACTCGCAGGTGGGATTCCCCAAGAACCGTTTATCCAATGACAATACTAGTTTACTCTGCCATGTCTTGGAAAAAGCAAAAACGGCTACTTCCCCCCTAGGCGCCATCACACTAGACGCAGAAAAAGCGTTTGACAGGGTATCGTGGCAATTTCTAAAACACTGTATGCAAATCTTCAATCTTGGTGAGACATTTATTAATATGGTCATGGCCCTTTATTCTAACCCATCCGCTCGGATAGCCATTAATGGTTCTGTTTCAGAGCCTTTCCGACTAGAACAAGGTACTAGGCAGGGCTGCCCCCACTCGCCGGCTCTCTTTCTCTTAGCCCTAGAGCCACTAATCCAAGATATAAAACGTAACGAGAAAGTTAGCGGTGTACTCTTTGGTGAAACACGGGTGAAACTAGCCGCATACGCGGATGATATTCTGATAATAACAGAAGAACCAGAGACCTCCATTAAAGCCCTGATGGACACTATAGATACCTACGCTAGCCATTCAGCCTATAAACTCAATCGAGACAAATCTGAAGTTAAACCCCTTAATATTCATAGCACAAAGGACCTATTAGGCAACTTGGGCCTAACGTGGCAACCCAGCCATATTAAGTATCTGGGAATCGAGTTCTGTACCACAACACTTGAGACACTTCAGCATAATGAAACCAAAACGCTTGAGCGGATCAAAAACCAACTCAATACTTGGTCACCCAGATTCATAACCTGGTGGGGGAGAATTGAAACAATAAAAATGATGATTTCACCTCTAGTAAATTACTTAATTACTATGCTGCCGCTTGCCCTGTCGGATGATTTCCACCACAAATTGAGAGTCATCCTCTCGACCTTTTTGTGGAAGGGGAAGAAAGCAAGAATCAGTATGAAAAAACTCCAGCTTCCCAAATCGCTCGGAGGTGTTAATCTGCCGGATTTCAAACGCTATCAGGTGGCTTTTTTAGCGAAACAAGGGTCACACTGGCTTACACCTCTGTCAGACTATTCCCCAGTATGGCTAGCAATCGAGAAATCTCTCCTTAACAACCTTCACCCTACAACCCTCCTCACCACTAACCTTGCCCGAATAACCTGCTCTGGTATTATTATTTTCAAACAGACTAAATCCGCCCCTGCTGAAGATAGACAAATTACTTGACATTAAAATAAAGAATTCCAATTTAGAATCCATTTGGGGCAATCGCAATTTACTGTACAGAGGTCGCACCTTACACAATGACAACTGGATCAAGAAAGGAATCCTCTTTCCTCACCAACTCTATGTAGATACACAACCTTTGACCTTTAAGGAACTACAAACCACATACCATCTTGAACCTATAGAATTCTATTATTTCCTGAAAGTAAAAGCTGCCCTATCCAAAGCAAAAATCTCAACCTCATCGCCATCTCTACCACAATATTTTTCAAAACTAAACGCCCTAGGCCACCAAGTTTCCTGGCTGTATAGACTACTAGGCCCCAAACAGTCTAAACTCAATGCGAAAGTTATATCTTCTTGGAATATGAAGTCCACCGCCCCATTCTCAGACTCTGACTGGACCTGGACGTGGAATTCGGTATTTAAGAACAAAATTAGCCCTGTATTGTCCCAAACTAAATTCTGGCTCCTTCACAAAGTATTCTGGACGCCCTCCCGCCTACTCAAACATAATCTTCGAGAGGATGATATCTGCTGGAACTGCAATGATTCAGTAGGCGACTTAGAGCACTTGCTATTGCTTTGCCCCTGTGTAACATCTTATTGGGATAGGGTCTTCAAATTCATTTCTAATCTCTTTCCCGTTGCCGCTTGTAAGGACCTCTCGTCACTTTTGTTCGCTCCCACAATAGCAGACCCTTTGAGTGAAAATGACAAAGCACTCCTTGACCTTCTCATAGCGGCTATCAAAATCATTCTCAATAGCTGGAAAGACACCAGTAAAGCGTCCTTTAAATGCTGGCTAAACTGGATCACCAATTTGCGAGGAGCTGACAATATTGTGCTTCACAATTCGCCATGGAAAAACCCAGTTAGAAACCTATGGCGTTCTCTGGATATCTTTTTTGAATCACACAAACCACCGTGATTTCTCGCCAACGACTATATATATTAGTATATAACCGATCACACCGCCTACCGGCGGTAATCAGGATTGTCTCGCTTGTGCCGAGTATAGCAACCTTAATATTAAACCCTTCAAGAGCCCTAACTGTCCCTTAGGCCTAGTTAAACAAGAATACACACAATAGACATAAGACAGTATTGTAATATTTGTTATGTGATTTACTTCTGACCTAGTCATTATTGGAAAAATCGTGAAAACCGTTAGATTGTATACCTGTTAACGTCAGGTTTATTGCCTTCAGTATGTCGATTATGCCCTTTTTAATTCCAATTTAAGTCATTTTATGTATTGTTATGTATTGTACTGTATCGTATTGATCAAGAGGTACCTATACTGAACGCTATTTTCTTTTTGATTTGTGCCTTCCTTTATTTGTGCACTATTATGTTTCTGTCACTGTACATTTTGAACAACCAATAAAAACTTTTTGAACATAAAGAAAATGACTGCTTTTTATTTTGGTTTTAAAAGCTAAAACGACAAAAAAAGGCATTATTTGAACTTGTAATAGCTCAGACTTCCGTAAATGTGAAACCTATTGCATTGCACCCCATCCCATATGCGTTCTGGAAATGTGTGCTTGGTTTGAACGATTTTGCGCTAACTCGCGATCCTTTGATGCGTGTGGAAATGCTATATCGGTTTTATTTATGCTCTCCTGATGCGGTGTTAAATTTTTTAAATATTAACTTCATGTGAGAAAAGCGCTCCCCCCACCCCCAAGCAGTGTGCAAATGCTTCGATATTGTGAAGATATCATCTCCAGTTAAACATCAGATTTAAAGAAACGCAATATTGTTGCAGCAAGTATCTAAAAAAACAAATAAAGTTGCGAAATGTAAATGTGCGTGGTCACAAACGCCCTATTCCTGTTTGCTTTTGAAACCAATTAAGTGCCGTAAATAAAAATATTTTAAAACTTTACGTTACTCATTTGTGCCCGTAATACAGCAAACGCCACAAATATAAGTGCACCAAAAAAAGAAAAGGAGGAATATTCACAGACAAAATGCTAATCTGCCATCTTGTAACGTACATTCATAACTCCAATTTTTATTATTAGTTCTAAACTGCTCGTGTACCTGCGCGTAAACTACACTTAACTACCAATTCATGTTTTGTAACATTTTAGCACGCATTTGAAAGACAAATGTTACACTCTCATAATTCACGGCCCGTGTGACATTTATAAAATCTATTGAGAACTTGGAAAGACTTGTAACTGTGCGTTTTGTTTCTTTGCTTTTATTTTTAAATTTCACCTGTAGACTACAGTTTGTTTCGAAAATTAGCCATCCTGCTGTTTGTTTCTATCACGTTACTTATCTGCATTTCACACATGCTGCTGAAGAAAAGATTTGGATCTTTACAACTAGAAGCTGTATTGACTAACAATTCACTCTTCTTCGTTTCCTTTCAGAACTGTCGGGGTGGGGGGGTATGGAGATTTCTAACACTAGTGCAGACTTTTAGGCTCCCTTACTTTCAACAAAACAAAGGCCACTGAAGTAACTACATGAGTTAGCCTACAAACTACGTACTTATTAACAAAATTATAAGACTACTTTTATTAATTCCATTTTGGGAAAAACTAAAAAATACGAGTAACGTGGCTTCAGCTGCATTTTTAATACTTAATTGGAAAATATGTAACTGCTGCGGCTCTTATTACGCGTGACTTTTAAATACCCTTTTATTTACTTATGCACTGTTACAACGCTTTGCTTATAATCCTGTTTGTAGGGAATTTCTACCCAGTGCCACTTTTTACTTACACGGGAGGCATTGTTTTTTCACTTTGGTACCCCGTTAATATTTGTCAACTATAAATGTTCGGTATACAAAAATAGAAGCTAGTGGCATTGTAAATAACAATAACTTTTCTTTATGTTTTACTAAAGAAAACAAAAAAACATTGCCATTTACAATGTCAATAGCTCAACCTAGGGTAAATGCGAGACCTATTGCATTGCAAATGCTTGTTTGTATTTGGGTTTGATCACCACCCCCTTCCAGCTAGCCTGGGAAATACCCGTTTTTATAATTCTTAGAAACAGTGCAGAAAACAGGCTCAATCACCAATCGATATTTGATTTTACTATCACTGCAGGTAAGTTATCGAGGCCAGCTGCTCTAGTCAATTTTAGTGCTGATATCGTTTCTTTAATTTTATTCTCCGAAAATTGCCCGCTTATATCTTCATTAAATCTACCAGGCCGAGGACTATTCATAAACCTAGCATTATAAAATTCTTCAAGGCATTGTATCCAACTTAATTCGCTCACCATGCATTTCAGCTCTACCTCTGTTTTTCCGAGCCCATTTTGGACCAGATCCTAAAATCTCTTTGTATTTCTGGCTTCAATCATTATTTTCCAACATTTTTCTTGTATCTTGGTCATATTCCCTGTTATACCTTTATACACTCTTCTAATGTGTGTAAGCTGGGTTTAGCCTCCTTGCCTCCGGAGAGCTTTCAATATCTTTCCAAACTTCTTATCTGCTTTTTTAAGATCCTAAGTTCCTTGTCAAACTGCATATTCCTTTGCCTCTTTTCAAGCATTATTCCCTTGCCTTTGTTGTTATTTTCCGTAGTTAGATTGATTTAAACATGCTACCACCTGTTTAAAAGAGTGAGTAACTACCCATGGAGTGCGGGATTATTTCCTGGGATTGTGGAATTTAGTTGATTTTATATATATATATATATATATATATATATATATATATATATATATATATATATATATATATATATATATATATATGTCTGTCCACCAGGTTGACGTAGCACTGATCAGCAGCTTTGTTTATGATAGGTAGGGACGAGGATCCGCTTGTAGAAGCTGCTCCGCATGGAAATGCCTGACGCTTCGAAGCTCCATATGCTTCTCTTCAGAGGCTTGAACGGAGACAGTGTGTGCAAACGCTGAACCAACTTCGCCATTTTCGTATTGCACACCCACCAATGGCCAAGTGGGTTCATCGATTGCACACACTGTCTCCGTTCAAGCCTCTGAAGAGAAGCATATGGAGCTTCAAAACGCGTCAGGCATTTCCATTACGGAGCAGCTTCTACAAGCGGATCCTCGTCCCTGCCTATCATAAACAAAGCTGCTGATCGAGTGCTACTCACCAGGTGGACAACCTTTGGAGCAGAATATATATATATATATATATATATTATCTACTGGCGGTCGCCAGTAGATAGTTATAGTTAGGACCTATTTTCCATCATGTTTGAGAGAAAACTATTTTCACATGCTTGTCCCATACAGTTTTGGAATGTGCTCCAGAAGCTAAAATGAGAGCATATTTTCTGTAAATTCACATTATCTTTCTCAGTCATGTGAGAATGAAGTCTGACATTCTCAGTAAAACATGTACATCCAACAAGGGCAGAGACTGTCAGTTGATTCCTTTGTGTTCTACTGCAGCTTCCCAGAGTGTTCTAAAGAACAACTAGAGTGCTAACAGCCTTACTTATGACAAAAGTATGGCACACCTGAAGCCATCTTGATTGGAATAAACTGGTAACACTTAAAACATTTAATTTAAAAAGGAACAAAATGATGGGGTTCATTTTGTCATAGAAATTATGGTTAGTGCTGTAGAAAGAAAAATTAGGACATGTTTCAAGTGTGATCTCAAATATCTTCCTGTTATATTTCAACAGGAGCAGCCTGTCAGTTGATGCCTTTGTGTTCTACTGCAGCTTCCCAGAGTGTTCTAAAGAACAACTAGAGTGCTAACAGCCTTACTTATGACAAAAGTATGGCACACCTGAAGCCATCTTGATTGGAATAAACTGGTAACACTTAAAACATTTAATTTAAAAAGGAACAAAATGATGGGGTTCATTTTGTCATAGAAATTATGGTTAGTGCTGTAGAAAGAAAAATTAGGACATGTTTCAAGTGTGATCTCAAATATCTTCCTGTTATATTTCAACAGGAGCAGCCTGTCAGTTGATGCCTTTGTGTTCTACTGCAGCTTCCCAGAGTGTTCTAAAGAACAACTAGAGTGCTAACAGTCTTACTTATGACAAAAGTATGGCACACCTGAAGCCATCTTGATTGGAATAAACTGGTAACACTTAAAACATTTAATTTAAAAAGGAACAAAATGAGGGGGTTCATTTTGCCATAGAAATTATGGTTAGTGCTGCAAAAAGAAAATTTAGTGCATGTTTTAAGTGAGATCTCAAATCCTCTTCTATTTCATTAGAAAATTCTGACATGCAGACTGAAACAATCACTTTCAATACCAGCAGTAGACTTCCAGTTAACTCCTTGGTGAGCAGTAGCTTTACTACAGTGATCTAATGAACAACTAGAGTGCTAACATTCTGAATTTATGGCAAATGTGTGACACATCTGAATGCCTTCTTGATGGAATCAAAGTAAAAACTGAAAGCATTTCCTACTGAGGAGACTGCAGTAAATGAGGAAATTGGGAAACTTCATAACAAAGAAGTCTTCCAAGATGGCCACCAGTGAAAAAAGAGCCCAAATGTAGCACAAATATTACCCAGATGTAGCCCACATATAGCCCAATGACAAAAGTGTGAAAAACACTTTTTATTTTTAGTTTTTTTGCAGTTTTATGTAGTGCAGACTGGTCAGGTATTGGAGCGTTGCATCTTAAAACATGACCCCCCTACACTACAAAAACACCACTGCACTACCCTAAACCCTAAAACACTACCCCCAGCACGACCCCTACACTACACAAGCACCACTGCACTATTCTAAACCATAAAACACTACCCCCAGAATGACCCCCTACACTACACAAACACCACTGCACTACCCTAAAACACTACCCCAACACCACTGCACTAACCTAAATCCTAAAACACTACCCCCAGCACGACCCCCTACACTACCCAAACACCACTGCACTACCCTAAAACATGACCCCCTACACTACACAAACACCACTGCACTACCCTAAACCCTAAAACACTACCCCCAGCATGACCCCCTACACTACACAAGCACCACTGCACTACCTTAAACCCTAAAACACTACCCCCAGCAAGACCCCTACACTACCCAAACATCACTGCACTAACCTAAATCCTAAAACACTACCCCAGCACGACCCCTACCCTACCCAAACACCACTGCACTACCCTAAAACATGACCCCTACACTACACAAACACCACTGCACTACCCTAAACCCTAAAACACTACCCCCAGCATGACCCCCTACACTACACAAGCACCACTGCACTACCCTAAACCCTGAAACACTACCCCCATCACGACCCCTTACACTGCCCGAACACCACTGCACTGCCCTAAACCCTGAAACACCACCCCCAGCACGCCCCCTACACTGCCCGAACACCACTGCACTGCCCTAAACACTGAAACACTACCCCCAGCAAGACCTCCTACACTGCCTGAACACCACTGCACTGCCCTAAACCCTGAAACATCACCCCCAGCAAGACCCCCTACACTGCCCGAACACCACTGCCCTAAACCCTGAAACACCACCCCTAGCACGACCCCCTATACTGCCCGAACACCACTGCACTGCACTGCCCTAAACCCTGAAACACCACCCCCAGCACGACCCCCTACACTGCCCGAACACCACTGCACTGCCCTAAACCCTGAAACACCAGCCCCAGCACGACCCCCTACACTGCACGAACACCACTGCACTGCCCTAAACCCTGAAACACTACCCCCAGCAAGACCCCCTACACTGCCCGAACACCACTGCACTGCCCTAAACCCTGAAACATCACCCCCAGCAAGACCCCCTACACTGCCTGAACACCACTGCCCTAAACCCTGAAACACCACCCCCAGCAAGACCCCCTACACTGCCAGAACACCACTGCACTGCCCTAAACCCTGAAACACCAGCCCCAGCACGACCCCTACACTGCCCGAACACCACTGCACTGCCCTAAACCCTGAAACACCACCCCCTGCACGACCGCCTACACTGCCCGAACACCACTGCACTGCCCTAAACCCTGAAACACCACCCCCAGCACGACCCCCTACACTGCCCGAACACCACTGCACTGCCCTAAACCCTGAAACACCACCCCCTGCACGATCCCCTACACTGCCCGAACACTACGGCACTGCCCTAAACCCTGAAACACCACCCCCAGCACGACCCCCTACACTGCACGAACACCACTGCACTGCCCTAAACCCCTAAACACTACCCCCAGCAAGACCCCCTACACTGCCCGAACACCACTGCCCTAAACCCTGAAACACCACCCCCAGCAAGACCCCCTACACTGCCCGAACACCACTGCACTGCCCTAAACTCTGAAACACCACCCCCAGCATGACCCCCTACACTGCACGAACACCACTGTACTGCCCTAAACCCTGAAACACCAGCCCCAGCACGACCCCCTACAGTGCCCGAACACCACTGCACTGCCCTAAACCCTGAAACACCAGCCCCAGCACAACCCTGTACACTGCCCGAACACCACTGCACTGCCCTAAACCCTGAAACACCAGCCCCAGCACGACCCCCTACACTGCCAGAACACCGCTGCACTGCCCTAAACCCTGAAACGCCAGCCCCAGCAAGACCCCTACACTGCCCGAACACCACTGCACTGCCCTAAACCCTGAAACACCACCCCCAGCAAGACCCCCTACACTGCCCGAACACCACTGCACTAAAGCCTGAAACACCACCCCCAGCAAGACCACCTACACTGGCCGAACACCACTGAACTGCCCTAAACCCTGAAACACCACCCCCTGCACGACCGCCTACACTGCCCGAACACCACTGCACTGCCCTAAACCCTGAAACACCACCCCCTGCACGACCCCTACACTGCCCGAACACCACTGCACTGCCCTAAACCCTGAAACACCACCCCTCAGCACGACACCCTACACTGCCCGAACACCACTGCACTGCCCTAAACCCTGAAACACCACCCCCAGCACGACCCCTACACTGCCCGAACACCACTGCACTGCCCTAAACCCTGAAACACCACCCCTGCACGACCTCCTACACTGCCGGAACACCACTGCACTGCCCTAAACCCTGAAACACCACGCCCAGCACGACCCCCTACACTGCCCGAACACCACTGCACTGCCCTAAACCCTGAAACATCAACCGCAGCAAGACCCCCTACACTGCCTGAACACCACTGCCCTAAACCCTGAAACACCACCCCCTACACTGCACAAACACCACTGCACTGCCCTAAACCCTGAAACACCACCTGCAGCAAAACCCCCTACACTGCCTGAACACCATTGCTCTGCCCTAAATCCTGAAACACTAGCCCCAGCACGACCCCCTACACTGCCCGAACACCACTGCACTGCCCTAAACTCTGAAACACCTCCCCCAGCACGACCCCCTACACTGCCCGAACACCACTGCACTGCCCTAAACCCTGAAACACCAGCCCCAGCAAGACCCCCTACACTGCCCGAACAGCACTGCACTGCCCTAGACTCTGGAACACCAGCCCCAGCAAGACCCCCTACACTGCCCGAACACCACTGCACTGCCCTAAACCCTGAAACACCAGCCCCAGCATGACCCCCTACACTGCCCGAACACCACTGCACTGCCCTAAACCCTGAAACACCAGCCCCAGCACGACCACCTACACTGCCCGAACACCACTGCACTGCCCTAAACCCTGAAACACCAGACCCAGCACAACCCCCTACACTGCCCGAACACCACTGCACTGCCCTAAACCCTAAATCTACCCCCAGCATTACCCCTACACTACCCAAACACCACTGCACTACCCTAAACCCTAAAAAACTACCCCCAGCAGTACCCCTACACTACCCAAACACCACTGCACTACCCTAAACCCTAAAACACTACCCCCAGCAGTACCCCCTACATTACCCAAACACCACTGCACTACCCTAAATCACTACCCCCAGCACGACCCCCTACACTACCCAAACACCACTGCACTACCCTAAAACACTACCCCCAGCACGACCCCCTACACTACCCAAACACCACTGCACTACCCTAAACCCTAAAACACTCCCCCCAGCACGACTCCCTACACTACCCAAACACCACTGCACTACCCTAAACCCTAAATCTACCCCCAGCATTACCCCCTACACTACACAAACACCACTGCACTACCCTAAACGCTAAAACACTACCCCCAGCACGACCCTCTTCACTACCTAAACACAACTGCACAATTTGTTACAGGCGTTGCAACGCAGGCCTGTGGTGCTTACTGGAAGTACCTAGTGGGCTAGTTGGGCCCCAGGGACCCTCAGGATTCAAGGTGACCTAATCCCTCAACTTAAAACGCACCACGGGGCACGTTTGCACAGTGGTGAAGGGAGGGGCGGGGCCTCAGGTGACATGTGCGCAAACACGCCCTGTGGTGCGTTTTAAGTTGGGGAATTAATTCCTTTGAATCCTGAGGGACCCTGGGGCCAACTCAGCCCACCAGGTACCTTCAGTAAGCACAACAGAGTTGCGTTGCAGAGAGGTGAAAAAGGTGCGTGGCCTCGGAACGCCTCTCTTCAACTCAGCTCTGTGGTCCTAACTGTAGGTACCTGGGGGCTAGTTGGGCCCCAGGGACCCTCAGAATTCAAGGGACTTAATCCTGCAACTTAAAACGCGCCACGGGGTGCGTTTGCACACATCACCTCAGGCCCCCTCCCTTCACCACTGTGCAAACGCGCCCTGTAGCGCGTTTTAAGAGGTAGTTTTAATCCCCCTGCCCTATTATGTACTAGGGACTTGCAGAGGAGGTCATGCTAATCACAGGGGTACCCCAACGCATAGTGTTCCCTAGTGTATGTAGGTGTTTTCACTGTATTCTAAGTGTCTTTTAGCATAGCACTGGCTCTGGTTAGTCAGAGTCAGTTACCACCAGTACCCGTCTGAAAAAGTTGTGGGCACAGGATGATTTTGCAACAAGGCCTCTTTCTGCTCCTCTGTTGGTTCTTTCTGCACATCTTTTGCTTCTTTCTGTGCGTTTTTTTCTTCTTTCTTCACATGTCCTACCTCTGTAGGCATAGTTAGAAACTAGCATTTAAAAAAACCTTTGAAATTCACTTAAAAATCATAGGTTTCAGGCACGTTATAGTTAGAAATTAGCATTTAAAAAACCTTTGAAATTCACTGAAAAAACCATAGGTTTTAGGGACAGTTATAGTTAGTTGGACATTTCACTCGTACAAAACCATAGAAATTCCCCCGTTAGTTAGTTCAGCTAACTATAACTCGCGCCCCGCAATGCACTGCTGATGACGTCACATATTACATCACTCATGACATGGTCAGTGACATCACTGATGACATCACTGATGACATCTCAAATGACATCACTGATGACATCATCCATGTGATAATTTCATGCATCTTCTCACACCCTAATATAACTTTTGATACACCCACTCTAAATTACAGACTGCCATTCTCAAAACCATAGACACTCCAACACCAAAAACTACATACCCACTCACTGATTCTTAGGTCTACACACACATCTACTCACTCACCCGTACAGTCACTCATACTTAGTCACTCAGTACAGGACTATCATATGCACTCATACACCTATATAAACACTCACACACCGCCACTCATCCATAGAGGTACTCACACACCTAGTCAGTCATGCAAAAACGTAATCACATACCCATTTACTCACCTATACAGTTATACACACACCAGCTCACTTACTCATACAAATACTAGCACATTCTTACGCTCTTATACAATCACTGATACAAGTACACACTCATCCATACAGCCACTCTCACAATCACACACTCTCACTTATAGCCATTTATATACTCCAACACACATATATACTGCCTTGCACATATGTAGTTACTCACACATGTACCACTGAGATATACATTCAATCACTAACACACCCATACACACACTCACCCACCCATACAGTCCATCACAGATGCACTCTTGAAACCATGCACCCAGTGAATCACCAACTCACACATCTATGCACAGAGTCACACACACCCCACCCACACAAACTCAGGCACCCATACAGATACTCAGACAATCAATCAATAACCCATGTAGACACTCATGTAGCTATTCAGAAAGCCATGCAGCCACTTACAAACCAACAGACAGACGGATACAGACATTCACACAGTTTAGTCACTAACCCATGCATTCAGTAAGATACATTTAATCACTCACTTGTAGAGTCAGTCACTCACGTACTAAATCATCCATTCAGACACTTATACACCCACTCATTCTTCAATACGCCTTTCCCTAAATATATTAAACATATTTAAACTTTACAGAAACACAGTCACTGGATGATGTCATCAGTGATGTCATCAGTGATGTCACTGACCATGTCATGAGTGATGTAATATGTGACGTCATCAGCAGTGCATTGTGGGGCGCGAGTTATAGTTAGCTGAACTAACTATAACGGGGAATTTCTATGGTTTTGTACGAGTGAAATGTCCAACTAACTATAACTGTCCCTAAAACCTATGGTTTTTTCAGTGAATTTCAAAGGTTTTTTAAATGCTAATTTCTAACTATAACGTGTCTGAAACCTATGGTTTTTTCAGTGAATTTCAAAGGTTTTTTAAATGCTAATTTCTAACTATAACGTGCCTGAAACCTATGATTTTTTAAGTGAATTTCAAAGGTTTTTTTAAATGCTAGTTTCTATATCTATATATATATATATATATATATATATATATATATATATATATATATATATATATTATATCGTCAATAAATTCCACAATCCCAGGAAATAATCCCGCACTCCATGGGTAGTTACTCACTCAACTTTATTATGATGAGCTAGATGGCATCCACGCGTTCCGGCTGTCTCATGCAGCCTTGTTCACGATGCAGGGCGCCATTCTTTCAAACAATAAATACACATCTATCAATTCGGCTTTTTTAAGTGCTACAGTACTTCATTGTAAAGTGCAAGTGCTTTGTTTTTTAGTTTTGTCGTTTTTCTTTATAACAACTTTTTTTTATATATATATATTTTTCATATAGAAAGCAATTTTTTATAAAAGCCTAATCTAGTATATTAAAAATCATATACTTTCCTCTCAGGATTTTTCTTACTTAAACAAGGTAAGAAAAGCTAAAGTGCTAATGCTTAAGTATTTAAAGTGCTTGATGCTAAAGTGTATGTGTCCCTTGTCCTCCTCCTCATTTATAGTTCTAAAAAGTTTTAAAAAATAGTACTAGTGAGTATGCAGCTTAGATTTCATTGATATTCCACAGGCATGTAAACCAATCCTCATCAATATTGAGACCGTTAGGTTCTCTACTATCGAGTTCCAGTATGAAATAGGTTTCAAATCTTCGAAGCTCTCTCTCCCTGTTGCCCCCCCTCCTCTTCCTAGGAGCTTCCGCTATATAGCTATATTTCATTTGATTGGGGTCACTTTGATGTTCTTTCTCGAAGTGCCTGGCAACAGGGTAGCTTCTATCCTTGTTAATGATAGTTCGTCTATGCTGCAGGATCCTCTGATGAGCCGGCAAGGTGGTACTGCCTATGTACACCTTTCTACAGGGACACTGCAACATGAAGACCACAAAGTTTGATTTGTAGGTTAAGTGGCCCTTAATTTTTATAGTTTTGTTAAAAGATGTTTTAAAATCAACAATATTCTCTCCATGCTGACAGGCTTTACATTTAAAACACTTTCTAAAACCATCCTTGGCTGATAACCATGTCTGTTTCTTTCGTATTTCCTGATATTCGCTATTGACCAGATAATCCCTGAAAGATTTTGATTTTCTGTAAGTTATTTCAGGGTACTTTCTACTCTCTGGTCCCAATAAAGGATCCCCTTTAATGAGATACCAATGTTTTTTCAGGATTGATCATATTTCATTATGCTTGATGTTGTAGGTTGTTATAAATCTGTGGGATATCGAATCATTTTTCTGTTTTCTCCTATTCTGAGTTCCAGAGGGTTCAAAGAGTATTTTGTCCCTATCTAGCTTCCTAGCTTTTTCTGAAGCTTTCTGAATCACTTCTCGGGGATAACCTCTTTGTATGAAGGGATTAATCTATATATATGTATGTATGTATATATGTATGTATGTATATATGTATATATGTATGTATATATGCAACAGGAAGCCACTTGAGTAGCAAGAACTTGAGAGGACACAGCGGGGATAAGGAAAGTCCTTTTACTAAAAACAGCTAGTGGCATTACGCGTTTCGGCGGAGTTTGCCTTCGTCAGATGCCGCTGTCATCGGGATACCGCCAAAATTACTCCTATGAACTTGCTGCTTTAAATCCATTGGTGGAAAATCACCTGATCACATTAGGCAATTGTCGGGTAGTGCTGTAGTCTGTGTAGACATGACTACAGTTCCCAGCATGCATCCTCGCTGGGATCGGATTCCCGACCGGACCACATTACGCTCATGGTGAGCTTCAGAGTTCCTGCAAAGGAAAGTTCCTGCAAAGGAGGCCAGTCCCGATAATATACTATGTACAGGACCCTCCTTGGGTCCCCAGCCGCAATAGCATCAGTCAGTCGGGCCATGCGGCGCTGGTTCAGTGACCTTGCCACCCCGTGCAGTCACGGACTGTAATCAAACAGCGGTCCATTACTCGCAGATGCTTCCGTGGCGGGCCGAGGGTTTCCAATAACTTGGAAGGTAATGCAGAAAGGTTTGCCAGCAAACCCTTGGCCAACTTGTAGGGCGGGTCCTCTTTTCACGCAACTGGCCAGCGCGATATAAACAACAGGAAGCCACTTGAGTAGCAAGAACTTGAGAGGACACAGCGGGGATAAGGAAAGTCCTTTAACTAAAAACAGCTTGTGGCATTACGCGTTTCGGCGGAGTTTGCCTTCGTCAGATGCCGCTGTCATCGGGATACCGCCAAAATTGCTCCTGTGAACTTGCTGCTTTAAATCCATTGGTGTAAAATCACCTGGTCTCATTTGGCAGTTGGGTAATGCTGTAGTCTGTGTGGACATGACTACAGTTCCCAGCATGCATCCTCGCTGGGATCGGATTCCCGACCGGACCACATTACGCTCATGGTGAGCTTCAGAGTTCCTGCAAAGGAAAGTTCCTGCAAAGGAGGGAAGTCCCGATAATATACTATGTACAGGACCCTCCCAGTATGTATATATGTATGTATATGTATGTGTATGTATGTATATATATATATATATATATATATGTATGTATGTATATACGTATGTATATATGTATACACATACATACCTTAACCTTGATCAACTTGGAAACGCCATTTTACTTGTTTCGTACTAAGACCATCCCAAGTTTCTTTACTATTTTTGGGCCATTTCTCTTTTTTTTTTTTTTTTACTTTAGTCCCTTTTGGTTTTTTGCTTCATAGACTAGTTTGTTTCTTATTTAATAGTGATTTCATACTTATTTGTGCATGATTCTAAGGACCTACTCTATTGCCTGAATGGCTCTTTGCAATGTTATCCTTATTACCTCTTTTGCCTTTACGGGAAGGTAACCCTGTATTTTTATGAACTTCAGGTATTTTGAAATGTATACCATGGGAGGTGCCTCTTCAGATAATGCTACCACACCGTTACACCCCTTTTACTCCTGCCTCATGTCATTCTCCACTCTTTCTGTTATTTCCATAGGTCTTACTAGAGAAGACATGCAAGCATTTACTTGTTGCTATTCCATGGCTATATTCTGAAGATAGGTAATTTCAGAGTGTCCGTGTATAAGACAATAGCCTCAAAAATGCCTTCCAGAGTCTTTTGCATCAATATCATTATGTCCAACATAGAGTAAGATGAAGTGGGGGACATATCCATTTCCCAGGAATTGGGGTACTCTTGGGGGATATACTCGACTTATTCTCGTTGGTCCATTTCCTAGATCCTTTTGATTCTGGTTGTGACAATCTCAGGAGTTCTTAGACATAAAACTGTTGTCTAGGCAGTTGACATCTAGACTGGGGTCCGGCCTTGAGCCCTACTGTAGAATATCCACTCCTTTCCTGTTATTGCTACTGGGGGTATTATCTAACGATCTTACCCCAAATATGCGTGGGGAAGATGGCAATCTAGGTTCCAGTTTTTGTACGCCTGGGCTCATTACATCTTTCAGTTCAGCTTCTAGGCTGTTAAGGCAGGCATAATCCGGCCTCAGGCCCAGGTTTGTTAGGTTCAGCCTTCCACTCCTTCCGGCTCTTATCAAAAAATGTTTTCCCAAATATTTCCTCATAGATTTTACTAGCGGAGAGGCCTTTGATGTCACTGATTCATAAAGCACACTGATGTCAGGCTCGATACATATCTCAAGCTATCCGCTTCCTAAACTAACCACAGAGGATTTTTTGAAGTGGAGCGGTCCGATTTCCTCATTCAATCCCTTACATTTGATTCCGACGGGCTACTAGTTTCACCCGATTCCAGGATTTAGTATAAGGCATTTTGCCCTGTTAATCAAGTGACCCTTTCCTGTCTACACAACTGCGCTGGTACACCACTTTCAGCTAGGCACTGGGCGTGTTCCTTTCACAAGGCCTACAGGCTTGGAAGAGGGACTTCCCTTACAATGTTTATATCAAAAGGCGGAAGTGAGACCAACGTTGTTTGTTATCACTTTACACTTTTGCAGGACTCAAGGAAGGGCCTCTGGCTTTTCTATGAGAATACTGAATTTACTTATAGACTTGATTTAGGAGCCTCTCCCACACAACCGCTGCCACCACCACAGGAACTCTGCTAATTCCCCTTATTATCAGTTCTATCATCTCTCAGACGTTATGGTATTCCATGAAGCTTTAATTTCTTGCAATCCTTGTCATTAGTTTTATATAGTGCTAAAATCCAGTCTGCACTTGAAAGTGCTGACCCAGAAGAAGGAAAGGGAGAACTAAACGTTTCATGTGAACGCCCTCAAGGGCAAAAACGTTTGATGTCCTTGCTAGGCATCAAACACTACACCGCAGGTTACAGAGAGTGGGGGCCTTTGACTACCACCCTGCCACCCGTCTAACCCATCCCTGCTCCCCAGGGTGGGCAGAGACGTATGTGGTGTTTAACCCCAGCACAATCCTCAACACCTATAGCGGTTATAATGATATTGTGTGACGAAGTAAGATAAAGAGATTCTTGCCACATTACTGCAGTCGCGCAGGATCAAATTTTATATTAATTATGGCGCAAAAGCTCACAGAGCTCCACAGCCATTCGTCACATGGCTGCCGATAGCTGTCCCGACATAAATGTGCGTTGATAAGCGTTAGAACCACCAAAAGCACTGTTTATATTTTCGTCATGTCACAGAGTTGTGGGCTTGGTAATACAGCTCCGGGAAGGGCCTCCATGTTTCCCAGCCCGGTGGAGTGCAGTACACGAGGTGGTACCTGCATCGTGACATGGCCTTTACAACTTACTAGAAGAAAGCTGGAGCAGCTCACCCAGTCCATGTGATTGATGAAAAGCGAAGCCAACTATAACTCTGGACACCGAATCCTGTTCAGAATGAAACACAATTATTAAAGCGCCAGAAACGCAACGCAGAGAAGAAACCCGGGCCGGGGGGAGGCGAAGCCGGACCCACTAGGGGCCCGGGCCAAACGCCGGCCAGAGGCGGGAAGCTCCTTCCCCGCAAAATGTAAATAGCCCGCTAGGAAGGGGTCGACCAGGATTGGTCGCCCCAGGGCAAGAGCGAACCCCCCAATCTGGGGGGCGAGCTGACGAGGCGGAGGGGGGGATAAATAAGGGGCAACAGGCCCAGATAAGCACATATCCCCCCTCCTCGCAGGACAGAAGAAGGAATAATCGTTTCGGAGGAGCAGGTGACCTAGCCGGAGAACCAGAAGAGTGCCTCCTGAAACGACTCGGACGAGAGGACTGCTGCCTGGATCCGGGCCGGAGCCAAGAAAACTGCATCCCTGGGCCGGAGTTTTCCCCCTCTCCTCTCGGCAGAAACCGCTCCATTTTTCACGGTGCAGCAAGAGGACGGGAAGCAACGCGGAGGGCGGCATTTCCATCCGGCTTTCGCGCCGTTTCGGCGGGATCCATACTGGGGCTCTATCCCGGACGAAGCAGAACACGTGAGGACTGCCTCCAGAAGCCGATCCGGACCAGGAAGACTGCTGGCTACACCCTACCCGGAACATAGCTTTGCCTTCTGCTCGTGGCAGCCCGGCCGCTCAGCTGATCGCGGTAGAAGTAGTGAGGCGGCGTGAGCGGAGGTTACGGCGGGACCCATTCGCTCAAGCCGTGGGAAGGAGCGGTGCGGAGTGACGCCTGCGGCGGCGTGAGGAGCAGCTACCAGCATGAGAAAGGGCAGCGGAGGACGGGCACGCCCAGAAGCGAGGCGGGCCCCCCCTCCGTTAAAGGGACACGACAGGCATCCGGACCCGGAGGGCGAGTGGGTTGCTGGTGAGCACCGAGACTGCAACAAAAGGAGCCCCCAGGCGACGAAAAGGGCGCGAACAGCGCTGGGGCCATTTCTATCGGACCGGAAGAGGGAGCACGAGTCCGGAGTCCAGCAGGAGGTCTCTGGGTGCGGAAAAAGGCGCGAACAGCGCGTGGGGGCACTTCTTTTGGTTGTTGTTGTTTTGTTCTGACTTGGGCTTGGCAAGCAAGGGCAGGAGCCCCGTAAAGAGACCGGACATAGCCCAGGATTGAAAAACAAAAGGGCGCAAACGGCGCTTGGAACGGTCTTGATTTCGGCTGGTGCAACCGCAACAGAGGGGCGACCCGGGCCGGCAGAGCCTGCACCAGGGAATTCCCCAGAACCTGCGGGAGAGGCGGGAAAACCCCCGCGACAGGACAGGTGGGCAGCAGGAGAGGAAGTGTGTTGAAGGGGCAGATCAGGACTAAGGGGCTTCGTTGGGCGCCCTGACCAGGAGAACTAATTTTGCAAGGGCACTGAGAGCTAAGAATCTGGCGGGAAACGGCCAGCAAACGAGGGCCAGTTTGGGATGGCAAGCAAGCGCGTGCAAGCCAGGAGGGAGACACGGCGGCCAGCACTCTTCAGGGAGGACTGGGACAAGCCAGGGGACAACTTAAGGGGCCCGAAGAGGCGCAGAGGGGACACAGGACTTGATCTGAACAGCAACTGGCAGGCAATGTTGGAGAGTGCCAGGTCTCTGGTAGCTCTGAAGGGAGCAGCGTGGATGGACCAGCAGATCCAGGACTAGGCCCATGGGGAAAAAGCCACGACGAGCAGCACCGACAGGAACGCACCCCAAGAAAGCCGGGGGTGGGGGGCATGCAGCCAAGACGGCGGCCCCTGCAGCCTGCAAAACGGGCACAAGACACACCCGGGCACAGGGTGGGGAGCAAATGGGGAGGAAGCAACCACAGGCCAGGAACAGGAGGGCCGCAACGCCAGAGCTGGTGTCCAGCTCAGAAACCGAGGGGAGCAGCGATGAAGAGGGGCCTGTAGCCAGCACGGCAGCCCCTCAAGAGACACGAGGACGGCGAGCCGACGCGACCAAGAAAGGGAGGGGTAAGCATGGTGCGCAAAGCGACAAAACGGGGCACGCGAGGGCGCGATGGTCCAGCGGAGGGAAGACCAGGGCAGGTCTTTAACATGGGCACGCAAATGGGAGCGAGCATCGGGGCAAGGCAGGGGCCATGGTCCATGCCACTCCCGTGGCAGACAGGTCTAAGCCGGGGGCGTCCGGATTTCTAGGGGGAATCATGGGAATCAGGGGCTGCTCACCCGGCGACATGGGCGCCGTGGTGGCAATGGCCAGAGGCAGGAGCCCCCTTCCAAGGAAGCCTCCAGTGGGGCAGGGAGGGGCAAGGGGATAGCCAGAAGCCGGAACAAAGGGCTGACCGGGGGGGCAGCAGGAAAGGGGCCGCAGGCAAGGAGAAGGGGGATGCCAGCCAGGCTACGCAGAATGAGGAGGCAGGACCCGGGGTGACCACTAAGGAGGGGACAGCGGCCCCCGAGGCGGGGGGCACAAGCAGGGCTGGGGAGGGCCCGGACCAGAGCGGCAAGCCAGCCAGCGAATATCTGCGCCCTTCCCCGAGTGACCCTCCCACAACCACGAAACTGTTAGGGCTGGCCAGTCTCATCCCACTAACATTGAAGGAGAGGATATGGAGGAAGGAGTTCATAGACATTTTCTCACTGCTGGAAGTGCGCCAGGCAGGGTTGGACTTAGCAGCGCAAGACAAAAAAGATGATGACCGGAGGGACCGCCGCAAACCCAGAGTAGAAAGATCAATCGAGAATTGGCTGAAAGCCTTCAGAACATTGGCATGTGTTTTCATTGAGAAATTTCCCCAAAGCGCAGCAGTACTAATTTTGTACGAGCAAAAAGTGCACGAGGCACAGCAACAGTATCAGGGCGATGCATGGCTGAGATACGATGAGGGTTTCAGAGAGAAGATGCAGGTGTGGCCAATAATGGGATGGGATTGCCAGGACATGGAAGGGTTCACGAAGCACATGGTGGCAGCCAGGGAAGGCGTCAGCAGCAAAGAGAGCAATTTTCGTCCATACGGGAGTAAGGGCGAGGATGAGGGTCGGGGACAAGGGTTCAAGGGGAAGAATCAAGGCAATAGCAAAGCAGAAAAAATATGCTGGAAGTTCGAAAAAGGCGATTGTACATGGGGGGCGTCATGCAAGTTTCAGCACGCTTGCAGGGCATGCGGGGGCGAACACCCAGCCACCCATTGCAAGGGAGCCCCAAGGGCAGGAGCCCGCGAAGAAAAAACGGGGGCAAGGGAGTGAGGTACAGGCCTCCCCAGACGAGGACAGTGGGGGCTAGGGTGAAGGGAGGAGCTCCCTCCGATTGTGTAACCGTAGGTAGCGTGGCGGAAGGAACACAAGAAACGTAGAAAAAGAGAGAAGTACTAAAAGGTAGAGGGAAGACTCACACAGGTCGTCCTGTGGATGCCTCACGGCAGGGGCACTGAGGGAGCCAAGGGCGGCCTACCGCCATGGAAAAAGTAGATGTGATGCTCCCGCAGGACCCTTTGGATGCCTCACGGCGGGGACCCCGGGGAGCAGGGAGGGCCCACGAAAGGGCAGGGCAAGCGGGACGGCACTTGCAGCCCGGGCAGGTCCCAAATCGGTAGCAGGTTGAAGCCTTGACCCGGTAACAGAGGTCCAGGAAGGCGGCCTTTCCCGCCCCCGTAATTTGAGGAGGTTGGGTCCACGCAGCAATGAAAAGAATTAAAGAATTGCAGAGACCAGGAAGTATATTCGCATGAATAACAAGAGAGCAATAGGATAACCGAGATAGTGCAAATGTATAAACATGTTAGGCTGAATAAACTGCGACCTTTTTTGGCACCAAAACACAGTCAGTGGTTTGATTTGATGTGCAGGAGGGACGCAGTCGTGGGAAGCAAGGGAGGGGAGGGGGACAACTCGCCTCCTGGAAGGGGTTTAGCAATGCAGTCACGGTTGGTCGAGGTCACAGATGTATGTTTTTATCCTACTTCCATTTAAGATACTCCGCTATAAACGTAGACAAGAACCAGACAACGAAATGTGCTCTTTTTCAATAATAATGCACACTGGTTGAAACTACCCAAAATAGAAGAGAACAGACATTTAGGCCTGATTGATGTTCAGAGCTTGCAGACATTTGTGGTCCCTGCAGGAGGCAAAATACCACTCTTAAGGTATCAATGACAGGCGTATAATTCTTGTTTCCGCACTGACGGACAAAGGTGTTGGAAAGTACTTTTGGAACCAATATGACCCATTTCTAGAAGGCATTGAATCAAGTAACAACTTTTATATTAATTGGAATAACATAAGAGTCCTTTCAATACGAGATGAGAATATTCTTTAACACGATATATATGAGCTCTGATGAAGTTCAAAAGAGATGTTTTGAACAAAACGCGTTGGCTGGATGAGATGTGTACATTTATGGATTTCAAGTGAAGAAAAAAAGAAATACAAAGGACTGTTTATAAATATTGCATGGAAACTTTTTGGATGAGAACACTTTCCTCAGTGCACCTTTCCATTTGGATTATTACTATTTTTCTGCTGGACAGTTGTACCAAACAACGGCGGGTACAGGAACAGCAGTGCACGGGACTTTGATTTGCTGAAACGTGAAGTGAGGTGCAATACCTTTGGTCCGCCGTTGTGACATTGAATTTTCTGATTTATAATTCTGAGTTCAGCACTCCTCATTTTCAGGCCCTGTTGTCTGCAGCCTGAAAATAATAATGTAAAATAAACACAGTATTCCCTTAAGTTTAACAGGAAAACTTGACCCTGTGCTTATTTTAAAATGAATTCAAGGGGGGGCATGGCCAAGATAGCGACAAGGTAGGACGCACTGATCGTTCCTCCGCCGCCCCTACCGCCGAGTGCTGCACATAGCAGAGCCCCAGAACTTGCCGCAAATGGCTGAATTGCCCCAGATGCTGCAGTGACCATGGAGCACCCCACCTGAGGTTTGCCTTGTCCTCTGAGACCTTCGAGCCTTGGTACAATGGCCCGCGCAGCCGGCATCGCTTCAAGTTAGATGGCGGCTGCCTCCAATTGAATTCTGCTGCCCACAGAGTCCTGCCTTCTCAGTCCCATCAGCTGCCAGGTGACTTGTGACCGGGCCACTACGGGGGGGGCTGGTGAGGATGCGGTCGGGTGGCGCCAGTCTGTGCCTGAACTCAGTGGACGGCACGCCTTATAGTGGCAACCAAGCATCTAGTGGAGCAGCGGTGAGAGCCCACGCAATGGACGTTGGGGGCCTGACAGTCGTGCAGCGACCGCGGTGGCTCACGATGAGTGCAACCTTGGCGGGGCTCCAGATATGTAGCAGCCGTTAGCTCTTCAGCCCACAGTAGGTGCCCTGGGGCCTGCAGAGACGTGCCCAACATGGCCTGAGGGAAGCAGTGGCCCTTGGAGGGGCGCAGCCAGAGGCATGCACTGCTACCCGGCCCCCTCTGTTTAAGTAAGGAGTTGATCATTGACCAGCTGGGGGTGAGGGCTGCCCCATCTCAGAGGAGTCACACTGAAGGGATATGGGCCGGTCCCAGACCCTGAAGGAGCCCTTCCCTTGCTGGTCCCGGGCTGGTGTTGGAGCCTCGGTGAGTACGGGGCTGGAGGCGGCGGTGCGGCTCAGTGCAGGATGGGTTCGCCTGCCCAGCCCTAGGATACTCTTGCTTATGCATTGCGCGTCTGGCCGCCCCCTGGTACTCTGCAGTCATCAGCCCTCACGTCGGAGTGCCCGCTGAGGTCGCTTTCAGGTGCAGCCGAAGCTTGGGGTAGACTGCCTGGGGTTACTCCCCCCTGGAACAATTGGAGAGCAGCAGTAGTCCTGCAGTACATCTCCACCCCCCAATGGTGCCATGGTGGCATCAAAAGGCAAATGTGAACACTCTGTGAAGGACATGATCACCTGCTCCGCCCCGGCTGCCCCTAAGGACCCTGCTTTAGGATCGCAGCGGGCCCTTTAGACAGAAATGGAGGGTGACACTGACCAGGCACCAGTGACCTGGTCCTTTCTGGCCTGCCTGTTCGACTCCCTCAAGTCAGACATTCAGGACCTGAAGCTGGACCTCTCTCAAGAACTAAGAGACGTGAAACAGGATCTGAGCTCCATGGAGGATCGTGGGTTCTCCATTGAGGATAGCAAAGCGGCCAAGAGCAAAGAAGTTGAGATGCTGAGGCAAGAGGTTATCCGACTGCACGAGCAACAAACCGACCTGTGGGCCCATGAGGACTTGGAGAACAGATCCTATCGCAATAATGTTCACCTGCGGGTGACCCCGGTGGGCTCCAAGGGCTCCGACATACAGGCCTACGCCCAGGCGCTGTTCCGCTCAAACGTGGGCCGAGCAAAGGACTCCACCATGCAGCTAGACTGGGTGCACTGGGTCGGCTGCCCTGGGGGCTCCAAAGCCAAGCCCCTCGGATATCCTGACGTGTGTACATAACTTCCAAACTAAAGAAAAAATTATCAACAAAGCCAGGGCCTCGCACCCTATACACTTCCACGGACATCAAATGGGGGTCTACCAAGACATTTCTGTGCTCACACTCCAGCCCCGCAGAGACTTCAAGCCTGCCACTGAATTCTTGCGATCCAAAGAAATCCCCTACGGGTAGGGACACCTCTTCAGACTGGTCTTTCGCTGAGAGGGCCAACTATTCCAACCCCGGAGGAAGCTCGTCGCATCTTGGCTCTACCCAGGGACTCGCCTGCCCGCTCGGTGCCCAGGTCCCTTTGGGTCTCCCGGGGCTCTCACCGTGTCCCTCGCTTTGGTAGAATGCTGGCAAACATAAGAAATTCCTACACCCCGACACAAAAGGAGCACGCACAGGAACGGCAGACCATCCTGGACAGTTGGTCATCTGGTCACAGCAAGAACTCGGAGTGCTCTTATCACCTTAACGCTATTGAGAACTCTGGCACATTGTGTCACCCAGGGATTGCTCTATTCTACTCTGGTCGGAGGAGGCAGAGGTCTGGTCTGACACTGGTTCCCAGCGTAGCCTATACAGTACCACCCCGAACAGACCATACTCATCCTCCGAAGTCCCATATTTGATGAACATGTTGTTCATTTGGTTTTGTTTCTAAGGTTGGAGGGGGTCTGTTATTCTTCACTATTGTTTATTGACCAAGGCTTCGCATGTGATCTAGGGCACACTTACTACCCCCCCCCCCCGGGTGGTATCTGCTAGCCCTGGGGCTTGGGTGATGTACTGGAAGGGCGAAACAGAGCTGGTACTCTTTCTAGGCCTCATTGAGGTTAAAGGTACATGCCTCAATGTCTGAGTCCTTAATAATCCGATCGAACAGGCTGCCATCCTGTCTCTCCTGGAACGATCTGGCACTGACATCTGCCTTCTTCAGGATATACACCTCCTCCCCACAGACGAGTGCAGGATGAAATCTCGCTGGTTTCCTCACCAGCTATGGTCCTCAGGTCCAGCAAAAAAGAGTGGGGTGGTGATCATTCTTTCCCAGGCAATCCGAGGTGAGGTTATGAACAAAGTTGCTGAGATCAAAGTGCGGTTGCTTGCATATCGAATACAAGTGGGTCACCTACACATCACGATCGCTTTCCTGTATGCATCCAATGAACAACAAGAAAAATTAATTAGAAGTGCCTTACTTCAGTTTTGAACTCTCATGATGCTGCCATACTGGTTGGGAGTGATGTGAACCTGGTCATGGACACAGACCTGTACCAATCGAGTCAGCGTTTTGGTCAGTCTGGCGCATTCGCAACCCAGGGTATGCAATGGTTGCGACTGTGGCTTAGGGTACATGTGGCGACTCTCCCATCCCCAAACTCTGCACTATGCTTTTTACCGTGCGGCCCATAAGACATATGCTTGCATCGATTACTTCCTAGCCTCCCCTGCGCTCCAACTTATGGTCCAGGATGTTCACATCGGCCCCATGTCTCCCTCTGATCATGCCCCTCTCTCGAGCTTAATCCGGTTGGATTGGAGCGATTCCAGACCTTCTCACTGAAGGCTCTGGGACGACCTCCTCCAGTCTGAGACAATGGTAACTGCGATACGAAGGGTGATCGCTAACTACCTCAAGACCAGTGACACAGGAGAGACGTCGGTGGCTTCCCTCTGGTAGGCTCTGAAGCAAGTGGTTAGAGGGGAACTGATAGCCATTTCAGTGGCAGACAACTGCAGAAGGAAAGGGAAATGGAAGGGTCTAGGATACACGGTCCTTGAACTCTAAGCCATCCATAAACATACAGGGGCCCTGAGAGTATGGCAAGAGTTGGAAAAGACGTGCCTAAAATGTTAGCGCTTTGACCTTAACAGGGTGGAGTATACACTGTCCGGTCTAAAGCACAAATTCTACCTCTGGAGTAATCGCTGTGGTCGGTTGCTGGGCTTTGGGCTAATACACAGGGATACTGTCAAAATGAAACCTAATAGTCATGGATCCGAGGTTCGGGGCGATACGCAAATTGCAGATGTCTTTTGTGACTTCTAAAAAACATTATACTCCGCCACTGACTGTCCTGTAGATAGTATCTCATGGCATCTAGAGGACACTGTTTACCCCCTCACGACACATCACTCTGACATCTTGGAGAAGCCCATCCGGATCAAAGAGGTGATTTCGGCCATTGCCTGCTTGAAAAGGCTAAAAGCCCCAGGACCGGACAGGTACTCCCTCAGTTTTATAAAACGTTTTGTCACGCTCTAGAGCCCCATTCTTATCTGGCTTTTTAACTTCTTTGCTGACACGGGGACCATCTCCGACTCCATGCTCAAGACATCCATCCCGTTCATCCCTAAACCAGGGAAAGATAGCGCGGCATGCGGGTCTTATAGACCTATCTCCCTTCTTAACGTTGATGCCAAGTTGTTCACCAGCATCCTCGCCCACGGCTTCAACCGTCTTATGTCAGGCCTGGTCGACCCAGACCAGGCCAGTTTCATCCCCAACCGCCAATGCGGAGACAACACTAAGTGGATCCTCTACCTTTTGGACAAGATCTACTGCTCCCAGAAGGAGGTCTCCTCCTTTCAATCGACACCGAAAAGGCTTTTGATAGGGTGCACTGGTCCTATCTCATTGCGACCTTGAAACAATTTGGCTTCAGAGAACGATTCCGAAGCTCGGTCCAGAGTGTCTATAGCTCGCCACGGACTTCGGTGAGAGTTAACGGAGTGTCATCCAAACCCTTTCCAATCCAGAGGGGCACATGACGGGGTGCCCACTCTCCCCACTGGTTTTTGCTATATACATGGAGCCCCTAGCCCAACTGGTGAGAACGGATCCATCCATTGTGGGAATCCCATTTGGAAGCAACCATCACATCATTAGCCTCTATGCTTACAAAGTTAGTATTGCCCTCTCTGACCTGATTATGTCCCTTTCTGCCCTGCTGACGGAGCTTTCCTCCTTTGGAGAGGTCTCCAGGTTTGAGTTTAATGTACAAAAGTCCCAAATGTTAAGCACCACTCTTTCCCCTTCTCATGAAGCACCGCTCCGCTCAGCGTTTCCGTTTGAATGGGTGGAAGAGTTTATACCTTACCTCGGCATCAAGATGGCCCCATCAGCAGCAAAGACGGTGACACTTAACTATGCTACCCTCACCTCCCAGCCTACACTTTCCTGGGGTTCCCTAACTCTGTGACATACCCTTTACGTTCACTGCGGGGGAGGCAGATGGCCCTGGCCCTAGGGATTGCCCATCAGGCCATATTATCCGCCTGACAGAATCCCAGACTACACAGCCTGGTTACATAAATTATGGTGCATCCTTGGGATGGAAAAGTTATCTCTAGCTGTGGAATCGAAGCAAGACTCTTACCCGACCCTGTGGGCCCCATTCCTCACTATCCTGTCCACTGAATTTAATGCGCTAACTTGCCCGAAATATCTCCAACTATTACGGCTGCTTTCCTTTGCCCAAACAACTACTGACACAGCCTCAGTTTGAGGGCCAATTGCATGCCCACACAGTTCCTTAACCCTTAACTACCATACCGATGACGTAGGTCCCTAAGGCTTTCTTTTTGGAAGGAGGGTTGGGGGGGGGGGGGGAGTTATTATGATGGTTTTATGTTAGATGAGAGAGAGGATGTGGCGTAATGGCCTGAGCTGCCGACTTCAGAGCCAGTGGGAACCAGGTTCGAGTCTCGGCGTCTGCATCAACATCCTGTGATTCTGGGCAAATCACTTAATCTTCCTGGCCGATTTGGCGAACTGGCGCCAGTTGCAGCTATCCCCGCTACGATGGATAGCAGCTGTCAAAATGACAGTCCTACCGCCTATTCTTTGTCTTTCAAGTCCTATCACTCACACCACCGAAACACACCTTACAGACCGTACAGGTGGGGATTAATTCATTCATTTGGGAAGGGAAGAAACCTCGGCTCCATAGACAGTTACTTTACTGCTCGACCTTGGAAGGGGGGGGGGGGGGGGGTAGCTGTCCCCATGGTATCTAGATATTTCCAAGCTGCACAACTCTGCTTCCTGGTGGAGCAGAGCTGCCCTGACTTCGAGAAATACTGCTGCTTTATGGACCAGGCTGTGACAGGTTCCCACATCTGGAAAGAACCGTGGCTACCCTGCAAGCATAGAGCGTGGGGTATTTACTCTTCCCCAGTGACCGGTTCCACTTTCAGGGTTTGAAATGCCATGGCCCAACGGGCCGGACTGACCTCCTTTCCCTTCCCCGTGACTCCCATACTAGCTAACCCTGACTTTCCACCAGGCCTGCAGCAGGAGGGCTTTCCGCGCTGGAAGGAGGGGAGGCTGCAAGTGCACAGGTTGCATGTTTGACATGCAGCGGATAATCCCCTTTCACTGCCTGAAGCCCCACTTTGGCTTGGAGGAGGCCGACCTCATCCAGTACTTACAAATCTGGCATTGGTTGCTGCAACCATCCATCAAACCGTGCCCCCTGACGCCCTTTGAGGGATGGGTTTTCCTTAAGAGGGATGACAGACAGCTTATCACGGAGCTCTATGCACTTCTGGGCAGGACAGCATCACCAGACAAGACGGCGGGTCAGAGGTGATGGGAGACTGAATTGGGCAGGGCACTCACCCCCAAAGACTGGGAGGACATTTACTACTGGGCCCGCCACACTGCACACAACATGGCGTGTACAGAGACCGCATAAAAAATAGTTTCCTATTGGTACTCTGCCCCTTGCGTCTTCAAGCATGGTGCTCAGACTGCGGGAGAGGATGCGGCGGGACAGGCACCTTAATGCATCTACTATGGCACTGCTGGAAGCTGGTCCATTACTGAGCACGAACCCTGGATGACATAGATAGGTCCTTTAACACAACTATACTGAGGTTCCCAACCTACATTATCCTGGGGCTCCCTAACCCTGTGACATACCCTTTGCTTACACTGCAGGGGAGTTAGATGCCCTGGCCCTAGGGGTTGTCCATCAGGCCATCTTATCCGCCTGACAGAATCCCAGACTACACAGCCTGGTTACATAAATTATGGTGCATCCATGGGATGGAAAAGTTATCTCTAGCTGTGGAATCAAAACAAGACTCTTTCCCGACACTGTGGGCCCCATTCATCACTATCTTGTCAACTGCATTTTATGAGCTAACTTGCCCGAAATATCTCCAACAGACAACTACTGATACAACCTTGGTTTGAGGGCCGATTGCATGCCCATGCCCACACAGGTCCTTAACCCGAACAATCATACCGACGATGTAGGTCTGTGAGGCTTTCTTTTTGGAAGGAGTGGGGGGGGGGGGGGTGATATCATGAGGGTTTTATGTTGGGTGAGGGAGAGGATGTGGCATAACGGCCTGAGCTGCCAACTTCGGAGCCAGTGGGAACCAGGTTCTTGGCATCGGCATCAACATCCTGTGATTCTGGGCAAATCACTTAATCTCCCAGTGTCTACAATTCAGTGCCTTGAGACCCTCACCGATGATTTGGCGCGCTTTACAAATCCTGGATTCATTTATTTATGCGTTGTATATTTTTTATCCTGCATTGATGCCGCTGCCAGCCCCAGGATTGTAGGCAGACAGCTGTGTATTTCGATTGATTTGCTTTAAACAATAAACAAAATTGATCCAGAAAAATGAACTCACGGCTGTGAGCTCCTCTGAAGAAGTCTGTGAGCTACTGGTAGCTCGCAATCGACTGGTTGGAGACACCTGATCTGAAGATATAAAAGTCCCTGACTCCTTGGCCTCCTCAGCCATGTCCTTGATCTCTATGAGGGGCCCGCAATGTCTAAAAGCTTGTCCTGACAAGCACGCCAAGACCTGTCATTGCACTTCTTTGTTGACCTTTAAAAATGTGTCCAGAAAGGTGACCATCCATCCTTCAATATCTGATGTCAAGGCAGCTATTCCCTTCAGTGTTGGATGGGGACACTCTGCCCTTTGGCAGCTCCTGATCTTGATATCCTTCTTATGAGTCAACTTGCAAAGTACTTACCCCCTCTTTCTGCCGGGGTGCATTCTGAGAACAGGGGTTGCAGATGTCCCCTGGGTGAAGCCTGTCTAAGGGAGTCTTGTCAAGCTGGCTCCCAGCTTCTTTGCAGCACTTACCTTCTAGACTCAGCTACCAGGGTCTGTCAGCGTCGAACCCCCCCCCCCATTGAGATCTCCTTGTGACTGATCATCTGTCCTTTTGCCTAAGATAGAGGTAATGTCTGAGCTAGGCTCTGTAATAGGAGCAGTAACACCCCAGGAATACCCAGACTGCTGGCCGCCAGAGCTCAGGTTCTGCTAGTTTGACTTGGACCATGCCATGATGGCTCGCCCAAGTCTGTCAAAGGCAACCGACTCAGTGGACTGCTCCCTTTTTCTTCGCCTTTGGGTTCAAGAGCTCCACTGGAGGAGGTATGGTCTTCACTCCCATTGAGGAGTTCAGGATGGCTGAAGCCTTCAACAACAATGTCTTCCAGATTGGTTCTAGGGCAGTGCTGACAACTTTCTGTATCAAGGCACCCTCATCCCACTGGATGAATTCTTCCCCCTCCTCTGCCAGGGAGTTTTGTTACTTAGCCTGCATAATTGCAGAAAAATGAGACCCAAAGGGTGCCTGAACTGCCCAATACGATTTTGTAGGCAGGGAAGGGAGACCATCTTAAATTCAGCACAGAGCGCTATACTGTGAGCTGTCCAGACACAATGCAGCCTAAGTGGAATCACCAAAAGGAAGGGATCCCCTCAGTAGGCTGAACCTGAAGGGTTCTATTTATTTGTATTTATATTTATTGTGTATGATGAAATCGAGCAGTCAGTACTGGAACTCAAAGGGCTGTTAAATTATGTTGTGCCCAATAATGATCAACTAGGAGCCGCTAGCGAGCGGCAATCCTACCTGGTGGGTGTCTAGCTACGGGGCTCCAAGGTGCCCTGACCAGCTGTGGGAGCGAAGAGACACACACAGGTGAGTGTGTCAACCAAGTTTATTGCAATAAAGTAGGAGCCCACGTCCAGAGCGCTGCCGCTACTGCCGAACAAACGATCGGAGCCTCTATGGAGCCTCAGCCCTGAACATGAAATGAAGTAAGGCATACAAAGGAAAATATTCTGTGCATGAGTAGAAATTCATGAGGAAATCCATTGTGTTCTATTGGGCTCGGCACAGAAGGGGAAATCTCCCGCTGCGGAAGTGTGAAGCCTGTCTAAGTGAGGAGCTGAACAGAGGGAGCTGGAGCTCTCAGACTCCCTCTGGCAGTCAGCAGGGGGGACCGCACCGAGGCCCATGCAGTCGAAAACCATTGCAACAGTGACCCTGAAGCAAAAAGGTCAATAGAGCACAGACACAAACAAGCATTGGTAAACGCATTAGGTTTCACCTATGTGGTTAATAATAAGCACTTTTTGTTGCAAGTTATAGCTTGCTGAGTAGTTGTACAATATAAGTTGCAGAAAGTCTGTTAAAGTGTTATGACTTGTCTATGGACAAAAGGCAATATATTGTGCTGTAACTAGTTGTATTATAAAGTGGGGAGATTAGGTAAATGGTGGAGGACAAAGATAAACAAGCAGAGAAAACATGTTTATTTTTTGCATTCCTAAGATAGTTAGAGAAAAGCTAGAATCTTTATGCATGCTTCTACACATTCTGAGTAGGTGCATCTTTTTTTTTTTTTTTTTAACTGGCTTCTGTTCAATTGTTTCGAAAATCTGTTTGCAGCAAATAACTATCGGGTTTTTTATGCGTTTAATTTTGTACTTGATGTTTTATTTTTATTCTTTGTGTTTGCAAACATGCTTGGTCTTTAATATGAAAGATCTATGCACCAAGATTTTAAGTGGTTTGTAGGAGAAATGATGGTGTGACCATGTATTATATGGGATAAAATACCCCCTGGAGTACATGATAATGAATCTAAACAAGGAGGAGGAGGAACCCTATTATTAGAAGTAGGGACGGGGTGACTGAACAAGAAAGTAAACGAGTCCCTAAACAAGTATGTGGATCATATGTTGTGTTGTAGACTCATCCAATGTCAGTGGGGTTTGTAGCATACAAATGTTCACAAGACAATAATTACAAAAGATCACAATGGCATATAGTAATTGCAAATTATCACAGTGGCATATAGATGTAATAGAGACAGTAATGCAGGGAACAATGTTTAAAAATATACAATTCAGTTTTTATTCATAATTATAAGAATAGACACACATTTAAAACCACATTTAAAAACAGTCCATATTCACAACACACTTGTGTTGATGATTAAAAACAAGAAAACTACACAAAGGTCGACGCGGCTTTTCGGTGAGATTAGGATCAACCACCTTCTTCAGGACAGAGTTTTCTAGAATGTAATATTAAACAATATCAATCAATCAATCACTGCATTTATAGAGCGCGCTACTCATCCGGGAGGGTCTCAAGGCGCTGGGGGAGGGGGTAAGTTACTGCTCGAACAGCCAGGTCTTGAGCTGCTTCCTGAAGGAGAGATGGTCCTGGGTTCGCCGAAGGTGAGTGGGGAGGGAGTTCCAGGTCTTGGCTGCCAGGTAGGAGAAGGATCTTCCTCCGGCGGTGGTTCTGCGGATGCGTGGTACGGTGGCGAGTGCGTGGCTGGTTGATCGTAGCTGGCGTGTGGGCGTGTAGAAGGTCATGCGGTCGTTGAGGTACTTTGGGCCCAGGTCGTGGAGGGCCTTGTGTGCGTGGGTGAGGAGTCTGAACGTGATTCTCTTGCTGACGGGGAGCCAGTGCAGGTCTTTCAGGTGTCCGGTTATGTGGCTGTGTCGGGGGATGTCCAGGATGAGTCGTGCGGAGGCGTTCTGGATGCGCTGGAGTCTTTTTTGAAGTTTGGCTGTGGTTCCGGCGTAGAGGGTGTTCCCATAGTCCAGTCGGCTGGTGACGAGTGCCTGGGTGACGGTCTTCCTGGTTTCAGTGGGGATCCATCTGAAGATCTTGCGGAGCATGCGCAGGGTGTTGAAGCATGAAGATGAGACGGGCGTTGACTTGTCTGGTCATCGACAGGGAGGAGTCCAGGATGAAGCCCAGGTTGCGTGCGTGGTCCGTTGGCTTGGGCGCGGTGCCCAGGGCCGGGGGCCACCAGGAGTCGTCCCAGGCGGAGGGTGATGAGCCCAGGATGAGGACTTCCGTCTTGTCTGAGTTCAGTTTAAGGCGGCTGTTCCTCATCCAGTCGGCGACGTCTCTCATCCCGTCGTGTAGGTTGGCTCTGGCGGTGGTGGGGTCGTTGGTGAGGGAGAGGATCAGCTGGGTGTTGTCGGCGTAGGAGATGATGTTGAGGTTGTGTTGGCGTGCGATGGCTGCGAGGGGCTCATGTAGACGTTGAAGAGGGTTGGGCTGAGTGAAGATCCTTGTGGAACGCCGCAGATGACTTCGGTGGCTTCGGATCTGAACGGGGGGAGGCGGACTCTCTGGGTTCTTCCGGCGAGGAACGAGATGATCCATTCCAGTGCTTTCTCTCGGATTCCGATGTTGCTGAGGCGCTTCACTAGGGTGCGGTGGCAGACGGTGTCGAACGCCGCGGAGAGGTCCAAGAGGATGAGGGCAGCTGTTTCCCCGTTGTCGGTTAGGGTTCTGATGTCGTCGGTGGCTGCGATAAGGGCGGTCTCGGTGCTGTGGTTGGCCCGAAACCCGGACTGCGAGGGGTCGAGGGATCCATTCGTCTCGAGGAAGGCGGCAAGCTGTCTGTTGACGGTCTTCTCGATGACTTTGGCCGGAAACGGAAGGAGCGAGATGGGACGGTAGTTCTTGAGGTCGGTGGGGTCCGCCGTTGGTTTCTTCAGGAGGGCGGTAAGCTCGGCGTGCTTCCAGCTCTCCGGGAAGGTGGCGGTGTGGAAGGAGGAGTTGATGATGTCCCGGAGATGGGGTGCGATGGTGGCGTCAGCTTTGTTGAAGACGTGGTGTGGGCAGGGGTCGGTTGGTGATCCGGAGTGGATGGAGTTCATCGTGCGGGTGGTGTCTTCGGTGCTGATCGGGGTCCAGTTGCAGAGGGTGGTGGTGGCGGGCGTTGGTTCGGCGGTAGGGTGCGTGGTTTGTGCGTCGAAGCTGTTATGTATGTCGGTGATCTTGCGGTGGAAGAACGCGGAGAGTGAGTTGCAGAGGTCTTGCGAGGGGGTGATGTCGTTGTTTCCGGCGCTGGGGTTGGAGAACTCTTTGACGATGCTGAAAAGTTCCTTGCTGTCATGGGCGTTGTTGTCCAGTCGTTCTTTGAGTGCCGACTTCTTGGTGGCACGGATCAGCTGGTGGTGTTTGCGGGTGGCGTGCTTGAGGGCGGTCCTGTTGTCTGTGGTCTGGTCGAGTCGCCAGGTTTTCTCGAGAGTGCGGCAGTTCTTCTTGGATTCCTTGAGTTTGTTGGTGAACCAAGGGGTTTTCTTGCTTCCGGGTCTGCTGGGAGGGTTTTTTAGTGGTGCGAGGTCGTCGGCGCAGGCGGTCAGCCACTTGGCGAGGTTGCTGGCTGCTTCGTTTGGGTCCGTTGTGTTGGTGGGTGTGTTCTGGCTGAGGGAGGCGGTGAGCTGCTCGGCGGTGATCTTGCTCCAGCTCCGGCGGGGAGCCTGTTGCGGGTGGTGGTGGGTCGCAGTCTTTCTGAAGCTGAAGTGGACGCAGCTGTGGTCGGTCCAGTGGAGTCCGGTGGCGTGGCTGAAGGAGATGTGCTTGCTGGACGAGAAGACGGGGTCAAGCGTGTGGCCGGCGTAGTGGGTGGGCGTGTTCACCAGTTGCTTGAGTCCGAGGTTGGCGAGGTTGTCCAGCAGGGCGGTGGTGTTTCTGTCGTTGTTGTTCTCCAGGTGGAAGTTGAGGTCCCCTAGGAGGATGTAGTCGGCGGAGGGCATGGCGTGCGGGCTGATGAAGTCTGCGATGTCTTCGCTGAATAGTGTGCGTGGTCCCGGGGGTCTGTAGATGAGGGTGCCTCGGAGGGTGGTCTTGGGGTCAGTGTGTATCTGGAAGTGTAGGTGTTCGGCGGCGGTGAAGGTCTCGTCGGAGTTAGTCGAGATGCGGATGGTGTTCTTGTGTACGATGGCGATGCCTCCTCCCGTCTGGTTGGACGCGGTCCCTCCGGGTGATCTTGTATCCGTCCGGGATGGCTATGGCGATGTCGGGCGCTGAGGAGGCGTTCATCCAGGTTTCGGTGAGGAAGGCGATGTCCGGTGCTGTTGCGTCGAGCAGGTCCCAGAGTTCCACGGCGTGCCTGTGGATGGAGCGGGTGTTCAGCAGGATGCATTTCAGGTGGTTGCTGCTGGTGCTCGACTTGGCGGAGGTGGTGCACGTCCGGGGGCAGGTGAATCGGCAGGTTTAGCAGGTGAAGGGTCCGTGGGTGCGTCTCGGTGAGGCTCGGTAGCAGGCAGGGTTCCGGCCGGCATTGAGTGCGGTGAGTGTGGCGGCGTCGTAGGTCCGTCGAGTGGTGTTGCATCGGTGGGATCCAGGGGTTCTGGCGCTGGGCGCGGTCCAGTCGCGGACGGGCGCAGACGGGCTTGCCTTGGGCGCGCCTTCGGCGCGACAGCGGCGCGGCCGCACAGCGGCCGCCATTTATGGGGAGGTGGGAGGGAGGAGCAGCTGGGAGGCGGGAGGCAGGGCCAGCGAATGGGCAGTCAGGGGGCGGGGCCGCAGGGGACGCAGCGGCGGGAATGGCGAGAGGCAGCGGGGGCACAGAAAGGAAATGGGGGGAAAGGCAGACAAAATCACGGGCACAACGACAATGGGGCAGCGAGGGGCACAGAAGGAAAAAGGGGAGAAAAGCAGACAAAATCACGGGCACAACGACAATGGGGCAGCGAGGGGCACAGAAGGAAAAAGGGGAGAAAGGCAGACAAAATCACGGGCACAACGACAATGGGGCAGCGAGGGGCACAGAAGGAAAAAGGGGAGAAAAGCAGACAAAATCACGGGCACAACGACAATGGGGCAGCGAGGGGCACAGAAGGAAAAAGGGGAGAAAGGCAGACAAAATCACGGGCACAACGACAATGGGGCAGCGAGGGCACAGAAGGAAAAAGGGGAGAAAAGCAGACAAAATCACGGGCACAACGACAATGGGGCAGCGAGGGCACAGAAGGAAAAAGGGGAGAAAGGCAGACAAAATCACGGGCACAACGACAATGGGGCAGCGAGGGCACAGAAGGAAAAAGGGAGAAAGGCAGACAAAATCACGGGCACAACGACAATGGGGCAGCGAGGGGCACAGAAGGAAAAAGGGGAGAAAAGCAGACAAAATCACGGCCACAACGACAATGGGGCAGCGAGGGGCACAGAAGGAAAAAGGGGAGAAAGGCAGACAAAATCACGGGCACAACGACAATGGGGCAGCGAGGGGCACAGAAGGAAAAAGGGGAGAAAGGCAGACAAAATCACGGGCACAACGACAATGGGGCAGCGAGGGGCACAGAAGGAAAAAGGGAGAAAGGCAGACAAAATCACGGGCACAACGACAATGGGGCAGCGAGGGCACAGAAGGAAAAAGGGGAGAAAAGCAGACAAAATCACGGGCACAACGACAATGGGGCAGCGAGGGGCACAGAAGGAAAAAGGGGAGAAAGGCAGACAAAATCACGGGCACAACGACAATGGGGCAGCGAGGGCACAGAAGGAAAAAGGGGAGAAAAGCAGACAAAATCACGGGCACAACGACAATGGGGCAGCGAGGGGCACAGAAGGAAAAAGGGGAGAAAAGCAGACAAAATCACGGGCACAACGACAATGGGGCAGCGAGGGGCACAGAAGGAAAAAGGGGAGAAAAGCAGACAAAATCACGGGCACAACGACAATGGGGCAGCGAGGGGCACAGAAAGGAAAATGGGGAGAAAGGCAGACAAAATCACGGGCACAACGACAATGGGGCAGCGAGGGGCACAGAAGGAAAAAGGGGAGAAAGGCAGACAAAATCACGGGCACAACGACAATGGGGCAGCGAGGGGCACAGAAGGAAAAAGGGGAGAAAAGCAGACAAAATCACGGGCACAACGACAATGGGGCAGCGAGGGGCACAGAAGGAAAAAGGGGAGAAAGGCAGACAAAATCACGGGCACAACGACAATGGGGCAGCGAGGGGCACAGAAGGAAAAAGGGGAGAAAGGCAGACAAAATCACGGGCACAACGACAATGGGGCAGCGAGGGGCACAGAAGGAAAAAGGGGAGAAAAGCAGACAAAATCACGGGCACAACGACAATGGGGCAGCGAGGGGCACAGAAGGAAAAAGGGGAGAAAGGCAGACAAAATCACGGGCACAACGACAATGGGGCAGCGAGGGGCACAGAAGGAAAAGGGAGAGAAAGCAGACAAAATCACGGGCACAACGACAATGGGGCAGCGAGGGGCACAGAAGGAAAAAGGGGAGAAAAGCAGACAAAATCACGGGCACAACGACAATGGGGCAGCGAGGGGCACAGAAGGAAAAAGGGGAGAAAAGCAGACAAAATCACGGGCACAACGACAATGGGGCAGCGAGGGGCACAGAAAGGAAAATGGGGAGACAAGCAGAAAATACGGGCACCTGGGCCACAAGCGGAGGGCGATCTTACCTGCAGAAGCAGCGGGCAGACAACACAGGCGGAGCTGTGTGGTGGGGAGCGACCTACCTGGCAAGGTCAAGGGTCGCTCTCCTCACCGCGCAGCGGCCGCCATTTATGGGGAGGTGGGAGGGAGGAGCAGCTGGGAGGCGGGAGGCAGGGGCAGCGAATGGGCAGTCAGGGGGCGGGGCCGCAGGGAGCGCAGCGGCGGGAATGGCGAGAGGCAGCGGGGGCACAGAAAGGAAAATGGGGGAAAGGCAGACAAAATCACGGGCACAACGACAATGGGGCAGCGAGGGGCACAGAAGGAAAAAGGGGAGAAAGGCAGACAAAATCACGGGCACAACGACAATGGGGCAGCGAGGGGCACAGAAGGAAAAAGGGGAGAAAAGCAGACAAAATCACGGGCACAACGACAATGGGGCAGCGAGGGGCACAGAAGGAAAAAGGGGAGAAAGGCAGACAAAATCACGGGCACAACGACAATGGGGCAGCGAGGGGCACAGAAGGAAAAAGGGGAGAAAGGCAGACAAAATCACGGGCACAACGACAATGGGGCAGCGAGGGGCACAGAAGGAAAAAGGGGAGAAAAGCAGACAAAATCACGGGCACAACGACAATGGGGCAGCGAGGGGCACAGAAGGAAAAAGGGGAGAAAGGCAGACAAAATCACGGGCACAACGACAATGGGGCAGCGAGGGGCACAGAAGGAAAAAGGGGAGAAAAGCAGACAAAATCACGGGCACAACGACAATGGGGCAGCGAGGGGCACAGAAGGAAAAAGGGGAGAAAGGCAGACAAAATCACGGGCACAACGACAATGGGGCAGCGAGGGGCACAGAAGGAAAAAGGGGAGAAAGGCAGACAAAATCACGGGCACAACGACAATGGGGCAGCGAGGGGCACAGAAGGAAAAAGGGGAGAAAAGCAGACAAAATCACGGGCACAACGACAATGGGGCAGCGAGGGGCACAGAAGGAAAAAGGGGAGAAAGGCAGACAAAATCACGGGCACAACGACAATGGGGCAGCGAGGGGCACAGAAGGAAAAAGGGGAGAAAAGCAGACAAAATCACGGGCACAACGACAATGGGGCAGCGAGGGGCACAGAAGGAAAAAGGGGAGAAAAGTAGACAAAATCACGGGCACAACGACAATGGGGCAGCGAGGGGCACAGAAGGAAAAAGGGGAGAAAGGCAGACAAAATCACGGGCACAACGACAATGGGGCAGCGAGGGGCACAGAAGGAAAAAGGGGAGAAAAGCAGACAAAATCACGGGCACAACGACAATGGGGCAGCGAGGGGCACAGAAGGAAAAAGGGGAGAAAGGCAGACAAAATCACGGGCACAACGACAATGGGGCAGCGAGGGGCACAGAAGGAAAAAGGGGAGAAAGGCAGACAAAATCACGGGCACAACGACAATGGGGCAGCGAGGGGCACAGAAGGAAAAAGGGAGAAAAGCAGACAAAATCACGGGCACAACGACAATGGGGCAGCGAGGGGCACAGAAAGGAAAATGGGGAGACAAGCAGAAAATACGGGCACCGGGGCCACAAGCGGAGGGCGATCTTACCTGCAGAAGCAGCGGGCAGACAACACAGGCGGAGCTGTGTGGTGGGGGAGCGACCTACCTGGCAAGGTACAGCAATATATTAGTTTAGACATCATTATCAGTATCAAATTAATGTTTATACATGTTACACCCTTATAGCAGGCATTAGTGTCTATTTACAACCAAACATGAGCTAAAGTAGCACAAACTGTTTAACATTACATAGCCCCAACAGAGATCAATGAAGACAACACATGATCCATCCTTACTTAGTGACCTACCAATTAAAATATCTCAGATTGGTGAATCCCCTGTATGATTCAGATGGGAAACATTCTTCTGGCTATTTGTTATAAAATAAGGAATGTCCTGGAATGAGGTGAACCATATTTAATTCGAGATTCATAGGATGAAAACAGAATTTTCAGTAAAAAATTTTTTATAAAAGATTATGGATAAGGGTTTGTGAAAGCGCCACTAAGGTTGGCATGCTATTGGGCGTTCATTGTAGCGTACCTTCTTATGTGGTACTATTCCTTGGTAAATTACGTTCGTAGGAGCCACCGATAGGTTTGTAGCTATATATTAGCGACCTTCAAAGATAAAAAAGGAGTATAAACTTCTCTGTGTTAAACGGTTATGCTTTTAAATTTTTATTTTTTTATCGTTTTACCCGAAAAAGAGCTTACCATTAAAAAACCAGTACCCTTTCATAAACAATACAGGTGAGCCGTGATTAAGCCTCCAGTTGTTAATACTCCGATATTTGCCCTTATGGGCGGAGTTGTACTGAGAAATAAAATAATTTATTAATGTCTGAAGTGCAATTAGAATTATCGAGTTAATCTAGTGTTTAGAATACAGGCTGGAAATTACCTGGTTGTGTTGCTATCTTGATATTGCAACTCAAAGGATAAAATTCTGTAAAAGTCAGAAAAGGAAAACCCTTTTAATACAATCTGTTCGTTTTATGGCTACTCTTGTCTATATCTTGGGGCTATGAGTCTAATAATCCTAATCATTTGATCCAGGAAGACTCTATTGCTAAAGCGCCTCTGTGACCTCTTAATATGTCCGAATACTGACCATATATATAGGGAATTGACAATATCAAAAAATCAAAATTTATCCGGTATACATTGGTATCCTTCAATAATACAATTTATTGGTTTCGTCCATTTGCGTGATGTCTGCCCAAACTGGTACTTAATGTAAATCATAATAATGTAATTTGAACAATGTGTAGTCCTAGGCTGAGTTGCTCCCTCTATGTATTAAAAAATGAACAAAATGCTCGATGTCAAGGGATTAGCTTAACCTCTATGCTCTCTACGTATTAAGCTAAGACGCGACTGCACGGCACCAATTCTCACCTGATAAAGAAGTGCCGGCCTCCCTGCTGCCTACGAACGTCTTCCGGGTCAGGATACGTGACCGGCCTGACCCGGAGTGCGTCTTAAATATCTTACTTGTGGTCATGTGATCAGTTAAGTTTGTGTGGAAACCGTCACTGAAGTGAGAATAGCTAACAGAATTCGACAGTTCTGGTAGTAAAACACAGGAAAAACATTTTTTGAGGTGTTAAAAATAAGGAAAAAAGATTCAACGGTATTCGGTTCTTACTATTACGTGATGAAAGAAAACAATTACTGCAAAGTTTCATTTTTGCTATTGCGCGATGGGAGTCCGTGTCACCAAAACGGCGGCCATCTTTGAATGTATAATGTATACTAATCTATTTACCATACGAGAATGATATATCGGGCTTACTCACAGAGGTTACTCATTGTTATGGTATCATTATCTTTGCTCTAAATCCGTATGTACTGATCTATCCTAACCAAAAACTCAAGGAAAATATATCGGACTTACATGTGAGAATCGCAGCTTGTTATAGTGTCAATGTCTTGGCACTGAATTCTTGGTTTTGCGTTTGCACACAATTATGCATATCGTTACACGTGCCGAAAAGGCTACTGAATGACTTAAAAAAATGCGTTTAAAAAAGTATCAAAGGGGCTTTACCGATCGATGCATATTTCAAATAGAGATGAACCAAAGGTACAGCATTTAATGAAAAAAACCTACAAAATACAGGTGCGTCCTACAGGGAACTGCCCTTTAGATAAGTTTTTCCCAATCTTCTTTACTGTTTGAGCCTTGTCTAAAGGTCTTAAATTTCGACATATAGAATTGCTCTCGTTTTTTACGTTTTATAGTCAGATCCCCGCCACCTGCGTTTGTCTGAACTATTTCAACAACACACCATTTGAGCTGATCAACTTTGTGTCCTTTCTCAATCCAATGCTCTACCGAGGGGGCATTCCTCTTACTGGTACGTATTGCTGATTTATGTTCATTGATCCGGATTCTAATCTCTCTGGATGTTTCTCCTATGTAACCCAAATTACATGGACATAGGATTAAATAAATAAGGTTTTTAGAACGACAATCTGAAAGAGACACGTTAGTGATAGATTCCTTACCTTAGAATATCCCCAGGCGTCAGACTGGATCCGGAAAGTTTTTCGTTAGCAGTACCCCTGCGCGTCAGTAGGTGGCGTCGTGCGGTTCCGCGTCCGTCGCTGGCGTCGTAAGCGCCGAGATGGCGTCACGGAGACTACTTAGGCGCCACCCATGCGCGCTGACGTCAGTTCTTTCTTTTTCCGCACCAGTAAGCGCAGATCCGGTTAGAGCACGTACCTTAGTCACTTTTTGACTACCCTTTTTGAGACTTTTGTCTCCTGTAATTGGTTTCCTTGGTGCACGTAGGGATGCCTCGATTTAAGTCTTGTGGGGCCTGCCGTCGCAATATGTCGGTGGCGGACCCCCACGATGTCTGCCTCTACTGCCTGGAGACCGACCACGACTCCCGGTCCTCTCGGGACTGTCAGGCCATGGCCCCGAAGGCCTTGAGGGAGCGGCACCGGAAGCTGCTGGAGGTCCGGCACTCGTCCAAGCGCCGTTCCCGGTCCATGGGCCGTTCCAGGGAACGCTCGCGGGGCCACAGTCCTCGCTCCTCGGGCTCCAAGTCTTCACCCTCGGATTTGGGTAAGAGACGACACAAAAAGAAGTCGAAGAAGCGTGTTCGCTCTCCGACGTCCCCCCGTCGGTCCCCAGATGCGGACGAGGGGGACAGGGGCTTTGCCCCTGCGGCTCCTTCGGAGCTCGAGAGTCCCGCGGCCTACCCACCTTACCCGGGTCCGTCGGTGACTCCCGCACAGGTGCAAGAGTTTCTTGCTACCATGGACCGCCTTTTTAGGCCTCTGGCTCCCGCCGGTGCACCCTCGGGCCCCGCGGTCCCGTGTCAGGATCCTGTTGGGCCGTCGGCGCCGCCGGCGGATCCAGCTTCGGCGCCACAGGTTCCTGCGCCGTCGGCTCTGGCCACGGCGCAACATGGTCCATCGCTGCCAGCTCCGGCCCCAGCGCCACCCTCGGCTCCGCCTCCGGCGCCGCAATGGGTGCCATTTTTCCCGCCCTTGCCCAGGTTCCAGGACCATTTTGCTCCTACCTGGGATCCGCATTGGGACACGGCGCCGGTCTGGCCCCGGCCGGCGCCGTTCCTGACACCGTTTGTCCCTTCTCCGGCTCCTGCCCTGCCGCCGCGGTCTGTGCCGCATGCGGCGGAGGTGGAGGACGACTGGGAGGGGTCTGAGGACCCTCTTGCTCGTCAGTGTGACTCTGAGCAGGACTGGGCGGACGATTTGGGGGATGCCGGCGACCTAGACGTCTCCTCTGATCCAGGGTTTGCCTCTCCCCCGCCTACCATGGAGGAGGGCGCCTCCTACACGATGGTGCTCCATCGGGCAGCTGAGGTTCTCAACCTTGATCTCCCTACGGTGGCCCTCAAAACTAACCTCCTCACTGAGGTGCTCCAGACGGCGTCCACTTCGTCGGAGCTCCTGCTGCCATTTAATGACGCCCTCACTGACGTCTTGCTGGGCACTTGGTCGCGGCCCGCCACTGGGGCCAATGTGGATAAGAACGTCGCCAGGCGTCATCGCCCGGTGACCCTGCCTTTCTGACCACTCATCCTACGCCCGAGAGCCTGGTCATCCAAGCTTCGACGTCCCAGAGTGCCTTTCCCTCGGCTCCGCCGGATAAGGACTCTAAGAAGCTGGAGCAGTTCGGCAAGCGGTTGTTCTCTTCGGCCAGCTTGGGGCTGCGGTCGGTGAACACCGCATGCCTATTGGGCCGCTATTCCCACGCGGTGTGGGATACAGTTGCACAGGTGTTGCCTCAGTGTCCTGAGGAGACCCAAGCTGTGCTGTCCCAAGCTGTTGCCGAGGGTAAAGATGCGGCTAAGTTCGCCATTCGGTGTGGTTTGGACACCGCGGACTCACTAGGTAGAGCAATTTCCACGACACTGGTGCTTCGTCGCCACGCCTGGTTGAGATCTACTGGGTTCTCGCCAGATGTCCAAAGCTCACTCATGGACATTCCCTTTGATGGCACTTGCCTGTTTGGCGATAAAGCCAACAGTGCGCTGGAGCGTTTTAAGGACTCGCGGGCCACGGCCAAGTCCTTGGGTCTTTCCACGACAAGTCCAGCCACTCCTGGTTTTCGTTCCTTTCGTGGCCACGGAAGGGGCGCCCAGGCACGTTCCTTCAGCAAGCCTGTACAGAACCAGCCTCAGCAGGGCCGCGGATGCGGTTTCCGCAGGGGCGGGTCTGGGAATCAGCGTGGGAGTCAGTCCACCTCCGCCCCCGCTGCTTCTACCTCCAAACCTTCCTAATCCGAGCTTTGTGGGGCACCCCACGCCAGTGGGTGGCAGGGTCCGCCATCATCTCCCCCACTGGCATGCTATCACATCGGACAAGTGGGTGTTGCAGATCATCCGCAAGGGTTACGCCCTTCCCTTTCAGTCCACCCTCCAGCCATGCCACCTCAGTTCCACCGCATGTCGGGGACCACTTGGCACTTCTCCTGCAGGAAGTCACGGCCCTCTTGGCCAAGGGGCCGTCGAGTGTGTTACTGGGCCAGAAGTAGGGAGTGGTTGTTATTCCCACTACTTTCTGGTCCCCAAGAAGGACAAGGGGGCTTGCGCCCCATCTTGGACCTCAGGAACGTCAATCGCTTCCTCCGGAAGGAGAAGTTCAAGATGTTGACTCTGGCTCAGGTCTTGGCTGCCCTCGACCCTGGAGACTGGATGGTAGCGTTGGACTTGCAGGACGCCTATTTTCACATCCCCGTCCTGCCGGCCCACCGGCGTTACCTGCGGTTCACGGTAGGCCAGAAGCATTTTCAGTTTGCCGTGCTCCCCTTCGGCCTCACCAGCGCCCCTCGGGTGTTCACGAAGGTGATGACGGTGGTCGCAGCTCATCTGCGCAGGTCAGGGGTGTCAGTCTTCCCCTACCTCGACGACTGGTTGTTGAAGGCGGGCTCGCCCCAGGCAGTTGTCACCCACCTTCAGACTACGGCCGACCTCCTGCATTTGCTGGGGTTCTCCATCAATGTGCCGAAGTCGCACCTGAGACCCTCTCAGAAGCTCCCCTTCATCGGAGCGGTTCTGGATTCGACGCTGGTTTGAGTTTATCCTCCCGAGCAGCGGGTCCGGGATATTCAGGCTATGATTCCGATCTTTCAGCCTCTATCCTGGGTGTCAGTCAGGATGACCCTCCGGCTCCTGGGCCTGATGGCCTCCTGCATCCTGCTGGTGCAACATGCCAGATGGCATATGCGGGCTCTGCAGTGGGGCCTGAAGTTCCAGTGGGCGCAGCATCAGGGCAACCTGTCCGATCATGTCCAGATCTCGGAAGGCACTGCACGACATTTGCAGTGGTGGCTCATGAATCGCGATTGGGTCAATGGGAGATCCCTCTCCCTTCCCCAACCGGAGCACACTGTGGTGACGGATGCGTCCCTCCTGGGATGGGGTGGCCACTTGGGAGAGGCGGAGATCAGAGGCCTCTGGTCTCCGGCGGAGTCCCGGCTCCATATCAATATTTTGGAGCTTCGGGCGATCCGGCTTGCACTGAAGGCATTCCTTCCCTCTGTCCGGGGAAGTGTGGTGCAGGTGTTCACGGACAACACCACCGCCATAAGGTATTGCAGAACTCGGACATGGCGCAAGGTCTCTTTCTGCAGTGGGGAGAGCCTTGGTTAAATCTATTCGCCACCGAAGAGAACGCGCAGTGTCATCAGTTCTGCGCGTTGGAATTTCCAAGGCGGCACTCGCTTGGCGACGCTTTTCGTCGCGAGTGGAGCTGCGGTCTGTTGTACGCCTTTCCGCCTATACCACTTCTGCCCAGAGTGCTGAAGAAGATTCGGCGCGACCGAGCCCAAGTCATCCTTGTGGCTCCGGATTGGGCACGAAGATACTGGTATCCCGAGCTATTCAACATGGCGATCGATCCCCCGATCCGCCTGCCTCTTCGGGAGGATCTTCTGTCACAGCAGCAGGGGACGGTCCTCCACCCGAACCTGTCCAGCCTCCACCTCCATGCGTGGAGATTGAGCGGCGACAGCTGATTCCATTTGACTTGCCTCCTGAAGTCTGTGATGTCATTCTGGCAGCCAGGCGTCCCTCCACTAAATCGGTATACGCCTGCAGGTGGAACAAATTTGTGGCATGGTGCACAGCTAAGTCTTTGGATCCCCTTTCTGCCCCTCTGTCTGAGGTCCTTCTGTTCCTACTCTCCTTGGCCCAGCAGGGCTCTGCTTTGGGCACTGTCAAAGGTTATCTTTCGGCCATCTCCGCCTTTCTCAGGCTTCCAGATCAGCCTTCTCTCTTTAAGTCCCCGGTTGTTAACTGTTTCCTCAAAGGCATTACGCACACGTTTCCTCCCGTGCCTTTCATAATGCCTCAATGGGACTTAAATCTTGTCTTGACCTATCTGATGTGCGCTCCTTTTGAGCCCCTTCATAACTGTCCTTTACGTCTTCTTACTCTCAAGACGGCTTTCCTGGTAGCTATCACCTCTGCCAGAAGAGTGAGTGAGCTCCAGGCTCTTTCTTCTAAACCTCCTTTCCTTTCTGTTCATCCGGACAAGGTGGTTTTAAGGACCCGTCCTTCTTTCTTGCCAAAGGTTGTCACGCCCTTCCACATCGGGCAGACCATCACTTTGCCCACTTTCTTTCCGCCTCCGCATCCTTCAAAAGAGGAAGAGAGGCTCCATCGTCTGGACCCAAAACGTGCGCTCTCGTTCGATCTAAAGCGCACCCAACAGTTCCGGGTGGCTGACCAGCTCTTTGTTGGCTGCGTGGGCGCCAAAAAAGGTCGGGCCGTGCACAAACGCACCATCTCTCGGTGGGTCGTTTTGTGCATCAAAGCATGTTACTCGTTGGCTAAGAAGGAGCCTCCTGTGGGGCTGCGTGCCCATTCTACTAGGGCAACAGCAGCCACTACTGCCTTGGGACGCGGCGTTCCCTTGCAGGATATTTGTCAGGCAGCCACGTGGGCCTCGCTGCACACATTTACCAAGCATTTCTGCCTTGACAGTCAAGTCCGAAGAGACGGCTTCTTTGGCCGTTCTGTTCTCCGTGACTTTCTGGTGTAATCTATTCGCAGACCCACCACCGGGGTTGGTATTGCTGGGGTATCTATTCTAAGGTAAGGAATCTATCACTAACGTGTCTCTTTCAGATGCACAAGTTACTACTTGTGTAACGATATATCTGTAAGAGACATTAGTTAATGATAGATTCCTTACCGCCCCACCCATCCTCCCCGTTCTGCGAACTGATTTCTAGGGTTAAGGTCATCCCTTTCAGGGCCCTAGTTTCATGGCACCAATGGTCAGTTTCTTGCATGGCTCTGCGTTCCTGGCGCGGAAAGTCGTGTACAGAACTGACGTCAGCGCGCATGGGTGGCGCCTAAGTAGTCTCTGTGACGTCATCTCGGCGCTTACGACGCCAGCGACGGACGCGGAACTGCACGACGCCACCTACTGACGCGCAGGGGTACTGCTAACGAAAAACTTTCCGTATCCAGTCTGACGCCTGGGGATATTCTAAGGTAAGGAATCTATCACTAACTAATGTCTCTTACAGATATATCGTTACACAAGTAGTAACTTGTGCGTTAGCCATGTTTCTGAAGTTATGGGTTACATTGTTATGTACAATCCTTGGCCCTTTACAGATGTTCATGTAATTGTTGCAGGAACTGCAGGGAAACGTACCTGTGGGCAAAGGGGTGTTCGTTATGCTTAGTTGTTTATTCAAGGTGACGTTCCTATAAGTATGCACTAGGCAATTTCTGATGGTCCGGTTACGTCGGAAAGAAAACATTGGTTTCTCCAATTTCATCTTGCCCTGCATATTGATCAGGTGCCAATTTCTATTGATATTTTTGACTTTGTTACTAATGTTACTATAGTTAGTGACAAAGATTAAAGGCAGTCTTCGTGGGTCTTGGTTGGCTTGTTTCGTTTCAAAAAGGGAATCCCTATTATAGTATTTGGCACGTTTATATGCCCCTTTGATCATCTTTCTTGGGTATCCCCTGTCTAAGAGTTTCTTAGTAAGTCTATCAGCATGTATATTATAGTCATTAATGTTACTACAGTTACGTCTGAATCTCAGAAATTGACCGAGGGGGATGTTCTCTTTTTGGCATGCTGGATGGTTACTTTTATAGTGCAGAATGGTATTTCTGTCTGTGGGCTTGGTATACAGTTCCACTTGAAGTTGATCATTTATATTTTTGATCTTAATGTCTAGAAAATCGCAACTCTGTTTATTAATAGATGATGTAAAACGAAGATTCACGTCTCCTAAATTAAGCAAATCAATAAAGTCCATCAGTACTTCTTTAGTTCCTTTCCAAAGGAAATAAATGTCATCGATATAGCGAGACCAAGCTGTTATATTTTCATAAAATGGAGCTGCTGTGTTAAAAATATGTCTATCTTCAAACCTGCCAACATATAAACACGCCAGACTAGGAGCGCAGGTCGCTCCCATGCTGGTCCCTTTAGTTTGTTTAAAGAAGTCTGTGGTGAACAAAAGATGTTATTTTTCAGGATAATTTCCACACACTCTATAATAAAAATGGCATGTGAGGTTAGATCCCCATCGTTGTTACTCATTAGATCTTTTATCATTTGTATAGTGTCATCTTGGGGAATATTAGAATATAAAGCTTCAATATCTAAAGTCACAAGCCATTGGGTTTCGCTATCAAAGGGAAGATGCTCAATTTTACTAATCATTGCAGTCGTGTCCTTAATATATGCTTTCTGTTGTACAACTAAAGGTTGGAGGAAAATGTCAACATATTTACTCAACGGCTCAGTTAAAGAGTCGATGCTAGACACTATCGGTCTCATGGGTGGGTTGTTCATACTTTTGTGGACCTTAGGCAGCCCATATAAAGCGGGGATTACAGGCTGCAAGTTATTCAGAAAGTTGTATTCACCTTGGCAGATGATATCATTTTCTTTGGCTAATAGTAAAAGATTGGTCACCTTGTGAATAAGGACATTCCACTCATCTCTGCTAGATTTCTGATAGTGTTGGGTGTTATTAAGGAGGGCCATCATTCTGTTATTATAGTCACTGGTATCCATCACCACAATGCCCCCGCCTTTATCGGCGGGTTTGATGGTTATGTTTTGGCAGTGTTCTAGAGTGGATAAAGCTATGCGTTGTTGGGATGTCAGTTGTTGGGATGCGTTGTTGGGATGTCAGGTTATTATCGACCCAATTCTTTTTACTCAAGAGGTCATCTCTGCTTTTCTCCACTATTCTTTCAAAAACTTCAATGTCTTTATTTCTTCTTTATCAGGTGAGAATTGGTGCCGTGCAGTCGCGTCTTAGCTTAATACGTAGAGATCATAGAGGTTAAGCTAATCCCTTGACATCGAGCATTTTGTTCATTTTTTAATACATAGGGGGAGCAACTCAGCCTAGGACTACACATTGTTCAAATTACATTATTATGATTTACATTAAGTACCAGTTTGGGCAGACATCACGCAAATGGACGAAACCAATAACTTGTATTATTGAAGGATACCAATGTATACCGGATAAATTTTGATTTTTTTGATATTGTCAATTCCCTATATATATGGTCAGTATAACAGGCATGACCCACTCAGACATATTAAGAGGTCACGGAGTGGTCACGGAGGCGCTTTAGCAATAGAGTCTTCCTGGATCAAATGATTAGTATTATTAGACTCATAGCCCCAAGATATAGACAAGAGTAGCCATAAAACGAACAGATTGTATTAAAAGGGTTTTCCTTTTCTGACTTTTACAGAATTTTATCCTTTGAGTTGCAATATCAAGATAGCAACACGACCAGGTAATTTGCTGCCTGTACTTCTAAACACTAGATTAACTCGATAATTCTAATTGCACTTCAGACATTAATAAATTATTTTATTCCTCAGTACAACTCTGCCCATAAGGGCAAATATCGGAGTATTAACAACTGGAGGCTTAATCACGGTTCACCTGTATTGTTTATGAAAGGGTACTGGTTTTTTAATGGTAAGCTCTTTTTCGGGTAAAACGATAAATTAAAAAAAATAAATGTAAAAGCATAACCGTTTAACACAGAGAAGTTTATACTCCTTTTTTAGCTCGGAGTTCCATAACCTTGCAAAGGTGTATATGGTTATGGAACTCCTCAGTGAACTGCAATCTCCTTATCATGGACGGAAGGGGGTACTTTATCCCTTATATAGCAGCAGCTCATTAATATTATTGCAAGTAATCTCTGCGACCCACTGCCATTTCTCATATTTGAGGTTCTGTTGTGATCTAAAAGGAACTTTTTTTCTGAATATTGCATGATGTTGAAAAACATAAACTCAACATTTCTCTGCAAAATGTTGGTAACAGATTCCACACATTGCCCATATTAAAAATAAATTAAAGGAAATGGTATTTAAAACAATCTAAATTTAAATATCATTCAAGGTCATCAGGGCAGGACTTTGTAGAAAACAGAGAGGATTTATCAGGGGCTATTCAACCATGAAAAGCTGGGGCCCTGGGCCATAGCCCACTTTGCCCATGCCTTAAAAAAACGTCTCTGGTGTAGAATGGAGTGGAGAACAGTGGGGTTGATTAGGGTACATTGGAATGGAGAAGATTGCATGGATTAGAGTATGGTAGATTGGAATGGTAGATTGGAGTGGAGTGGAGTGGGGTAGATTGCAGTGAAGTGGAATAGGGTATAGTGGAGTGGGGTAGATTGGGTTGGGATAGATTGGAGTGGAGTGGGGTAGAATGAGTGAAGGGGCGTAGGGTGGAGGGGTGAGCCGTGTCGTACAGTGGCATGGCATTGAGTGGAGCAGAGTGTTGTAGAGGGAAGGTGTGTAGAGTGTTGTAGAGAGGAGTAGTGTAGAGTGGAGTGTGCATGGTGTAATAGCGCACTGCCATTACAGACAACACATTTCCAATTGAAAATTACCATTATATTTGCACAGACGTACAGTTTTACTGTGCACAAATGATAATTTGTGGTAATGTCATCACCTAGAGTATTGATTGTTTTGATCGTAATAAAATATTTGTTTCCACCAGACTTCAGAATTACCAACAAAAATGTGCTTCATTTCTACTGTTCCCATTCGGATGTATTCTGAAATATTTGCACAATTCATTGTTGTTTGATCTCAAAAAGATTACATCGTACAGCCTGTCCTCTCGCATGGATACTCAGCAGGATGGGTTGCACATAAATTCTCTCACTTCGAAGTTAGCAAAAGAAAAGTAAACACCAAGTTCCCTCGGAATTCAAAGCCTGACGTTTGACCTCTGTCTTTGAATGCACAGCAAATGAGACGTCATAAGAACAAGATTTAAAGGCCTGTTTGCAGATAGTGAGTACTGGGGAGGATACAGTAAACAAGGAAGGCTCACAGGAGTGACAATGTCAAGCTGGACAGCCTAAAATAACAAGCAAACGACAGAGCTAGCTAGGAAAGATACACTCTGCAGAGTGGCTCAACTAAAAGAAAAACATAAGTCCCAAAAGTGCAAGCAGTGTAAGGACACAAGTCCTTGGGAAATGCTGTAGGGGGGGAACCCATGCAAGAAGAGGGAAGTGCCGAACGTAGAGCTGGCCAGCAGGAAGCAAGCAATCGAGAGTGGCTTTGAAGCCTACCAATGGTAAGTAATGGGGGTGCTCCAAGCCCACTCTACAATAAACAAAATGGCTCGACGAGACAGCGCATGCGCTGTGTATGCAAGACCCAAAAATTAGATAGCTGGTGCTACTGAAATCAAAAATGTAAAATGGCTCAAAATAAAGGCTGGATAAGGCATGAGAACAGGGACACCCCTGTTGGTTCGACTCCAATTATTATAGATACCAGCATGCCTTAGCTAAAACAGACTACAAGATATGGATAGCTATTTAAAATGTTTATCAGCAGAAACGCCCATACCAGTTACTACAAGTGAACGCCCATAGCAATTATTAGGGTCAATTGCAGCGCTGCACTGAAAAGTAGCCAAAGAAGAGTGTTGTATATCTTGTCCCACAGCACTAATGCAGGGTGGTAAGTTTGTAGTGTGCAGAGAGAGAGGGAGACGGGGAGAGAGAGAGATGGAGAGAGTGAGAGATGGAGGGGGAACTCGAGAGATGGAGAGGGAGAAAGGGAAGGAGAGCGAGAGAGACGGGGGAAGAGACAGAGAGCGTGAATGTAACATCTAGAAGAACAGTCAAAGGGGAAACGATTTAAAGACCATCAGCAACGCTCTAAGCTCATCCATCTAGCCCAGAGGCAGAGGAGGGCTCATGTCGATGGCCAACTTGGTGGCACTCATGTTATCAACCTTCCAAGGATAAAAGGCTGTATATCCACAATTATGTGAAGCAGGCTCAGAGCTGTACATAACTCTCGAGGCCTGGTGTGGTGTTTCCAATCATTTCTGGCAGTTGAGCCAACTGCACCTTGTACTCGGACTGTAGTTTCATTCCCGACCTCTAGAAGGAAGGGCTGAAAAGCAAGTGTGGGAAGTGCTGATGCCCAAGAAGCCACACACACACCTGACACTCGGTTGGCTTGTGCTTGTTCAGCAGCTACCGAGCAAGCTCTTCGCATTCGGATGAGTTGAAGAGTGATCTGATGTGCAGCGAACAGACCATGGAGAGCAGCGCCGTGCTGGGTGGAGGGGGTGACACTGAGGAACAGAAGAGGAAGGAGACCTTGCCGGAGGCGATCAGGCAGGCGAGGGATTCAGTGAACTCAAAGTTTGCGCCTTTCTATAGGAGCGATCTCTGTAGAATGATGCAGATACATATGTGGTGATGAAGAAGAGTGCACACTACAACCTTGAAACCGTACTGTGACTCCAGGACTGGATCTGCCAACTCCTGAAGATGCACAGCTGAATAAGGGAGCAGCGCTGACGTGCTGTGTGTGGGGGTCAGGGGCACTAGGGTCACAGCCTGCACGCATGAGGCCTGCACCATGTGCAAGTGTTCGGCCTGGGCACAGGTGTCTCCTGGGGTACATCCTGTTTTACTGGCAGTGTCACCAGTCTTAGTAATTAATACACCACCTCGAAGGATAAGTTAATGGGCCCAATGGTCAAAAACATTTTCCTTGCTGTAGACTCACTAATAAGAATGCCCGACTTTTATAAAAAATAGTGCCGGTTTTAGTCATTGGTAAGTTCTGTAAACTAGGAGGAGTTAAATCACACTGCTACAAAGGAGCTATACAAAGGAGGCATTTGTCATTTTATAAGAGGTCACAGCAGTACAAGAACCAACAACCATCATATATTTATGCTGGAAAAAAGAAAAGAGCTCTGACATCACAAGGATACTCTGTTGTGGCCCCAAATAGTATGCGCCTTTCACACAATCAGGAAGGGAAGGGGCGGAACCTCTCTGCGTTTGGATAAAGAGCCATTTTGAAATATTCTAAATGACTGTTATTCAAAGAAATCCCACCTACGCATTTTGCAGAAAAGAACATGTTAGTGGACGAGGAAAAATTAATAGGCCTGCCCCAGTGAGAAGCCTTTTCACTGAAACAGAACATCTGTCCTGTCAGTTTGTCTCTGAAGGCGCCTCAGTCATCCCTAATTTAATTCCAGCGTTTGGAGCATTGCAGCTACCATGCAAAGGAGGGCAGATGACTGCAGAAAATGCATCTTATAACGGTTTTTGGTTTGCAAGTGGTGAGCATTGAAACCACATTTCACCACAAACCCAGGTAGAGGTGCATGTAACATGTTCGGTTTCTTACCCAACACGGTGTGGTAGGGGCAGCTGAGGCCTAGCGGCACATGGATACACTGGTAAACAAATTGCAGGGCACGTGATGGAGAGAGCTGACGCCATTCTTGACATATGATCTGCAGGCGCTCATCAAGAGCGCGTGCAAGCGACAGGTAGCTTGGTTGGTTGTTGCCTCTGCTGTGGAAGTCTCTGTACACACGTCTTTCTGCAGAGCAACTTTTTGGTCATCGGAAGTTGAAAGCAGAGACGGCCCTTGGTGTATGTTCCACAGGAGCTCATCAGCGCGCGTGCTAGCTGGGCAAGTAGCTCAGTGGGTTGTTGCGTCTGCTGCAGAAATCTCTGTGCAGCCTACTTCATGAAAAGCAGCATTCTGATCATCTGAAGTTAATCAAAAGATTATCGTGGATAATAACGCGTTATAACAGTGATACCATCTACAAAGCGCCAGCAGTGTGGCTGCAGCCCCTATATTAATGAAAGGCAATCGATAACATGCTTTTAGCATTGTGTGGAAAATGTTGGTTTCTGTGCAAGTGTGTTCCGCTGAGAAAAGATAACAGTAAATATAATTTGCTGGTGTGATTTAATGAATGTTGTTGTATAGCGCACACAGCAAACTGAAATGCCTCCAGGAGCTCCCAATTGTTTACAGATGCGGGAACTGTGTTAAATATATTTACCTAAGATCACGTGTGAACACACATTAGTTTAGGGCCTTGTCACTGAAATACACTGATGTCAGTGAATGACGCGCTGTGCTGTAACAAGCTAATAATGCTAGGTCCAGGAGGGAAAACAAACATAATTCAAAGAGTCACTATCTGCTGCTGGACCAGCGAAGAAAGAGAGGGGTACTCAGGTTTCTTGAATGTCATTAGTTAAGGACACTGATTGCATAATGTTGGATTGCTGTTTTCCCTATAGTTGTGAAATGTATTTATATTAGTTGTGCTCTGTTTGCTAGTTTTTGGATAAAAACATAGTTAGAAGGCATAACCCCCAGTCCTAGTATAGAATTGGCAAATGTTTGTGTCATACATTCATTCTTTAAGAATCTTCATGTTTTGGAGGTCATGTATGTGCGTCAATTCTTCATTAAGGGGATCCCATTGCTTCCAAGACTGCTTTTTTAAGGGATGTCTACTATTATCTTTGCCATCTGATTGTTCACACATCTCAACAGGAAAACACTTGACGCTCTGGCAATCCCCTGCTTCCTGGGAGGCATGGCCCGGGGAATGCTGGGAAAGGACAGCCCACTCCACATCCGGCAGAATCGCAGAGATGCTCTGAAGAATGCTGACTTGGTCATTCTAGCAGGTATGTCTTTGGAACACATTTCTATATACCATTTGATTACATTCTATACTTCTGTTTCACATCCCTTAACCTGGTTGACCTTGGCGTTAGCAGCCTCTAGAATGTCAAGAAATTGTGCATTTAGTGGCAGAAACGATTCCAGAAGAGAAGTTCTGTCTTGCAAGTGTATTCGACAAACGCAGAAAATTATGTGAAGTACTATTATGGAAGATTCCTTACACATTCTATACTTGTTTTATTTATGCAGTTTGTAATAGTACTTCAGAGCACTGTCAAAAAGCTTATTATGAAAGACAGAGGGTTACAAGCAACAAAATGGGCAAACTGGTGTAGAGGGGGTATACAAGTTTCTCAACAGAAAACAAAATTTGCTGAACATTCTGAGTTTGTTGAGATTTTCTGTAATGAGCAGGAAGTCCAGAAAAGATTCCACTTTTTTTTTTTAAACTTTTTTTTTTGCAGCACCATTATCACCAATACAATTAGTACATAAGGAATTATCAGTCATCTTTTATACATACAGAAGATAAAAGGGGACCTTCACAGTATATAAACATTAAATCCATTGACAAAGAAAGGAATATCGTACTACAGGTTGATTTATGGAATCCAAGGTTACCCTATCTACTTAAACAAAATCCTGCAAACGTAGAAAAAAATGGGCGGGAGACCATCCTAACAAAAAACAAAGAAGAGAAAGGTGATCAAGCAGTCAGCAAAGGTCGGTTCTCAGCCCATTCTTCCTTCCATCTATAAATTGGTGCCCAGATACGTCTGCTAAGCTTTCTCCCTCTTCTGCCCTTTCTCTCATAAATTCCCTTTTCCAGATTAAAAATGGAAAGCAACCTAGCAAGCCATTGCTGGAATGACGGGGCCATTTTATCAAGCCAGGCAGAAGCAATACAAATTCTCATCACTGCCATGGCCAAAAAAAGAAAATGAGACTGATCTTGCGTATTCCTACTATTAATCCCCAGAAGCATTAGTTCTGGTGTTAACGCCACCTTTAAATTCAGAGTTTGGTCCAAGAATTTTTCAATTGCATTTACTAATGTTTGGAGCTGTGGGCAGGTTGAGAACATATGAATTATATCAGCGTCGGTACTATTACAGCGGGGGCATCTAATCCCTTCCTGTCCCCCCCACTGCGCTATCTTCGCCGGAGTATAATACAATGACAACATTGTTTTGAAATGCTGGGCTTGCAGCCCTGCTGAGCACAAAATAGTCTGTCCTAAATCTAAGGACTCGAGAAACCCCTCTTGGTTTATACTAAGTTTGTCTGCCCATTTCTTCCCGTACTTCTCTAAGTCGTCCTGCTTCAAAACCGATAGTTCTGCATATATTCTCCTAATAGTACATTTCTCATTGTCCCTTACAGCCTCAATTGTTTTGACTTCCTTGAAGCCAGTCAGAACGCCTTTTTTACTTCCCAAAAAACTCAGTACCTGAAGATACTTAAAAAAGTTTCTTTTTTCACGTCCAAATTTAGCCTGAATATCTCCAAATGCTCGAATTCCCTCTGGCCCTATGAGATCACCTACCTTCCGTAGCCCGTGCCCTTCCCACTCTAACATTGCGCTATCCGAGAAAACTCCCGGAAACATATAATTTCTATACAACTGAGTGTAGAAATTGACTCTGCCTAAGCCAGTTATTTTTTTAAAACGCTGCCCAAATCTTAAATGCTGCCACCTATGTTTTGAATCTTGTTCTTTTATAGTAACTAGGTTCACTGTATTTCAGTAAGCAGTTCACCGCATCCTCCCCTAGTAGTAACTTATAAACATCTGGGGAGCCGGTTTTAATCCATGGATCCTCAACAATCCCGCCTACTAACCCCCACATATATTGAAAAGCAGCAGCCCAATAGTACATTTTAAGGTCTGGGACCGCCCAGCCTCCCCGCTCCCTTGGTAGCGTCATATACCTTAGGGCTCTCCTTGTTTTCCCCTGTGCCCAGATAAACCTATTCAGGATATTTTCCAGCACTGAAAACCACTGTTTCTCAATTTCTAATGAGATAGCCCTAAAAAGGTAGAGGACTTTGGGTAAAAAAAACATCTTAATTACGTTACACCGTCCAACCACAGACAGATGGAGGTTATGTATTCTGTCAAAATCTTTTTTAGCCTTTTGAATTACTGGGGCCATATTTCTTTCTACCAGCAGTCCCAGGTCAGGCGTGATGGAAATGCCTAAATATATTGCAGTATCAGTAACCCAGGAGTCATCTAGTTCTACCTTCCCATTCTTTACTATTTGAGTCTTCTGTCGATTAAGTGCATACCCAGAGATCAAGCCGAAGGCTGGGCTTCTTTCTCGATTGCGGCTAGGGCAGTATAAGGATCGGGGGTGACCACAGCTATGTCATCCGCATAGGCCAGGATTTTTGTTTCTACCCCATGAAATCTAATTGGCCTGATTGCATTATTGGCCTCCATCTTCCGACTCAGAGGGTCAATGTATAAAGCGAATAGCAGAGGCGAACACGAACAACCCTGCCTGGTGCCCCGTGTGATTGGTATCGGTGCTGTGTACCCCCCATTCAGTCTCAGCCGGGCTATCGGTGCATTATACAGAACCTGTACTGCCCTGAGAAAGGAGTTCCCGAAGCCATACCATTTCATAACCGTCCACAGATAGTCCCAGAAGACCCTATCAAATGCTTTTTCGGCATCCAGGAGTTTCAGGGCCATAGGGTCCCCTGAGACTTCAGCTGCGTCAAACAAAGTTATGACCCTGCGAGTGTGAACAGTTGTGCCCCTCCCAGGTATAAACCCATGTTGACGTGGATGGATCACTTTCCCGATGAGATAGTTTAAGCGAGTCGCCAAGGCCTTAGGCAGTATTTTAGTATCACTGTTCATTAACGTAAATGGTCTCTATAAGAGCCTAGCTCTCTCGGTGTTTTGCCCTTTTTTTAAAATATAGTGATAACTGCCCCGGCCCAAGACTCAGGAACAGAGTTCCCTTGCTGAGCTTGTCGAACAGTGCCCACTAGATCCGGCCCTATTATGTTGAGAGAGGTTTTGTAGAATTCCAGTGGGATCTGGTCTGGTCCTACTGCCTTACCAGAGGGGAGACTACTTAGTGCACTTTATATCTCCTCCATGGTCAATAAAGTTTCAAGTGACTCTGCATCTTCAGGGGTTGTACGCTGTGTGGGTATATCTCTCAGATACTCTAAGACCTGGCTCTCATACCCTTGGTGTTCCTTGCAGTACAAATTTTTATAGTATTACCGAAATTCTTCCCGGATCCCCGGTGAACCGCTAATCAAATTTCCGCTAGGATCTACAGCCTCGAGGATCTCTCCTGCCGCACTCTTTTGTCTCAATCGTGCTGCCAAGACGTGGCCCACCCGCTCACTGAACTCGTAACATAGCTCCCTCCTACCAAGGAATCTTTCAGCTGCTTTGGCTGCGGTGATGTCCCCTATCTCTGCCTTGGCTATCGCCAATTTAAGCTGTATGTTATCCGGTGAATTGCCTAATGCCAAGGCGGCTGCAAGCTAGTCTTATACCTCCATTAAGGTTTTATAGAGCGCTTTCTCTCATTGTGCCTCTCTTTTGCCGATGTAGACTATAACTAAGTGTCTCCCCCCTAACCCCAGCTTTAAAGGCATCCCAAACCACCCCCAAACTTGTGCTCCCCTATTAATATCACAGAACCCCTTAATCCACTCATTCATATGCGCTACATATTCTTGATCTTTTAAAAGCCTTCTTTCGAATGTCCAAACCCACTCTAATCTTTCTGCCCCTGTTAAAGTTACTGCTAGTGTTAAGAGGTTGTGGTCCGAGATGATCTGTGGGTGTTTCTCTATTTTGCACCTTGAGATTAACTGGTGAGAGACAAAAAAGTAATCTAGTCGAACACTGACTTATGAGGGGCTGAGAAGAACGTACTTCCCGGGTCCGCTGGTCTTAGATGCGACCACACATCAGCTAGTCCGTTATTCTGTACTAGATTAGTGAGAGCCTTAAAGGTCTTTCTCTTTCGTCCCAAATATTTATCACCAGTTTCCCCCCAAAGTCCTCCCAAGCCATTAAGATTAAGATCACCGCACAATATTATGGGTGTCGGCCATAATGCAAGTTCTGTGTCCAAGAATTCAAAGAGCTCGGGGTCATCCGCGGTTGAACCATAAACTGAACAAATAGTAAAAGTGACACTTTGAAACATGCATTCAACCAGCACCCAACGGCCCCACTTGTCAGATTGGCTTCTCTTGAAAAATAGATCACCTCGCCGTGAGAGAATGGCAACCCCTCTTGTTCTAGCCCCCTGCTTAGTATTGACAATAAGCTTATACCCCAATTGTTCCATAATGCTCCCTCTAGTGCCCTCTATGTGAGTCTCCTGGAGACATATAATATCAGCCCTAAGAGTTTTCAAGACTATTGCAGATCATTTAAACAACAAATATTCATTGTAATAATTTGAATACTCATTAACTACATGAACGCAGTTTGCCATCCATGATAATAACTTTAATATGTCTTTGAGATCCGACACTAATTATTATGTAAATCGAGCTGCTATCTTTAGTTTCCCCATTTATCAAAATATTCCTCACGGGCTGTGCTGCCCCTCTTGCCCCTCCCTGTTCCCACCGTCCCACTTCCATCCCCACTAACCCCCCCGCCCTCCCCACCCCCGCCCCACACCCCTTACGAGCAAATAGGTCAGCTATGACCTATGTGCGGCGGCCGGTTCTCACAGCTCGGGCTGCCGTAGAGCTCCCACCCGATCCCTTAGATACACCAATTGTAAACAGTGCTGATGCACATTTTGGCTAAAGGCATTTCCGGAAAGTTATGCCACTCTTGTGTGCAAGAAGTCTCAGCCTAGAGTGGGCCCCCCCTGAGAAGACCGCGTAGACCCAGCTCCAGTCCTTCCTTTAGCTTCTTTCATCTCTTGCAAATACTCCTGTGCCTTAATTTCAGAAGTAAACATTCGCACCCTTCCATTCAAAATGACTTTAAGCCGAGCAGGGTATAGTAGGTATGCTTCACAGCCGGCCCCCTGAAAGGGAGTTATCATTTGTCGGAGCCTCCATCTCCTTTCAACCGTGATATGGCAAAAGTCTGGCCGAGCGAAAAATGTATGCCCCTCAAATGTGCGCTTTGCATCCGGCCTTGCTCTGTCCATTATGGCCTGTCGTAGAAGAAAGTTGCCTATAAAGATTAGGACTGCCCTGGGCCGCGCCAATTGATCCGTTGCATTGCCTTTTCTCTGTGTCATCGGAAAGCGATGTGCCCGTTGGACCTCCATATCCCAGTTCCAATGAGAGAGATCGGGAAATGCTCCTTTCAGGAGATTCACAACGAAAGACCTTATGTTATCCCCTTCAATGTTTTCCGCAAGGCCCAGCAATCTCACATTGTTTCTCCGTTGCCGGTTCTCAAAATCTTCAAGTTTCCAGAGCACATCCTCTGCTTGCTTGTCCTGTGACTCCCTATGTAGTTGCAGCTTTCCCACCTCTTCTTCCAGAGTTGCGGTTCTCTCTTCCACGTGAGTTACCCTTTCTGCGATGTCGGTGCATAATTTGTTCACCTTCCGAAGGGACCCCTGCAGTTTCTTAGTGGCTTGATGTGCCCTGCGGCTCTCCTGCCTAGCCTCACCCTGCATCTGTTTCAAGGTGGAGTACACCAGATCAAGTGATGGTGGAATGGCAGGTTCATTAGCGGAGTTCACAGAATTAGCAGGCCCCCCTTGAGCTGAGGCTTGTGCCTCATCATCATCATAGACCTGACTGGTAGCGGAGTAGTCCCATTTGAGCTTATGGGCTGTAGTTGTGTCTCACTTGGAAGGGCTGACTCTTGCTTTATTCCTGCGTTTCTGGTTGAGAGTCTTGCTGCGCCGCCCCTCTTGAGCGATGGAAGAATCCCCTGAATCTGTTCCATCAGCAGAATCGCCCTCGCTTGAGATGGAAATGTCAGTGTCATCGGTCAGGGAAAAAAACTTGTCTCCCTCTGGAAATCCCAAAATAGGCTTAGTCCATAATGATACCAAGTTTTGACCTGTGCCCCCCCGCAAGACAACGTTAGATCAGGAACATCTGGCATTGTCAGTAATAAGTTGTCTTTACCTTTCTCATTAAGCTCCGTCCTGAGCAGAGAGCCTGTTAATTTGGCCGTTCCTCTCCCGTTAGCAGCTGCAGTCACTGGCGACACCTCATGTGTTGATCCATTAGCAGCCTCCTCTCCCAGCTCCAGTCCGGGCTGCTGTGGCAACATTGTATCCCCGGGAAGCACTTTATCCTCTGTTTTACTAGAGTTGTTGGATTACAATTTTTACTACAACTTTATTAATTGCTATCATAGAATTAGTTGTTGTTGCACGATACACTTTCAATCTCTTTGGAGTTTTTATACTTGAATTGTATAATTCCTCTAGGAATTATTTTTATATCTTTTAGTTCCATCATTGGTTCACGCCTGTTTTATCCCTGTGCTGTACACTTTTTTGGATCCTTGTGATCGTAATAAAGTATATTGATGATGATGATGATGAAAGGGTGATCCCAACCTTGTCACTTAGCTGGTAGTTTCTTAGTCCTAGAGGCCATGAATGCTATATTATCCATGTAGCATCCGTTTACAAAACTTTTGCTGAGTGATGATGCCAAAGGCAAGAAATGTGAGGATCTTTGGTCACATATTGATAGTGATTTGAAAAAAGTACACTCTACTGCATTCTTAGATTTTTACAGGAAAGCATGACTGCTGTAGTGGACATAATAAAAAAAAAAACTAGAGTCTGAAAACACCCTTGTCTACCAAGTGTTCAGCATAATTGGTGTTGATGTGAAACATCTCCTTTAGAGAAGGCTGGGCGACACTTTTAGTGACTTTGGCGCTGCAACATATTCCATATTAGAATGCTTGCCACTTGGTAAACAAAGAAATGTTGAGGAGCAATTCAGGAACTTTAATTTTACAATGTATGAGAAATAGCCCTTTACCAACCGTGACATTTGAAGTCAATGAAGCCTCACTGTGGTACTCTGCACAAGTTATAGATCCCTTTCGTAAAGGGAAATTTTCTCCGGAGTTTCAAAAGTGCGGCCTCATTTTTGACTGCTCCGATAACTCTGAGGGCATATACGCCCAGTTCAATGCATATGTTGCAGAACCTGTTGCAGAGAATCACAATCTTCAGGTGCACCAGTATTGGCATGGAAAGCTATGTCAGTGGCCAGAGTTAGCAAATTGTATACTGGCTATTTTGGCATTGCCTGTCTCAAGTGCCAATGTTGAGAGAGCCTTTTCATAGATAAAAGTTTACATGGGAAGGAAAGACCGAGCGTGCATGACCAAAGACTCACTGAAGAAGTATTGTATGGTGTACTACGATAAGTTTGATTTGTAAAAATGTATTTGGACCTCATTTACACTGTACGTACACTGTCTATATACCATGCACAATCAGTGCAGAAAACAAGCAATAATAAAAGCAAAAAGTTCCATAAACACCGGAAAAACACTGTTTCTGTTGTTTTTATTGGCGCGAAAATGTGTAACCACTGATAACCACTGTTTTTTTAAGGTATTGAAATCACTTGAAAACACTGAAAAAACCCCACCAGAATTTACCAAAAATAGAAACTGAAAACAGGAAAGCCTAGGTGTTTGGTATCAAACACCTTGTATTAATTAACCAGTGATGGATGTATTAATACATGCACCTAGAGGGCACATTAGAGATGCTCCCTGAAAACTCTACAAGCCTCTAGTGTGCTGGCTGACTGGTATAGGCCAGCTTGCCACCAGACAGGTTCCTGACCCCCAGGGGTGAGAGCCTACACACTCTGAGGGCAGAAACAATGCCTGCTCTGGCCGTTGGTGTTTTTGCCTCTTCCAAACAGGATGGCTCAGTAATTAGCCTATCAAGGCAGGAGGCTTCAAAGGCCTCTGCTGCCTTTGATATGTGATTACGGCTTCCCCAGACAGTGGAAATGCCAAACCCTTGCCTTTTTGTGCAGGCCCCCTCTACCACGAGTGACTCCTGCCGTGAAAACCCAACTCCTTAAAACACCACTGCACCCGAGCCCCACAGCCCCCAGAGAACTGGACCTTAGGTGTCCCTACATACCAGAGCATCGGGAGACCTGAGTCCCCTTGTTGGTTTAGCCAGACTGCCCCCTCTCCCCAGTCTCTACCTGCAGCCTCTTTGTCCCAGGACCACTTACCATTGAAACCAACGGGGCACTTGACACCGAAAAGCACCTCTACACCCGGACGCCCCAGACCATCCCGAGGTGACCTGCTGGTGCTACCTTGAACCTTGCCCCGTACTTCCCTTAACTCCAGAAGATTGGTCCTGTAAGTCTTTGCTCAAGTACCCGTATGCAGTATGTATTTTTCCCCATAGGATAACATTACCGCTTTAGAGACAATACAAGTATATTTCCAGTTTTCTTCAAAACTGCTATTTTAAAAGTACTTACCCAATAACGAAATTCTTGGTGCTAAAAATTATATAAAAATGCATGTTATTTTTCTACATTGATGTGGATCTCCTTATTAAGTGTGTGTCATTTATTGACTGTCTTTATACAACAAGTGTCTAACACTCCTCCTTGATAAACCTAAGGCTGCTGGACCACTCTACCACAAATAGAGCACCTTAGGATTGTTAAAGTAAGCCCTGTCCACTAGTAAGAGGTACCTGTACTCTCTACACAATATACCTCTTTTTGGTATATTATGTAAAGAGACAGCTTCCTACACTCTAGAGATAGCCAAACTCATCAGTATCATGGCTAGACAAGGTTAACACTCTTAAAATGAATTTAATCCCAAGACTACTCTGTTTATTCCATGCTTTGCCTATAGTGGTTCCCAACACTTTTTTTCCACATTAAAGAGTATGATCTTGAAATATATCTGGGGCAGAGGAAGACCAAGGATCTCATACAAAATAATATGCAGACCAGAGAGAGTTGGACTGGCCTTGCCGTTTATGCGTTCAAAATATAGAGTGGCACAACTGAGAGTGCTTACGGAGGGGAGCGCCCGTGAATCAGACAAAGTATGAATTCACATGAAAAGAGCCATAACAGGTCCCACACTTTGGAAGCTAATATAGAAACCCATGCAGGACAGACCCACAAACGTGTACCTTAGTACTCCTTTAAACACCACACTTACAGTCTGGGACACAATGAATAGGCAACTGCATTTGGCTACATATTCATCCCGTACATACCAATCCACTTTAATCCGTCTTTCACACTGGCTTGCATATGGGACCTTTTGATGTGTGGCATAGGCAGGATTGCTGCATGGTGATCACTCTGAACCACTAGGGGTTAATTAATTCATCCAGTGATTGTAAAATGGAATTTTAAGAGGTAGAAATTACATTATGCACAGCTGCAAGATTGGGTCTCTTAGCCAATTAAAGAGGCGGTAGCTAGGGAATTCACCCCTGTGGAAACATGCATCTGTCATGCCACACTGGAACGAAAGGGATTATTTTTAATCTATACCAACTCCTCATAGAAACGTCCACAGATTGTTCTCACCCATATACAACTAAATGGTGAACTCTCATAGGGAAAGAACCCACAGAAACCAATGGTCTTATATTTGGAGAGACCTCACCAAAACCACACATAGTATGCTAGGCAGGGAGGCTCACTGTAAATTACTGTTTGATTGGAATCTCTACCCAGCCATGCTGCACAACTTTTACACTACAGTTAGCCCAGTACTGGAGATTGATATATTCTATGATACCCTATTCCAGAGGAACTATTGTGTACCTTTTGGGATCAGGATATAAGTTATGCAATACCATTGTAAAAGCGAATACTTGATGCTATGGAACTGCTTGGGTGTCGCAAAGAACACTGTATTGACCTTCTGGAAGAAAAAAGAGCACCCATATTACACTCAAGCTTCTGGAATATGGCAATGGAAAACCTAACATGCAACATTAATGAGAGTACCATGGATTTTAAAGGACTGTGGAGCCTGATACTGAAATACTTGTTAGAAGAAACCACCTCAAGATCATATCCACTGAAGATGAGGGTATTGAAATTATTCTAATTGAAGAGAGGGGAGGGGGTTGAGACAACAAAGTATCCTATGAATCACCTAAGATACTGTGGGAAGTTGAGATCCTGTGGTGTAGTTGTACACCGAAATTTGGGACACCATCACCACCATTGCCCCTTATGTGACCTTCATCACAGAGACCTGGCTCACCCCCCCCGCATCTGCCCCAGACATTGCCATGGCAACCCCCAGCGGCTACAAGATGAAACACCGAAATCGCACCAACAGACACGGTGGGGGCATCACTATCGTACACGAGGAATCAATCACCTGCACTATCACCAACGACGACACCACGCAGACCATGGAACACATGAATTTCCACCTCTACGCTGACGCCGAAACCAGCATCACAGGCACCCTCGCATACAGACCACCAGGACCACAAACAGTCCTCCACGACACCCTCGCCAAATTCATCACCCTGCTTGCTGTCGAACCTGAACACTATGTCTTCCTGGGAGACCTCAACTTCCACCTGGACGACTCTACTGACACCAACACCACCGACTTCCTGGAAAAAATAGACATCAGGCTCGAGCAGATTGTCACTCATCCAACACACAAAGCAGGACAGCACACCCTAGACCCCATTTTCATGTCAAGCAACAGAATCCGATACACCCATACCTCAGAACTCACCTGGACAGACCACTCCATCGTACACTTCACCCTCACCAGTCCGCCACGCACTGCATCCAACTGACAGTGCTCCCCAACGCAGCTGGACCAAGGTCAGCAGCAATGGACCGGCACCGCTCAGCCCAACATCACCACCAACCTGGACCAGACAGTAAAGAATTTCAACACCAGGATCACCAGCGCTGCCAACCAGTTCGCACCCACCAAACCAGCCAAAACACACAGACCCACCAAGCGAGCCACCTGGTACATGCCAGAACTCCGCAGATCAAAATGTAGATGTAAACAGCTGGAAAGAAGATGGCGAACCAGCAAGATCGACACCAACCGACCACCTTCAAAGCAGCCCTCAACAACTACCACCTCCAACTCAATCTATAAAAAAGGAGGCCCTGACACGCTGAATCAAAACCAGCGTCTACCGAACCAAGGAACTTTTCACCATCATCAGAGAGTTCACCTGCCCGTCGGTCACAAAAAACTTGATTCTTCCCTCACAAGAACTCTGAATCCCTCGTCGACCACTTCCACTACAAGATAGCAACCCTCTATAGAAACTTCGATCCCCAACCCTCCGCCCTCTTCTGCAACCCTACAACCACAACCACCAACTACCCGCTCACCACATGGGAATAACGTAGCACACTGAAAACTATCACCCTGATGAACTCCATAAACTCAGGAGCACCCACCGCTCCCTGCCCCCAGCCACTCTTCAACCTCGGAAGCAACAAGATCAACCACCAGCTCACCACCATCCTCAACGCCTCCATAACTACAGCCACCTTTCTTGACGCTTGGAAACACTCAAAGGTCAGACTGCTCCTCAACAAACCTTCGGCAGACCCCAGGGAGCTCCAGAACTACCACCCCCTCTCCCTCCACCCATTCCCCACCAAGGTCCTGGAGAAGGCAATCAACCGCCAACTCATAGATTACCTGGAAAGAAACAAACTGCTGGACCCATCCCAATCGGGTTTCAGAGCTAGCTACAACACCGAGACAGTCCTGATTTCAGCAACAGATGACATCTTAGCCCTACTTGACAGAGGACAGTCTGCCGCCCTCATCCTCCTTGATCTCTCCACAGCTTTCAAAACTGTCACCCACCACATGCTCATCGTTTGACTACGCTAGATTGGAATCACAGAAAATGCGCTCAGATGGATGGCATCCTTCCTCATTGGATGCACCCAGAGGCTGCCTCCCTCCCTTCGCCTAGCAACCCAAGCACACCATCTGCGGCTCACACCAAGGCTAATCCCTCAGCCCTACCCTCTTCAACATCTACATGACACTACTTGCAGACATTGTTAGATCTCACAACATCAACACTCTCACTCTCCGTGAACCCCACCTTGACAAAGACCAACTTCCACAACTGCATGAAGAACGTTGCGACATGGATGAAAGACAACTGCCTTAAACTCAACAGGTACAAAACAGAAATTCTGATCTTCGGCAGACACACCGCCCTGTTGAACGACTCCTGGTGGCCAGCAGAGCTCGGACCTACCCCAAGCCAAAAAACCACGCAACCTCTGCATCATACTGGACAACAAACTCTCCAGAAACGTCAGGTCAATGCCTTCACCTCATCTTACTTCCACATGCTCCGAAAAATCTTCAGATGGCTCTCCATCAGCACAAGGAAAACTGACGCATACCGCATCACCAGCCGGCTCGACTATGGCAACGCACTCCATGCCGGCACCACGACCTTACTCATGCAAACATTCCAAACAATCCAGAACGCAGCAGCCAGACTGATCCTCAACATGCCCAAGAGGACATACATCACCTAGCACCTGAAAGAGCTCCACTGGCCCACGTCCATAAGAGATGCCAGTTCAAGCTCCTGACCTACGCCTACAAAGCCCTCCACAACCAAGGACCAGACTACGTGAATCAATGCCTGATCTTCCCCCCAGCCGACGAGAAACATCCGCTCCGCCGCAGTCGCTCCGAAGGAGACTCCTTCTCCAACCACGCCTGGAACCCCCTTCCCCTCCACCTCCACACTTAACCCTCTCTGAACCCCTTCAGGAAGGAACTCAAGACCTGGCTTTCAACTGATACCTCAATAACCAAAAGAGAGAGAAAGGGTATACTGGAACTACTCCTGGTCCCCTAGAGATTAACACAAACAACAAGATAGGAGTAATTCCTGGGAAAGATTACTGCTAAATGTGGTGAAAAAAAGGGAGCGATTCCTTTTTTAAAAAGAAGAACCCTCACCCACTAACCTACTTGGTGGCATGCTTCATCATCGGGTTCCCACCCGAGGGGCCGAGTGCCTCTCAGGTGTGCTGCGACGCCTGAATTACAGCGGAGCAGGTTTTTTTTATTTTTAGTGCAAGGTGAGTGGAAGTGATAGTGACTTTTAAAATTGTCTATATGACTCCTGAATTTTTTTTATTGGTGGGGTCATAGGACAAGGTTAAAAGCAGAGTTGGAGGATGTCTTTTGTGACTTTATTGTTCACAGACATCCGTGGTGTAAAACGTGACAAGGTCTACATGTTTCAGCCTTTTAATGCGTGATCGCAAGGCTTTCTTCAGGACCAGTGAAGACAAGTGTGTGCACTCGCTAAGGTGCACACCTCTAGTGCGTTGTGAACCGCATAACTTACGGTTCTGTTAACACGATTCGTTGTGAATCGCAAGTATATTGAGCCCCATGGATCCTAAGGGGGTGCGTTGCCTATAGTCACACAACTCCGTCAAGGTCGACGCCCGCTTCTAGCACCTACTTACTCCCAGCTTGGGATCCCGACGAATGATACCTACAGCACAGCGCCTGGAGACCCCCCAGGGTGATTAGCCGCACTTCACTAATACCACTTGATTGATTGATAACTGGATAACAGACGTGACCTGCTGATCTCAGGAAAATGTTTCCATGATGAAATGTGTGATGTATGTCAAAGGCTCAATATTGGAAGCTGGGAAGGGGAGTTTGGGGAATTGTTTATATAACATAAAAGTTCTTTGCTTTCAATGAGGCTAAAGATGCAAGCACAGGAGAAATTAATGAGTTTCTCAGCTGCAAATATCTGCTTTAGATTCAAATGTATGAGTTCTACTGAAACCTAAAAAAATTATGGTTAAAAAAGCAAGTTATAATCTTTGTTGTGAAAAGACACCTTCGCTGGCATGCCTGGGGAGAGGTGGTGGAGTGGAGAGCAAGTTATTCTGCTGGTAACATCAGTTGGTGGAGACTACTAAATAAGTTGCTTAGAAGCCTCATATTCATAGCATGTGTTGCTGGAGATACGCATGATGTCCATACTCCTGCTATCTATTGATGGTCTCAAACTTTTGCAAGTTGTTTTTCTTCGAAGAAGTATTGAAGTCCCGATTGTATAGTGACTCTTTCCTTATCTGGCAATGTGCACTGGCATCTACTTCATGTTTATTTTCCTCAATTAGGTTCGGGTGTGTACCACCATGGGTCTGTGCTCTGCATTCATAGCGCTTTCCCTCTGCAGCGGCTCACTGTCTGGGCTTCGGACTGGCTTCTGTTCATGTGCCTGTCACCACGTGCATCTTTATCTATGAGAATGCATCAACAGTAATGGAAAGGTCGCCCTTTCAATACTTTTCACAGTGCCACTTCAAATTTCCATGAACCGATAACTATCAGGTTTACAATCTCTGTGTCTCTCCGACCATGACGATACCACGTACGAGGACTGCCTCTCCTTCCGGTTCAAACAGACTCTTCGTTACTGACGTGAGCAGAGGTGGCCCATACGAGGGTGCAGGAACAGGAGTTGGAAGACACCCCTGATATGTTTGGGAAACATAGCTTCTAGGTAGAGGAGGAAGTAGAAACTGGACCTTCAGGAGCTAGACCTTCAGGACAAGCTCATCCAGTCGTCTCTGAGCCAGAAGACAACATTCTCCTCTGAGTCCAAGGAGGAACAGCAGCTGGACACAGCAGGTCATAGGTGCCTCACAGAAACGGGTGAAGACGTCAACATTGAGTACCTTGCTCTCAGAAACTCCGTTTGATCCAGTGGTCGAAGTGGGCGGGATCGGCAGGGCACGGCGTGCCCCTACTTCTTTCATTTCATAGAGTCCGTTCCCCGACTTTCTCATTCTAAACATGCCTCCCGGACGGCAGAAATCGCCCATGCCGATAGTTAAGGCTCGGCTTTTGGGGACGGGCGGAACAGGCAGAGAAGGAAAAGGACTCTCAGGCACATGCATCAAAGTAGACTTTTGCGAGTCCTTAATTGCGATAATTAAGGACTCGCAATTAAGGACTCGCAAAAGCCTATGCATGTAGGAATCGCTATTAAATTAGCGATTCCTACATATTGCTTATTTGCGGCTCGCAAATTGCGAGTCGCAAATAAGGAATGGCGTCCCATTCATTCCTATGGGCCTACAGGCCCATAGGAATGAATGGAAAAGTGCATGCGCAATTTGCGATTATTGGTACTCGCAAATTGTGCATGCAATTTCAAGGGTGTCAAAAGGACACCCTGTTGCACCCCTGAAATAGTGATGTGCACCCATGTTGCACACACACATGCCCCAAGGGCATGTGTGTGCGCAACATGAAACTTTGAAAAATGCACTTTAGTGCATTTTTCAAGATTTGCAAATACCGACCAGTTTAATTGCTCGGTAATTTGCGGACCCAAATAGCGAAATCGCTATTTTAAAGTGGTTCCTGCATTGCATTTAAGGAATCGCAACTTGCGATTCCTTAAATGCAGTCGCAATTTAAGAAATCGCAATAAATTGCGAATTCTTAACTTGCGAGTGCCTTGAACCTTAATGCATCGCAAAAGCCCTTTTTGCGGGCGTAAACGGCCGATTTTTGCGAATCGCACCGTTTGCGCTCGCAAAAAAGGTTAATGCATGTGCCTGTCTGTCTTTTCTTTCGTGCCCAGAGAAGACAAGGACAGTGTCCAGTTCTCCTGTCGCTGGAGCCGCTCCCCCTCTCTTTGTTCCCCCTCTTCCCTCTCTTTCTGTCTCACTCCTCATTTAGTGAAAACCGAGACTTTTAGAAACAGGTATTACCTTCTCTTTCCTCCTTTCGTTTATTTGCTCCCCTGTGAAATGGATCCAAAAAAGAAAAACACTTTTGCTGGAAACGTCCTCTTTTTCTGACTTTTTTCAATTTCTAAGTGCAGCCTCGGGGTGGAGAGAACTAAAACATTCAAAATATGAAAAGTAACTAGCTAAAGCGAGACAGGGGGGGTTGCAAGGTGGCCAGATTGATTTATTCACACCTAAACACATTAGCGCCACTTTACAGTGTTTGCCAGTGAAGCGCTACTTTTGTTTTCTCGTCTCTCTTTGAACAACATTGTTTTCCCTTGGTGGGAAAGTGCACTATTCCTGGAGGCAGGTTTGGATTGGAATTCAAAATCAGCCCGGGCACGCTAAAAAAAGTGGCCCACATTTGCGTATTGCCTTTCCGCAAAACACTGCTTCGGTGAAATTTTATATTAAAGGGGGGGGGGGGGTTTAAAAAAAATGCACAGATTAGTTTACACTGGTGAAACACCGGAAAACAAATGAGGCCACTTTTGCTCAGGCCCCCTGCCCCCGCTCAATATGCATATATTAATGGGCCGGCCAAGCGAGAGAAAGGGAGCGACACCTCTGCCGTTTATAAGGGGGAGGTAATGGACGCCCATCCACCTCCGGAAAGGCCACTCAGGCACCCACTGGGCCGCTGGCGGCATCGAACAACGCAGAAACCGCCCAAATCGCCCCCCCCAGGCTGCTCAAAAAAGCAGCCCACAGCTGGAATCTGGATACCGGCCCCTCGGGCATTGCCCGAGTGCCCGCGTTACCAATCCGACGCTGCCTGGAGGTACTGAAATACCTGCTTTATGGGTGAATTGGAAAACAAAATGTGTACAGCGGCTGTGTGTTCACGAATGTGGTCATTTTAAACCATACTGCTTACGTTTTGTAAGGATATAAGCAATGGGCATTGAAGCGGGTCCCTTCTGGGCCCTGTAGTCATGGCCTTAACTTTTCAGGCAAAAGCACCAACTAATTTCTGAATAATGAGTGTAAAAAGAAAAAGGTAACCATGTTGTTCCTGCTTACATTTCACATGCTTTACTTAATCTTGCATTCTCTATGAGTGTTTGCTTTTTCTAGGATGTTGTTAATTTTTTTTTAGGCAGCATATTGCTCTTGTCTAGTGCGTAATTTGAATTGAGTCACATCCAGGTGTTTATAGCGGATCAGTGCAGTGCAAGTTTCTCTCAGTGGGGCAGTATGGTGTTCAGTGGGGGAGAGGATGTGGCACTATGGTCAGAGCTGCTGAATTTGGAACTGTGGAACCAGGTTCAGCCTTCGTGACCAGACCACTCCCCCTGAGGGAGCACATTCCCATGCTAGACCTTAGAAGGCCCCGCAAGAACTTAAAAGCCCTAGTGTCTTAGCACCAGAAGGTGGACCCTAGCAGTGGCATGTGTGGGTTAACCTTGAAGGCCTGTCTGCCACAATTTATTCTGAAGTTCACCTCCAGTCTTGCAGGCAGGCCTATGAAGCAGCACACCATAGAGTGACAGTGACTCTGTCACTGAGGTCACAGGACCCTTGAGCAGGGTGGCTCAAGGGCAGTGCGACCGCACCAGGCGCTGACCACCCGCGGTCCGTGCAGCTAACAGCAGTGGGGCAGAGGGGCCGGGTAAGGGGGGATTTCAAGGGACGATGCAGAGGGAAAATTAAATAATTAATTTTCCTTCAGCATCATCCCTCAAAATCCCCCCTTACCCGGCCCCACCGCTGTTACCTGCACGGACCGCGGGTGGCACTGACTTCAGGTGGGGGCGTCGTGTTTTAAAAGCACTTGCTGCCTCCTTCCTGGCCTCCAGCAATTTTTGGCAACAATAAAAATGTCATGATAACTCCAGTGATTAATGTTCTTAGTAGAGAGAGATGGTGTTTTGTCTAGTGGACGTTTTGACTCATGGAAAGGAAGCGCAGAGGGTTAATGTGCCCACTGCTAAGAACATGTACCATGCAGATCACAAAGTGCACATAATGTAAATAGGTCAGTGGGTTACTGCTTTTGTCAGAGAGACCCTATTGTTACTTGCAGTTAATAAGTTAAAATCCTAACATAGAACAGTGAGCTTTTAACTGTCATGTAAAAGCTGCATGCAAACTGCAAGATATAAATTAGAGCATTGTGTTTTTTCCCCAAGCTTTGATTATCCTAATGTTGCAAAAAAGGGTTCATTTGGGTAGAAATCAATTCTGATTATTAAAGTGAACCCCCAACCATGGTATTACGTTTTAAATTCTGAGTTTGTGTTTCTCCAGACCAATCACTATTAAACTATGCTGCCTACTAGTATGGTTGTCATGTGACTTCTACACCTTGTAGTCCTTTGTCTTATGTAACATTTCCTATACAGTGATTTACACACGTATGATTGCTTGTCTTTGTGTAATATATGTGATGTAAAGTGCTCTGACACCCTATACTGGTATTAGTGGTGCTGTAAATTTTCTGATACTTTATTATTTTGGCATTTTTACACGTTAACAGTCTCCGCAAAGATTTTTCCTTATTAGTACCAGTGGAACATACAAGTGCAGCAGTGAGAAAGTTGACCAATCAACCTTTGCAAAGGGCCCTCCACTTCACAGCAGCACAAGTCCCATTTGTTAGTAACTTTTGATCCGTTTGAGCTATAAACAATTTATTAGTTAAAATCGTCTGATTATGCAGCAGATTATGTATTATGTGTCAAATATGGCAGCGCCATAGTTATGTGGAAAACATTTGCAAAATAGGATATTTTGCCATTCATGTTTGAACTGCTCTTGTGGAAAAAGGGAGAAGTGCTGATGACAAACTCCATGGCTGGGAGACAAATGGCTTGCGATTTCACTTTTAAGGATATTTGGGACATTCTGTGATTGGAAACGTATCCCACTTTGTGAATGTATTTTAATGTCAGTAACTCATATTAAACCTTAAATAAACATGTGTATCCATTGGTTAAATTAAATAACGTAATAAGCTGTAACCGGTTAGTGAAATGGGAAACAAATACTAAAAATTGGGATATTTTGCTCTTTCTGCCACACCTCTGACTCCGCCCACAGACCCAACCTACGGGTTATTCCCGCCCTCTGATTCTCCGCCCACAGTTCCCCTACTTTTTTCCCCCACTTCGACCACTGGTTTGATCCAGTGCCTAAAACACAGCGAACCAGGCCACCCACTGCCTTCAGGCCATGGCCGGCACTGACCAAAGACATCAGAGCCAACAACATTCATACCTTCAGGCACTGAAGCAGCCCGTCCTTCGAGCTTGAAGATCCTACACAGGCCTCCAAAGCCGAAAGGGCCTACAGTGCTGGCATGGAAACCTGCCTCAGAGCCGAAACCTCTATCAACACCGAAACATGTATCCACGTCGAAACGGATGCCAGCTGCAAGAGCCTGCTCAGCGCCCTCATCAACAGGCTCCGAAGAGCAACCTTCCTCCATCACATCCAGGACAAGTTGGATGCTCAACGGAAACACCTGTTCATACACCCTCAAACAGACAAAGTCACTATAAAGCCTCTGCCAAAGCTTACGGAGACTTTGCCATAGAGGAGATGGCTCACTTTTCAGGAAGAGATCGCTTAGGAGCCTCCACCACCTCCTAAGCTCATGAGATACAAGGACAGGGGCACCAGCCCTCTTCGTCATCCATCTCCACTGCCTCTTCCTTCTCTTCCTCCACAATCACCACCTGTTCCTTCACCACCGATCCGCCACATACCTCCCTTTTTCCCCACTCTCCAGAGGGGTCACCTCATTTATCATATTGGGAAGGCAGCCCTATGTACCCTGCAGACACCTACTGCACCTTATGATCCTGTGCCTACGGACAACCCATGGGGTGATTAGAACGTTGATCCCCCGTGTAACACAGACCCCGATCTATATTCAGCTAGGCCATCCCCCAGATGATACTACCTCCTACGATGAGGATATTCAGAGTGCAGCCAACTACCATAAAGTGGATATGCATGTCCTACAGGAAGATGATGATTTATTGGTAGAGGCGCTATTCAAATCCCAGTTCACCATCCAATTCCTCCCGATGCTTAAGGGAATGCCTATGGCTAACACAGACATCTTTAAGGACCTTGTAAAAGTTAGGGTAGTTACCCCACAGGTTGATTAAAAAAAATACAAACCCTTTCCTAATGACTCACCCTACATTCGTGGACAGGTACCACCTGACTCCCTACTTGTACACACTGCATGCAAATGCCAAGGCCACAGGAGATGCTCCCCTTCCAGATAAAGCGAACAAAAAGATAGATGAGGCTAGAAAGGGTAGAGGTACATGCCGCTACCCCCTAGATGATCGACAACTCTGTCTGTTTGCTCTCTGTGAGGATCAGGCAGGTTGGAACCAAATGCAAGACTTCTAGAAGCATCTCCCAGAAGAAGACAGAGGGGTGAACAGTTGGTCGCAGAGAGAAAAACTATTTTCAATACATCCAGCCGCTGTGCACTACATGCCGCTGACACCGCGGCTAGTGGAATCCATACCAGCATCCTCATGAGACTCCATGCCTGGCTTGGTGTTGATGGTTTTAAACCATAGGTACAGCAACAGTTGCGCAATCTGTCCTTATGATGGTGAACACCTCTTGGGTCTGCTGGTTGACCAAATGCTGGAGAAACTGGAAAAATGATACCAACACAGTCAAGGCAAGGCGTGCCATCCAAACATCCACTCTTCTGGGATTGTTTCGGAGGCAGCAGTACAGGGCAGACAGTATATGCATCTCTCCATACACCTTTTCATATAAGAGGCAGCAGCAGGCCTACCACCAGCATTCTCCCAGGGGATACACTTAAGCGGCGTACAAGAACAATAAATGAGGTAGAGGCAAAGGAGGCTCTAGAAAAGCGTCCTCTGCCGCCAGACAGTGACTCTCCCCAACTCCCCCCCCCCCCCTGACCACACAACACTTGTTGGGGAATGCTCCAATATTTCCTCCCCTACTGGCTTGAAATCGCATAAAACAAGTGTGTATTGGGCATAGTTCTGCACGGCTATTGACTAGAACTTCTCACACCCCCACCCTACAGTCCCCCCTTCAAACGCCTTCTCAGCATGGAACATCTACGACTGTTAGTGGAAGAGGTCCTAGTGCTCCTCCAAAAGGGCACCATCGAGCCAGTGCCCACCCACCAGTGTGGCACAGGGGTTGATTCACTACATTTCCTTATCCCCAAAACGGACATCTCTCAGACCCGTTCTGCACCTCCAGCCCCTCAACAGATATATGCTCCCCGAATATTTCCACATGGTGAGTCAGCAGGATGTCATACCTGTACTCCAGCAAGGCGATGACTACATGGTGACAATGGACTTAAAGACGCCTACTTTCATATCCCCGTCCTTCCCTCACACAAATGCTACCTGCATTTCCAGGTAGGTGGCCCGCATTATCTGTTCAAGGTACTCCCCTTCGGCATCACCAATGGCCCAAGGATCTTCACCAAGTGCCTTGCAGTGATGGCTGCCCACTTCAGGAGAGGGGGCATCCATGTGTTCCCCTATCTTGAAGATCAGCTGATCAAGAGCACAAGCAGCAAGCAGTGTCTACAGCATACACAGGCGAACACCTCATTTCTTCACAGTCTTAGGTCCACCATAAACGTGGCCAAGTTCCACCTCCAGCCCCTTCAGATCCAACCCTTCCTGGGAGTAGTTCTAACTTATGTCACCGGCAAAGCTTACCTAAGTCTTCAAAGGGTTGGAGCCTTGGAGCAGCTTGTACCTCTTTTTCAGCCTCAGCGTCACCTCAGTGAGAACTGTCATTCTTGTAGCGTCCACATGGGCCAGACAGCCCTAGTGTTCAGCCCTAATCGAGATGTCGATCAGTCTCCATGAGATGTTTTCCAACAGGCTGGACCTTTTTACCAGGAACCAAGGTCGGACCTGACAGCCAGATCCCAAGCAACTCAATATAGCGATCTGGCACCTGAGGTCCTTGAGTTTGTTTACTTGTGCAGCCTCCAGGAATGTATGGACATCCTGCGTGAGTCCCGTAGACATCACACATAAGCATGCTATGGCACAAAGTGGAGAAGATTTGTCCACTACTGCATTGCCAAGAAGCATATCCTTTAAGACCTGCAGTCCTAGATATCATCGGGCTATAGCCACATACATGCAAAACAAAGAGCATTCCTCCCATTTTCACATCTCTGTGATCAAGGCGTTCATGGAAGGCTTCAAAAGTGTCATTCTTCCTAGGGTTTCCCCAGCTCCAGTGTGGAATCTTATATTGTATTTCCTAGGCTTGTGGATCCCCCATTTGAACCCTTACATTCTATCTTGCTCCAGTAATTCTTTTGGAAAGTAGCCTTTCTGATGGGAATAACCTCTCTACACTGCATTGGTGTGCTGCGGCCCCCACTCTGCACTAACCCGTCATGCAAGCTCACATGGACAGGGTAATACTCCGGACAAACCCTAAGTTCCTTCCTTAGGTGGTTTCCCCTTTCCACCTTAACTAGACTATAGAGCTCCCAGTTTTCTTCCCCCAGCCAGACTCTGAGACTCTGAAGCAGAGAGAGCACTCCATACCCTAGACGTGAAGCGTGCTCTCATGTATTTCCTAGACAAAACAACACCTTTTTTTGCAAAGCTAACCAATTGTTTATTTCCTTTGCAAAGTCTCACAAGGGGCAGCCTATTTCCAGAGCAGGGATTGCTACATGGATAGGGAAGTGTATTCAGGCTTGCCATCTCAAAGCTAAGACATCCCTCCCTGTTACTCCTGGGGCTCACTCTATTCAAAGGAAGACTGCTACCATGGATGACTTAGGGAGCATTCCTCTAGCTGACATACACAAGGCAGCTACATGGTCAACCCTGCACGTTTACTAAGCACTACTGTGTGAATGTTCTAGCCAGACAACAGGCATTGATTGACTAGATACTTTATTCCAGACATCTGCATCATCCACACACTAGCCACCACTTATGGAGGGTCCAGCTTTGCAGTTTATGCAGATCATGTGTATTTACAGCAACAAATACTACAGACGGAAAATGTCAGTTACCCTGTAAGCATCTGTTCATAGTATATAGTGCTGTAGATTCACATACGCTTTGATAACAGATCTCGCTTCTCCTAAAGTCATTATCCTTTTTGTGCAATACGGATGTGCATCATATAGTAATTAATATGTTCCTTCCCTAATCTGCAATCTCAACACTATATACTGCAACTTACAAAGGAAATAAAATAACAAGGTGATGGATGGAATGCTAGAATTAATCTCAGCCCCTAGCAGTCGCTCAGGTTGCATCCCAATCCATTTCTCTTTGCCCACCATGCTACCTCAGTTTGAATCCAGCCATATGCAAATCAGTCTTGACACTGCTCCTCATGGGAACAGTCCAGCCTGAACTGCCAGGCCAGGTCCTCCCTGAACCGGAACACAAGCAACCTAGGCCCTAGTTAGAACACTTCAGCCAGGTATAGCTGGGTCCAAACTCTGGGGGCATGGTGGGTAAAAAACGATCGATTGGGATGCTGCCCGAGCGAATGCCAGTGACTGACATTAATATGAGCATTCCATCTATCAGTTTGTTGTTTTTGCAACTTGCAAAGGCTGCACACTAGAAAAGACTGCATTGCTGGGTGTAGTATCCATGTTATCGTCTTCAAAAAACTCATTCACATACGAGATTTCTGTCTTCTCTCTGGCCTGCCAAAGCCTTGTGGGCTAAAAGCTTAACCATTGGATCAGCAAAGGGCGAGAGCTAGTTTCCTGCTATTGGTGCATACTACCCTGAAACTCTTCAACTAGCTTTAGGAAAGAAGTTAAAGACATGTTTTTTGCCATCACTTGACTGAGGCCCCTGTTCTTCATGACACCACTTTATATACAAAATTCTCTTTAGCTATGTAACCTAAAGTGTGTGCTACTTCACCCAGTTGTTGCACTACACTGTATAAATATAAGCATATGGCCTATTTTACATACTGAAGTAAACAAAAAAGATGGGTTGCATGCTTGAATTAATCTCAGCCACTGGTAATTACTTGGGATTACATCCCAGGTCCATCATTATTTTGCCACCCTGCCACCTCAGATTAGACCCAGTCATATGCAAGTCATTCTTGGCCCGAGCTATCCTTTATGAATTTCAACACAAGCAACAGAAGACTGGTTTCGGCATATCCTGGCCTCATGAGCCAAGTACAGCTCGGTTCCAGTGGCACAGTGAGCACTGGAGACATGTCTGGGCATATCTGTCACAATTAGTACATCACAGAAAAAATGTGATGGGCGGAAAGCTTGAATTAATCTCAGCCACCAGTGATTACTCCGGCTGCATCCTTGTCCATAAATTATGATTATTTAGCCCACCATTCTACCTAAGATTAGATCCAGCCATTTACAAAGCAGACTTGTTTCTGCTCCAGTTGGAACAGTCCAGCTTGAACTGCTTAGCCAGGTCCTTTCTGGATCAGAACACACATAACCCAAGACTAGTTTTGGCCTATGTGGACCCGTTCAGTATGGTTCTGCTTGGTTTCTAGTGGTACAGTGAGCACACCCACGTCTGGGCATACCTGTCGTACTTAAGGCGTTGCTCCGAAGCCAATAAAAAATGATAAGTGGAATGCTTGAATTAATCCAAGTCACTGGTAATTAATGAGGGATGCATCCCAATCTATCATTTTCTGATGGATACTTCTACTTACAGATTCCTCACCGGTGAAATAATCCCAGGCATCAGACTGGACCTGGAAACTTCAAAGCTTTATGACTCCGGTAGGGGGTGCTGGCTTCATGTCATTGCTGGAAGTGACTCCCAGAGACGCCACCACAGCTATGTAGAGCCCACCCCAGTGCAACAGTGTTGGGCCCCTTTTTTTAAGTGGTTGCGACACGGATTCAGAGTTCACACTTCCTCAGGGAGTTTTCACTTAAGAAAATTACAAACAGTAAAGTGCAATGCTAATTATTTGTTTCCCTAATCATTCGGGCTGCAAGCCTTATAGACACATTGAGGGACAGATATCCATCACCAATCCTCACCCCATCTGCCTGTGGTGCTTGGGTTCAGACCATGACTCAAAGCTATGCGAGTTGTTCCTTAGTATGCACCAAAGGCAATCAAGGAGCGAGTGCCAAAACTGTTCATGGCTCGTGCCCGTGATGACAAAAGGGGCTGGTGTCTATCCTGAGCCCACTCAAGGTCACCTTCTTCCCATTCGTCAAGCAAGAGTAAAAAGCAGAAGAAACATTCTCAATGTAAGCTGCCTAGACGCCCTCCGACCCCCACAGGATCTTCAACCTCAAAGATGTAGGTTTTTAAGCTCGGCCACCCCTGATCCAGCTCCACCAAATGATTTCACCCCGGTGTTCCCTTGTAGCGGGCACTCGATCTGTTCCAGCCCAGGCAGCCTCTCACAGTGTTACCAGTTGCCATGACTTTCTGCCCCCAGGAGGGTGGGTCCAGCTTGAATTAATCTAAGCCACTTGTAATTACTGAGGGCTGCATCCCAGTCCATTATTTTCTGATGGATACTTCTCCTTGCAGGCGTCAGACTGGACCTGCAAACTTCAAAGATGTATGACTCCGGTAGAGGGCGTTGGCTTCATGTCGTTGCCAGAAGTGATGCCATCACAGCTATATAGAGCCCACCCCTTTACAACAATGTTAGGTTCCTTTTTTTAAGCGGTTGTGACATGTATTTAGAGCTTGCTCTTTCTCAGAGAGTTTTCACACTAGAAAATTACAAACAGCAAAGTGCGGTGCTAATTATTTGTTTCCCTAAGCATTCTGGCTGCAAGCCTTGTAGAGAAATTGAAGGACAGATATCCTTCACCAACCCCAACCCTATCTGCCTGTGGTGCTTAGGTTCAGTCCATGACTCAAAGTTATGTGAGGCACCCTTCGACTCCCACAGAATCTTCAACCTCAGAGAGGTAGTTAGTAAGCTCGGCGACCCCTGATCCGGCTCCGCCAGATGATTTCACCCTGGTGTGACCTTGTAGCTGGCACTCGATCCGTTCCAGTCCAGGCAGCCTCTCGCGGTGTTACCAATTTGCCATGACTATCCGGCCCCAGGGTTGGATCCAGCTATGTTCCTTAGTGTTGTTAATATGTTCTGCAACTTAGTTAGGTCAGCAGCCCGCTCTGGTCCTTCTTCGAGCACCATAAGGAATTACAGTATACCCTTGTACATGATGTTTGCACCTGCAACATTCGGAGCTGGGATTTCAATGCCAGACATGGCCCCCTCTTTATACCTGTCCAGAGGTACGTGGCACTTCCTCTACTGCCGGTGCAATGGCTCCACCCCGACACCACCTTCCAAGCCATTCTCGACTCGCCGACTCTGCGTTCGATGCCACAGGTGCTGCAACAAGCTCTCCCAGCGCCAGACATGATGCAAAAACACAGATCGAGAAGAGACATCCAAAGGCTCTTGGATGAAAGGCATTCCGACTCTGGTCCCCTCAGTCTTTATGCAACTGGAGAAGGACTGCACCAAGCCCCTCTTGATCCAGCAGCTGAATTTACAGGCATTACTTCAGCCAGTGGCCTGGATTCCTTGCCTGACGTCGACATGGAGTTCCTATTGAGGTCTTCCCCTTCTGAGATTGCTTCCTTTCGTATCTTGGTGAGGAAAGCAGCAGAGGTACTAGACAATGTTCTCACCGTTGGTCATCCTACATTCGGCATCAACCTCTGAACCATTTCTCCCCTTCAATGATGCTTATTAGAACCGGTACTGGCAGCATAGGGGAAACCTGCTTCTGCACGAGTGATAAATAGACAGGTGGCAAGGTATTATAGACCTGCCCCTGGGCCCATCCCCCTATTCCTGTCCACTTATCCGTCTTCACAGAGCTTGGTCATTTGAAAGTTTTGCTCTTTAGGACAGGTTTTTAGGCATTTCCCCATCAGTTTCGTCAGACAGAGTCTAAGCGCCTGGAAACTTGGGGCAAGAAAGTTTTCTCGGTCGGCACTGTAGTTCTGAAATCTTTAAACGCACCTGCCTCTTGGTGAGATTCGCCCATGCCCTATGGGACATTGTCCAACTAGATGTCCCTGGTGGCCTCAAGGCCTGTTTTTTGGACTTTATCAAATCAGGCCTGCATACCACTGACTCTGGCTCAGGATATGGGGTCCTCTGTTGCCGAGGGATATATGATCGAACAATGACAGCATTTTTCACAAATGCCTTTACGACGACGCTGGAACCATGACAGCGTCATTACAACAAAAATCTTAACATTTTTTACCACAAGTATGCCTTTATCACGAAAATGTAAGTATTTTCTTGGTAAATATGCACCCTTTTTTAAAAATACATGTGTGTGTATGTATGTATATATATATATATATATATATATATATATATGTGTGTGTGTAATGGGTTTATACTATTTCCATTGTAAATGCATTCATGGTTAAAGGCATATGTGTGGTAGAAAATTAACAGTTAAGTTTAACTCCATCTCTAGTTTTTTAATTAACACACATTACCCAATGGTGGTCATCCATCAAGCTGGGGCCGAGAAAAAGGGGAAGTCCCAAAACGTGTTTTCCCCATGTTAATTCCCATAGGAACTTTAGACACAGCTAGAGCCCGAACTTCTGCACGGAATTACACCAAATTTCAAAGAAAGGTAAATATTGGTCCAGGGAAGTGCCTTTTTGTGATTTGGTGTGAAACTGTTTAGTAGTTTTAGAGATACTAACCGAAATCCAAATTTGTGTATATAGGGACATGAAAGCTTTGCGACCCCTCCCAATGTCGTGCTGAGATCTGATTGGCTGCCAACACTTCAGACCAGGAAGTTTTGGCAGCCAACTTGGGACCTGGAAAACGGTAGGAAAAAAAAGACAAGGGGGCAGGGTAGGAATACCTTGCCCCCTAGGCCTCTTAGGGGGGATACCACAGGGACACAGCATGGCCTAAAAGCATTTTTTTTAAACATTTGTGGCTGGAGCCATGCTGGAACTGCGGTTCCTGCTGAAAATTTAAAAAAAAGAGAGTTTCCGGCTTCCGCGCTTCTCTATTATTTAGCCCCCGGGTGGGCCCGGCCTCCGTGACCGAAATAGGCCAGAGGAGGGGGGCTGCGTGGCCCTCCTCCCCCATTAGAAATAATACTTTTAAAAAGGCCAGGACCAGGGGAAGGGGTCCCTGGGGCGAAAGTTGACCTGGGTGTCCCCCATTGCATTTAGGCTGGGCCCCGAGGGATGGGGTCCCAGGGGCCGAAATGGGGAGGGAGCGAAGCCCCCCTCCCCTAATAACAAAAATATTAAAAGCCGGCCTCGGGGGAAGCCGCCGAAGGCCCCACCCCCTTTCGGAGCCACTCTACAAAGAGGCCTTGGCACACAGCTTGTTTGGGGATGAAGTCCCCTCTGCTGCTGAGGGTCCTTGAAGTCCAACAACCCCTCCTGTTACCTCCAGTAAATCCCACACAGCGGGATTGGTGAAAGGCTGTCGGAGGCCCTGCCCCCTTAATCCACCACTCTGCAAACACACCTACTGGCGCACTACTGGCTGGGGATGAAGTCCCCTTGCATGCTGAGGGTCATTGGGGGCCAAGAACCCCCTCCTGTTACCTCCAGTAAGTCCCACACAGTGGGATTGCTGAGAACTGGTCGGAGGCCTGTCCCCATTCTCCACCACTCTACAAACGTGCCTAGCAGTTAAAAAAACATAGAAATTCACTTAAAAACCAAAGGTTACAAGGACGTTATAGTTGGCAAATAGAATTTAAAAACCTTAGAAATTCACTGGAAAAAAACAAAGACTACATGGACGTTCTAGTTTGCTGTATTTCTGTGGTTTTATACGAGTGAAATATGAGTCAGTTATAGTTACCTAAGCTAACTAGAACGTCCCTGTAACCTTTGTTTTTTTCAGTGAATTTCGAAGTTTTTTTTTTATTCTATTCACTGATGATATCTCAATTGACCTCACTGAAGACATCATCCAGTGAGTGTAAGTGTTTTCTTAGAATCTATGAGTGTTAAACATATATACTAAGTTGCTACAAAAGTTTAATTTGTATACTAGATGTATTACTATTAAGTGATACTACTTTTAACATATAATATGTGAGTGGCTGTGTGTGTCTGATTGGCTATATGGGTTGTGTGAGGGGCTGTTTGGGTACATAAGTGGGTGTGTGAGTGGCTATGTGGGTGAGTGAGTGTCTGTTGGTGAGTGAGTGGGTGTGTCAGTGGCTGTATGGGTGGATGAGTGAATGTGAGTGACTGTATGGGTGAGTGAGTAGCTAGCTGAATGGCTGTGAGTGACTGGGTATGTAAGTGTGCTGTATTGGGTGAGTGAGTGGCTCTTTGAGTGGGAGTTTGGTTAAGTGAGTTGGTGTGTGAGTGGCTGTATTGAAGAGTATTTGTGTGAATGGCTGTATTGGTGATTGAGCGGATGTGTGAGTACTTGTATGGATATTTGAATGAGTATGTAAGTGGTTGTCCGAGTGTGTGATTGGTTGTTTGGGTGAGTGAGTGGCTGTGTTGTGAGGCTGTATGGGTGTATGAGTAGGTGTGTGAGAGGCTGTATAGGTAAATAAGTGGGTATGTAGTAGCTGTAGAGGTGACTGTATGACTGTGTGAGTAGCTAAATGGGTGAGTAGTTCTATGGGTGACTTAGTGGGTGTGCGAGTGGCCCTATAGATGAGTAAGTGGATATATGAGTACTTATATGGGTCTGTGTATGTGACTGGTTGTGTGGGGGTGTGAGTGGGTGTGTGAGTGCTTCTGTGGAAGTTGTCATCAGTGATGTTGTCATCAGCGATGTCATTTGAGATGTCATCAATGATGCCACTGACTATATGATGAGTGATGTAATATGTAAGGTCATAAGCAGTGCATTGAGGGGGTGTTCTGTTATAGTTAGGTCAGGTAACTATAACTGCTGAATTTCTATGGTTTTGTACGAGTGAAATGTCAGCCTAACTATAACCTTTGTGTTTTTTCAGTGAATATAGCTATATATATAATGTGTATATATATATCTATATATATATCGCTTAATACTTAAATTTAATACTTACCTTATTTTTTTACTACAACTATCATGCTTTAACAACGAAATTTGTTGTCAAGGCATCCGTGGTAAAGGCATACTCATGGTAAAAACATTTGTTGTAAAGGCAGGTGTTGTAAAGACATTGACGTTGAAGTGCCTTCGTTGTAAAGGCCGTTATCCGTTGCCGTGCACTGTCATGCTTGGCTTCACACTTTTGGTTTTTCAATAGATGTGCAAGCCACTCTTTTGGACTTTCCTTTTGACAGTGCCCACTTGCTTGGAGGCAAAGCCGATTCAGCCTCAAAGGTTTAAGGCTAGTAGAGCTAAGGCTCTATGAGACGCTAGACAATTGCACCGCTTGTGGGGCTTCCATAGAGGCTTCAGCTTTTCCCAGCATAGTCTGTTGAGCCATAGTTGCAGCAGCCCCAGATTTCCTTGGTCAGACAATATAGGGGCAGAGGCACAGGTGAGGTCTGAGGGTCTCCGCAACTAGCCTCCTCCTCTTCCTACTCCCCGGCACGTACAGGAAAGCAGTCCTTATTTTGTTACCAGAGCACTAAGAGCCTGTAGGCGGCTGAGTGTCGTCCTTTATTCTAGCCTGAAATGCAATTACTTTGGACCAGTAGATCCTACAAATACTTGAAAGGGGATACGCCCTACCCTTCCTACAGACCCTGGCCTACTTCCCCATCCGAAGATCATCTTTCCATCTTGCAGCAGGGGCTGGCAGCGCTGCATCTGAAAGGAGCAGTGGAATTGGTGTCAGAGCAGAGAAGTGGGAAAGGATACTATTTGCAATTAATCCGTGTTCCAATTAAGGATGGTGGTCTGTGTCCAATTCTGGACCTCAAGATTCTGAACTTTTACCTCAGGAAGGGAAAATGCAGCATGCTGACCTAAGCTCAGGTCCTGTTAGCATTGGAAGCAGGAAACTGGTTGGTGTCGCTCATTTTGCAGGATGCCTACTTTCACGTTCTGATCCTGAACTCGCATCGGAAGAACCTGTGTTTTATTGTGGGCTCCATCCGTTACCAATTTGCTGTACTCTCTTTTGGCTTGACATTGGTACTTCAGGTCTTCACAACGTGATAACGGTGGTTGCGACACATCTCAGGCACTCAGGGATTCCATTTTTCCTATACCTGGACTAGTGGCAGATCATGGCCGAGTCACCAGAGGTGGTGATGCGCCATCTGCAGTCACCAGTAACTCTTGTGTTCAACCTGAGTTCTTAAATAAATAGGTGCAAATCTCACCTGGAGTCTTTAAAACTACTCCTGTCCCAGGGGCACTTCTAGACCCTACCCTTCCCTGTGCCCTCCCTCCTCGTCAGCGTATCTAAGACATCCAGAAGATGGGTCCATCCTTCCTGGAGGGCCCGCAAATCCCTGGCCTTATGGTGTTAACCTGCTAGATCTGTTGACTTTGGTTATTCTTCTGGTCACACATGCGCATTGGCACATGAGGGCTCTGCAACGGTGCCTTCACAGCCAGTGGTTCTAGGATGTGAGCATTCTGTTAGACACCATGGTGATGTGGTGGATGTGAATTGGTGGGGGGACGAGAAGAGCCTTCTCTGTGGGATCTCTCTGTCTCCTTCATTGGTGGCGACAGTAGTGACGGATTCCTCCACCCTACTTTGGGGAGGCCATCTGGAGATCAGGGGCCTTGGGACTCTGGTGGAGAAGGTGCTTCATATCAACTTGCTTGAGCTGTGGCAATTTGGCTGGTGCTCAAGGCCTTCCTGCCCTCCATTCACAGTTGGTCTGTCCAGATCTCTTGACTGAAAGTACAACTGTGACCTCGTATAAAAACAAGCAAGGGTGAGGAGAGTTCTCAACTCCTTTGTCATGAGGCATTGAGGCAGTGGTCCTGGGCACAACGTCAAGGGATCTGGTTGAAAGCTAATCACCTGGTGGGTTTTCTGAATTTCAGAGCTGATAGACTGAGCTGGCGTTAGCGTGCCAATCATGAGTGGCATCTAGTACCAGATGTAGCCCTGCATATCTTCTCACTGTGGGGCTCTCCACAGGTGTACTTGCTCACCTCCTTGGAAAATGCTTAGTGCCAGCAGTTCTGCGCCCTCCATTATCCATTGAGGGGAGATTTGGGGGGGGACACGTTTTAGTTGAGGTAGAACTTTTAACTGCACTACATGTTTCGTCTATACTCTTGATTCCTTGAGTTCTGAGGAAGATTCGCTAAGACCGAGCTCAAGTCATTTTTATCATCCTTGACTGGCCAAGAACGGTGTGGTATGCATACAGTCTATACCTTTTCCAGTTGTCACCCACTTAGAGCAAATCTTTTGTCCCAGTTTCAGGGCAATGTTTCTTCAACCCAATCTTCAGAGCCTCCACCTTCATGCCTGGAGACTGAGTTCTAAGCTCCTTTCAGCTGGTGTCAGAGGTGTGGGATGTCAACTTGTCAGCTCCACAAAATCTGTGTATTCTGGGAGGTGTAACAGCTTTGTCCCATGGTGCATGGACAACAACGTAAATCTCTTGCATGCCCGTTTTGTGCACTGTCTGACTCAGAGGGGGTGTGTGGTGGGCACTGCCAAAAGCGTTTGTGATGGATACTTCTACCTGCAGATTCTTCGCCTTTTGAATATCCCCAGGATTCTGAATGAGTCCTGAAACTATTCAATAGCTATCTTCACCAGTGGGGTGCACCGGCTCCACTTCAGCACCAGAAACAACAGCATTGTGATATCACTGGAGCCATAAAGTGCCCCCACCAGCGCCCGATGTCAGTTCACTTTTTCCCATGTTGTTGACACAAATCCATAGCTTAAAAGCACTACTCTGGGAATTTTCTCACACTTTCTTACACAACTGTTTTGCCTTCAAGAACCTTAAATTATGGTGCAGTACAAGGAATGCCCCTGATGCCCCCCCTCCCCATCTCCAGGTTCGGGCTTCAAAATCAATGGGAACTTTAATGGACAAATGCCCATCATTGACCCGCGCAACATCCAACATCTCCGCAACACCTCAGATAGATGTCCAAGAGCTACTGCAGAGCTCTGCAGCGCCTGTCCCTAAAATGGCCGCCCCGTGATACGGTAACGATAACCCAAACGATCAATTAGACGATCCAAAGACACCACATCTCGGACCCGCGAGAGACCCGTCAGCCCTGGACACGGACCGCTCGCCTCACCGAGACAGCACGAGGATTATTGGGAGAACGGAGTGCGAGCTGCTCCTGAGCTCCGCAACGCCTGACCTTAAAATGGCCGCTCAGTGAGGACAGTAGGGAAAAAAAACTCCCAGTCAACAGACTGCACGCAACTTGATGACCCCCTGCAGCGGGCTCACAAGCACCTCGACCCGCAAGGATCACCAACCTGGCACTATGGGGACCCCAGATAGCTGTCCATGAGCTACTGCAGAACTCTGCAGCGCCTGCCCCTAAAATGGCCGCCCCGTGATACGGCAACTACAACACAAACTAGCAATTAGACGGCCCGCTGTTTAAAGACACCCCACAGAGGTCCCAAGAGAGCTCAAACAGCAAAGACCACCAAGGATCACCAAGCTGCCACTGGGGAAATCTTGACAAGCGCACTACGAACTACTTTAGTGCTCCAGAACGTCCGTCCCCAAGATGGCCGCCCCGACGCTGAACCACTAAAAGTAACCCGGCTTGATCATTAGATGGCTCACTGCACAATAGTCACCCCACAAGGCACACAAGAAACACTTGACTCCCTCTAGACACTTGACTCCCTCTAGCCCCAGCGCCAACTTAAAAAAAAATGCCTGCTACCACGACAACTTATGCCAACCCCCTCACCTCGCCCTACGTAAAACCGCACGGCCAGAACTCCTTCTCAATCAGTCTCCCCCTCAACCTCTCACCAAAAGCGAAAAAAAGCCTCAAACACAAACTGATCAGGCAATACCCAGAGTCTCTATTTGCTGATATATATCATTGCTCCTCCAAAGGTCAAGTAAAAATGGACCTCATCTTTCACACAGAAAGACCCGACAAGTGGAATTCCAGCCTGAGATCACAACTTCACATTACCAAAACCACCAATACACCCCATAGCTGCAAACTATCATTCTCTATCCCGAACCGCACGGCGCGGTGGGGGAACACCTCTGTGACCATCTACTCCAACGGCACAGTCCTGATTCAAGCTAACAATGCCAACCTTGAGGCATTTGACCTCCTCTTTCCCTCACTGCGAAATAACGTCGTTCACTCACATCCCCCCTCCCATCGCTCCCCTTTTACACGGACAACCAAGTCCCCCAGCAGAACACCTACTCCACTCTTGCGCCCGCTTTCATAAACCCCTACGCTCCTCCCCGTGCCACCACCAGCACCTCCAGCACCAAGAACAAGGCGCCCCTCCTGCGCCGACCCGTCCCCTCGAACAGCCCCCCACGCTCAACCTCCCGCAAGCAATACCGTCTGACCTAAACACTCAGCCTAAGTCTTCCAACCACCGTCCTATACCCACCTACAAAAGAAAGCAACTACCACAACATGACCCCCTCACCCCGCGCCTAAACCCATAGCCATAACTGACAGCACAACAACTACCAGAAGACAACACAACATAGTCAGGTCTTCTCCCCTCCAGGAAGAACCCCCCAGAACCCTCCTACCCTCCCCCAAGAAGAGACTGGGCACCGGCTCTCCTGCTTGAAAGCCAAGTGGCTATTATAATACAGGGCTTTAATGAAATCCTAAACAACCTCGCTACAATCCTGAAGCCCTCCACTAACCCCCCTGTACTCCCACCATCTCCAACCACACACACAAAAGGCTCCCCAAGGCTCAGCGACCCAGTTGGACCTCATCCCCCTCGCGAGACATTTACCGAGGCCTAATAGAACTATGGAAGCCATGTCCTCCGATGAAGCGACCGAGTTGGCTTCCTCGTACACCACCCCCTCTACTCACACCCTCAATCCTCGATTCAGGTAATCATTGGACTCAGAAATGAGCACTCCACTCCGAAACCCCGAGACTCCCAGCCTCCCTCATTAACATCCCTACGGCTCACCTTAGAAAAGAACCAAAAAAGCGACACCCCCTACAAACTGCATGCTCATAAACTGCAGATCAGCCACCAAACACGCCACAGAGCTAGCTGAATCCATCCTCAACCATGACATAGACATAGCCTTCATCACCGAGACCTGGCTAAATGACACCTCGCCTCCAATCATGGATACTCTCGTACCCCCGGGTTTCTCTATCATCAACAAAGATAGAATAGACCAAAAAGGAGGGGGTTAGCAATCATTCATAACAACAACTTGGCCGTGACCGAAATCGAGACCTTCAACTATAACTCCTTCGAATGCCTAACCGCCAACATTAACTCCAGCAATAACAAATTACTACACTGCCATCTCCTATACCATCCCCCAGGCAACACCACCACATTCACTGAGCACCTGTCAGACCTGATTGCTCAATGCTCTCTCCGAAACAACAACAACCTAATTCTGGGTGACCTCAACCTGCACTGGAATGATAAAAACAGCCCACCAATACAAAACCTGAACGAGCTATTACTTACCAGCAACCTTACCCAACACTGCTTAGAAGAAACTCATATCAAAGGGGCAACCCTCGATGCCATCATCGCCCAACGCGACGCAATCACAATAGACCACATCCTACCGGTCGACTGGTCAGATCATCACTTAATCCTTTTCCGCATCACGCAACCGATCATCTGCCAACCTCCCACTCAAGACCCCCCACATGGACAAGAAACCTAGCACAGATCAACATAGTCGACTTAGAAGAAAAAATAAACACCCTCCTGCCCATCTCCCCAGACGGTCTTTCCACAACAGAACTCACATCCCACTACAACACAACTTTGTCCTCCATCTTAGACCAACTAGCCCCCTGAAACTGAAAAAATCCAGGAACATCCCCTCCAGATCCTGGTTCAACAAGGACATTAACAACGAAAGGAGACAACTCAGAGCCACAGAACGTCTATGGAGAAATAATCCCTCCTCCAGCCTCTGTGAGAAACTCAAAACAGCAAGAAGGAACTACAAAAACACATCAACAGTGAAAAACCAACTTCTTCTGCTCTGCTCTTGAGAATGCGAAAAATAGGCCAAAAGAACTCTTCAACATCATTAGGCAACAAACCTCCAAGACCTCTGCAACCCCAGTCCAGGCCTCCAAAGACCTGTGTGACAACTTCGCCAACTTCTTCAATGACAAAATCACCAAGATTGAGCTATCACTTGACATCAACCTCAACCCCTCCTGCAAAAACCTAGCCCCAACAGTCGAAAACACCACGAGCTTGAGCTTGCTCCCCACGAAAGCCTGGATATTCTTCAACCACGTACCTGAAGCTGAGATTCTCAAACTAATCTCCTCCTCCAAGCCCTCATCCCACAGCCTCGACCCTGTACCTATCCAATTGGCTAAAAAGCTGAAACTCTCCCTTGCTCCAATATGGTGTGAAATCATAAACAGCTCCTTGAAAACCGGCATCATACCAGACTGCCTCAAAGTCGGCCAAGTGACACCTCTACTGAAAAAGCCAGGCCTAGACACCAACATCCTGAACAACTTCAGACCTGTTTCCACCCTCCCCTTCCTAGCCAAAATCCTCGAAAAATGCGTTCTCCTTCAACTGAACCAGCACATTGACAACAACAACCTGCTTGACAACCACCAATCGGGCTTCAGAAAAGGCTGTAGCACCGAAACCGCGATCCTAAACATCGTGGATGACATCCTCAAATCCCTTGATAATGACCAATGCTGCCTACTCATCCTCTTAGACCTATCGGCAGCCTTTGACACGGTTGATCACAATCTTCTCATCAAGGCTCTCAAAGACCGAGTAGGTGCAGACGAGGTGGTCCTACAATGGTTCTCCTCCTTCTTACACAACCGCTCCCAAAGGATAAAAATCAAATCCTGTATGTCCGACCGACTCCCCGTCAACAGAGGTGTCCCCCAAGGTTCAGTGCTCTCCCCTCAACTGTTCAACATATACATGGAACCCCTCACCACCATTCTGAAAAAAGCCAACATCCCCTTCCACCTATATGCAGACGACACCCAGATCTACTTGGAAACCTCCTCCATTAACGACATCCTAAGACTCAACAACACTCTTAGAGAAGTTCAACAATGGCTAGCAACTAACCACCTCAAACTAAATCAAGACAAAACCGAAATTCTCCTCATCTCCAACAAAGAAGAAAACCCTCAAATCGTAGAGTGGCTGAAAGAAATCAACACTCTTAACGGTAATCTCACCCTGGCGAACTCGGTAAAATCGCTAGGAATCACCCTCGATCAAAATCTAAGCATGACCAAACACATTAAGAACTCCGCGAAGAGTGCCTTCCTCAATTTGAAGCTTCTCAACAAAATTAAACCCTTCATCCCACCCATGGACCTCAAACAAGCCACCCAATCACTGGTGCTATCTAGACTTGACTATGGGATCGCAGTCCTCTCCGGTACAGCTCGTTCCCACTTAGCGCCACTCAAAACAACTCTCAATGCTGCTGCCAGAATGGTCACCGGAGTTAAAAAATATGACCACCTATCTCCCGCACTCAGAGAACTAAAATGGCTCCCAGTCGAAATGCGTGCCAGCTTTAGAACTGCCTGCCTCACGCACAAAGCCCTGCACACAGGGAAACCGGAATACCTGGCCTCCAAACTCAAGAAAGCCGGCCAGTCAAGAATCCTCAGGAGTTCCAACACCCTCTTACTCATCCCTCTGAAAACACACAAACAAAAAACCGCGTAGCGATCATTCGCTGGGAACGCACCGAAAATCTGGAACTCCATTCCAGTCGATATCAGGACTATCCCCTCCTTTACAAAATTCAAAAGACTCCTAAAAGACCTCTACCTCAACCGGGCCTTCCCGGACTGAGAACCAAAACGCACAAGCCTGCACTCTGCAGCCACCTGGCAATGTCCCACCACCTTACCCCCCCCGGCTCGGTACAGACCCTTGTCATTGTTCCTCCACTCCCTACCCCATTCCCGCTCCCTAACCCCCTCCTCGTTCACATCCTCTCGGAGGGAGATTTAGCCCAAGACTTTGTGCACGCAACGGGACTACCTCAGGACCTCTCTACCTCAATGACGCACAGCACATTGGGACTTTTGAACACTTATGCCTACCTTTGTCTCTTTTTATGTGATTTCTCCCCTATATCTGCTGTAAAGCGCTCCGATACCCTCGGGTCTGGCCAGCGCTATATAAAACCTCTTAAATAAATAAATCTCCCTCTAGTGCCTGGGGTTGATCAAGACGTCAAGTCTTGCGACTCCTGCAGAAGCATGCACCCAGAAATCCATAGAGGAGCAGGAAGCCAAGCCTTTCATAGCCATGGCCTGAGATGACCATTGATCCAAGAGGAAGTCAAGACCCAGGACGAAGTCACTGCCGTCATCAATATCGTCCCGGAGAAGACAGAAGGAGAAGCAATGCCCCTGGTGACCCTGCCTTCTTTTCGTTAATTCAGTGGTATCGGCGGGACCGCAAAGTTTCTTACTCGTTCGGACTCTGGCAGCTTGGTATATACATTGTTCCCAGTAATGCAGAGGTTATGAAGGTTTAAAGGATTGAAAATACGGCTTACACCGCTGGTCTAATACTAACAAGACTGGCCCCTGAGGAAGGGACATTTACGTCCCGAAATGCATCGGGCATCAACTTAAATGTTTAAGAGAAACTGTCAATGGATTATTAGAATGTTGAACACCCAAGATGATGGACGGAATGCTGCACATTGGCAAACATTCACCCCCAGTCACAGATCTGGGTTTAATCCATCGTTATTTTGCTTCACCACGCCACCCCAGTTCAGACATAGCCATATGCAAATCAGTCTTGACCCTGTGCCTCATGGGAACAGTCCAGACCGAACTGCCAAGCCATGTCTTCCCTGGACCGGAATCAAGCATCCTAGGACCGGTTTCAGGCTATCAGCCTTCATCAGCCAGGATAGCTTGACTCCAGTGGCGTAGTGAGCACGGGACCCACGTCTGGGCATACCCTTCCCACATAGGGCGAAATGCAAAACACACAAGATGATGGACGGAATGCTGCACATTGGCAAACATTCACCCCCAGTCACAGATCTGGGTTTAATCCATCGTTATTTTGCTTCACCACGCCACCCCAGTTCAGACATAGCCATATGCAAATCAGTCTTGACCCTGTGCCTCATGGGAACAGTCCAGACCGAACTGCCAAGCCATGTCTTCCCTGGACCGGAATCAAGCATCCTAGGACCGGTTTCAGGCTATCAGCCTTCATCAGCCAGGATAGCTTGACTCCAGTGGCGTAGTGAGCACGGGACCCACGTCTGGGCATACCTTTCCCACATAGGGCGAAATGCAAAACACACAAGATGATGGACGGAATGCTGCACATTGGCAAACATTCACCCCCAGTCATTAGAATGTTAACATGTTTAGAAAAAATGATGTGATGTAACATGTTCGAGTTATAATTTGGCATTGCTTGTAATGGTGTAACATTTTCACATGAATAAGAATTTTTTACCCAACGCAAAGAATTGTTTATTTGAATAAAATGTGAAACATGTCAGAGTGTGGTAAATTGAGAAAAAATTAGAAAGTGAACAGTGCGCAGCACACTCAAGTCAGTGTACATGTATTATCAAATTGAGAATACATCACATGTGTTGACCGCATGTGCAGCGCTGCAGCACCATTGAGATAAAGTGCTAAGTGGTTTAGATTTTGGTTACAATAAAGGAAAAAAAAGGAGTGCTCCCCCAACACCAATATCTTCATTCTTGTCAACACACCCATCTACAGAAAGCCTTGCTGTTCAAGCCTCCTTGTCCGCCAGACTCTCTTCAGTGGCTTTTCCCACTACACCCTCATACAGAAAGTCTAAGAAAATAGAGCAATACGCAAAGAAATGTTTTCCAGCTGGAAGCATGGCCCTGAAATCTCTCAAAGTGACATGCCTAGTAAGACCTTATACCCACGCTTTAAGGGACATGGCACAGTTAGTTATTCTGAACTTGATGCCGCACCTTCAGCCCCACTTCACAGAGCCTGTGAAGGATGGCCATACAGCGGCAAAACAAGTGATCCAATCAGGTTCGACATTGCGGACTCTGGCACAAGCCATGGGCACATCTATATCCCTTTGTTGTCATGCTTGCTAAGCAGTTCTGGATTTTGTCAGGGTATACAATGCACTTTGGATCTTCTGTTCAATGGATTACATCCTTTTGGGGCAAAAGAAGACTCAGCTCTCCAGTAATTCAAACAGAGCAAGAGCAAAGCCACCTCAAGGTCCCTTGGACTACAAACTCAACTGTAGACAGTATCGGAAATTGAGGATTTCCCAGAGGATTATCCTTTTGAGGCAGACAGCACTCTCAGGTCTCTCAGCAGCAACAAGCCAAACCACTGTATAAACAGCACAGCATCGAGGACATGGCAAAGGGAGAGGCATCCTGTTATGAGGGGTGTGGCGTGGACCCCTCTGAAAATACGGAGGACTAATTACCGGCAACATCCCAAAAGACTTACCACAGAATGCTCTTCTTCCACAGCCCGCTCCTCAAGGTCAGGCAGAGAAATAAGACATCCGGAAGCGTCACCATTGAATAATCTGGAAGGGAGGGTGAGACGGCCAATAAAAGAAACCACGCGCACTGCCCCTTTATAGCCCCACCGGGTCAGGTGTGACGTCAGATGCCGGAGGAGGAAAAGACGGCGGTGAGTCGGAACGCGGAGAATGAGGCGAACAGGAAGAGACCGGGAAGAGTAAGACCCACGGCTGGTGGAGACGACATCGGGAGACGTGCGGGGAGAAGCCTTCAATCGCCAGCTTCCCAGAGGACGCTGACCCATACGCAGGAGGAAGCTCCCAGGACAGAGCCAAGATGCCAGGTGGCCACCCTTCAGACGATACAGCCTGTCACGCTCCTGGAGAAGCGTGACTTCACCACGTATGGTCACGTATGCTGGGAGGGGGTGAGAGGAGGGTGGAAACCACCCTGGAGTTAAGATGACCCCGCCATAAAGAACGCTGACGTTCTGGTTAGTTAAATCATTGCGACGTATCTATCACTGCGTTTTGTTTTCTTTCCTCTCATTTCTACCCTTAGGGGAGTTGGACTTTTTGCACTGCATTGCCACAAGCCTGGAGAAGGAGAACTATTTCTGGGTTACTCTATCCCGCAGACCTTACGTTTTCAAAGGAAAAAGTAAGAATATTTCCTTAATCCAAAAGTGTGAACACTTATACACGGGTGATGGTGGTGGCTGAACAAATTTTTTCTGTCACAAACAGTCCTCACTCCCATCCCTGTAAAAGCCCAAAAAACTGCCAAACCAAACTATACACCTCTATGGCTTCTACTATCCTCTGAGGGCTTGAGAAGAACAGGTGGTACCAGCATACAGTTCTTCTGCAAGAGAGAAGTACATTAAGAAGAGGTTACAACTGGTGTATACAAAAATTCGTTAAAATAAAGAAAGGACTAAAGCAACAGAGCACAAGTCTGAAGTCCTGCTAATTACACCTCCCCTTGCCTCTTCCTCCTCTCTCTTCCTCATCCTCCTCCCCTGCCACTACTGGTTAGCAGCCCTCATTCCCACCTGTCGAACCACAGGGCTCCAGTTGGAGGACAGATATCCTACTTTCCACCACCGTCGAGGACAAAAACTTGAGACCAATGGGACTTGAAGATTTGGAAAGGGAGTATGCCCTACCTTTCCGCAGGCCCCTCCATCCGTTTTCCCCCTCTCCTCTCATTTCTGGGCAGGCCATCTTCCTATCCTTCAGCTGGAGGAAGATATCTTACTACTGAAAGGCAGTAGCGGCCCATTCCCTGCCAAAGTGGGGTGGTGGGCTGGAGGAGAGAGGAGGGAGGTCGAGGGTTCGGGGCCCCAAAAAAAAAAAAAAAATTAACTTACCTTAATGCCGCCGCTGTCTCCCACATCAGCTCTTTCTGCTTCTGGGCACAGGCTCCCAGCCTGCCCTGAGGCCAATCCTGAAGCTGCTCTTGCATGAGAGCAGCCTCAGGATTGGCCTGAGCACCGGCAACTTGCACTCACAGGCAGACTGGGAGCTTGTGCTGCCTTCTCTCTCCAGCTCTCAACGCAGCTGGGGCTGGAGAGAGCTTCACTACCATGAAAGGTTAGGCCGACCTGAGACGGCCGGCCAAACACCTCATGCGCAGTGAAGGGAGTGCCCACCACTCCCCCACCAGCATTATAATCCACTGGACCTGCCCCCAAGACTCGTCAGAGTCCTAGGGGCGGGTCCAAGGGATTAAAAGAAAACAATAAATAAAACTGGTTTAAAACCCGTTTTATTATCGTTTTATTTGCTGGGCGGCGGAGGTGCGGTGCTCCTCCGCCACTGCTGAAAGGTCGCAATGGAGCTTAGGCCAGAGCAGGAACAAAGCCAGGGGTGCAATTCCCAATACATCCTAGTGCTGAAGAATGATGCCAGTCTTATTCTGATCTTAGATCTCAGGGTTCTGAACTGGTTACTGCGAAAGGAAGCTCAAAATGCTGCCCCTGGCCCAGGTGTTGCTTGCCCTGGAAGATGCCTGTCTCCCTGCAGGCCGTGTATTTTCATATACAGATTCTGTAGTCACACAGGAAGGTAGCTATGCTTCACGGGAGGATCATCTCATTACTAGTTTGCAGTTCTTCCAATGGGTCTAACTTCAGCTCCACATGTTTTCACGAAGGTGATGATGATGGTTGCCACTCATCTCAGACACTCAGGAATCCCGGTGTTTCCTTACTTGAACGACGGGTCTCCTGAGATGGTGTCACACCACCTGCAGGACACAGCGTCTCCGCTGTTCGACTTGGGCTTTTCCATCAATAAAACCAAATCTCACCTGGTGCCTTGCCAGTGCATCCAGTTTATAGGGGCAGTACTGGACACCATGTTAAATCAAGCCTTTCACCCTCCTCAGAGGGTACCATTTATTCATGTGATGATTCTGATGTTTCAGACTGGAGCACAAGTTCCATTCCTGATGGTCTTATGTCTGCTAGATCTGGTAGCTTCCTGCATTCCTATAGTCACTAATGGACGCTGCCATATGAGGGCCTCCATTTTGGCCTCCACTGGCAGTGGTCCCAAAACAGTGGATATCTACGGCGTTTCATAACGAGCTCGAGGGACACAGTGATGAACTTGATGTGATGGAGCATGGAAGGCAACCTAGTCAGGGAAGGCCATTCCAACTGCCACCAGCAGTGATTACGATAACAGATACTTCCACTCTAGGGTGGGGAGCTCATCTGGAGGACCTGGAGATTAGAGCCCTTTGTTCTTTGGAAAGAGCATATGTTGCATATCAAACAGCTGGAACTATGGCTGATTAAACTGGTGCTAAAAGCCTTATTGCCATCCCTTTTGCAGACAATCTGGTCAGATCTTGATGGAAAGCACAACTGCGATGTGGTATATCAACAAGCAGAGTGTAGGCTCATATCTTGTGTGTCAAGAAGCACTACACACTATGGATCTGGTCTTGGGCCCAAGAGCATCTGTCTGGCTGCCAATCTTCTGGCTGGAGTTCCGAATGTTCAAGCAAACTGCCTCAGCTGGCGTGACCATGCCAAACATGAATGGAGACTTCATCCACAGGTGGTCCAATACATCTTCAATCTTTGGGTTACACCTTAGGTGATCCTCTTTGCCACTCACAACAATGCTCAGTGCCCAATGTTTTTTGTCCTTCGATATCCACTGCAGGGGGCTTTACGTTTCATGTAAAGTGTAACTTTTCCTCCTTCATTACACGTTTCCCCATTACCCTTGATTCCTAGAGTGCTGAGGAAGATTCACCTCAACTGGGGCCAAGTTATCTTAATAACTCCAGACTGACCAAAAAGGGTGTTTTATGCGGACCTGGGCCACTTCTTCTTGTGCCCCTCCCCCCCTTCCACACCATCTCCCTCACATGGTAGAGCTTCTCTCACAAACACAGGGGCAAGTATTGCATCCCAACTTCCAGAGCCTCCACCTATATACCTGGGGATTGAGTGAGATGACCTGAATGCTTTTTCTCTACCTCCCAAAGTGGTGGATGTTATCCTAAGTGCCCGAAGACACTCCACCAAAACTGTATATTCTGGGAGATGGGGTGGGGTTCTCAAATGGTGTACACACATCACAGTAGACCCTTAGACGACTCACTTATCGGACATATTGCGCTGCGCCCTATCGTTAGCCCAATAAAGGTGTGCAGTGGACACAGTAAAGGGCTAGACACAGTAAAGGGCTATCTATCATCATTGTCAGCCTTTATCGGTCTCCTGAATCAACTGTTCCTCTTCAAGGGAAGAGGTGTGGCGCCGCGGCCAGGGAGGCTGACTCCGGATCCCGGGGGCACACGGTTCGATCCCCGGTACCGGTGGCAGATCAGCCCAGCACCATATGACTCTGGGCAGTAGCTCGCTTAATCTTCCCGACGGCCCTCGGAGCCTTGACGCCCTCGGGTACTTGTTCGCGCTTTACAAATACTGGACATTTACATTTCAAGTTACCAATATTCATGAGGTTTCTGAAGGGCCTCACCAAGATGTTTCCACCTTCTCCTTTAATAAACCGCACTGGGATTTTAATCTTGTTCTGGATTTTTATATGTGTTCCCTGTTTGAACTTTTGCTCAGCTGCCAGTTGTGACTGCTTACTTTTAAAGTAGTTTTTAGGTCGAGCATCAGTGTGCATGCGCTGTCTGCAAGACCTCCAGTAATCACTCCACAGGAGTGAAATTACAGCTGCTGCTTGCCATTGGCTGACAACTCCTTCGCTGCTCCTTATTGGCCGGTGCTCTCGATACATAACTTTCGTTTTTAAACCATGAGCACTGGCCAATTACAGTTTTATTACACTGTAGGTTATTTATGGTCTATTTTCTTCTTTCTTACAAGCCCCTCATTCTTATTTGTATTTTTTATTTATTTTATTTAGGTGCTGCTTCCTCCCATTTTCATTCCGCTCTGCTTCACGTCGTAAGCCCTCCCCCTCACCTCCGAGAGCTCACAGCCCCTGCAGCAGTTGTCTTTTGGTCCACCCCTATAATTTTTTGTTAATTTTAGCCCACACATCATGCCGCCTTTCACTTTGATAAAGGCGACAGGCGCCTCTTATTCACACCTCATTTTTCACCCCATGCTATACTGTGCTTTCAGTTCGCGTTCACTTTGATCAAGGGGGGCACGCGCCTCTTATGCACACCACATTTTTCACCCCGCGCTATGCTGCGCTTCCAGTTCGCTTTCACTTTGATAAAGGTGCCACGCGCCGCTTATGCACACTGCATTTTTCACCCTGCGTCATGCTGCGCTGTCAGTTTGGTAAAACACAGCATTTTTGGGCTATTCAGTTTAATAAAGGCGACACGTAAAGCTAACTGCCGGGAAATATGCAAAGATTTCTAATCACAAAGTAGAAGTTTATAAACTGCAGGAATCGCTGCACACACAGCATCACACTAGCTGAGTACAGTCAGATACACCAAAAGGTAGGTTTCTGAGGAAGCGCGTAGAACTCCTTTGCCTGTTATTCTGTCCTAAGACTTGCCTGTTTTCCAGTCTATGAGTTGTCTGTCTTCCTTCCTAAGAGTTGCATGCCTTCCGGTCCTACAAGTTGTCTGTCTTCTGGTACCACGTGTAGTCTGTCTTCCGGACCTACCCGCTGCCAGTCTTCCGGTCCCACACAACGCCTGTCTTCCGTATTACCTTTCTTCTGATCCCCTGCATCACCGCTTCCTCATTGCCTGTTTTCGGGTCCCACCTGTTGTCTGGCTAGAGTCATTGTTTCTCGTTTTTATCTTAATAATGTGGACCGGGGAGTGTCGGAACAAGTTGTTTTTACGAATGGTGCCCCCCCTGCTGGCCTGACTGCAGTTTGATAAAACACTGCATTTCTGCCCCCCCAAGATGCCTAGGGAGCAGGGAGATCTCTCAAATCCGCCAGTAGGGTGAGTAAGTTCCCCCTGACAAGCCGAACAAACATTCTCTGCTGTCAGGTTGAAATCAGTTTTGCACGGGCAGGGTGTGCTGCGCATTATACGTGGATATGTTTGTATTTAATTTCTGTCTGAAATAGTGCTACAAAGGTCGCACTTGCAGTACAAATGACAGCAGTTCTCAACAGACTGCTGTAGTGAGAGAAAAAGCACTAGCACAGGGGAAACGCATTATCGTTGTAACCCCGGTACCAACTTTAGAAGCTGTTACCAAAGCGAGCATCCCAAATGCGAAAGCACTACATCCGCAATGGATACAATGGGCTAATTCTCTCACTGCAACAGATGTAGATTACAGATATGATTCTACATTAAAAGCGCAAGTGTTCCTGCAGTACAAACAGGAGTACCCTCTCCTGAATGAAATCTTGCCTCTAGAAAAATATAAATACATCATTTACACTGATAGATCTGCTCAGCCTGCCATAGGAAGTAAACCGCAATATAGCGCTGCATGTGCTATAGTGAAGGGACGTATGCGGGACAGCAAGTTCCATCCCAGCAATAAGACTACGCAATCTCTAGCGGATTGTACAGCGCAGTTGGCAGAGCTGAAAACCCTGATAGAAGCGCTACAGTATACGGATAGGGAATTCCCCACACTGATAGTGTGCGATTCATTTTACTGTGTGCAGTCTTAGAATGAATATCTTCATTACTGGGGCCAGAATGGGTTTAGAGATTCCAAGGGTTGCACAATTAAGCATAAATTGTTATGGGAACAAGTGGCAAAGCTGAAAGTATGCCTGCCAAAGGCTCAAGTTATTCACACCTTGAGTCACCAGCGTGTTGGCATACACGTTGAAGGGAAGTTACTGGCTGATGAAGCCGCCAAGGCGACAGTGCGAACTGCTGCCGTTGCTGCAATCACTCGTTCTAGCACGAGGATAGACAGAGACATTTTGATAGCTGTCAACGCCTCTAAGAACAGCTCTGCCATTTCGAAAGGCTTTCCACTTAAATTTTCCTGCAAATTAGATGCGCAAAATACACCGTATGCTCAAATTCCAGGAGTGGGGGATAGAGTTATACCAAACACTGATTGCAGGTTAGGTTTAATACTAGCTGCACACGAGGGTCTGGGCTCTGCACACGCAGGAGTCACTGCTACAGTTTTGTTACTAAAGCGGCGATTCTGGTGGCCAAGTTTGTCTAAACAAACAAAGGCTTATGTCTTAAAGTGTGACATCTGTCAGCAGATGAAAGGTTCCCCCATAGCACGGCCACCACAAACACCATTACTCATTTCCGACAAACCTCTTGAATGTGTCTATTTGGATCACTGCGGCCCCTTAAATTTAGACGGGGATTACAAGTACATCTTGGTGGTAGTAGATTCATGCTTTAGATTTCTATAGGTTTGGTCTCAGCGCTCGGCTGACGTTCGAACTGTTGTAAAGGATTTGCGAGTCTTCATCCGGACATACGCAATTGGCACGTTACATTCCGACCGTGGCCCTGCGTTTAGTTCTCGCGCTTACAAGGAAACCATAGAAAGTATGGACGTGGCCTTGCGGTACTCCTCCCCCTACCATCCCGAGGGAAATTCAGTGGTGGAGAGGAAAAACCGGGACCTAAAGCAATCCTTAACAGCAAGGGTATTGGGTGCGGGCGGTAGTTGGGACAATCACCTATACGGGGTCCAGAGGACATCGAATAATATGCCAAGAAAATCCTTGGGAGGACATACCCTCTATGAGATCTTGTTTGGGACAAGAATGTGGGTACCTGACCTAGACTGTGCCAGCATAGTGGAGGATGTAAAACCATTTGAATTGAATGATCGTTTGGCTGTTTTACAGGAACTCAATGAATTCTGGGCATTACAAAGCAACGTCCAAGTAAAACGCACTGCCACTGGGGAAGTGAAACCGGTTCTGGCAAGACCTGTCTGGGTCCCAAAGGTTGGGGACCTGGTCAGAGAAAAGATCGTGGACAAAAAGGAGTTTGGGCCATCCTACAGAACACCTATACCTATCCTGGCAGTTCAAGGAACAAGAACAGTACTTCTTCCGCCTCTTGCCAGCCGAAAAGAAAAAAGATTTGTCTCCATTGATCTGATCAAACCACACTATGTGGCCGATTCTCAACAGCAGGCCACGTGGAGTCCTGAGTAGCCGCAGATCTCCTCTCGCTACTATACAGGAAGTTCAGATGGAAAGGCTAATAACGTTTCAAGACTCCTCTGCGCAAGATGCCGGAGTAGCCAATATCGGAGTACGAATGACACCTGTTGAAATTGACCAGCATCCAAATGAAACTGAAACGCAAATTGCAATTCGGCCCAACAATAAACTTTACATCTGAAAGAGACACGTTAGTGACAGATTCCTTACCTTGGAATATCCCCAGGCGTCAGGCTGGATCCGGGAAAGTTTTTGCGTAGCAGTACCCTTGCGCGTCGGTAGGCGGCGTCGTGCGGCTCCGCGTCCGTCGTCGGCGTCGTGATCGCCGGGATGACGTCGCGGGCAGTACTTAGGCGCCGCCCCTGCGCGCTGACGTCAGTTCTTCTTTTCCGCGCCAGTAAGCGCAGATCCGGGAAGAGCAGTGCCCTAGTCACTTTTTGACTATCTTTTTTGGTGAATTTTTTCACTGTTTCTTCAATGAGTCTTCACGACTCCTAAGGTGTCGTAGGGATGCCCGGCTTTAAGCCCTGCGAGGAATGTGGTCGCATGATGTCGATCACGGACCCGCACCTCGAGTGTCTCTTTTGTCTCGGCCGAGACCACGACACGAAGTCGTGCCCTGACTGCCGGAAACTTCATCCGAAGGCTTTGCGAGAGCGGTCTCGAAAGCTCCTCGAAGTCCGGCAGTCGGCTCCGCGCCGCACCAAGCCCCGGTCCCGGGAGAGGTCGAGGGGCCGGACGCGGAGTCCCCGCCGTTCGTCGGAATCCAAGTCTTCGCGCTCCTCCGGTAAGTCGAAGCACAAGAAGTCTAAGCGGCGTCATCGCTCTAAGACTTCGCCTCGCCGGTCTCGCGACTCGGCTGAGGTCCCTGTCGGCACCGTCCCCGCCCCCGCGGCCCCGGACGTGCCTGTCGAGTTACCCCCGCATTACCCGTCCTACCCGGGTTTGGGGGCGACTCCGGCCGAAATACAGGAATTCCTGTCGGCCATGGCCCGCCTCTTCGGGCCTCAAGGTCCCTCCGGTGCGCCTTCGGGCCCCGCGGGCCCTGATGGGGTTGCTCCGGCGTCGCCGTCGACTCCGGTCCCGGCGTCGCCTGTCCCACCGGCCTTCATCCCGGCCTCGACTCCGGCCCCGGCCTCGATCCCGGCTCCGGTGGTGCCGCAACCCCCATCGACGCCGGTTGACCTAACCACGCCTCCGCCAATGTCCCCGGTGCCGTTTCCGACGCCGTCCGGGGCTCCGGGCGGCGTCGTTCCCCGGTTCTCTCCGGGTCCGGACATGGAGCCGGACCGGCGTCGCCCGACGCCGATGAGACCTTGGGTCCCTGATGTCCCTCCTCCTCCATATTTTCAACCTGAGGAGGACCAGGAGAGCTGGGAGGGGTCTGAGGACCCTCTCACTCAACAGTGCGAGTTTGACCCGGACTGGGTTGAGGAACTTGGGGATGCCAGTGGTCTGGACACCTCCCCTGACTCTGGCATGCTGTCTCCTCCCGTGGCAACGGAGGAGGGGGCTAATTTTGCAACGGTGTTGCGTAGAGCTGCTGGAGCCTTGAATCTCCAGTTGCCTACAGTGGCCGTCAGGACTAACATCCTGACTGAAGTGCTTCAGCCGGCGGCCTCCTCTTTGGAGACTGTGCTGCAGTTCAACGATGCACTAACTGACGTTCTTTTGGGTGCCTGGTCCAAACCCACCACAGGGGCTCCTGTGGATAGGAACGTGGCCCGACGCCATCGCCCTGCTCCGGGCGACCCCCTGTTTCTCTCCCAACACCCCACCCCTGAGAGCTTGGTTGTCCAAGCCTCTGCCTCCCAAACCGCCTTCCCTACCGCCCCTCCGGATAGGGAATCCAAGCGCCTGGATCACTTTGGGAAGAAGGCTTTCTCTTCCTCCAGTGCTGGCTTGCGGTCCGTTAATACCGCTTGCCTCTTGGGCCGATACACCCACTCTCTGTGGGATACGGTGGCGACTGTTTTGCCGCAGTGCTCTGAGGAGGTCCAGACACTGCTTACCCGCGCCATTGCGGAAGGGCGTGATGCGGCTAAATATACCATCCGCTGTGGCCTTGATACCGCCGACTCGCTGGGCAGATCGCTTGCAACGACGGTGGCGCTGCGTCGCCACGCCTGGCTGAGAACCACTGGTTTTTCAGGGGATGTCCAGAATACACTCATGGACATGCCCTTTGATGGAGTCGGTCTTTTTGGTTCGAAGGCAGACCATGCGCTGGAGCGTTTCAAGGACTCACGGGCTACTGCTAAGTCCCTGGGCCTTGCTGTTGTGCGCCCTCCGCTTACATCTGCTTTTCGCCCCTTTCGTGGCCACGGAAGGGGCGCCCAGTCACGTCCACAGCCCGGCCAAAGGCCCGCGCAGCAAGTGCCTTCGCGTGGCCGAGGACGTGGATACCGCCGTGGCGGTTCGGGCAACCAGCGTGCGGGTCAGGCCACCACCTCCAACCCGTCCGCGGCCTCCAAGCCCTCCTAGTCCCTCCTTTCAGGTGCACAGCACGCCAGTCGGGGGCAGGGTCCGCCATCACCTTCACCACTGGCGTCCCATCACCTCGGACAGGTGGGTCTTGGACATTGTCCGAAGGGGCTACTCCCTCCCCTTCGAGACCCCCCCCCCCAGCCATGCCACCTCAATTCCACTGCATGTCAGGGGATCACTTGGTGCTTCTACAGAAGGAAGTCACGGCCCTCTTGGCCAAGAGGGCCATCGAGCATGTTCCAACCCCAGAAGTAGGGCGTGGTTGCTACTCCCACTACTTTCTGGTGCCCAAAAAGGACAAGGAGGACATGCGTCCTATCTTGGACCTCCGGAACGTCAATCGCTTCCTCCGGAAGGAGAAGTTCAAGATGCTCACCCTAGCTCAGGTCTTGACTGCCCTCGACCCCGGAGACTGGTTGGTAGCGTTGGACTTGCAGGACGCCTATTTCCACATCCCCGTCCTGCCGGCCCACCGGCGTTACCTTCGGTTCACGGTAGGCCTCGAGCATTTTCAGTTCACCATGCTCCCCTTTGGCCTTACCAGTGCCCCTCGGGTGTTCACGAAGGTGATGGCGGTGGTCGCAGCTCATCTGCGCCGGGCAGGGGTTTCAGTCTTCCCTACCTCGACGACTGGCTGCTGAAGGCGGGCTCGTCCCAGGCAGTCGTCTCCCACCTCCAGACTACGGCCGAACTCCTGCACTCGCTGGGGTTCTCCATCAATGTGCCCAAGTCGCATCTGATTCCTTCTCCACAGCTCCTTTTCATCGGAGCAGTTCTGGACACGACGCAGTTTCGGGCCTATCCTCCCGAACGGCGAGTCCGGGATATTCAGGCTATGATTCCGATCTTTCAGCCTTTATCCTGGGTTTCGGTACGGATGACCCTGAGGCTGCTGGGCCTCATGGCCTCCTGCATCCTGCTGGTCAATCATGCCAGATGGCATATGCGGGCTCTGCAGTGGGACCTGAAGTTCCAGTGGGCGCAGCATCAGGGCAACCTGTCCGATCACGTCCAGATCTCGGAGGGGACTGCAACACAGTTGCAGTGGTGGCTCTCGAACCGGCAATGGGTCATGGGCAGATCCCTCTCCCTTCCCCAGCCAGAGCATACAGTTGTGACGGACGCGTCCCTTCTGGGATGGGGCGGTCACATGGGAGAGGCGGAGATCAGAGGCCTCTGGTCTCCGGCGGAGTCCCGGCTCCATATCAACCTTCTGGAGCTCCGGGCGATCCGACTTGCACTGAAGGCATTCCTTCCCTCTGTCAAAGGGAAGGTAGTGCAGGTGTTCACCGACAACACCACCGCCATGTGGTACTGCAACAAACAGGGCGGGGTGGGGTCGTGGACCCTTTGTCAGGAGGCTCTGCGCCTCTGGACGTGGCTGGAACATCAGGGCATGTTCCTGATGGTTCAACACCTGGCAGGTTCCCTGAACGCCAGGGCGGACGAACTCAGCCGCAGGTGCATGATGGATCACGAATGGCGTCTTCACTCGGAGGTGGCGCAAGGACTCTTTCTACAGTGGGGAGAGCCTTGGTTAGATCTATTCGCCACCGAAGAGAACGCGCAATGTCATCAGTTCTGCGCGTTGGAATTTCCAAGGCGGCACTCGCTCGGCGACGCTTTCGTCACGAGTGGAGTTGCGGTCTATTGTACGCCTTTCCGCCTATACCACTTCTACCCAGAGTGTTGAAGAAGATTCGGCACGACCGGGCCCAAGTCATTCTTGTGGCTCCGGACTGGGCTCGAAGAGTTTGGTATCCCGAGCTACTCAGTATGAGCGTAGATCCCCGATCCGTCTGCCTCTTCGGGAGGATCTTCTGTCGCAGCAGCAGGGGACGGTCCTCCACCCGAACCTGTCCAGTCTACACCTGCTTGCGTGGAGATTGAGCGGCGGCAGTTGATTCCTTTCGACTTGCCTCCCGAAGTTTGTGATGTGATTCTGGCAGCCAGGCGTCCCTCCACTAAGGTGGTATACGCCTGCAGGTGGAACAAATTTGTGGCATGGTGCACAGCAAAGGCTGTGAACCCCCTTTCTGCCCCTCTTTCTGAGGTCCTTCTGTTCCTTCTTTCTCTGGCCCAACAGGGTTCTGCCCTGGGTACCATCAAAGGTTATCTCTGTGCTATCTCGGCCTTCCTCAGGCTCCCTGATCAGCCCTCCCTTTTCAAGTCCCCTGTTGTTAACAGGTTCTTAAAAGGCATTACACACCTCTTTCCTCCTGTTCCATTTGTGATGCCTCAGTGGGACTTGAACTTGGTTCTTACCTTTTTAATGTGCGCTCCCTTTGAGCCTCTGCATAACTGTCCTCTTCGTCTTTTGACTCTAAAGACAGCCTTTCTGGTGGCCATCACCTCCGCTCGGCGGGTGAGCGAGCTCCAGGCTTTATCTTGCAAACCTCCCTTTCTGTCTGTTCATCCAGACAAGGTTGTTCTTCGGACGCGTCCGTCCTTCTTGTCAAAGGTGGTTACTGCCTTTCACATTGGGCAGACCATCACTTTGCCTACCTTCTTTCCGCCTCCGCATCCTTCCAGAGAGGAAGAGAGGCTCCACCGCCTGGACCCAAAACGTGCGCTCTCCTTCTATATCGACCGCACAAAACACTTCCGGGTGGATGACCAGCTCTTTGTTGGCTACGTGGGCGCCAAAAAGGTCGGGCGGTGCACAAGCGAACCATCTCCCGCTGGGTTACCTTGTGCATCAAGACCTGCTATTCTTTGGCTAAGAAGGAGCCTCCTGTTGGGCTGCGTGCCCATTCCACCAGGGCAACGGCTGCTACCACGGCCTTGGGCCGCGGTGTTCCGCTGCCGGTTATTTGTCAGGCAGCTACGTGGGCCTCGCTGCACACGTTTACAAAGCATTACTGCCTTGACAGTCAGGTCCGGAGGGACGGCTTCTTTGGCCGTTCTGTCCTCCAGGACTTCCTTGTCTGATCTTTGTTCGCAGACCCACCACCGGGGTTGGTATTGCTGGGGTATCTATTCTAAGGTAAGGAATCTGTCACTAACGTGTCTCTTTCAGATGCACAAGTTACTAACTTGTGTAACGATATATCTGTAAGAGACAGTAGTTAGTGACAGATTCCTTACCGCCCACCCATCCTCCCCGTTCTGCGAACTGATTTCTAGGGTTAAGGACATCCCTTTCAGGGCCCTAGTATTTTTCAGACACCTATGTCAGCTTCTTGCATGGCTCTGCGTTCCTGGCGCGGAAAGTCGTGTACAGAACTGACGTCAGCGCGCAGGGGCGGCGCCTAAGTACTGCCCGCGACGTCATCCCGGCGATCACGACGCCGACGACGGACGCGGAGCCGCACGACGCCGCCTACCGACGCGCAAGGGTACTGCTACGCAAAAACTTTCCGGATCCAGCCTGACGCCTGGGGATATTCCAAGGTAAGGAATCTGTCACTAACTACTGTCTCTTACAGATATATCGTTACACAAGTTAGTAACTTGTGCATCAACGTGCCTTCACAAGAAGCAACTGCCAGTTCTACAAACTGCTGAGCTCCCAAGGATAGATCGAACTGCGTCTGGCTACTTCATCAACTTCGATGACTTTTCTTCAGATCCAAGTGAACCTGAGCAAACGCTACCCATTTCCAAGAAAGAACGATTTCGACAATTCTATCTCTGGCTGAAAAAGACTTACTTAGTGTACCTTTGGTTGCATCTTTGGTTTGCATTAGGGATCCTTTTCCTGTTAATTTGGATTGGTATAGTAACTGTCTTTTTCCTACTACTGAATGGACATTTCCTCCCACAACGCTCTGCAGTCACCGAGGACACTCCATGCGAACACACCTTCGCCATAACATCACGTTGTTCCCTGATGAAGGGCATGTTGCCCGAAATGCATTGGAACATTAATTAAGCAAAATAGCTTGATGTGTAATGACCACAGATAACATTGTGTGAATATACATTTGAATAACCATGGATTGAAGGATTAAAATTAATGTATTGTGGATAATGAATTCAAATCAATCAACCAACTAAAAAGTATCCTCTTTATCATATGTGGATTTGAAACTTATTTAACAAAAGAACCCCTAGCAGGGTCCAGTTAGTGCCCAGGGGGACGCATCCAACATATGGGTGCACAACCATTGATTCGTAACCTTACGCTCTAGACCGGAGAACGTTACCCCGGGAGCACACCAAAACATAGTAAAATCTAAAAGACAGTCTCTATTCAAACCAGGTTGTGCGCGTACGCTTAACTTTGAAACTTGGCCTTAAAAGCACATATGTCATCACACCGTGAACAAAGAGACTTGTCCCTAGTGAACATTTCAGCAGTCCCAGTACCGGATGGTATAGTTTGGGATATAGTTTCATATAATGTATTTAGTCCTACTGAAAATGTGAAAATTCCACACATTTTAAAAATTTGAATGAATGATTTCATTACCCCGAGTACACTCTCTGATGATTGAGACATTGAGACTGTAAATACTATGCTTTCAGATTTAGAACAATCTGCTGCATTTTCTTACAGGGAATTGTATGAAGATGCACCTGACTACGATAGTATGTTTTGTTACCAGCATTATGGTCATCACTTTTTGCACAGAGCTAGTGTTCCACGCACTGTAAAGGCTTACCACCAATGGGAACATTGCCCGACACCGCTGAAAGGTATTTCTGCCACATTCGCACAGAAATTTGCATGCTTTTCAGGTTTCAATACATCAGACCCAATGTCATACTATTATAAGTTAGTACAGACGAATGCAACTGCGAAGAAAATGATGCTGACAAATGCCAAGCTCATATATTCATCACATTTCATCTCCCAACTGTCTATACAAGGTTTCGACTATTGGAGGGACACGATAGACACAAAATCCATCTGGGGGACGAAAGATTGGCAGGTTCAGGGAACAGAGGCTTTATTTAGAGCATGCCTCATACCGTTAGATAATATTCCTGAACAGAACAGTCCAACAAACTACCTGCTACGGGTTTGCAAAAATTAAAGACCTGAAAACACCCCACATTCCCTTACCCATACCTATTGAAGTTATATCGAATGACACACTGATTAGTGAGGAGGCATTGGGTGCAATGCTACAGAAAGGCAGTTACTATTCTGGAATGTGTGACATCAATAAGTCTTGCATTTTAAAACGAACACACAGGACATACTATCTATTGATGAAGGCACAATGATATCATAAGGGCTAGAGACTGGAATGAAAACATAGAAGTTAGCACATCAGTATTTTAATATCCTTTCTGTGCAATACAAGCTTTAATTTTGTGTGCATCTCCATTGGGTTCTCATGCTCATTGGCTAGACTTCCAACGTTTTATTTATTACATGCAAAGTTCTCCAAAAGACATCTTGGTTTTTGGGTCAGTGAAGTCAGAAGCAAGGACAAAAGGCATTTACTGATGGTACAAACATCTATTTTTTTTATTTGTCTGAAAAAAGCTAGGACCAGTCCCATGTCAGGCTGTATACACCCTAAATTGTGCACTGAATCAACCCAACTTGTCAGAGGGGACCAATGTGAGTCTGCATTGCTGGTGTGATTCGGTCTGTGTGATTGGAACACATACAGAACCCTGGCAGCAGCAGGTTGGACCTTTTTCTATGTAGCCATCTTCCATTTCTCAAGGCCCAGGTGGACAGCGTTGCAGTCTCGCAGGACAGAGCATGTGCTTTCGCTGCGAGGGTATTGTGTTCTACAAGGGGCTTGGAGGCTACCCATTGCTTACCGTTCATTGTCACTCTTCTTTGCTGCCTCCTAATTTTCCAAAGTGTGTCGGTTTCACTTCCTTTTCTTTTGGCTGGAGCATGGATCAAGTACTGATTGCATTATCTTGATTGCTGTCCTTACTCTGTTCGTGCTTCATTGAAGTACACATTTTTTCCTCTTCCTCATTGTCCGTGCTGCTGCTTCTTCTTTTCTTCTCTCTTCTTTTCTGTGCTGCTTCTTCTATTTATTCTTCTTCCCTTCTAAACTCCTGTTGTATGTGTTGATTCTTCATTCATTGTCTGTGTTCCCCCTGACCCGCCATAAGAAAACGCTCCCAGTGCTGAGCACATCGTATCACTTTCTTTCTAACTTTTTACCATTTTGCACAGCAGCCACGCTGATCTGTAACATGGCTAAAGACATTGGCAAAGCCAATATGTCTTTTGCTGAAGCGAGACCTATTGACTTTGCCAATGCTTGTTTTACTTGTAGCCCCTCAATTGCACGGAACTTATATAATGTACACCAATGAAGGTGTGATACATTTGGTAAGTCATTCTTCTCCTACCATTATTAGGCTTTTTGTTACTGATGGAGAGCAAATGATTATTTCCATTCTTCAGATGTGATTATTGGCTATGCTTTCTTGGTGACATATACTTCCCTTAGGTGCATTATTTCCTGCTAAGATCTATAAATGTAACCTTGCATTAAAATGTCAGCTTTGGTTTAAGTTGTGTGTATTTAGTGTTGTATTTTTAATTTTATATTCATGTATGCTTTTTGTATGTAATTGTTTATCCTAGTCTCGGGCTAATATCTATTTAAGTCCTGATGATGATCCCTTATTAATATGGGATTGAAATGCCTGCGACTGTTGACACAAGACCCGTTTTGACTGTACTCCTTTTTACTGTGCAGTGTTTATAATAAAAGGTACTCTGTATTTTGTAATTAGCATAATTGTATCACTAGGTTTGAGCACTCTCTTCACTTCACTGTTCCCTTTGTTACTCGTTCTTGATTGTTTATAATCTTTATATTGAGCAATACAAAGTTTTTTTTGTTTTTTTTTGGGGGGGGGGGTTTAAAACAGAAAATCATTTTCTCCTCTTTGTTATTATTACCATAGGGAGCTCTGTTTCCAATTGCTTGATGTGCACCCCAGGTCCTTACTGAATCCAGGGTCTCTCTTGTTTATAAACACCGCATAAAGGGTGTCGCGTAAGCAGTACGCCTTCCTCTTGCCCCACCAAGGATGCTCCATTGGATGAGGGCTTGGTGGTCCCATCAACCACCCCCCTAGCATAACCCTGAAGCGGGTGCAGTGACACGGTGCACCTGCCTGTCGGAGGATCCCTGTCTCCTTTCCCCTTCCAAAGCGAGGCCAGTTCTCTAGTGAAACACATGGCTTCAGGTTCAAACTGTCGGAGTTTGTGTGGTGAGGAGGACAACACATTTTAGTTTGTACCCAGGCGCATCTTTTTAAGTGGGCATTGTGACAGTGCTCCCAATATGTAATTCGGGCTCAGATTTAATATCCTTTGTGGCCATGTACATCTCTCTGTATTTTGGAGCAATTATTGTATCTCTTTTGTCCTTGTCCAGGAACAGTGATAATTCTCTAAAGGAAGCAACATCAACTCTCTCTCTCTCTTTGTTTGTCAGTCTGTCTTGGAACCCTACATAATGGCAGTGTATATCCTCTCTTTAAAGCTCAAAAATGAAAAAATTGCACTCCACTTCCTGTTACCAGGCTAATCATCTGTTGTTCTGCTAGCACGTTGAATGAGAAAATTTCTTTTGTTCTTCACTTGAAAGGTACTGTTTGTGATTTCCGTCTCTCCTATGGTCGTGTCTTCAACCGACGAAGCAAAATCATTGCTGTTAATCGAGATCAGTCACAGTTGCTGAAGAACTCTGATATGTTCTGGAAGCCAAGCATTGCCATTCAAGGTAATTAAAAGCTGCTATAACTGACAGACATTTGAGACCGCTATTTTTCAGATGTCTATCCTATCACACACGTACGTACAATGTGCTTCAGCTCTTGTTTCTTCCTTTGTTTAGGCGATGCCGGAACCTTTCTAACAAAGCTTTCGGAAGGGCTCAAGAATTACTCCTGTCCCCGGGAGTGGACTGAAGGTCTAAAGGAAGGTGATATCACGAAGGAACAAGCAAATCGGTAAATTTAAAAACAAAACAATATACCTTTGGAGGTGGAGCAGGAGGGAAGTGTATGGTAGCAACTACTTGGTTAAAATGAGAGATTTGTTCTCATTGGGAAGAATCTTTATGAAAGACTAACTTCAGGAGATTTTGAAGCAAAGGAATCTAGAATGTGATTTTTTTATAGTGAACACTGTAGCGTTTAATGGTGAATGGTGTGTAATGAAGCAGAGAATGTTAGGAGAACGATGCAATGGAATGTCGACTTGCATTGTGGAGCACAAAGTGCTGGATCATATTGGAGCAGGCGAGTCATTTTACTTAAGTAGTTGATTTCGGGACATTGAGGCTTTTCATGAGTATTTGTGTAATTACGCCCAGGTACGATGGGGGTCCCAGGGGCAGCTTACTGAAAAGATCGCAGTAAATAGGGGAGTTCGCCAGAGCGGTGTGATGGCACCCACCCTGTTCTCCTTGTATATGAATGGGGTGGTCAGCTTCTTACAAGAAGTACCATCTGATGCCCCGGCCCTGGCTGGCAGCAAGGTGCCCACTCTCCTGTTTGCTGACGACACTGTTGATTTCCAAGACCCCGATAGGACTCCAAAAACTCTTGAACAGGTTTCAAACCTTTTGCGATAAGCGGGGGCTCGTTATTAATACATCGAAAACAAAATTCATGACCTGCAAGCCCCACAAATCGTTCAAAAACAATATTCTATTAGACGGGTCACCCCTAGAGAGAGTCACCATGTTTGATTACCTGGGGGTACGGCTCTCAGACAATATGCATTGGAGACCCCATCTCAATAAAATGCTCCTGAACCACAAACGCGCTGCCGGGACACTAAGTAGAGAACATCGCTCCTCATTTACGAGACCCGTTGCCCCTGCGCTCATTGTGTACGGAGCAAAGGTAGTGAGCTCGGCTATGTACGGTGCCGAGCTTTGGGGTTTCGACAATTTGGAGGAAATCTGTAGATCTGAACACAAGTTCCTTAGGGAACTGACTATGTTGCCCCAGGGTACCCCTCTAACCCCACTGTTACACGACTTGGGCAGGCGTCACTTTAAGGACCAGGCAAAGCTCCGCCCGTTACTCTACTGGGCCAGCCTTAGGAACACCCCGGAGCTTTCTAACTACGCGGAAGCCTTTGCGGAAGTACTCTGCCTGGATGTCAATAAGGGCATCAATTGGATCTCTAACCTTAGGGCCCTAATGACATCACTTGGCCTTAAGGACTTATGGGACGCCCAAACCCCACCGAGTAAATCCGATCTTAAAAGGATCTATTGGGACTGGGTAGATGCCAGAGATTTTAGTAACCCTAACATGGGCAGACTTACTGAAGAATTTTTCCAGTTCAAACACACTAGCGGCCTCGAACCCTACTTGGACGTAGTCCAGGTCCCTAGAGACAGGGCACTATTCATGCAATTCAGGTTTGGCACACTTCCAGTCCGGGCATTCACTGCAAAGTGGTGTCCCCCATACCAAACGACCGAAGAGTGCCCTTCTTGTGGGTCCACTAAGGAGAGTGTCGCACACTTGATGTTCGTTTGCCCAGGGTATGCCACAGCAAGGTCCAGGTGGCTTGTGCCCATTTGCAAACAACTTGGCACCCTGGACAACCAAGTGGCTTTACGCATACTAAAATCGGATTCAAGAACACTCTTTGTCTGTGGCATCGCAAAATTCCTGGCTGCGCCTGGAAGATCAGATATAAGGCCTTACAAAGCTTAGCCCGTTTAAGATCCTGATTTCCTTTTGGCATGTAAAGTAGTTTGAAGGGCTATTCTACTGGTGTTTTAAATTCTCAGTCCTATGGATCAATATGCATTGTCTGTTTCTATGTTTTAATCTTTTTAATGCACTATTTTAGCTTGTAATGAGATGCTTTTAGGAGTATATAGCTATGTTTCGATTGTTATTGTGTTCTTACCACTTTTAGCCAATATTTTTATGGTATTGATGCACTGTTTTACGCTTTTATGATATTTATATCGAAATAAAGCTATACTGACTGATAGACTAATTCAGTGTAGGGTGCAGGAAAATAGATGACTGTCTGAAGCACTTACAAAATAACTATGGCTTAGAAATTGAGCTTCCAGGATGTGCTTGAAAGAGCAGATAGATCTACTTCAAGCCAGCTGTTTAAGCACTTCTTTTGCTTCCACTGGAGTACAGCTTTAAGTTCAAGACATCCTCCTGTGTGCACAAGACATTTTTTTTAACAAACTCCGTGCATATGCTGGCATCTCATTACATCACCACCAGGAACCTCATTCCAATCACCGTGCATATTTGGCCATTCAAAAGGCAGAGAGTGCTGCAGGCCTCCTACATCGTGAGGTATGCTCTGGATCCTTTTATTCAGTGATCAAAAGCAGCCAAGTAGTGAGCCCCTTACGATTCATTTAGACTCTTCTGCTGTGCTTTTTGTCCCACTTTGTTTTCTGTGTATGCGAATGTTCCAAAGTAACAGTTTCATGGCACAACCTCTTTGCGAAACACTAAAATAGATGAATAGATAGAATCACATACTTTAAATATTTTATGACGTTATGCTGGAAACGCACTCTAAAGTTTGCTTAAAATTTTTTAAATTGTATCTAATCCACCAGCTGGTCAATTTTATGTTGCTTTTTCTGCCTCAACCAATGATGAAGATGGACCTTCAGCCCCACACCTAGAGGCCATCATCATGCTGTGCCACAAATCACGTGGAAGAGTGTCTTGCGTACACCTCCTCATAACGTTTCACCACATTTTCACCTGAAAAATATATTACAGCCCTCCGAAAAATGCTACCGAAAGAGCAACTGATGTTTTTAGATAACACTTTATTTTGTTGTTTCATGAATAAAAAAAAGTCACACCCACTCAAATGAAGGAGGGGGTGTTCCCTCAGAAGGCTTCTCTTGTTCAGGAGCACTGGAGCCTATTTCCTTCCCTCAAAAATATTTTGATCATGTCAAACAAAGCGAAACTCAGAAGAGCACTGCCTTTATAATACTTTTGGATAGAAGAAAATCTACTCTTGACACAACTTAGTGATGACTCTGCCATAATCCTATATGGAGCCAGTGTCACAGACTGTAATATTTGGATGACAAATCACTGCTCAAATAATATGGAAGGAATAGCAGTTGTTCGCAAAATCTGTCTCTACTAAATCAGTTCTAGACTATTCCAGAATACGAATCCCTGATCTTCCAGTGATTTTCTGCACCATCTTACATATATTCATTTCTCTTTACTGCAGACCACCGCCAAGAAATCCTAAAGTCGATGACCTCTTCCTAGTTTTTTTCTTTGAGATCAAACTAAAACGTGCCTCTTCTCTATACTTGAGTATTTCATTAACCTGGTTTGAAAAACTAGAAGTGCCAGTAACACAATTTTTGCACCTCAAAACCTCATTAGTGTGACTGCCTAATATCATGTCACGTAATGTGATCATACTATAATTCAGTTTAACCTTCCACTATGTTCTCCTCCTGCCAAGGCTGCATCCACAATCTATATAACTAAAGAACATAGAAAAAAATTGGACCCTCCCTTCTTTATACCTTACTTAAATTTTACTTACCTAATAACTCGACTCAAGGAATTGACGTGCTCGACCTGCAAGGTGTTTAAGAACCCAAAAAATCTGATACAGGAGCGAACGCCACAGGACTCATCATAAAATGCAGTACTGCGGAAACCCATCTGACATATCAGACCTTTCTGGTTCCGAGGACATTGAAAGCGCTGAGTACAAGGGTCAAAGCCATCAGATACTCTTGAGCTCAGAGGTCCTTGAATCAGAGGTCTGGAAGGTGGAAATCCCATTTCAATACATCACAGAGCTAAGGACAAAAACCATGCTGTAGGAAAGTGCCTCTTTTTGGCATGGTCACCCCCACTTTTTGTCCTCTGGTACTGATGCTTTTGATTGGAAGGGCACTGGGTCCCTGCTAATTAGGCCCCAGTGCCTAGTTCCCTAAAAACTACACAAATGTTAATTGTAACTGTATTGGCAAGGACTTTAGCACCCTTTAAGGCCCTTTTGAATGGTACCCCTGGTACCCAGGGCATGGGTACTAAAGAGGGTCCATAAGGGCTGCAGCATGTATTATGGCACCCAAAGGGCCCAACACTCAAACTGCAGGTAGACTGCCATTGCAGGATGCTTGAATTGATGCAAGCCATTTCGAAAACACGACATTGCCCACTCCCTGTGTGCAACGGCCATGTACACTGCATGTACTATATGCAAGTCACCTCTAAAGCGGGCCTTTAGGGCCCTAAGGCAGGGTGCATTATATTACATGTGAGGGTACATATGCACGAGCCGATGTGCCCCTGTGATGCCTAGTTCCATTGCTAGGCATTGCAAGTGCTCAGGAAGCCATTATGAGGACAAATACTGGGCACTGGAGATTACAAGGTACCCAGCTACATGATGGCTGCACTGAGAGCAATGGTGTTTTGTATCAAACATCTTGTCTTATTAAATCTGTACTGATGCTAGATATATTGTTACACTATTCTACATCTTAATTTCGAGTCCTTTTTGGAAAAAACACTTTTTGAACATTGTTGGGGGGAATTGAATTTAACTAAAGCCTCTGTTGATTACTACTGTTAATCTGAGTCCTCATCTTGTGGACGTTCTGTAGCGTTTTTTTTTCTTTTCCTGCACCTGGCTAGTTCCCCCTCCCCTTTCGGGAGCAGGAAAGCCCGCTTTGAGCTGCCATTTTGGTGCTGCCTCGCTCTAGTGGTTGGCAGGCACCAGTACTTAATGGCCCTGCCAACGCGGACGCGCAGCTAAGACTGTAAATGTTAGGCTGCATGCCATACTGCGTCTGTTTTTAAATATTGTTGCAGTATTCTACATCTTGATTTCGAGTCCTTTTTGAAAAAAAACGCTTTTAAACATTGTTGGGGGGAATTGAATTTAACTAAAGCCTCTATTGATTACTACTGTTAACCTGAATCTGAGTTGCTTGCGCAGCGCACGGAGTACTCGTGTTGTGGATGTTACTTTAGCATTTTTTTTTCTTTTCCCGGCACCTGGTAGTTCCCCCTCCCCTTTTGGGAGGAGTAAGGTCTGCTTGGAGCTGCCATTTTGGTGTTGCAGCGCTCTAGTGGTTGGCAGGCACCAGTACTTAATGGGCCTACCAACGTGGACGCGCAGCGGATGCACCGCCGGCACGCCAAAGGCAAGCCCGTTTGTGCCTGTCCGCGGCCAGGACGCGCCTAGCACCAGGACCCCTGGTTCAAAAAGGAGCGATTTCAGAAAGTATTCAGGCAAGGAACTCCTAGATCTTAATAGTAATGTCCTGAGCATTAACTGTAGCCGCTTTAACCCAGGCAGTGCCTGTTTGCAACATACCGATCGCTGTAAATGCGGTTTTCAGCTGCCAGAAGTGCAGAAGGCAAAATCATGCCGCGCCTCGAGCACGGGCCGACTGAGAGTAGGCCTGCAGTTACAGCGACTGTGTAGGTTCGCTGTACTCTCACTAATGTTAGCTCTTTGGCCAAACATAAATATGAAGTTGCAGACCTTATCCGTAATCATCAACTGGACCTACTATTTCTCACTGAGACTTGGGCAGACGCCGCATCTGACCCTGATTTTGTGACCGCGGCCTCAGCGGGTTACCTGTGTTTTAGGTTAAACAGACCCCTTAAAACGGGGAGGATGGTTGGCCATTATTTATCGAGAAAAATTTGGAGCCCAATTTACACCTGCTTCTAGTCCACAATGTGAAGCGCTTCATTTTTCGTTAGAAATCAAGCCAAAAAAAGACATCAAGGGCCTTCTCCTATACCCCCCTCCAGGGCCTAGGAGTACTTTCACTAGTAACATTCACTTCTTTTTAGAATCCGAATTATGCTCGAATAATTTCACCATTATGGGCGATTTTAATTCCTACTTTAGAAGATGATTCAGACAAAGACACAGTAGCCCTATTAGATATACTAGGGACTATAGGTCTATCACAAAGGGTTAACACTGCAACTCACAAGGCAGGACATACTTTAGATGGAATTTTCACATCTGACCCAACCATTTTGGTTAAAGAGGTTCTATCATTATCTTGGACGGACCACTCAGCCATCTTGTTTGAATTAAAGCCCCAGAGAGGTTCCTCATATGAACATTCTAGGCCGCACCCGACAGTTTACACAGCATGGAATAAAATTGACCATGACAGACTACTCCTATACCTTAATAAATCCCAACCTACTCTCAGTTCTAATCCTGAGTTAGAAGTTAAAGAATATACAGATTGGCTGAATTCTGCTTTCTATGAGACAGTACCCACCTCAAGGGGATCAGGAAACCGGAAGATGTCCTTCGCGCCTAGGTTCTCAGAGGCATTGAGAGTAGAAAAACAAAACTGTAGAAGATTAGAGAGACGATGGAGGTCGCATTATGATGACCTGGGAAAAGAAAATTTCAAACTAGCACTGTCTAAATATAAAACCCTGTTAATAACCGAAAAAGGGGCTTTTTACACAAAACAAATCGAAATGGCCAAAACCTCCTCCAAAGAATTATTTCAGGTAGTAAACAAACTTACTACCCTACCTAGTAAAACTACTAAAATGAGCAGCCAAGCTTTCTGCGATAACATTGCAAGCATTTTTAGGGAGAAAGTTAATAATATATATGCACAATTTGAGGCAGCAATCACTAATGACCTGAATGAGGAAAGTACATTTGAGGCTTCAATCTCTAATGACCTAAATGAGGAAAGTCCTGGTTTCAACTTAGGACATTGTGTTTTCCTGCTTTTCTCTGGTCAACTGTGACCAGGTAGAAAAGTTAATTTTAGCAGCAAAATCAGGATCTCCATGGGATCCATGTCCCCCCTTCTACTTTAAAAACTATAGCTAGTATAGTAGGTACTATTCTTGCGGGCGTCTTCAATGCCATGTTTAAGGTCGGAATTTTTCCTACCTTATAAAAAGGTGCTTCTGTCCTTCCGTTACTTAAAAAAAAAACGAATTTAGATGCTTCTAACCCTAGTAACTATCGCCCTATTTCTCGTTTACCTCTGCCTGCTAAACTAGTCGAAAAATTGATGAACCAAGAGCTGGCCCAATTCATTCAGGATAACCATTTACTGGACCATACCCAATTTGGGTTCCATTCAGAACACAGCACCAAGACTGCATTAATCCAAGCCACCGAGGAGATTAGGGTGGTGATGGATAAAGGCGGGTCTGCTGCCCTAATACTCCTCAATTTATCTGCAGCTTTTGACACAGTAGATCACAGCTTGTTGAAACTGCGTCTAAAGACTTTGGGCATTAATGATTCTGCTCTCGCTCTTTTCTTTCTTTGTTTCTGGCGGATAGAACTCAGTTGGTTGCATTGGATCACTTTAAATTAGCGCCTTATATGCTGCATTGTGGGATCACATAGGGTTCCTCCATCAGCCCGACATTATTTAACATATATGTGTCTTAATTGGCACCCTTGATTCAACAATTTGGATTTAGTTTGACATCTTACGTAGACAACGCGCAAATTGTGGTCGCAGCTTTTAAAAATGAACTCTCTACCTCACGCCGCTTTCAACAGTGCATGCGGGAAATAAGTACCTGGATGAGCAAACATTGTTTAAAGCTCAATTCAGATAAAACTGAGATAATTATCTTTGCCAGTCTTTCGCCAACATGGGATGCCACTTGGTGGCCAGTTGAACTAGGGGAGTTTCCCAAACCAGTAATCAAGGCAAAACATTTGGGAATTGTACTAGACAATAAATTGACTTATGTGAACCAAATAAACACCACGGTTTCTTCCTCATTTCTCATACTTAGGAAAATAAAGAACATTCTTCCTTATCTGCCAGCCAATTCCAGGAGGACTGTTGTAACTGCACTTGTGTTATCTAATTTAGATTACTGCAATGGTTTGTACTTAAATATTCAAAGTCAACATCTAAAAAAGTGACAGATGATACAAAATGCAGCCGCAAGAGTCTTACTGGATCTGCCTAAATATCAATCAGTTTCCAAAGAAATTTGGAAACTGCACTGGCTTCCGGTGGTAAGTTGTATTAAGTTCAAGGCCTTGTGTTTGGCCTATAAAGCATTAAAAAAGGTTTTTAAGAAAGTCGGGTCCTGTATTATTTAATTGGTATCATCCTAGCAGACTGCTTCGGTCCACTGAAGCTAAGTATATGATTGTTCCCAGATTTCATAAAACCAACTGGGGTGGTCGTAGCCAGAGTTATGGAACAGCAAAACTCTGAAACACTCTTCCTTTGTACATTCGATCCTCGCATTCCTGGTCTTCCTTTAGGAAGGGCCTTAAAGCCTTGCTCTTTCAGATCTAAGCCGCTGGTCTAGTTGTGATGTGCTCTGAGATTTAGCGCCAAGACACCTCAGGGTATTCGTGCACTCATAAGTTTAAATAACATAACTTAACATTGAGACATACACCCAGAGGGCACCTTAGAGGTGCCCCCTGCAGCACTACAACTCTCCTAGTGTGTTTGCTGACTGGTATCGTCCAGCCTTCCACCACAGATGAGCTCCTGACTCCCTGCAGGGGAGAGCCCGTGCTCTGAGAGGCCAAGAACAATGCCTGCTTGACAGAAGGTGTTCTTACCTCTTCCTGCAGGATGGCTAGCAATTTAGTATATCAAGTCCAGAGGCTTCAAAGCCTCTGCCGCCTTTGACATGCAACCCCAGCTTCCCCCAAGACCTGAGGAACGCTACCCCCGCCCTGGGGCCCATTTGGCACCACAGCAGGCGGAAATGAGTTTTTCAAAAGGCGTGTTTCAACCACAGGCCAGCCACACTTCTAAGGTGGGCTACCTGAAATGAACGGCCAAAGTAGGTTTTCACCATCTTGGTGAAATAGGGACTTCTGGTTCAGGATTATGCCTACTCCTCACAGGAAGTGGTCATATAGGGGTTGTAGTCGCCCTAGGAGTAGGTAGCCCATTGGCTACTACCTCGTATTCCCCTAAACACCACGTCCACAGATTCGACTTCCAGGGAAGTGAAAGAGGACAAAGAAGGGATGACATCGCGAGAACCAAGGACTTGCAAAGAATCTGGCTCCAAATCCTGCCTTGCTGCTTGCTCTTTAACAGTTGCAATGACCCAACTTGTCCTGCAACTGTGCATCCTTCCCAACTTTTGGAGAACTGTCCAGCACTTCGACAAACAACTATCATCTCCCTTGGGGGTGGAGGAGCCACCCCTCTGCATCCACAGGTACTGATCTCATCTTTCTGGTTCACTGTGTTGCTGGCCATCGGGCCCACTGAGGGAGCATCACGTGAGGAGGCCTTCGGGGCTCTAGGAGGTTCACCCCATCTCCTAGCCGAGTGTTGAGACACTAGACCCTCGAGGAGCTCCCCTGCACCAATACCCTGAATATTGGGGCTCTTGCACCAGCCAATGCTTGTTTCGCTTCCAGCTCTCTGCAGGTATACAGACATCCATCAGAGCCTCAAACACAAGTGGCCAGCCAGCCAAGCACTCCTGCACCTGAGATCCCCAGCCCGGGTCCACGAATTCTGACTGCTTCCGCTATGGCCTAGGGGTCCCCATGACCTGAGCCCTCCTTTGGTTTCTCCCGCACTTGCCCCCCGAGTCCACCCTTGCAGCCTTTGTTTCAGGTCCCATTGACTTTAACGGTGTAGCATTCAAGGTTACATCCCGACCAGCCCCTCTGCACCCGGACACACCAGGGCAAGCAGGTAAAGTGAAACTTCTGTTGGGACTTTGGACCTTGGCTCCCAAGCACCTTAATTCCTAAAGGGCACCTCTGAACTCAGCTTGCAAATGTTTGCTAGATGTGTGTTTCGCCCATAGGATAACATTGTAGCGTTCGAGGCGCATGCCTCAAAAACTGTTATATGAGCTATTTTCTATTTCCTTCTAAAATCCATATCTTTGCTTGTACTAAAGTTATTCTAAAGATCTTGGTGTCTAAATTCTTATAAAATTTGTTTTACTGCTATAAATTGTTCTTGGATTTCTTATTTAGTGTGTGAACCATTTATCAACTGTGTGTGTGCAACAAATGCTTAACACTTCCCTCTGATGAAGCCTAAGCTGCTCAACCACAATACCACAAAGAGAGCACTTTGGATTGTTAAAATGAGCCCTGTAAAGCACATGAGGGTCGTCTGGACTTCTTGCATGGTGTGCCCTTACATTGGCATTACAATATAAAAAGCCACCTTCCTACACATGCAAAGGGCCACTATTTCTCCACACTCATTTGGGGATCAAACCTCCGGGGGACCAAACTTGAATGAAGTCTCACACTGTGGTTGAGCACCGCTCTCAAGGAAGTCTGGCTTTGAGCCCAGAGATAAGTCACATGAGACACCGACCTGCTGGTTCATCTCCTGGCTGCAAGACCTCTTGCTGGCCAGACTCACTCAGCTCCAAGAAAGCCTTTTGAGAAGGGCTCAGATCCACCGATTCCAGCTTGGCCCAGGTCTCTAAAATGCCATCCTCAGAGTTGAAATTAGCTGTGAGGCTGAATCCGAAACTAACCCCGTGGCTGTCTCTGAGAAAGGTCTGGACGCTGAGATCAGAGTCTCTGAGCCGAGTTAACCCCCAAGTGCCATTGATCTCCCACAAGTGTATGATGTTAGGCAGCATAACATATTCATACCCCTTTCACAGGGAAGACTCTCTCTCGTCCAGCCCCTCAGAAGGACACTCATACACCACAGTGGGCACTATGGAGAAAGAGGCCTTGAAGGAGTAAATATTCTCTCTGGTTTAAAGAATTGTAGAGACAAGGCTACTAGCCCTCCCTTACAACTTCCTCCTGACATTCCCAATCCTCCGCCATGACCACAAGCACCACCACCTTCTCCATCAACTTAGCAGTTGGACCTCTGATATGCAACAGACTCTGATCAAGGGAGTCTCTATAATAGCAGGACCCATATATAGAGCCTCAGCCTGCTGGGATTGGAGATGAACCTTGGAAGGATTACCATGTAGACCCACAGGATGATGCTCACCTATGGCCCCTATCCTGTTAAAAACGACCCTCCTTCTGATAAGGAGAGCTAAAAGATTGATGCTGCAAATGTAGGAAACTGGAATTTTGTTGCAGGTGTCCCCACCACTTTCTGCCCCCATTTGAACTACTAGACGCTGGTTTTAAAAAAAACTCTTTTTATTAAACAATTGCTCAGATTACATTTGCATATATCATACAGGGGATAAACATACATCAACACTTTATACCCGCCCTTTCCCAAACACCCATGTCTCTGATGAATCGTAGAACCCAATGGCCTTATTTTATATACCTACACTGCCTCATCTCCCTATCCCCCCTACCTTCCCTTTTAGTGGCCTCTAACTCGCTCCACTTACCCCAGACTTTGTTCAATTTCTGTGAACATCCTCTACTTTTATAGACTACTTTTTCTGCCCCGGAGCACCAATCCAAGTTTGCCTCCCATTCCCCTAGGTCCGGTATCTGACGCATCCCCCATTTTTTAACTATATTCCTTTTTGCCACCATTGCTGCTACTTTCAACCATATTAGTGTGTACTTTGACCAGTTTTCCTCTCCTGTGACACAGAGTATTAGCCATCTCGGGTCTGTTGGTAGCTCTACACTGGTGACTTTAGTCATGACTCTCGTCACCTCTCTCCAGAAGATTTGGATAGCTTTGCATTCCCAAAGGATGTAGAAGAAGGAACCTATTTCCCCGCATCACCTCACACAATATCTAGACTCTAGCAGTGATCTGGATTCTTAGGATCTATGGCGTATACGCAATTTGATCAGACGAAACCTGGCCCTTATAGCTACCTCCCGTGGGCTCTGCACTGCCTCTTCCCAGTAATCGTCCTCCAAAAGTCCTAAATCTGTCTCCCATGCCACCCTCAAGGGATCTATTGGGTTGGATGAGTTGTACATTATTTTCTTGTATGTTAGTGAGGTGGCTTGTGCCGTCATCGGGTCCATCAGTAATCTATCTTCTAATGGTGAATAGTCAGGTAGAGTATCCCCCTCCCTGAGGTATTGGGGCATAGCATGGTTTAATTGCATGTATCGATATCGTTCTGTTTCTACCATTTCGTATTCCTTTTGTAGGTCTTATAAATGCCAGTCATTCACTACTATTAATTGTGAGGCCCAGAAGTACTTATTTAAGTCCGGGACTGCCAATCCCCCCTCATAGGTTCCTCTCTGGAGCTTACCAAGTGCAATTCTAGAGCTTCCTCCGTCCCATAAGAGTTTTCAAACTTCGCTATTTATATCCTGGAATACCTTCTTAGGTATTTTATATGGGGTGTTCTGTAACACATATAGCAACTGAGGCAGGGACATCATTTTTAAAATAACTGCCCTGCCCATCAGGGAGACCGGTAATTTTCGCCAATGTTTAACATTATTTCCTAGCCTTTTTATTTGGGGGACGCTGGTTTTAAACTCTTGATAGTGCACTGGGACCCTGCTAGCCATGCCAGTGCTCTTTCCCTAAAAACAAGATAGATGTCTAATTGTAACCTAGTTGGCAAAGACTTTAGCACCCCTCTAAGTCACTAGTAAATGTTACCTCTGTACCTAGGGCATGAGTGCTAAAGAGTGTCCCTAAGGGCTGCAGCATGTATTATCAATCAATCAGTACTTGTAAAGAGCAGCTCATCACCCATGAGGGAATCTAGGTGCTAGGTAGCTGGGCAAATTCAATAAGCCAGGTCTTGAGTCTCTTCCTGAAGTCCGTCAGCGAGGGGGATGTTCAGAGGTAGAAGGGGAGGGTGTTACAGGACTTGGCAGTGAGATGGGTGAAGGAGCTGCATTCGCTGTGGCTACAGTGGATGCGTAGACTCTGTACGAGGGAGGCGGAGCAAAGGGTTCTGGATGGTTGGGGGACGTTCAGGCTGGTTCCTGGTCATGGAGTGCTTTGTAGGCATGCCAGTGTCTTGAATTGGCATCTTTTCTTGACTGGGAGCCAGTGGAGGTTCCTCAGGCGTGGGGTGATGTGGGTCCGTTTGGGCAGGTTGAGGATCAGTCTGGTCGCAGAATTCTGTATCGTCTAGAGCCTTCTCATGAGTTCGATGGTTCCTTCGTACAGTGCGTTGCCGTAGTCCAGTCATCTGGTGATTAAAGCTTGTGGGACTGTTTTTCAGGTGCTGCTAGGGAGCCATTTGAAGTTTCTTCGGAGCTTGCAGAGTGTGGAAGCAGATTGTGCTGATCTGTCTTTTCATGGTGAATTTGCTGTCCAGATTGATGCCGAAGTTGCAGGCGTGGGCTTTCAGTGTGGTAGTGGGTCCAAGTGTGGCAGGCCACCAGGTGTCGTTCCAGTGGGAGAAGTGGTTGCCAAAGATCAGCTCTTTGATCTTGTCAGTGTTGACCTTCAGACAGTTGGCCTTCAACCAGTCTGCGACATTCTTCATGCAGTTGTGGAAGTTGGTCTTGGTGGTGGTGGGGTCTGCTGAGAGAGAGAGGATGAGCTGGTATCATCGTAGGATATGAAGTTGAGATCGTGGCTTCTGACGATGTTGGCTAGAGGTGAAATGTAGGTGCTGAAGAGGGATGAACCTTGAGCGAAGCTGCAGATGGTGCTCTTGGGTTCCGAGGTGAAGGGAGGTAGGCAGATTCTCTATGTATGTCCAGTGAGGAGTGATGCAATCCATCTGAGTGCATCCCCCTTGATCTCGGTCTTATGCAGTCTCTTGATGAGTGTGTAGTGGGATACGGTGTTGAACGCTGCAGAGAGGTCAATGAGGATGAAGGCCGCCAATTTTCTCCTGTCAAGTAGGGTATGGATGTCGTCCGTGACGGCGATCAGGGTAGTCTCTGTGCTGCGGTTGGCACGGAAACAGGATTGGGAGGCATCTATTAGGTTGTTCCTCTCCAGGTGCTCAGTGAGCTGCAGATTGACTTTTGTGGGAAAAGGGAGCAGCGAGATGGGGCAGTAGCTCTGGAGTTTGCTCGGGTCAGCAGAGGGTTTCTTGAGGAGAGGTTTGACTTCTGCGTGTTTCCATGCGTCGGGAAAGGTGGCTGTGGCGATGGATGCGTTGAGGATGGTGGTGAGTTGGTGGCTGATCTCCTTGCTTCCTAGGTTGAAGAGACGATGGGGGCAGGGGTCCATGAGTGCTCCCGAGTGGATGGAGTTCATGATGGATGTGGTGTTAAGTGTGGTGAGTTGTTCCCATGCTGTGAGTTGATGGTCGGGGGAGGCTTCCTTTGGAGAGAAGAGGCTGTAGAGGTCGTGGGTTGGGGCTCGAAGTCCCTTTAGATGGTGGATATCTTGTTGCGGAAGTCATTCAGTAGAGCGTTGCAGAGTTCCTGGGAAGGAGGAATTGTGTTCTCATGGCCGTTGGGCAGGAAAACTCTCTGACGATGGTGAAGAGTTCCTTGGTGTAGTTGGAGCTTGCCTCGATGTGGTCTGCAAGGGCGTCGTTTTTCGCGTTTTTGAGTCGGTGGTATTAGTTGAGTGCTGTCTTGAAGGTGGCTCGGTCTGTAGTGTCTCTGCTGGTTCGCCATCTTCTCTCCAGTTGTTTGCATCTAAGTTTCATTGAATTGAGTTCTGGCATGTACTAGCTGGCTTGTTTGGTGGATCTGCGGGTTTTGGCAGGTTTGATGGGGCAACTAGGTTGGCAGCGTTGGTGATCAAGGTGTTGAGGTTCTGGACTGCTTACTCCAGTTTGGGTGCGGGTTGGGCTGGATGGTGTTGAGGGCTTCCATCCATTGGGTCTGTGTCACTTTGCTCCAGTTGCGGATGGGGGGGGGGGGTTGGATGGCGTTGCACGGTGGTCCTGCAATGGTGAAGTGGACGAACGAGTGGTCGGTCCAGGTGTGCTCTGTTGCATGGCTGTATTTGACTCTGTCACTCGATGTGTCCTGCTCTATGTATAGGGTCTGTGACTAGCTGGATAAAGCCAATGTTGTCCAGCCGTTCCAGAAGGTTGGCGGAGTTAGTGTCTGTGGGGTCGTCCAGGTGTAAGTTGAGATCTCAAAGAAAGAAAGATGTAGTGCTTGGACTTGATGGCCAGTGGAGTGATGAAGTCTGTGATGCCACCATCAGGGACCCACAAACAAATTGCATGCAGACTGCATTTTGAAAACACAACATGGCACACTCCTGTGTGCCATGCCATGTTACACTGCATATGCTATATGTAAGTCACCCCTACAGCAGGCCTTGGAGCCCTAAGGCAGGGTGCAGTATATCATATGTGAGGGCACACCTGCATGAGCAGATAAGCCCCTGTGATGTCTAGTTCCATTACAAGATATTGCAAGTGATCAGGCAGCTGTCTTAAGGACATGTACTGGGCACTGGTCATTACAAGTTACCCAGCTACATGATGGCTGCACTGAAACCAATGGTGTTTGGGGCTACAATCCCAGCAGGTGCCACAATCCCAGCCTCCTGGAAAGGGTCTGTCATTTCATCAATATTTAAAGGCAGCAAGTCAATACCTGAAAACTACAGACTTATAGCCCTTATCGATAACGAGGCGAAGTACTACGCAAGCGTTTTACTGAAGCGACTCCTTGACAGGGCTAACACCACTTCAGTCATCATCAATCAATCAATCAATCAATCATGTCACTTATAAAGCGCACTACATACCCGCGAGGGTCTCAAGGCGCTGGGGGAAGAGGGGGGTGGTGCTGCTACTGATCGAAGAGCCAGGTCTTGAGGAGTCTTCTGAAGGCCAGTAGGTCTTGGGTCTGTCGGAGGTTGGTGGGGAGGGTGTTCCAGGTCTTGGCGGCGAGGTGGGAGAAGGATCTGCCGCCGGCGGTCGTTTTCCGGATGCGGGGGACTGTGGCGAGGGCGAGGCTGGTCGAGCGGAGCTGGCGGGTGGGGGTGTAGAAGCTGAGTCGTCTGTTGAGGTAGGCTGGTCCGGAGTTGTGGAGTGCTTTGTGTGCGTGGGTGAGGAGCTTGAAGGTTATCCTCTTGTTGACAGGGAGCCAGTGCAGGTCTCTCAGGTGGGGTGTGATGTGGCTGCGTCGGGGGATGTCGAGGATAAGACGTGCAGAGGCGTTCTGGATGTGTTGCAGCCGTCTCAGGAGCTTAGCCGTCGTTCCTGCGTAGAGGGCGTTTCCGTAGTCCAGCCTGCTGGTGACGAGGGCCTGGGTGACTGTTTTTCTTGTTTCGGTGGGGATCCACTTGAAGATCCTGTGGAGCATTCGGAGGATGTTGAAGCAGGATGAGGAAACGGCGTTGACCTGCTTAGTCATGGAGAGGGTGGGGTCGAGGATGACCCCTAGGTTGCGTACGTGGTCGGTGGGTGGCGGGGCTGTTCCCAGTGATGTTGGCCACCAGGAGTCGTCCCAGGCTGAAGGGTTGGAACCAAGGATGAGGACCTCCGTCTTGTCCGAGTTCAGCTTCAGGCGGCTGGTCCTCATCCATTCGGCGACGGCCTTCATTCCTTCATGGAGGTGGGCTTTGGCGGTGTGAGGGTCTTTGGTGAGGGAGAGGATCAGCTGGGTGTCGTCGGCGTAGGAGATGATGTTGAGGTTGTGCTGTCGGGCGACGTGGGCGAGGGGTGCCATGTAGATGTTGAACAGCGTTGGGCTGAGGGAGGAGCCTTGGGGTACGCCGCAGATGATCTTGGTGGCCTTGGATCGGAAGGGGGCGAGGCGGACGCTTTGTGTTCTGCCGGAAAGGAAGGATGTGGTCCAGTCCAGGGCCTTCTCTTGGATCCCGGCGTCGTGAAGGCGTGTTCGTAGGTTGTGGTGGCAGACCGTGTCGAAGGCGGCTGATAGGTCCAGGAGGATGAGGGCTGCTGTTTCTCCGTTGTCTAGCAGGGTCCTGATGTCATCGGTGGCGGCGATGAGGGCGGTTTCGGTGCTGTGGTTACTGCGGAAGCCGGACTGGGAAGGGTCCAGGATGTTGTTCTCCTCGAGGTAGCGGGTCAGTTGTTTGTTGACGATTTTCTCGGTGACCTTCGCGGGGAACGGGAGCAGAGAGATGGGTCGGAAGTTCTTGAGGTCCTTGGGGTCTGCCTTGGGTTTCTTGAGTAAGGCGGTGATCTCGGCGTGCTTCCAGCTTTCCGGGAAGGTTGCTGTCTCGAAGGAGATGTTGATTATTTTCCGGAGATGGGGCGCGACGGCTGTACTGGCTTTGTTGAAGATGTGGTGAGGGCACGGGTCTAGCGGTGAACCGGAGTGGATGGTGTTCATGATCTCGCTGGTGTCCTCGTCGTTGATGTTGGTCCAGGAGAGCAGGCGGTTGGTGGTTGTGGGGGCAGTGGTCTCGGTGGTTGCCGGGGCGGTCGTGGTGTTGAAGCTGTCGTGGATGTCGGCGATTTTGCGGTGGAAGAAGGTGGCCAGTGAGTCGCACAGGTATCGCGACGGCTGGATGTCGTTGGTGTTGGGGTTGGAGAGTTCCTTCACGATGTTGAAGAGCTCTTTGCTGTTGTGTGCGTTGTTGTCTAGGCGGTCTTTGAGTGAGGCCCTTTTGGCGGATCTGATGAGGTGATGGTGACTGCGGGTGGCGCTCTTGTGGGCGGCGTAGCTGTCCGCTGTCCGTTCGTGGAGCCAGATCTTCTCCAGTTTTCGGCATGTTCGTTTGGAGGCCTGGAGGTCTTCGGTGAACCAGGTGGCTTTCTTGCTGGTGTGGCTGTTGGGCGGATTCTTGAGCGGGGCGAGGGTGTTGGCGCAGTCGTCGATCCACTGTCTGAGGTTGCGGGCGGCGGTGTCGGGGTCGGAGGGTTCGGGCGGGTGGGCTCAGGGCGAGGGTTGTGGTTAGCTGGTCTTCCGTGACTGCTCCAGCAGCGGCGAGGCATTTGTTCGGTGCGGTGGTGCGTGGTGGGCTTCCTGTAGGTGAAGTGGATGCAGTGGTGGTCAGTCCAGTGGGGTTCGGAGGTGTGGTTGAAGGAGACGTGTGGGCTTGCGGAAAAGATGGAGTCTAGCGTGTGGCCGGCGGCGTGGGTGGGTGTAGTCACGAGCTGTCTGAGTCCGAGGGTGGCGAGGTTGTCGATCAGGGTGGTGGAGTTGGTGTCCTTGTTGTTCTCGAGGTGGAAGTTCAGGTCCCCGAGGAGGATGTAGTCCGTGGAGGCGATGGCGTGTGTGCTGACGAAGTCAGCGATGGAATCGCTGAACTGTGGTCGGAGTCCGGGGGTCTGTAGATGAGGGTTCCTCTGAGGGTGGTGTTGGGATCGGTGTGGATCTGGAAGTGCATGTGTTCGGCGGTGCTGAGGGTGTCGTCGGTGTTGGTTGAGACTCTGAGGGTGTTCCTGTGGACGATGGCGATGCCTCCTCCGACTCCGTTGGTGCGGTCCCTGCGGGTGATCTTGTATCCGTCCGGGATGGCAATGGCGATGTCGGGGGCTGAAGCGGGATTCAGCCAGGTCTCCGTCAGGAATGCGACGTCTGGGGAGGTTGAGTCGAGAAGGTCCCAGAGTTCGATGGCGTGTTTGCGGGCGGAGCGGGTGTTGAGGAGGATGCATCTGAGGTAGTTGGGTTCTTTCCTGGGCGGTGGTTTGGCGGGGCGGGTGCTGGCGAAGCTGCAGTTCCGGCAGGTGAAGGGCCCTTGGGTGCGCTTCGGGGTGGCCTGGTAGCAGGCGTGATCTTTTCCGGGGTTGAGTGTGTGGAGGGTGCTGGCGTCGTATCGGCGTCTGTTGATGTGGCGGGTGCGGGGGATGCCCGGACCAGGGGGTCTGGTGCTGGGCGCGGTCACGGCACAGACGGGCTTGCCTTCGGCGCAGCGGCCGCCATAAATGGGGAGGTGGGAGGGAGGAGCAGGGAATGGGGCAGCGAATGGGCAGTGAGGGGGCGGGGCCGCAGGGGCGCAGCGGCGGGAAACAGGCACAGAAGGGAAAACGAGCACAATCAGGGCATCAAGGGGGCACAGAAAGGAAAAAAACGAGCACAATCAGGGGCAGCAAGGGGGCACAGAAGGAAAAAAACGAGCACAATCAGGGGCAGCAAGGGGGCACAGAAAGGAAAAACGAGCACAATCAGGGGCAGCAAGGGGGCACAGAAAGGAAAACGAGCACAATCAGGGGCAGCAAGGGGGGCACAGAAAGGAAAAACGAGCACAATCAGGGGCAGCAAGGGGGCACAGAAAGGAAAAACGAGCACAATCAGGGGCAGCAAGGGGGGCACAGAAAGGAAAAAATGAGCACAATCAGGGGCAGCAAGGGGGCACAGAAAGGAAAAAAACGAGCACAATCAGGGGCAGCAAGGGGGCACAGAAAGGAAAAAACTAGCACAATGAGGGGCAGCAAGGGGGCACAGAAAGGAAAAACGAGCACAATCAGGGGCAGCAAGGGGGGCACAGAAAGGAAAAAACGAGCACAATCGGGGGCAGCAAGGGGGCACAGAAAGAAAAAACGAGCACAATCAGGGGCAGCAAGGGGGTACAGAAAGGAAAAACGAGCACAATCAGGGGCAGCAAGGGGGCACAGAAAGGAAAAACGAGCACAATCAGGGGCAGCAGCAGGGCACACAGACGGAGCTGTGTGGTGGGGAGCGACCTACCAGTCAAGGTCAGGGGTCGCTCTCTTCACCACGCAGCGGCCGCCATAAATGGGGAGGTGGGAGGGAGGAGCAGGGAATGGGGCAGCGAATGGGCAGTGAGGGGGCGGGGCCGCAGGGCGCAGCGGCGGGAAACAGGCACAGAAGGGAAAACGAGCACAATCAGGGCATCAAGGGGGCACAGAAAGGAAAAAAACGAGCACAATCAGGGGCAGCAAGGGGGCACAGAAAGGAAAAACGAGCACAATCAGGGGCAGCAAGGGGGCACAGAAAGGAAAAACGAGCACAATCAGGGGCAGCAAGGGGGCACAGAAAGGAAAAAACGAGCACAATCAGGGGCAGCAAGGGGGCACAGAAAGGAAAAACGAGCACAATCCGGGGCAGCAAGGGGGGCACAGAAAGGAAAAAAATGAGCACAATCAGGGGCAGCAAGGGGGCACAGAAAGGAAAAACGAGCACAATCCGGGGCAGCAAGGGGGGCACAGAAAGGAAAAACGAGCACAATCAGGGGCAGCAAGGGGGCACAGAAAGGGAAAAAACGAGCACAATCAGGGTCAGCAAGGGGGCACAGAAAGGAAAAAAACTAGCACAATGAGGGGCAGCAAGGGGGCACAGAAAGGAAAAACGAGCACAATCAGGGGCAGCAAGGGGGGCACAGAAAGGAAAAAACGAGCACAATCAGGGGCAGCAAGGGGGCACAGAAAGGAAAAACGAGCACAATCAGGGGCAGCAAGGGGGGCACAGAAAGGAAAAAACGAGCACAATCAGGGGCAGCAAGGGGGCACAGAAAGGAAAAACGAGCACAATCGGGGGCAGCAGCAGGGCACACAGACGGAGCTGTGTGGTGGGGGAGCGACCTACCAGTCATGACCAATCAGACCGGGTTCACACAAAAATCTGGAACTCTGACGAACATCATGGCACTGACCCTGCTGCTTGAAGTCTCAAAATCAACCAAGCAATCAATCTATCTATGTTTCATAGATTATCAAGCCGCCTTCGACTGTCATACCTGCTCTGGAGCAAGTTAAAGAACTGGGGTGTACCACCAACGCTTCTAAGAGTAATCGAAAATCTATACACAGACACTTGCGTCAGAATAAAGCTGGGAAATGGGGCTAATCTTTCTAAAGCCATCTCAACATCCAGTGGGCTTAAGCAGGGATGTGTCTTGGCCCCGTTTCTTTTTAATCGATTCCTTGCAGACCTCCCTCCAGCGCTAGCATAGATAAATTCTCACGCCCCGAAACTCAGCACTATTCCTCTTTCAAATTTGCTGTATGCTGATGATCTGGTTTTGCTCCGCCATAGCAAGCTCTTCTGAATGCCACCCACGATGACTCGTCAAAAAAACGCTCTGACAATCAACACCAAGAAAAACAAAATCATGAACTGCTGCAGAAGAACGGGTTGTAAAATGTGGTGGTTCCTCGATTGCACAAAGGTTGAAGAAGTTACAGAATACAAATACCTTGGTCTAACATTCGACAACAAAGCAAACTTCAAACCATACAGGGAGGTAATAAAGAGGAAAGGGCTTGCCCTGGTAGGGGGCCTCAGTATACTCTTCAGGAACCTGAATGGGCCATTGTTCAGCCCCATCTTGGAAGTAGCCAGGGCGAAGATCGTTCCAACTCTGGCATACGGAAGCAAAGCCTTCTTAGAGAGGGCCTCAACTACTCTGGACAATACTTTTATTAAAATCTACAGGAGAATTTTCCAACTACCCAGATATACCTTCACCGCCCATATCAGGCTATAACTTGGTTTAGTCAATCAAACGTTAGCCAGAAGAGCAGCTTTTGTCAACTTGTGCTACAGATTCCAGTTAGACAAAAGGGGCACCATAAATTACAAAACCTGGCTCTAAATCAACAAACCCTGTTCAGCAGCTGGGAAATAACTTAAAGATTCCATTGCTCACCTCGGGCTAGCTCAGGTATGGTCCACAATGCCCACCATCGAGTCGTTTCGAAGGACAACCAGCAAAATGTCGAAACAAATTTCATCCCCAAAGGACAAGGCTTCTTTGGAGAGCCGCTCCCATGCATCGATGGTCCTAATCAGTTACACACTGCTCAAACCACAACCATACTTGGAGGAAGCCTTCAGCAGCAGGATCAAGGGAGCCTACCTAAAATATCGATTTGGTGTCCTCCCTACCAATATGCATGCAGCACCCTGGCTAAGGGCAGCTGGAAAAGCTCCCTGCAGGCTTTGTGGCCAACCAAAGGAAGACACGACCCACACCTTTGCCTCTGCAATTCCACTCTAAACTTGCGCCGTCGCTGGCTCAGGGTCTTCTGGTACTAGACCAGGATCAGATCCTGTAGACAAGTAATAATAGCATTTTTAAATTCTGGGGACCCTTGTGCAATCGCCCAAACAATAAAATATCTACAGGGAGTTGACCAGGTCTTAAAGTCCCTTATCAGTCTGCACAGCTCACACAGCAGTGACCGCTGGTCTTCACCAGGGACTGGGCAGGAGTGCATTGCCCTTTAAAACACTGTACTGCATTTGAATCTCCGGCTGACACACAGTACTTGTACTCTAGTCATCATTTGCACAGGCCTCTCCCCTGCACAATGACATTTTTCCACCTGCACCATTTGAATCCCAATTGCTTATGCAGAGCCAACTGCAAAAAAAAAAAATTCTCACAGGTCTCGCCTCCTCTTACTCGCATAAAGCAGGACTCAATTTTACAGTAGGGACACCGATCCACAAGCCTTGAGAAGTTCTTATTTTAACAATTTTAATGAATTCCATTGGTTAAAGTATTTCATATTGAAGCGGTTTTATTTATTTAAAAAAAAAAAAAAATTATTGAGAGTTTTATATAGCGCAAACTCGACCCAGAGGTATCGGAGCGCTTTACATGAGCACCAGTTACGTTACAGACGGACACATTCATTTTTGGTAGGCATGGGGAGATTAAGTGATTTGCCCAGAATTACAGGAGGTTGAGCGTCCCTGCCGAGACTCAAACCTGGTTCCCCAGCTTCGAGATCGACACTCTAGCCGTTAGGCCACATCCTCTCCATTATTAATTCTTACAATTAATTCTTACAATCAAGCTTTCACAAATTGGATGACTCTAGAGCTAGTTCTGACATTTTACACCTCCCCCTAGCTCAGTGGGAATTAACACATTGTGAAATGCTCTTCTATTGTAAAGTTTACACCAGGTTCTGTATTTTATCCTTGTAGAACACAGCACAGTACCTTTTAACATATTAGGTCTACACCAGATCCAGCACTCCAGCCTGATTTTTCTATTCTGGAAATGCTGCTAGATGTAACCAAATCCTATTATTTACCCTCAGGAATTTAGGCTAAAATTGTTGCATTGTTTAAAATACTTATGTTGAAGTTGATTCATGATATTCATGTCCACTGGAAAAGCCACTTGCATTTTATATGGGTAGGCATACTAAGGTTTGCCATACTTTTATGTCTTATTGCACACTTTTTAAATTATGTTATTGGCACTTTAACGGAATTGATTGTCTAAATAAAGTATTTTTCAAATAAAATATAGCAATGGTGTTTAGTTTCAAACACCTTATCTTAATAAATCTGTACTGATACCAGTACTAGATGTATTATGCCATGCACCCAGAGGGCACCTTAGAGGTGCCCACAAAAAACCTACTAGTCCTCTAGTGCGCTGGCTGACTGGTATCACCAAGCCTGCCACCACAGATGTGTTTCTGACCCCTGTAGGTGAGAGCCCGTGCTCTCAGAGGTCAGAAACAATGCCTGCTCTTGCGGAAGGTGATCACACCTCCTCCAGCAGGATGGCTAGTGAATTAGCATGTCATGGCCAGAGGCTTCAAAGCCTCTGCCACCCTTGATATGCAACAGCGCCTCCCCCCTATACATGGGGAACGCTGCCCCCTGCCCTCGGGCCTATTTAGTACCAGAGCAGGTGGGAAATTAGTTAGAAGGTCTGCCACACTTTCAGGCTAGGCACACTCCTAAGGTGGGCCACCTGAAGTGGACAGCCAAGAAGAGGTTTCAAACTTTTGAATTTGGTACAACTAGGCTCTCTGGGTCAGGATTATGTCCACTCTCCACAGGAAGTGGTCAAATAGGGGGTGTAGTCACCCCAAGGGTAGGTAGCCCATTGGCCTCTACCCTACACACCCCTAAATTCAGTATTTATGGGTCCCACTGACACCAGGAAATTGGATCTCTGTACTGGCAACCGAACGAAGTGCAAAGAAGAGCTGAACTCGTGAGAACAGAGATCTTACACCGAGATTGGCGCCAAACCTTGCCTGGCTGCTTGCAATGCGACAATGACAAAGACTGACTCGTCCAGAAACTGAACAGCCTCTCCAAACCATTGGAGGACTGTTCGTACCTTCAACAACTAGGCAGCATCTCCCTTGGGGTGGAGGAGCCATCCCCTTGCATCTGCAGGCACCAACCTGCATCAACCCGGTACGTCATCTTGCTGGCCATCGGGCCCACCGAGGGAGCAATTCGCTAGGAAGAGGTTGTTGTGAGTCCAGGAGGTCAGCCTAGTTGCTCTCAGCAAGTCTCGAGCTGCTGACAACTCGCAGTGCCTCTCAGCGCCAATACCCCGGGTACCGGAGCCCTTGCACCTACCAAGGCTTGTTGCATGTCTAGTCTGGACACCGCCGACACCGACCTGCCGTCGAGGGACTTCAGGATCCACAAGGTCAGCACAGAGAGTGGCCCTGCTGTCCTGTTTTCTCTCCCTGTCAAGGTTGACAAAGCCAAGTGGGAGCCTGTAACTATAGCGACCCTCTGGACAAAACACCTTGGCACCCGAGCCCCCCAGCCCAGGTTCTAGTGAACCAGCCGTGACCCTGTGCTCCAGAGACTCTCAAAAGTCGAGCCCTTCTTTGGGTTCTGCAGGACTTGTCCCCACTTGCAGCCTTTCTTTTACAGATACTGTTGCAATTGACTTTACCATGTAAAGCTTGAGGCTGCCAACGCGACCAGCACCTCTGCACCCGTACTCACCAGGGCAGGTAAAACCAAACTGCTGGTGGTTTCTTATTCCTTGACCCCTAAGCACCTTAAGTCCCAAAAGGTACCCTCATGAACCGCTTGCAAGTATATGTATGCAGTGTATATTTCTCCCATATGATAACATTGCCTCGTTTGAGGCTCATACCTCAGAAATTTTATTTAACTGTATTTTGTATTTCTACAAAAATCTATAACTCCGAAAGTACTTACCTAATTCAGATGAACTTGTGGTCTAAAATTACTTAATAATCCTTGTTAATTTTTGTACATTTGTCTCAAATTTCTTCTTGAGTGTGTCTGTTATTGACTCTGTGTGCACAAAAAAATGCTTAACACTACCCTCTGATAAGCCTAAACAGCTCGACCACACTACCACAAATAGAGCACTTGGGATTATTAATTTAAGCCCTGTAAATCAATAAGGGTTGCCTGTACTTTTTTCATGTTGTGCCCTTACATTGGCACTACCACATAAAAAGCCAGCTTCCTACATTGGTGGATCAGCGGTGGGGTACACAGACTTTGCATATGCTGATTCCACTTTATCAATAGGTGATTCCACAAAGAAATCCACAATAAGCATTAGTTTTAAAAAAAATGACATTTCTTGAATTACATTTTTTCTAAATGTTCAAATCTGAACTGCTAGGGCCTTGGGTTAAGTCCCTTAGTCCATAGTTTTAGAGATTTAAAAACTATACTAGTCAGTTGGGCCTTAAAAGGTCTTTTAGAATTTTTTGCCGATTTTTTAAAAAGGTCTCAGCTGTGCTGAAAATGTCTAGCCCAGAGGACACAGTCCCGGAGCTCAACCTGACCCCTTATCTGCAACTTAGTATGAAGCAGTTAAGGAACCTCTGTACAGCCAGCAAAATCAAAATTGGATCAAGCCGTACAAAAGCACAGTTCCAGGAGCTCTTTGCAGAGTTTGATAAAACCCATTTAAATGAGCATCCTGACACCCCTCTTGAGGAGGAGGTGGACAGGGACCATGACAGTGGGGGCAGTACTCTTGTAGACTGTCCCCCTAAACTCCCTAGAGAGGGTGATGAAGTACTCCCTCACATCTACCCTAAAACTGTACCTAGAGTGTTTTCTCCTACTGTGGGTAAGTCAGGCAACTCAAGGTTCAGAGAAGAACTAGATGAAGAAGCAGTTCTTGAGAGGCTAGCCAGAAGAGCACCCCTTGAAGCCAAAATCCTGGATATAGAGAAAGAAAGGGCTGAGATGAGTCTAGAACCCATGAGTGGAGGCAGCAACCAATTAAATAGGGATTTTTATATACTTTTTAACACCAAGAACTTCGTAATTGGGTACGTACTTTTCGAGATATTAATTTTTACAGGTAAGTAAAAATGTAACACAAGTGCGTTTACGCTGTAATGCTTTCCTATGGAGAAAGAAATATATACTGCATACAGGTAGTTGCAGTCAAATCTCAGGGTATTCTTTAGGTCTTAAGGTGGTAGGGGGTCAAGGTTGCAAGATCCTCCAGCAGTTTGGGTTTACCTGCCCTGGAGTGTCCGAGTGCAGAGCTGTTGGACGGGTTGGTAGCCTTGCGTGCTACACCGTAGGCAGGGGGGGGGGGCACTTAGAAACAGGCTGCAAAGGGGGACTTGGGGACAAGTCCCGGAGGTCCCAAACGGGGGAGTTCGCGAGGTTCCTGGGAGCTGGGGGCACAGTCTGTGTTTGTGGACCCTGGCCGGGGAGCTCGGGTGCAGATGGTTTTGGTCGTCTGGTGCCCGTGCGTCAAAGGCACCCACGGTTCTCAGTCAGAGCTGCAAAGGGGGACAAAACAGGACAGCTGGGCCTCTGCGATGCTGACGTCCCTCGTCAACTGGTCAGTCTTTTTGTGATGTCTGAGTACGGATTGAACTCCAAACAAGCATTGGTTGCTGCAAGGGGTCTGATACCCCCGGTATTGGTGCAGGGCGGCTCCTGGGGATCCTGGGGTCTCCAAACTTGGCGTGGAGACTGATTCGACCTCTGGGACCACGGTGACCTCCTCCTAGGCCGCTGCTGCATTGGTGGACCTAGTGGTCAGCAGAACGGTGAACCGGATGTTGCTGTCGGCGCCTGCAGCTCGCAGGGAAATGGCTCCTCCACTTCAAGGGAGATGCGGATGGCTTGGGAAGTACTGGTGGCCCTCCGAGGCTTTTGGAGGATGCCCAACTGCAGGACGAGTCGGGTTGTCATGATTATCAGGACAGCAGCAGGCAGGCAGGGTTTGACGCAGAAGTCCACCGATAGTCCACAGTTCTTGCTTCTTCTTTTGTTTGTCAGGTGAATCTGACTTCCTGATGTCATGGGGGCCACCTAAATACTGAATTTAGGGGCGTTAAGGGGAGTGAAGGGTAGTCGCCAATGAGCTACTTACCCTTGGGGTCACCACACCCCCTATATGACCACTTCCTTTGGGGAGTGGACATAACCCTATTCCAGAGTTCCTAATTCCACCAAAATCAAGATAATGAAACCCTTCTTTCATGGAGCACATCAGGCAGTCCATCTTAGGGGTGTGACTATCCTGGTAGTGCAACACGCCTCCTTGTCTAGCTAATTTTCTGTCTGTCTTGGTTCCAAATGGACCTCAGGGTAGGGGGTGGCATCTCCAAGGTCTGGGGAAAGCTGGGGTCGCATATCAAAGCTGGTAGCGGCTTTGAAGTCTCTGGCCTTGGTACGCATATTCACTAGCCGTCCTGCTGGAGGAGGTGTGAACACCTTCTTCTGGAGCAGGCATTGTTTCTGTCCTCAGAGTGCAGGCTCTCACCTGCAGGGGATCAGAAACGTGTCTGTAGTGGCAGCCCGGACAATACCAGTCTGCCAGCACACTAAAAGACTACTAAGGTTTCAGGGGACACCTCTAAGGTGCTCTCTGGGTGCATGTCATAATAAATCTAGTACTGGCATCAGTACAAGATTTATTAAGACAAGGTGTTTGATACCAAACACCTGTCTTTTCAGTGAAGCCATTATGTTGCTGGGGAACCAGTGCCCAGTACATATTCTTAAGATGGCTTCCTTGTTCAATTGTACCATCTAGTAATGGAACTAGGTAGCATGGGGCATATCTGCTCATGCAGATATGCCCTCTGCCTAAGGGCTAAAAGGCCTGCTGTAGGGGTAACTTACATATATTACGTGCAGTGACTTTGGCATGGCACACAGTGAGTGTGCCATCTCTTGTTTTCACTCATGGTTTGTGCCATGACACACAGTCTGCAATGGCAACCTGCTTGCATTTTGTGTTTGGGTCCCTTAGAGTGGCATAAGACATGCTGCAGCCCTTCGAGACCTATTTAGTACCAATGCCCTAGGTACCAGGGGTACCGTTTACTAGGGACTTACAGGGGTGCTAAAGTCCATGCTAATTGGGTTACAATTAGACTTTAAATTGTCTGGTTAGCAGGCCTCGGTGCACTGTCGGAGTTCAAAACCAGCATCTAGGATTTAAAAATGGGGCAAAAAGTGAAGGGGACCCCCACCCCACACCGGGAGACGCAGCCCAAACTGGGAGAGTTTCTCTAGTCTATCAGGCGAGGAAGAGAGTCAGGAAGCAGGCTATATTGTTGCATGCTGTGTCTCTCATCCCACTGTCAAGGTCACTGCCTCTGGGCAGTGGACCCATCTCAAGAGCAATAGGACCCCTTTTGAATTGTACTGTCTCTGTAGGGTTGTCCTTCTTTTTCTCCCCTTTTAGCTTGGGTAGTGAGATGCCCACCTCTGCTATCCCTCACCTTGCTAGGGCAACCCCTAGCTTGCCCACAGAGGTTACCCAACACTTGAGTAACTTCACCTTGACCAGCAGGGTCAGGGGCCTACTTTGCTTTTGGCCATGGGGTCTGCCTCCGATGCCAAGCACAGTGCTGCCATGAAGACCAGCATCAAGCAGAGGCTACTGACAGCTGTCAGAGTCCCAGAACCACACCCTAATCTCTACTGACAAGTGGTTGAGCTGCTTTAGGGGAAACGTGGGTTCTTGGAATCTCTCTTGCTGTTTTGAATGGGGGGCTACCACATCCCGTGGCAGACGCCCTTCTTCTACTCTCCCTTCTGTCAGCGCAGGGGGGGGACCCTGTAGTTGGACAGCTGCCTGACTGCTCAGGACTTCCTTGTGGTCAGGTGAAGCCTCACCAGTCCCAACTTTGGGTTCTACCCTTACTGGGCAAGAAGGCCCTTGACTCACTAGAACTCTGGTTAAGAATGGCTTCCCTTTCCTTTCCTTTTTCCCTTATCTCTGGCACTCCAGTTTCCTAACTACAGGGACTGGCTCCTCAGGATCTTTGGGTTGGAGGGTGCCCTGGGCCACCACCCCATATGGGACCAGACCAACCTCTGGAAGGTCTTTGCCCACAATACAGTCTGAGTGGTCAGGACTTACTATCACCTTAGACCAGATAAGAGTACCCTCCCTCTTTAGGGGCACTATGGCTACAGGTTTGGTTGTAACCTGACCTGTGACTACCCTTACCTTCATTGTCTCTCCTGGCACATACATGCCTGGGGACACCAACTTGTCACTCACTATAGTGTGACTGGCACATGTCTCTCAGGCCGGGATCCCATTCACCTGAATGGGATGGAAGTGCCTACTTCCACCCTCAGGGACCACTAACTTCCCATCTGGACCTGTCTCACAGCAAAATGCTACCAAGGCTTCCTCATCTGAGGAGTCTTCCCCAGTGGTTACACTGGACAGCCAAGTGTTAGCCATCTTCTTCGAACAGGTTGGGTCACCCCTGAAGTGACCGGACTGCTGGCAGTCAAAACATACCCTTTTGTCCAAATGTTTTTTTAATGCTGGGGCTCCCTCCGTTGCTTGCTAGTGTTGGGGTGGGTGCTACTTTCCTCTTTTCCTAGGGAACTGGGGTTCTGAGGGAGTTTCTTTGGTGGGCTGCCCACATCCATCCTTCTGTTTTTGTCGGACTGATCCCCCTCTTCTTGGAGTCACCCCCTCCCTCCCCCAGGACCTTTTCGGTACCCATGTCCTTATCCACTCATCAGCTTTCTTAGCCAGCTCTCGGGGACTAGAAATTGATGTATCTACCGTATACTGGTGTAAATTGTCTTATTTACAGTTTGCTAATATGTGCTCCTTCATTATCAAATTATAGAGCCCTTCATAGTCCTGCACGTGTTTCCTTTCAACCAGTCACCTAGTGTTTTGACTGAGAAGTCAACAAAATGTACCCAGGTCTGACTTGAGGTTTTGTGAGTCTCCTTGAACTTAGTTCTTTACTCGTCCATGATGAGTCCAAAGCTCTCAATCAGGGTATCCTTCATGAAGTCATAGGACTCCGCATCTACCTCATTGAGTGTCAGGAGTCTTCCCTGCACTTTCCTGAGACTAGCTCCCAGAGTAGACAGCCCCAGTGTCTCTGGTGTAACTTTCTCACTCTATTAGTCCTCTCAAATGCTGTCAACCATTTAGTTATATCATCACCCTCAACATATTTGAGGACAATCCCTTTGAGGATTTTAGGGTTTGCAGTGAGGTCGGATGATGAAAAGAGGATTCTCCAATAAACTTTAAATGTAAGTTTATTAATCCAAGTTCAGTAGCCCACGTTTTGCATTTCCTGGCTCCAAGGAATCCAAGCTGTGAGTGGTTTAACTGCAGCTGGATACCATGGAGATGGAATGCAGAGTGTGAGGCAGCATGAAAATAAACACAAACGAACATAAGCAAGCGAGCATGCTTGCACGCTGAACAGATGTATTATAACTGTGAGGTGATGGTCACAAAGAAAGGACAAAGTGTTACACCACACCTGAGAATAGCTCCCAGAGTAGAGCCCAAGTGTCTCTGGTGTACCTTTCTCATTCTACAAGCCCTCTCAAATGCTGTGAACCATTTAGTTATATCATCACCCTCAACATATGTGAGGACAATCTCTTTGGGGATTTTAGGGTAAAAAAATTCCTCTCTCTCGCTGATGATCACAAAGAAAGGACAAAGTACTTTACTGGCATGGATACATTGCGTGCAATTCTACCACTGCCGACTGAATTAGCAGTATCAAAAATTGCAGAAGGTTCACTGTCAAAACTTCCTTACATATTATTTATCAACATAAGTTCAGTGTTATCCACAGCAGTAGCAGAATCAAACATTGTAGAAGCAGGACCTTGAGTTACATTTGTAGAATTAGACAATACAGAGGGAGAAATTTGAGAGGAATTAATGTTATTTCCCTCCAAAGTGAACAAACATTGTTTCGTTCTCCTTCTTTCACAAGGCCTACGTGTGTTAGAAAGTTGCAAGCTTACTCTGGCGTCACTCTTATATGTGCCCTTTTTCTTCACCAACCCCTTCCATCTAACAGAACTGAACCAGTTGCAACCCTGATTATTTGTACATAATCAGAAAAAAATGAAAGACCTTTTTTTACTCTTGTAGGACGTTTGATCAACACCCAATCGGAAACTTTAAAGTCAACAGATTTAACATTGTGAGTTTTGTCATAATGCTCTTTATAGGTTGCTTGGGTTGCTGCCACTCTTTCTTTAACTTTATCGAAATTTTGCATTCACAATCTTTGTTTTTGTGAACAAGGTCTTTAATCCAATTAGGACAGACGTGAGAACTGCTTTTCCTGTTTTTTAGTAAAGAAAATGGGGAAACCCCAGTGGTAGAGTGTGGAGTGGTATGATAAGCCTATACCTTTTTCTTTAGAAATTCCTCCACATGAACTCTGCTGGCCACAGCAGATTGAATACCTTCTTTAAGAAATGTTCATTCTCTCAACCAAACCATTTGAGGTGGGAGAATATAAGGCCAACCTCAAATGTCTGATATGATGACTGTAAATAAAGTAGTTCTTGTGTGAGGAGAAAAAATGTGTTCCATTATCTGTTACCAAATCCTTTGGTGGTCCTTCTGCTTTAAAGATTTTTCTTAAGAATTTTATAACAGCGGAGGTACAGGTGTTGGGAACAAATTCAAAGAACATACATTTTGAGAAGTAATCAATTAAAAATTGTTTGACTGAAGGCAGGATTTCAAACGGACTGGCACAGTCTAAAGCCACTTTTGACCAGACTTCATCAGGAAATGGAACAGTGTATAAGGGGTGTCTGGTGAGTGTTCCAATGTTTGTCCGATTGTAAACATGTGCTGCATGTAGATACCCAGTTAGCTACCTGTGTATCTAATGACGGCTACAAAAAGAATTGTTTCAGATTCTTATAGGTAGCTCCCCCTCCCTAAGTGTCCTTGATGTGCAGATTCAATAAGTTAAATCTCATATTAGATGGGGGAATAGACACATCATTGCAGAAAAGAATCCCATCAATAATAGACAATTCACTTTCAATTTGTGCAAAGGATCTGAGGGGAGCTGGCAGTGATCTTACCCTGGGCCATCCTTTTTTATCGAACTCCAAAACAGTAGATAAAGCGTTGTCACTTTTCAAGTCCGATTCCTCACAAGAGATCATACCTGAAGAGTTCACTATGTCATCCAAGGTAGCCTCAGCATACTCAACTTCCTTCCCATCTTCAGATTGATCATCAATCTGGATTGGCATCCTGGAAAGAAAGAAAATCTGCTCGAGAATTTCTGCCACCAAGTATGTAATCAATCTTGAAGTTATATTCCTGTAGGCATAAATGTAATCTGATTAATCAAGCCGAGGCTTTTCCTGACCTTTTGTCATTCAATAAGTGTATAAGGGGTTTATGGTCGGTGAATAAATCAAATCTCATGCCCGATAGGAATGTTTTTAATTTCTCTATGATCCATGAGCAAACCAATGCCTCCCTCTCAATGGTACTATAATGCGATTCAATGAGCGGGAGGCAAAGACCACTGTAGGCTCTCTACCATCATATAGCTGCGGTAGAACAGCTCCAATACCAATTAAACTTGCATCTACTGTAAGTATACATTTGCTTCCAGGACTAAAGGAGGACAAAGTAATTAGATTTTTGATTCTGGAGAAAGCTTAATTGACTGCTCCATCCCAAGTGTAATGTACTCCTTTCTGCAACAACTTTCAAAGTGGTTGTACTACTAGAGCATATCCTTGAATAATATTCACTCATTCCAAAAAATGACCTTAAAGTGTCTTTGTCTTTCGGGAGATTCACATCCTGAAAGGCCTGTACCAAAGAAAATGTTGGTCTTATGCCATCTCCAGAGATGTGATGGCCCAAATAGTCTAACTCCTGCTTTAACAAACAACATTTCTCAGATTTGAGAGTTATACCTACATCTCTAAAAACTTCCACAACTTTGTTGAGTATGACCTTGTGTTCTGACACAGTTTTGGAAAAGAGAAGTACATTGTCCTGATAGGCTTGCGTGCCTGATATACCAGATAAGATGATATCCATTAATTTCTAGAATACACTTGCTGCAGATGCAAGGCCAAATAGTAAACGTAAAAAAATTGTACGCTCCAAAAGAGTACCAAATGTGATAAGGTATTGTGATTCTGAAGCAAGCGGAATTTGGTGGTATGCAAAATGCAAGTCTAAAAGTGTGAAATATTTGGCAGAACCACAAAGGCTAACAAGTCGTGTTTCTTGGATAATGGGTGGCAGTCTATTACCAGGTTCTTATTAAGGGTGCGTAAGTACGCACGAAGTCTGATGTCCCCATCCTTTTTTCGGACTACAACAATATGACTTACCCATTCTAAGGAGTCTGTATGCGAAATCACCCCTTCCTTGACTAAATTATCAAGCAAATTCTTTGGCTCTGACCTTATGGATAAAGGTACTGGTCTGACTTTGTGTGTCACTGGTAGAGCGTTCTTCTTAAGTTTTATTCTCTGCTCAAAATTAATATTTCCAATATTATTTGTAAAAACTTCTGGGAATTTTTGTATAAATTCAGACAAAACATTATCACTATTTTCTGTGACTGAGGCTATGCACATATTGTTAGCCATAACGGGATTGGGAGCGCCAACCAATTATATGTTTCCCCTTTTCTGCAACATATATCTTTGTGTGTGTCTGTCTTCCTAAACATCCCAAATCATCCTTTTGAAAAAAGCAAAACAATTTCCTGTGTTTCCTGCTAAAAGCCCTCTCGACGTTAATAAACAGGTGGATGAAACCTATATGACATTCTGTGAACAGATAGGCAATACGCTAGATCAGATCGCCCCTATGAAAAACCATAAAGAACCATGCAGATTGTCAGCCCTGTGGTACAATGAAAAGCTAAAAAACTTTAAAAAGGGCTGCAAACAGGCAGAACGAAAGTGGAGAAAAATATACGCAGATGAGGATAAAACTGCCTTGAAAGTGGCAATAGGTAACTACAAAAAAGAAATCTCCATAGTAAAAGCAGAGTATTACGCAGACCTCATCCTGAAAGCGCCAAATAGCACTAGAAGTATATTTAAAATAGTGAACGACCTCTCCAATCCTGACTGCACAAAAAATAAGAATTATGCCACACAGGACCTCTGCGACAGCCTAGCGATCTTCTTTGAGGAGAAGATCAGTAAAATCATTGATGGCCTGAAAATGGGCGAAGTAGACAAAGTAGAGGATCATAGCAGTATGATTAAGAGGCGACCACTGACTCAGAAGGAGGGGTGGGTAGGTAAGGATAAACTGGGCACTTTGGATCACTTTGAGATACCTTCTGAGGAGGACTTGAATAGATTAGCTTTAAGTGTCTCCTCAGGCTCTCCAATGGATCCCTTACCACACAGGATATGGCAAGAATTAGGCACAGAACTCTTTCCGCTACTCCGACAGATTTGCGGCCAATCCCTGAGTAGTGGGGTGGTACCGGCCTGCTGGAAACAAGCGATAGTAACTCCACTTCTGAAAAAAGCTACGCTTGACCCTGTGTGCCCAAAAAACTACAGACTTATCTCTCTTCTACCCTATCCTGTGAAGATCACAGAGCGCCTGGTCAGTAAAACACTCTCGCAGTTTTTGGAAACTAACAACAAGTTAGAAGATGTGCAATTTGGTTTTCGTCCGGGACATGGGACAGAGACTGCCCTTGTGACAGTCCTGGACGAACTTCGAATGCGAGCAGACTAGGGACAACCAGTCATATTGATTTTGATCGACCTGTCTGCCACATTCGATACGGTAAACCATAACATTCTCTTGACGAGGCTTGAAGAAGTTGGGGTAGAGGGCATGGCTCATTTATTTATTTATTTGAAGAGTTTTATATAGAGCTGGCTAGACCCGGAGGTATCAGAGCGCTTTACATGTAGAACAGCGTTACATAATTACATCAGTTTCTGGAGCGTAGCATAACATGGAAAAGAACAGTGAAACATAATTACATGAGAAACTAAAGCATAGCATAACATAGAAAAAAGTCCTATGGGGCATAAAAGGTAGTGGGGGGGAAAGTAAAGGGGTTGGCATGCAGATCAGATCAGGCAGACCGGCAAGGGGGAAAGTAATTCAGGGGACACAAAAAAAGTCAGGGTGAACGAGTCAACAAACCGGTTGGGGAAGGCGTCACAGGATGCCAAGCAACCGTGGTCCAAACCCGTAAGGCAGGTGAGGCGAGTAACAGTGCCCGTGACTGGAGGGTAGGTGACGGCTGAGGGGGAGATCCACAGCCAATCTCCTCTACAGCTACCTAGGCAGCTCCACCGGGCAATGGCCATGTTGCTGGGGCTCCGCTGTCTGAAGATTCCAGTAGTAACGGCAGTAACACAAATACAGGAAACGGTTAACAAAAAGGGTAGTGGGGGATGGGGCAAATGGTTTGAATCATACTTGTCGAATAGACAACAGGCAGTAGCCTTACCCCCCTATCAATCGGATTTTACTAACATTCAGCATGGCGTCCCTCAGGGATCAGCGATTAGCCCGATATTGTTTAACATCTATATGAGCCCTTTGATCTCTGTCATTAAGTCCCACAATGTTAACCTGGTGAACTATGCAGATGATACTCAACTTATCCTGTCCCTGGAGGGGAACCAATATCTATCACTGGAAAACTTCCATGCATGTATGCAGGATACTGCACGATGGCTTAAGAATAACTCTCTGCAATTTAACGGTGATAAAACTGAGATTTTATGCTGTGCGGCTAAGAAAGTTCCACTTCCGCTCCCGACTAATTTCTGACCTATCCCCACGGATAAGCCATTGACACCCTCTGAGGCAGTACGCAATCTGGGGGTAGTATTCGATGACAAGTTGAGTTTAGAAACTCAAGTGAACAAAACGGTCGGGACTAGTTTTTCCCTTATTAGAGTGCTACGGAAGATTCTTCCGATGCTACCAATTCCAACCAGAGCACTGGTAGTGAGAAGTGTAATCTTGAGCCGGCTGGATTACTGTAACGCCCTGCTGTTGGAGACCTCAAACTATTTAATTGGGAGACTTCAGAGAATTCAGATAATAGCTGCTAAGTTAGCCCTAATGAGATTGCGTCGATCATCAGCCTCCCTGGCTCTTAAAGAGCTTCATTGGCTCCCAGTGTCACAGAGGATACAATTCAAATCGCTCTGCATTGTATTTACAGCTCTGCACAGTCTTGGGCCCAAACCGCTACAGAACAAATTTGAATGGTACATCCCTACCAGAAGCCTTCGATCATCTTCAGCTAAGTTGGTAAAAGTGCCTAGGTTTAAAAGAACAAAAATGGGAGGAAGAGCCTTTAGCTCTGCAGCTGCTCGGCTCTGGAATGAACTCCCGACCAGTCTTCGAGAGATAGAAGACCTTTTGCAGTTTAGGAAGAAAATAAAGACCTGGCTCTATCCCAAAGTGTAATCTAGATCTTCATCACTTTTAGCGAGTGCTATCCTCACTGCAACAGTTGTGAATGGTAGGGCTAGTGTAAACCAGCGCCAGGATACCCGTGGGGTGATAGTGCGCTTTATAAGTTTGAATAACATTAACATCCATAAAGAATCTATCATGGTTATATCTTGTTCACCATCTGCCTTTGGAGAATCCTCAGGATGACTTAACGGTTTAGTTTCAGACCATGTCTGTTGATAGAAGGTGTCCGAGACAATAGTGATAGGTGCCGCTGAGTCGGTCATCATGTTCTGTTTTATGGAACCAACGTGTGCATTACATAATGGACTTTTCACCGGTTCTTTATTTAGGGAATCAAAATCAAGTGTAATACCAACCCTTGACAGATCCTGCGGGCACTCATCCATCACCATAGTAATGTCCACAGAATTCACCCTAGGCATGTTTCTAGTACTTCTACATACCCCTTGAAAATGTCCTATTTTATGACAATTATTGCATTTCTTACCTGATGCAGGACAAGAGGCATAATTGCGAAAATGTGTTTTGGAGCCACATCTAAAGCAATATGTCCCAGATTTGTTTTGGGATTTTTTGAGTCTTTTCCCAAATTGATACAGCATTAACAACTTCAGAATTTTGTACGGAATTCAAAGCATGCACAGCAGGTTCAGGAACAATACATTTGTAGAAATGACTGAATGTTCGATGGCTTTAGCCATATCAACAACTTCAACAAAAAAAAAACGAAAATGAAAACTAAGCAACCATACCTGAAGTCTTCTTGAATTACAACCAAAACAAATTGATCCCTGATGACTGTGTCTAAGATAGCTCCAAAATTACACTTTGATGCGAGAAAGAAAACTTTCCTATATATTGTAACTGAAAGTTTCAATTCTATTAAGGATGCGGATGCAAGGATTATGCTAGCCTTTCTTCACTTCATCGAACAGCTGCCGTTAACAAGCTTTATTAAACAAACTACCATTCCCATGAGCCTTTGGTAATGTAAAAACCACAATATCCAATGGGAGAAAAGTCCCAAGCATCAGCTTGCCACAATTCATAATATAGTCCATCATCTGTGTCCCTTTGTCACACCAGTTCAGCCGTTACACCGTCCTCACACGTTTTGTTTACTCTGCCTGTTTACTCGTCTTAATCCATTCAACAAAGAGGGTAGTTTTAACAAGCGAGCAACCTTAGAATTACATCCTGCAGAAAAACAGTCAGTTAGGCAGCTGGAGTCAATATATAGTATAGGCACAGAATGAAAATAAGCATAATAACCATCATAGAAACGTAACAAACTAAATACTTTCTAGTCCTGGGGAGGGTCAGCCAGATCATCAATCCCCGGGTGGGATAATCTGCGCCTTCGCATCTTTAATAGAATTTAAACTTTCCGTTACGATAGCTAGGAAATTTTTCATTCTATGTCAGTACCAGAGGTGAGGATTGTGCTAATTCAAAGCTTACTCACGACCAAGTGAGCCATATCCAAAACCGGCTTAAAATAGTATCTCTTGAAAGTAGAGTCCGAAGACCAGTCAGTAGCATTAAGGATATCCTCTAATCAAGCCCTAAAGTAAAAGCATTTGAGGCCATTGCTCCAGGTGCAGAGTGGGCTCCAAAAATTTGCAGATCAATACCTGCCTCCTGCATCACCCACCACACTCACCAGGCAATAGTGGGTGAAGACATCCCTTTATGCAGTTTTTGTAATGCGATGAGGAGTTGACGCTCTCCTGGAGGGTGGAATCTGACGACATCACCTCATACACTTTGAGTTATTGCACTACACACAACTTGGGGGAATCAGGAAAAGCCAGGTAGGAAATGATCCTGGTACTACACTTTATTCTCCTACAGAGTGTGAACGTCAGCCCAAAGGGTGAAAAAATAACATGGCTAATTTAACAGACAGCTCTTTCCTGGACAAAAAACGATTAGGTTGCCATGACAAAAACAAGTTCAGAATCTTTTTAACATCCCAGGGGGCAGAATACCTTGGTTCAGGAGGAAGAGAATGTCTAATCCCTCGTACAAGTCGGCACACAAAGGGGTGTTCCCCAATCGGGGATCCATCCACCGGAACATGCCCTACCCAAATGGCCAAATGAAATGTATTGACAGAACAATAAGCCAAACCCTCCGAGGCTAGGTGTACCAAAAAATGTAGAACCTGGACTACATCCGCTGCCACGGGATCGAGATTCCGTCGCAAATACCAACAGGTCCATCTAAGCCCTGACGATCTGTATCGTCAGACAGTACTGTCTGCCCAGGCCTTGAACAAGAATTCCTCAGCCGAACTCGAAAGCCATTGTCCGTTTTAATCCGCCACACCATGAGCGATAGCGAGCTCTCCAGAATCAATGGGTATGGAAGTTGATCTGGAGTGAGTAGAAGCTCTGGAAAAAGAGGGAGAAGGATTGGAGAATCCCAAGAAAGTTCCAAAAGATCCGGAAACTAAACTTGAGACCTCCAAATAGGGGTGACTAACACCACCTGAGCCCATTGATGCCTGGCCTGAGCGGAGACTTGCATGATCATCTCAAACGGGGGGAAGGCGTAACCTGGCTCCAAACTCCAATCCTGGAGAAATGCATCTGTGGCAATGACCAAAGGGTCTGGCCTCCAGCTGAAAAATCTGGGAAGCTGGTGATCCAACCGAGACGCAAAGGGGTCCATTGAGAAATGCCCCCTATTGGGCCTGGAAGATTGAAAACTCTCCTGTCATGAGTTTCCAGAGGCTGGAATCCCAAAAGTTGTGGTTTCAGAAGTCTGCCACCTGGTTCGCTTGACAAGATAAGTACTCTGCTGTGACTAAAATCTGCCGATCCAGGCAGTACTAGCAGAAGCTGGTTGCAATATCGGAGAGAGCTTTGGACTGGGTGCCTCCCAGAATATTGATGTACCGGACCGCCGATACGTTGTCCATCTTGAGGAGCACACGAGACTGGATGGAATCCTTGGTCCAGCAGTGGACTGCAAAGGATCCGGCTAACAGTTCCAAACAATTAATATGTAATCTCTGTTCTTGAGGAGACCACAAACCACCACCGGTGGAAAAATCGCTACATCTGGCGCCCCATCCAGACCTGCTGGCGTCGGACTCTATGACGATGTCCAGGGCGAAGATTGCTCTGCCATTCCATGCGTCTATGTTGGCTAGCCCCCAAGGGATCTCTTCCTGCGCCTCCTCGGAAGGGTAACCATGCGGGAATAAGTGAGACCCTTGCGCAAGTGAGCCGCTTTTAGCCTTTGCAGGGTTCGATAGTCAAGGGGTCCTGGGAAGATGGCCTGAATGGATGATGAAAGCAGACCCACTAGATGAGCAACCTGCCTCAACGAGACACACTTTTTGGCTACAGTCCATCGCAACTCGTGTCGGATCTTCGTCAACTTCCGAGATGGAAGACTCAGAATGCCTTCGATCAATTTTATCTGAAATCCCAGGAAAACCGCCTTCTAAGAAGGAACCAAAAGGGACTTGTCTTCATTTATGACAAATCCTAGGGCTTTTTAAAAGGTCGATTGCTGTTTGGAGCTGAGGGTCAGTTTGCGCTGACACTGGGCCATCTTAAGAATTTTGTTGAGGTAGACGATCATACGAATCCCCTGCGCCCTCAGATTCTCCACAACTGGTTTGAGAACCTTTGTGAAGCACCACAGGGCGGGGGAGAGGCCGAAAGGGCAGAGGACATCCAGGAGCTTATCCTGGCACACACTCCAGGACCTATCAATCCCTTTTTTGGATTCTTCATGAACTTCTGAAGGAAGGTGGCCATTTGGGAAACTATGTCTGGAGTAAGGGACACCTTACCCTCTAGGGGAAGGACGAGGGCACTCTGCCCTGAGACAATTACGAGACTCCTTCTCCAGGGACTTCCGAATGCGACCTGCCACGTAGTTTGCAACCTTTTCAGACGGGGCCCACTCGGAAGACTGGGGATCAATGATCTCGTCGGGATCCAACATGTCGGAGTTGGTCCCCAGGGTATCGGGGGGCAGGAGGTGGGGGCTGGGAAGAGGGCAGCCATGGCCTGAAAAGGCCAGCCTCATCATCTGCGTACCTATGGGTGTCATCAGTCAGACGGACAGGGGACCCAGGGTTAGGGGGGGGGGTCATTAAACAAACCTGTGAGATCCCGGTGGGGGCTGGTGCACAGCTGGTAAGAAAAGCCTGCTTGAGCCTATCGAAGGCATCAAGGTCAACCCTAACCTTGCGGCGATGTTTTGCTGACGGGGCAATCGTTGAGGGACCTGAGGGCCCAAGGAGCCTTGGGGTGCAGTAAGATCCGATGGAGTCCCAGCCAACTTAGCACAAGCCTGCGGAATTCGCAGGGAAAGACGCTCCTCCAAATGAGCTATTGCTTCATTCCCTGCCCTATAAATAGATGCATTGACTGCATCATAGAAATCATCATCCCAGGGGAGTGCTGTGAGGGGGTCTTCCTCACTCTTATCATTCTCAAGTTCCATCATGAGCGTTTAACAATAAACCTCCATTTTGTGCTCTAAGCGCTGATGTAAGGGCTGGGATTATGCAGAGAAAGCGCACCAACACAGACACATACATATATATTACTTGCTGGTGGTCTCCAGTAAGTAGTTCTAGTTAGGACCATGTTTCCATAGAAAAAGCGTCTTTTGACCTGCCCATATCTTTGGCGCTGTTTGACGAAGCTTCACAAAATTGTCCCCAAAAAAGTGCTCTGTTGATTCTTGTTGTGCATGGAAAGTTTCGGGGGGGGTGATCCACCAAGTGGGGGCCGAGAAAAAGGGGGGTAAAAAATGTGCATTTCCCATCTTGATTCCCATAGGAATTTTACACATGACGTGAGACGCCCTTGCTGACTCACGGTTCTAGAAAAGAAAAAAGCAGATTCACTCTGCACTAGGATGTAAATTTGATTATGTATTCACACATGTTGGATTCAATCCTACATGCCTGAGTATTTCCAAGGCTTACCTTCACCAATTGCTGTAAAGCCTTTCTATCTTCCCACTGTGTTCACTTTGGAGCAACCATTGAAATTGTGAACTTGTGATTAATGCATAATATAAACTTTTTTGATAACCAATCCCACCAACTCCCCCATTGCCCCCCCCTACACACACACACACAGGTGCCATCAAGTCGGTGCTACCTTACCAGTAGGCCTAAGGAGTTTACTCCTCGCACTTCCTCGTACACAAAAAGAAGGAAACTCTATGGTTCATCCTAGACTTCAGGCCATGGAACAGGTACATCCTATTGGAGCACTTCTACCCAGAAGGGCGTCATTCTGCTGCTTTGCACAGGAGACCCCCACAACGCAACCCTCGACCTGTAAGACACCTGATTCCATATCCCATTCCATCCAGTGCATCACCCCTACCTGCTCTTTGTGGCAGGTGGACTACACTACCAATTCAAATGTCTACTTTTTCTAAAAGGCGCTTCTAGCCACAGATTCCCCAACTTTTGAATATTCCTCAGGTGTCAAACTGGATCCATAAACTTTTCAGTAGTAATGTAATCAGCATTTATAGTGCGCACTGTGACCCTACGGGTAACGTGGCGCTTGAACACGTGAGACCAGCTAAGCTCTAAGTATATTGGAGGGCTTAGAATCAATAGAACTAAGAAACCACGACCAAAAACTTATGTCCTAGGAAAGAGCCAAGTCTTCAACTTCTTTCTAAACGGCAGCAGGTTTTCCATCTGCCTAAGTTCGACTGGGAGTTTGTTCCAAGTCGAAGCTGCTGCAATACTGAAGGCCTTTCCCCCTGATCTGACTCTTCTAAACCTGGAGACACTCACCAGTTTAGCTGAGGAGGAACGAAGGTTATGCGAGGGGACATACCATTCAAATCTGCTCTGTAGTGGCTTGGGCCCAAGGCCATGCAGAGCCTTGAAAACTATGCATAGTGACTTGAACTGTACCCTCTGTATAACTGGGAGCCAGTGAAGCTCAGAAAGGGCCTGAGATGCCGATGATTGACGTGGTCTCATTAGAGCTAGGTTAGCCGCCATCGACTGGATTCTCTGGAGTCTCCCTATCAGATGTTTAGGAGACTCTTGCAAACAGTCATGAAATTTTTCCAGCGAAAGCGACTGGTGGCCTTCTAGTGACAGAATCAATTGAGTGTCATCAGCATAATTCACAAGACTAATGTTATGTGATTTGATGACAGCAACCAGAGGCCTCATATAGATATTGACTAGAATTGGGCTGATAGCAGACCCCTGTGGCACACCATGCTGGACATTCATGAACTGTGATTGGTACGGGGGAAGAGCAACCGCCTGTTGCCTATCAAAGGTAGGATTGAAGCCACTCCAGTGCCAGCCCTCCTACTCCTGCACCCGCGAGCCTGGCCAGTAGTACCTCGTGACTGACCGTATCAAATGCGGCGGACAGGTCCAGCAAAATCAAAATTGCTGATTGTCCCCTGTCCGCCCGCATTCGAAGATCGTCCAATACGGTCACTAAGGCAGTCTCTGTCCCATGTCCTGGGCGAAAGCCAAATTGCACATCCTCCAGTCTCTCGTTAACTTCAAGAAACTGAGAGAGTGCTCTACTGACCAATCGGTCTGTGATCTTCACTGGATAGGGCAGCAGGGAGATGGGCCTATAATTCTTTGGAGAAGCTGGATCTAGCGTAGCTTTTTTCAAAAGAGGTGTAATTATCGCTTTTTTCCAGCATGTTGGCACTATTCCACTCTCCAAAGATTGCTTGCAGATCAGCCTGAGCACCGGAAGGAGCTCTGTTCCTAAGGCTTTCCATATTTTGTGAGGTAGCGGATCCAACGGAGAGCCTGAGGAGACAGTAAGGGCTAATTTGGTAAAGTCTTCCTCTGATGGTATATCAAAATGATCAAGTCTGCCAGAGGTCTCTGCCATTTCCTGCTCTTGTTTCTGGATGGCTGGATACCCCTGAGACTTTCCATTTTGATCCTCCCTCGTGGACATAATTCCCACTTGTAGCCCCTTAATGATTTTGCTAATTTTTTCCTCAAAAAAGGTGGCCAAACCATCACAGAGATCTTGTGTGGGGGGAATCTCCTTTTTTGTGCAGGCAGGGTTAGTGATGTCATTCAATATTTTAAAAATACTCCTAATGTTATTAGGAGATTTCAGAATAGAGCCAGCAAAATACTCAGCTTTTGCCATAGTTATTTCTTTTTTATAACTAGTTATTGTTTCTCTCCACGCATTTTTATCTTCCTCTCTATATGCTCTTCTCCATTTCCGCTCTGCCTGTTTACATTTCTTTTTCAAAAGTCTCAAATTATCATTATACCAGGGAGCAGAAGGACTACCCCTTTTTTTGATGTCTTTTAAGGGTGCTAACTGGTCAAGCCTCGTACTTATTTGATTACAGAAATTCAGATAATTTTCATCCACCTGTTTGCCTGCATCAAAAGTCCTATTCACAAAAAACTTCAGCAAAGGCGTTGCCTTTCCTACAAGTCCCCTCCAATCCCTACCTTTGAGATTCTTATTTTCCTTAGGGTTGATTATTTTCAATCTCGGGCTAACAATCCCGAATTGGACTAAATGATGATCTGCCAGCGCACCCTGCTGTTGAGAGCTGGCTACTCCAGGTGGTCTGTAGCAGACTTACCAGTCATTACATGTCCCTTAGGGTCCTGTAACGCGAATTCCAGTAGTTCAGAGCCACTCATCTCGTCACCTCACCTCTGCACACTGGTAGGTGGCACTGTGCGGCTCCGCACTGATGCTGTTCAGCGCTGGAAATCACGAGCGGAGCCTATGTAGGCACAGTTTACGTGTGCTGATGTCCATTCCTTTCTTTCCATGCCACCAGACTTTGATCAGGAGCTCTCTTGTGTCTCAGAGACACTTACCCCAATATTTTTTGCCCACATTTTTCAGTGTGCAAGGGATGTCGCTCCCAAAAAATGACAGGTTTTCAGCCCTCTAGGGACTGTCAAAAACAAATGTCCTTGACAGATCCCAATCAGGTGTGCCTCTGGTGCCTGGGGTCGAGTCACAACTCTAAGGCCTGCAGTGACTGCGCATTAATTAACCCATGGGGTCACCCAGGACCAAAAGGCGAAGCTTTACCTCTCCAAGCACAAGTAACTCTGCATCATGTTAGAGGATATATCATCAGTAAATCCTGACTTGATAATTAATCCATACTTTTGGCCATGGGTTTGATAGTCCCTCCAGTATGACAAAAGCCGTCTACACGCCAAATATATTACTTATGGTTCCATTAATAATGGTAAATAGAATGCATTTTTCACAAGGAATAGTCAAAGCATGAGTATAAAAAATCCAAATTTGGAGAACTGTAGTTACAGGTAATTGGTATCATCTTATTTATGTAATGCAGAGGCAAGTGCACTTAATGGCATATAAAACGTAACCTTACTCTCTGGCATAAGAGTTTAATTGGGACTTGTGTTTAATGAAGCTACGTTTTAATGGTTATTCACATAAAATTAAGCGGATGGAGCTGGGATGTAGAGCGGCTTCTTTCATGACTTGTGGAATGAAGAGGAAACGTAGAAAATTAAGGGGTTTAATGCTTACATGTGTGTATGTAATACAAAAGAGGCTGCTGTTATCATTTTCATTAATCAGTAGTGATGAGAATGTAGGCAGTATTGTGATAGTTCGAGATAATGGAGACTTGTGTAATGCTGCAGAGAATGTTAGAGTGTAATAGGACTGTTGTAATGCTGTTCGGGTTGTGCTAAGTAGTTTGCAATTAAACAAAATGTGTTGTAATATACAGTGATGTAAAATCTAAAGTACATCCTTTTGGGCATTTTAGGTGTTAATTATTAATAGCTATTTCATCTGCATTTTGCCAAACCAAGCCATACCTGTAGAGAAATCTAGCCTAATGTGACATATACCACACACAATTTGCGTGTTACCATTTTTTTGTTGCACAAAAACAAATCCTCCAAAATGTGGTAGTGTTGTTGAAAACAGTCCTTGATTCAGTAACGTGTGAAGCCCCCGTTCCTACCAAAAACCTGAACTAAACATTTCCTGTAACATTTTATCAGTCTGTCACATTGCCCTGGATGAATTCCACCCATTCCTCACAAAAATTCTCAAGCTCAGTGAGATTTGAGGCCATTTGTTTATGCACAGCTCTCTTTAGGTCCTGCCACAACATTTCAGTGTGGCTTAGGTGTGGAATTTGACTCGGCCAATCTAAAATGTTAATTCTTTTCTTTTTCATAAATTTGGTGCAAGTCTTTCTGGTGTTTTGAGATAATTGTCCTGTTACATGATTACTTTCAGCTAAGCTTTAGGTGTTGGATAGATTGTTTTGCTCTAGAATGTCCAAGTATGCAGAGATATTCATAGTGGACTCAATGACTGTGAAATGTTGAGATCCTGTCACTGCACAGCATGCCCAAATCATCATCCCTATACTACTATAATTGATTGCTGGTATGGAGTGTGAGGTTCATGGTTGCTACACACTGTTTAGTTGTCCCAATCATGTGGTACTTTATCTGCTAGAGACTTCTAGCCGCAGATTCCTTTCCTTAGAATTATCCCCAGGCGTCAGACTGGATCCGGGCATTTTTCTTGCGCAGTACCCAGTGCACTGGTAGGTGGCGTCGTTCGACTCCATGTGGCGTCGTCCGTACCGGAAGTGACATGCGTGATGCCTATATGCTATGCTATGTGTGTTTATAACGCACATAGCTTCCCGAAGTATTCCCAGCGCTGAGGAATCAAAAAGTGCATCCTAAATAATCAAGAGCTGATGCCTAATTAACTATATATATTGAGCCAAGTTTTGAAATTTTTTCTAAACTTTATCTCATTGGGTTCTATTCTTAATTCTTTTGGTATAGAATTCTATAGTTTGGGGGACAGATAAGAAAATTATCTGCCACCGCATCTGGATCTATTAACACGTAGAACCTTCAGGAGCCCCACATTAGAAGTTCTTAGGCTTCTATTGAGTCATACGCTGATAGAAGGGCCCTAATCAGGGGAGATCCAATATGGTTGGTACTCCTGTGGGCCAAACAAAGGGCCTTAAACTTTATCCTTTCCACCACTTGGAGCCAGTGCAGGGAGGACAAAGCACTTTTTGCAGAGGAATGTTTGGGTAGCTTGTAGATGGTCCTTGCTGCTGCATTTTGAGCCACCTGAAGTCTCTCGATGACCGACTTAGGAGATCCCAAATACAAGGAGTTTCCGTAGTCCAGGCGGGAGAGAATGAGCACTTTAACAACAATTCTCCTAGATTGTAGGGGAAGTAGATCCAGAATTTTTCAAAGAATTCTCAGAATGGCAAAGCATGAGGTAGTCAATCTTTTGGCTTGGACTTCCATTGTTGTAGAACTCTCCAACCACATACCCAGACTCTTTATTGTGGAGGAAGGAGGAGGAGAGGGTCCTAGGCAGTCCGTCCAACCTAACGCTATGTGTGGGATAAAGTTATTTCCCACCATCATCAGCTCAGTTTTTTGTCCATTTAGTTTCAAGGAGCAGTTTGCCATACACTGTGCCAATTCTCAAGACAAGGGGCCAACTGTTGCTGAGAATCTGTCTTTGGGGCCAGAGAGACCACCAATTGTGTTTCATCAGCAGAAGACACCAATGACACACCAAATTCCTTAACAATGGTTGCTAGTGGTCACACGGTGGTCGCGCATAAATATGAAATAGTGTGGGGCTTAAAGCACTTTGGTATAAACTGTTTAGGGGAGACTGTCCTAGAAGTCTTGTAATGTATATTTTACATACCTAGATCCTGCCATAATGTTGAAGAGATGAACTTTTATCTTAGCTACCCTTAGAATCGTTAATTCTTGCATTTACTGTATTTAGAGGTCTGTTGACCTCTTGATTTATCTTTGGGTTTGTTACGATCTCAAGGAGCAGCATACATTGATTCTGGGGTGAAATTGCTCAGGTACCCACTCTTGGGTAGAGTGTCATCTGTTCTGAGTTTCTTAACTTTTTATTAATACTCTTTCTCGCTGTGTTATGATGAACTTCAGTTTTTAAAGGACTTTATAGCCCTACCCGGCTTGGTGAGCTGCAATGATTGTTTCTCTGTCACTGGTATCTTTCCACCTCAACATGGTGTATGTATATAACATATCTTAATGCCCCATACCAAACTGATAACACTTTTTTAAATTAGTTTTATTTGAAACAAACACATAATAAGCACATCAGGAGCTGCAGTTCAGTTCTCTATGGTCAAATCCCACATAATCAAGTATTACACAGCTTTAATTATCTTAATTGTTACTTACTATAAATATGACCAGTATATCGGACAATCATACAGTTGTAGGGTGTGCTTTGATGGTAGTGTTTACATAAGGCATCCCACAGAAACTGTTCTTATGTAGGGGCCGCAAGGCAGGGGCCATATTAGCTGGGCCAGATATTGGTAACCAGTATCCCAACATTACAGACCAGCCCAAATCAATAAAGCAGACATGTCTATGCGAAGGCATCAAGCAGGGATGATTTCTGCAGTCTCTGTATGTTTGTGGGTCTGGATGCAGGTGGCAGGAGCTCTGCTTGTAGCTCAAGTTGGGCGTTACAGTATATGTGTGATTACAACCAGGTTTTACATTTCGGGTTTCTGCCTCTAACTCAGCTGCACGCCACCTGCAGCAGAAATGATAGGGCAGTCCATTTTTTATGAACGGTAGAGGTCTCCCCTGCTAGCTAAGTAGCACTATCTAAGAAACCAATTGGATTCCATCTCCAATCATATCGATCAAAACAGTCATACCTTCACCCTAGAAAGCTTGTACAGGGCTAAATGCCCTGGCCAGATTTAGCAAATTTGCATTCGGCATCTGCTACAGTTCTAATCTAGCCGAAGACAGTTTTTCCATATGAACATAAGGGTGTACTAAATTCTATGCAAATATTTAAAATAGATTATGCGAACTTGCAAAGTATACTGCTCAGGGAGAGCAATTAAGTTTGTGTGCCGCAGAACCTCGATACCTCATTTGGAATCCCTTCCCCCAGCTCAGACTTCCAACCAACCCCTGCTGAGCAGTCACCAAATAGTGCCTCATCTTGCATCAAGCGGTATAGAACCAGCTATAAGTTGTTTTGTGGAGGTTACAGTTAAGAGTTTTTTATGTTTTGAATTAAAAAATGTTGATTGAATAATAGGACAAAATGCACTAGAACAACAAGTTAGGAAACAACATGCTGAAGGAGGTGGAAAGGAGGTCCCCCCCAACATATAGGTACAGACAATGGTAATGGTTATATCATCAGTAATATACAAGATGTGGACAATAACTTGCAAAACAACAAAGCAGACGGACTTCGAAATGTGCTTATAGATGACTTTATATGTGAGAGAATTTTACAACAAGGGAGTGGTAGGGAAAAAGGAGTGGAGAAGGCAGAAAGAGAAGTAGTAAGCTGGGAAAGATACAGAGGAGTGAAGTGCAAGAGAGTGCTGAAGAAAGTGGGGAGAGTAAGAAAACAGTGAGAAAAAGTAGTAGACTATTAGCTATGGAGGTGTGTATAAAAGTAAAGAACATTGAAAGATGTAAAAACATTGACTAGTAGAGAGATACCTGAAGAGTAGGAAGAGATGGAGGAAACAGTATGGTAGAAGACCAGAGTTTCCTGTAAGAGTGAGTATCACCAGATGCACTTAGACAAATATTGTCTGCACCTCTGGTGAAACAGAGCCAATTCCACCAAGTTAAATAAGAGATTTTATGAGAGCTTTTCATTCAGAAAGGATAAATTAATCAACCAAGGTAAGCATCAGATCAAATTACATTAGATCGGGTAAAGGGAAAGGAGGGGGGGAGAGAAGGCGTATACACCGAGAATAGCCGTGGAGGGGGACAAGGTGACTGATATCCTAAAGATCTTTCAGATTCGTTTTTGAAATCCAGACCACAACAGAGAGAGTTTACATTCGAAAAACATATGAGTTGGAGAGCCAACAACCTTTTTACAGTTCCAACAAGAATCTGATGTGGATAGACCCAGTTTAAAGATACACAATGGAGTTCAGTAGGCATTGTGAATAGACCAGAACCTTGATTGGGAGATTGCGGGGAAGATTATTTTTTTTAAAGATTTTATTGTATTGCATTTTAACATGCAGTACATCGCAAATTCTGTGCCAACAACTTTTTGTAAGAACATAGCCATCCCTCCACATGTGTTATATAACAACAGGAATTCCGTACAAATGAATCATTAAGGACAAAAACATTACTTTAAAAAATAATTGTGTCTTCAAGCATCAGAGTCCTTTGAGTGGTCTTTGTGCAGGGGAGATTTCACCTTGGAAGGTTGAAGATCAAATTTTACTAATATCGAATAAAGCAGATGACAGATTGTTGGGGGTAGGTTTAGCCAGGATTTACATATATGCTTTGTAAGGTATTATTCAAGGCATGTGTGGCTGTAGATACACATACTTTGCATAATCCTGCCATCTAGTGTTGGGCTCAATTTTGTGCAAGTTGTTTTTCTTCGAAGAAAGTCTTTCTAGTCACTCCTACTCTTGCTGGTAATGTGCATGGTCATCAAGTATATTGTTAGATTGTTTTCTTCTGCTGTCTGGTTCGGACATGTGCTCCTTTGCTCCGGTTCAACACCGTCATTGATTATCTCTCTTACCGTCAGTATTGTTTAGATCAGGGCATCTTCACTATCTCGTCGGTTCGACGATGTTGGCTACATCGGGGCAACTTAAGTCGCCCGCAGCCCTCGTAGGTCTTCGTCCTTCGGTGCGCACCTTGCATCTTTAGCATTCCCACCCACAACACATCCACCTGGTGATGGAACGAACGCCCTTTCGCTTCTGCCCTCAATGTCATCCCAAATACCCGTGCCCCGATCTCCACCAGGTGTGTAACTTATGCCTCTCCCCTGAACACGATGAGGCCAGCTGCGAGACCTGCAAATCTTTTTGATCCAAGAGGGTGCTGCGTGATAGTCTAGCTAGTTGCCTCGGAATGTCTGGCCACAGCGTCAAAGAAACACCGGATCTCTTCGAACCCGAGGACCTTCAAGAGGAGGTACAAGTGTAGGTGTTGGCTGCAGACAAAGGATTATTCTCTGCCAACAACAGTTCTGGATCCGAGTTTGAAATACAGGATCTCACACCAGGTCAATCTGTGAGTACTCTGTCCCCCTCCCCCTCGACCCCAAGAGATCACAAAGGGTAATCTACCCATGCCAGACAGGCCAAAATTCACCATTGGCCCTCCACTGCCTTTGGGCCATGGTCGGCAACAACCGGGTGTCTCGGACATGCCCAGCTTCGACTCTGCGCCCAAAAAGCAGCACAGGTCGCATGTTCCCGAACCAACTCCTCCTGCATCCTAGCCGAAAACATCGGCGTTTAAACACTGTTCGATGTTGGTGCCGAAAACACCTGCTTTGGACCCAAAACCATCGGCACCGAAAACCTCCACAACAGGGCTGAAAATAATTCAGTTTGGGAAGCCAGCACATAGTTCCGAGCCTGTGGAACCTGTGCTTCAGCGTCTGCAGGACGTTTTGGACGCCAGACAAAAACATATTATAATTCATCCAGACACTAGATGCATCATCACAAGACATCCACACACTGGTGCACAGCCATCTAAGAGACCGCTATCCTTTGAAGAGGCTTTAGATACGTCACCTCTGCCAAAGCATAAAAAGAAGTCGGACAAGGTCACAAGCCCGGTGCACATCAGCCCACCTCCAACACCTGCTGAGCACCACACACATTCATCACCAGCTTTACCTGCGGCCCCTGCACCATACTCACCAGAGGGTTCCCTCCACTCTTACACAGGGCAGGAGCAGAAGGGGATGGGTTTTCTTTCCCACCGCAATATGACCCCTGGGACAGTTACAAGGCAGAACCTCCTGCTGATACAGACCCTGATCCATATCCTGGTAAATCATCTCCCCAGAAGCCACCACCACCTACCATGATCTCATAGGTAGAACAGCTACCTTTCATAAAGTGCAGTTACTCACTGAGCCACCAGAGGATGACTTTTGTTTGAGACCCTATCCTCTAATCAACACTCTGCACAATACATGCAATACTAAAAGGTGTTTTGAAACACACTACTGATCTATTCAATGACCCTGTTAGGTCTAGAGTGATTACATCACAGGGCCGATAAAAAATATAAAAGGCATCACCCAATGACCCTATTAACATAAAAGGACAACTTCCACCTGATTCCCTCGTAGTTGCCACACCGCTCAAAACGGCCAACTCCCAAACATCTAGTGAAGCACTCCTACCAGATAAAGAAAGTAAAACGATTGATGCAATGGGAAAGAAAGTGGCTCCCCAAACAACCAACCATTGGTGGATCGCCAATTCCATGGCCTCCTTTCCTGCGAAATCAGGGCCTACTCGGTCGAAATGGAAGAACTCTTCCAAAGTCTCCCAGAAGAGCATAAAAAAGAGCTTACCAAATTGTCTCCCAGGGTAAACTCATCTCAAACAGTACAGTACCTTCCTTTGTGCCCTTGATGCTGCTGACACCGCTGCTAGAGGCATAAATTCTAACATCCTCCTCAGAAGACATGCTTTGCTCCGTATCTCCGGATTTAGACCTGAGGCCCAACAAAACCTCTTGGCTCTCCCATTTGATGGAGAACATCTTTTTGGTCCTCAAGTTGACACTCTACTTCAGAAAATCAAAAAGGACACTGAGACAGCCAAAGCCATGGGAGCATTGCAGACTCCATCTCACCACGGCTCCTTTCGCCGCTCCTCTTACAATGGAGGCTCAAAGGCTATCTCCCCTGAGACTTTCACCTCCTACCAGCTTCTCCAGGCACAAACCACCTCACCTAGGGGATGCTATAGAGGCGCCTACAGGTGTAACAACTCTAAAGGTAGAGGCAAGGGCAGATTCACAAAGCCATCCACCACAACCACCAAAACCTAACTTTCCAACCATTCCCCCCCAATCACACAACAACTGTCAGGGTCGAATACAAGGGTTCTTTCCCACCTGGCAGAATATCACTTCCAACCAGTGGGTGTTGGATATAATTCTGCATGGTTATTGTCTGGAACTCACATCCACGCCTCCAAACATTCCTCATCGCAGCCACAAGCTTTCATCTCCACATCAGCAGTTGCTCAGGGAAGAAGTTACTGCACTCCTCAGAAAAGGTTCTATAGAACCAATGCCACTACACGAGCAGGGAACTGGAGTCTATTCACTTTACTTCCTTATTTCCAAAAAAGATGGGTCCCTGAGACCAATCTTGGACCTCAGACCCCTATACGAATACATTCTTTCTGAGCACTTTAACATGGTCACTCTTCAAGATATCATCTCCTTGTTACAGCAAGGCAACTTTATGGCCGCTCTCAACCTCAAGGATGCCTATTTCCACATTCCTATTCACCCAGCTTATCGCGCTATCTCAGGTTTGTCATAAACGGTCAATAATTCCAATTCGAAGTGCTTCTCTTCGGGGTCACAACTGCCCCAGAGAGTTTACCAAATGTCTTGCGGTAGTAGCTGCTCCCCTGCGCAGACAAGACATTCACATTTTTCCATATCTAGGCGATTGACTCTTCAAGAGCGTAGCACAGCAGAAGACACTCAGGCCACCATAAACCTACTTCATCAACTAGGCTTTACCTTCAACGCTGTCAAATCTCACCTCCAACCCCTTCAAATACAACCCTACCCAATGGGGTATAGCTTACCCCAATGCTGCCAGGATACAATCCTTACAGGCACTCATTCCCCAGTTCAAACACATCAACAGGTGATAGTAAGGACAGTCATGTGCCTCCTGGGTATGATAGCTTCATGTATAGCCATAGTACCTCATGCCAGACTCAACATGCGCCCGTTGCAGGAGTGCTTAGTGCACCAGTGGGCTCAAGCGGAGGGTCAATTGGAAAATCTAGTTTTGGTTGGCTGTGAAGCTTAGCAAACACAACAAGATAATGGGCGGAGTACTGAAACTTTTCAAACACTCACCCCCAGTCAAGACATCTGGGTTAAATCCATCATTCTTTTGCTCACCATGCCACTCCAGTTTGGACCCAGCCATATGCAAATCAGTCTCAACTCTGCTCCCCATGGGAGCAGTCCAGCCCTAACTGCCAAGCCGGGTCCTCCCTGGTCCAGAAACAAGCATCCTGGGATTGGTTTCGTGGAATAACCCCTCATCATCCAGGCTAGCTTGAATCCCGCAGCAGAGCGAGCAAGCGACCCGCGTTTGGTCAAACCCATGGCCACTTAAGGCAAACATGGCAAACACAACAAGATGATGGACGGAGTGCTGAAACGTTTCAAACACTTACCCCAGTCAAGAGATCTGGGTTAAATCCATTGTTCATTTTCTCACCATGCCACCCCAGTTTGGACCCAGCCATATGCAAATTGTTGGGGGGAGCGTCTTAGGGGGCTCAGGGCACCTTCACGGAATGATCGAAGGAGTGATTTAGGGGCAAAGGGGCAGCTTAACTTGAGGCGGGGTGCGCAGGAACGCTCCTACTAAAATGAAGGAAACAGATGTGTGAGCCATGGAAACCAAGCCAAAAGGTTTAACAGATTTATTTAGAAGGTGCGCCTTCAAGAAAAAGGCATTTAAAATACAGAATACAAAATATAGTGACCTCGCATTCATAGAGAGTCTTACCAAACAGAAGGCATTATTATATAATTCTCAATAGGACTCAGAAGGCATTGAAATCGGTTGAAGAGAGACACTTCAGAAAACCTCAAAGACACATTTATAAATGCATTATGAAAAACATAATTTAAATCAAGGAAAATGTTCTCAAAATGCAAAACACATTTGATCTAAAATGCAGAGAATACTCCCGTTTAAACCTAAAAGAAAGCAGCCTTGCAAGTGTAGTATAAGCATTAAATTCTCAATAAGAAAACACCAATTTAGAGACAAAATAGCACATACAGCAATTATATTGGCAAGTTAAATTGTATCTTAATAAAACAAAAAACGAGCTCTTGGGGAGCACCCACACCCGCCTGCCATCTACCAACAGATGGGAGGGGTAGTCCGACGAGAACTCCATGGACTTTCCTTTTATACCCTGTAAGCTGGGATCTGAAGCAGAAGTGCTTATTGCAACGTCAGTCCTACCTACGTCAATTACACCATGGTTCGCACATTTATCAGAAGTGTCGTGTCTATCTTACTATATGCGGAACATAGTCTAGGAGAAAGGTTATAATCTCAGACCAAGTGCTAGTCGTAAATTGCATAGGGCAAGCAGAAAATATGTAATGTAAGGAATAAAATATATAGCAATGTCCTGGTTGCCACATCTATCACCCTGGCCTGACGCTCTTATGGTGGGAACTTCTCTGTTCTCATGTTCAGACCCAGGATGTGGTGTGCTATATGTCGACAGGATAGAGAGAGAGACAGTGAATTTTGAGACAGTGAACTTTGGGCACACGGGTAGGATGGGGGCTATCCAGTTTGGAGCAGAAGAGCCTCGCAGAGAGAAGCTGGCTGGATTTTTAGTCAGACAGGCTTAGAGCCTTCTGTACAGTAAAATGGCGGAACTCTGGTCAACTTAACAAAAGGCCTACAGAAAGACAGCAGGGCCTACGTAGGGGTTCATACTGACTGAGCGACAAGGATGGCCCAGGGTAGTTGTTATATGGTAAAACCGGACCCTCAGGTCAATTTAACACGGCCTACAAATTAAGCTGGCAGGGCCTATGTAAGGGGTTCATACTTCAGGTGGGGGCAGAACGGGCCTGGGGTACCCTATGATAAAAAATAGACCCTGCTTCATTCTTTCCTCTAGTTCATTTACTGAACAAAATTCTTACAGCAATCTTGTCAGGCCCTCCTCCTAGTAGGTGTATCCCAGGGGTGTCATTCATTGGAATATTGGCTGTCTTGTACCTTCCTTAACGTCACATAGACTCCTTCAGGCCTGTCAAAGTTGACATGCTGTTTTCTGTGTCTGTAGACCGGTGTGTGCAAACATAATATCCTGCCCTGTCAACTGTCCCCTGTCCCGTCTTTATCAATGGCTATTTATTCAATTTGGTACAATGTCTCTGTTTCATTAAAGCAGTATCTAAGGTATAACACTGTGATCACAATTCACTATAAGGGGCGTAGTCATTATAGCAATGGGGGTCAATGCTGCTAGTAGCACCTATGATCATTTTCTCTAATTGTTCTGAAAGGCTTGAGCAAGTCTTGAGGCATTGTTCCAATCGTTGGTACGTGTGGCAGTGTGACTAGTTGGAAGAATGTCTCATCTTCTGCTGTACTTTTACTCTTTTCCAAAAAGTCTGCTGTGGAATAATGTAGAGCCTCAGAGATGATACCTGTAAACAGAAAAAGTAACCGTTGGTGCCTGTCGTCAAGTAATTTGAGAGGTTACAAGCACTTCTATTACTTAGGCACATTCAATATGAAGAAAACAAAGTGATGAAGGTAATAATGTCTCGTTGTCACAGCTTGTAGACTGAGGGGTTGGGGCATTGATGTTCCAGACGTTTTTAGTTGATGTATCGTTGGGGTCCACTTACACACTCTTCCTCTCTCTGCTGTGCAGCACGTGCAACCCTTCAGGATGGGCTTGGGATACCATTCCCACTTGGTAGTTTCCGTGGAACACATGTAGTTTCTGTGTGGCTCCTTGCCCCTTGCACAACCCCTCAATCACATGTGAGATGAACGCCAGTCCATTGTCAGAACCCAAAAGCATAGGTACTTTAAAGCGCGGTATGAACTCTTTCAGGAGGCATTTGGCAATAATTTGTGTATTGCTGTTCTTGGATTGGCATGCCTCAGTCCATTTGCTGATCATGCACACAATAACCAACACGTACTTGTAGTTTGAGTAGGGGGCATGCTGATGAAGTCCATTTAATGTGGGGAAATGAAGTGGCCTGGGGCAGTGGAAATACAGCATTAGGAAAACAGTCTGATCTTCCCATCACGTCCTATAAGTGATGAACCATGAAAAAGACGGGCCATGGGAGCAAGCATTATCTTCGGTAAACATATCTTTCCATTTGGGCCTATCCGTATTCCTTTTCTTTTTTTCATACATCCTCCCCTGTTCCCTTCTTCCTTTTCTTCCACCCAGCCCTTTCAGTAATATACTTAGGGTCATAGTACATATCATCATCCTTTATCTTTATATCATAATCACATGTGGGGTAGAAGCAATGTGAACCATTGTGTACTCATAATCAGTTAATGCTATTCCTTTTTGTACATCTGCATCAATAAATTCTTTACCAATTGATACATAGTCCTTGGAGGAGGTGTGTGCAGCACATTCTACAATTGAAACTCTCTTGGGTAGCAACAGGCCTTGCAATAGTTGAGCTATTAATGGTGCACGCTGCATTTGTTGGCCAGCTGGGGTAAGGAGGGAACTCCAAATGAAGGAAAGAACCTAAAAATTATATCGGCATCCCTGTACAAGACTTTAAAAAGAAATTCATCATCTCCAGAAGCAAAAGAAGAATTAAAACATTGTACTATAGCTTGTCCCAACAGCAAACACAGATGAAAATCTCTGTCACAGTAACACCTTTAGGAATCAAAACACTCATAGTTGTCAAACTGTGCCCAGGGATGTGGAATCCCTATAGCCCCACGCCCAGGACATATTGTTTGAGGTCAAGGGCAACAAGGTTTCATGCGTATTTTGTCCTTGGGACAAGTAGGCCCAACCCCCTATAGATCAGGGAAAGGCATAGTCTGCAATAAAGGTAATATTTGTGTCCATGTGTTAATGCTGTTCAAACTTGTATTTATTGTTCATTAATGCAAAGGCTTTATTATTAGGGTGAGCGCTCTAAGTAAATGTTGTAAGCTCAGACTGCACTACTGACAGTGGTTAGAGTATAAAAATGTGTACACACGTTTTCAATATTTAGCAATGTGAGGCTATGTATACTGCTCTCAGAATGCTGTCCGATTAGATGCAAATATTTGCAGAAGCTTGAAAGCAAGACTGATAATTCTTTGCTTTCAAAATAAAAAGAAAATGCAAAAACATTTCGCTAAACTACTGGAATATGGTAGGTACCTTTTCTTTGCATCATAAAAATAAACAAGCATTGGTAAAGCCAGTAGGGCTGAAATTATTGGTCAGCCTTTTGGCTTTGTCAATGCACAACTTGTTTTGGCAATATTTTTGTGAAACCTCATTGGTGTGGGAGCTGCTGGGCCCTCACCATTATAACAAACATTGGCAAAAGCAAAAATTGTTTTGGTCTCAAATCACACAATGCACAGTAGTTCCTGGCACTGAATAAAACAACTGTGTGTCGATATGCTCCTTGTCAAAGAACAGAATGAAGTCACTCACAGTGAAGCTAGCCAAGAGAGAGAGACAACATTTTATTAAACATAAAAGGTCGTGGTAAACGCCAGACCTAATTAGGGTCCCAATTATTAAATAAAGTGCACCCCTGTCCTTGCATTATGTGCAGATATACAACTTTTGTGAATTCAAAAGACTACAGAAGTAGGCCAAGAAATAGTACTCCCAGTAAATATTTGTGAACTGCATTTAAGCATGAGCAAACATGCAGGTGTACATTTGCCCAAGCGAAAATCTGAGTTATTGCAAGTTCACTTTTCCTCCAGCCACTTTTTCTGTGAGCCAGAACTGTTGCTTACCATTACCTTCAGCCCCAGTATGGAGATCTGGGGAAACGTGGCCACATAAGGGAATTGTTAGTATCCAAAGCCTACTATGGAAGGAGCCCTAGCATAATCAGAGAGGCTATTTCAGAGCTCTTATATAATGAATATTGCTGCCATAATTTGTCGCTGCATAACATGGCACAAAAGGGACAAGTGTATTTTGTTACAGGACAAGTATATTTAAGAAGCATCCTGCCCCATGGACAAGTAGATATTTCACTAAATTCCACACCCCTTTGTGTCAATCCCTTATACCTTGAAACCTATTTTCAAACACCCTGAAATATTGCACCTATATATTAAAGACATATTAAATCTGTACACATTGTATCCTTGAGACATTATAATATGAAGCACTGTTATTCAATGCACACTATCCTTCTGTATTGGCATATACTCATTACTAATGATCAATACATAAACATAATATAAACACAACATTACTACTTTTCCTATTACTCCTATCCTTTGTAGTCCCTGGCGAATGCACTGCATTAGAATGCATTTTAGCACATTCCACCTTACAATCTAATTTGTTACAACAATATTCTCTTCAACTCTGAAGTACCTAGAAATGAAAAACATTAATATATCTACACATTATTTCTGTTAGATAGACTTATACAATAGTATTTCTCCTTGCGCCATTTAAGTGGGCAAAACCCTTCAAGAATGCAATATACCTAGTGCCATTCTATATATACATCTTCCTGTGAAGATGGCGGTGTTCCTATTGCGGCTGATCACCGTCTTCTTTCTCTTTGGACAGTCAATGGAAACACAATGCCTTCCTCTCGGCAATGCAGACAGATGTTGGTGAATAGACTAATACTTTAACATGTCTTTTTTTTTTTTTGTAAAAAAAATCTGTGTTCCAGGACTGATAGGTCGGAGCACAGGAATGATGGGGCCCTTCTTCTTCCGCCTGGATACCGGAGTAGAAAGAAACTTTTGCAGCGCGTGTTAACTTATACGAATATGTCTTCTTTCATAATTTCAATGTCACTGTTAGGTCTAGTTGATGTGACTTATACATATATTAATTGTTCAGTGAGAAGTATATGGGGCGGTAGGTTGTTGTCAGAACATTGTAATATTTGTGAGTGAAAACAGAGTGCTCCATGGGCAATAAACCATTTTTGCTTTCTTTAAATTATTTATTTATTTACCTCAATTGTGGCGCTTATTTTGCCTATTTTTTTAATTTTTTTTAAGCTGTCCTGTTCTGGCTTTGCTGGAAGTTGTTGCTGCTTTAATATCATAATGGACACATGGTCCAGCTGTCATCCAAACGTGTGGGAAAATGTAGTAGGCCTGAGCCTGTGGCATGACAAGTCTTTCCTATTTAAATTTTATTTCTAACCAGACAAAAGGTGATGAAAACAATAACATTGAGCTTATCTATGCAAACATCCCGAAGACAGGAAATCCAATACACTACTTGGAGACGCAGGGAAGACCCTAATAATAATAATGTTGCAAAATCTCAAAACATCAATTAACCCCGAAAAACAAAGAAAAACCAAAACATTGTACTCTAATAGTTCCCAGGAGATAGAAACATTTAAGGGAGACAAAAACTCATGGTATTCGAACTGCAAAATATATGCAACCGCCTCTAAAGTCTGCAACTGTACTTTTAAAAGGCCTCTTTAAATCCACACCTATTATTCTGACAACATTGTAATACTGAGCATTGCTTACTCCATGCATACCGTCCTTTAACATTGAAATCTACTTTATATCTGCACGTATTATTTATTCTTTTGTATTTTCCCAGCACTGGGGCCTGTGTGAAGGAAGTTGGTGTGGTGGCTACCTGTGGTAATCTATTCCTACGAATCTCTGGTTGTTTCATATTTTGAAGGCTGCACACAGCTGTGCATATCCAAAAACTCACTCCTCTCACATAGACACATACATATTCCATCACTAAACTGCACAACGTGAAACCTGAAACACTGTATTTATTTATTTAATCTCGGCTTCCCCGTTACCAAATTGTGTGATTCTAGGCAACTTATTTCTCTTGTTCACTTCCACAGCCCAACGTATTCTTACACATACATATCTTTCATCTAAATCTCATGTTCGTTGACAACCAGAGGAAGCCTCTTTCCTGCCTGGCGCTACGCCCAGACTCTGCGGCCAGCGTTAATATAACGGCAGCCCAAGAGAAATCCTTTAACCCTTCAATACCTCGTAACTTCAAAAAAAAGTGTTGTCTTTAATTGTAATATGCAAAATATATATAGCTTGTTTTAAAATAACATGGCTTTCCTGTAAAGCGCACGTTCACTCAGAATGGTATTTTGACGCTAAACAGCAGATCTTCATTGTTCCCCAACTCAATGGTACTCATTTCATCCACCTCAGAATGATGAAGGGCTGATCAGACCCCGCAGCATTTGACGTGTGACCATGAAGTCAAACCATGGGTGTAGCTAGCGTGCATTCCACTCCATCATTTTATCTCCCCTCTTTGTGCACAAGAAATCGGAAGAGATCAGTCTTAACTTGCTAATTCCAATCTTCTGTCTAAGGTTCACCATCTGCTCTGACATTTACGTTGCTCTAAGGCTAGTGTCACTAACTTCCTTGGCCACGAGACACAATTTCAAAATCTTCCTATTAACCAGCCCCAACTGTGTGCGCTTTGTGGCAGTACTTCCTGGATCTGCCCTAGCATTCGGGCTATCGCTTGTGCCTGCCTCAGCTGCTGCTGAATTCGGACGCAGGTAGGAGTAAATTATAGGAGTAAATTATTCTGTACTTAGTATCTTGGGTCTGTAGTATTTTGTGTAATCTTCAATGTGAATCTAGCATCTAGCTGACCAGGTAGGCCTCTGCATTTTGTTCATTGAAGTATGGATGCCTAAAGATATTCATCAGTTCTATAATGAAAAATTATTTTATGAATTATAATTGGTCATCTAAATAGAGAGATATTCATATGCATTTGAAACTGAAAGTATTTTCTTTTCTGCCAGGAAACTATATTACTTATATTGATGGCATTTTTAGTCTTGTAACATTGTGGGCCATAGAACATTATTTTGTAAAGATCTATTTTCAATAAAGAAGGATATATGTTTATATTACCGGCAAGGCACTTTACTCATTTTTACAATCTTTGTTCATTGTTCTATTGTTGTCAATAATCTAGATGTCGTGGGGCATGTTGAATTGAATGAGGATCCAAAAATATCAAAGGGACTAGCTCCATTTTACCTGGTATTACAGCTTCTATCATTGTGCTCTGGGCGGTAAGGGATGGCAGTCCTTGACCTCACCTTATTATGTCACTTTTTCTTTTGTGTGGCTTGTCTATCATTTGACGCTGGGCCAAGTCTAGGGCGTAATAGCAACCAGAAAACATAAAAAGGTGGCTGTGTGTTGCGGCGAGAAATGCATGCGAAAGCCTTCCTCCCCATCTTTCCACCACTTGACTGAATATTCAAGTGGGAGGATTCATTACTAATAGTCCAAGCACGCCAGAAAGGTGAGGTGAGAAGCATGAGGTGTGACGGTCAAGGAACTGAATGTACTTCATTCAGGGTATAAGGAGTTAAAATAGGGAGCCTATTTAAAACCGTGCTAAAAAGATGTAACTAAGAGTCGTGAAGGCAGCTACTTGACAGCTAGACACAGTATTCACTGGATGCACCGCGCACCACTTGCGTGGTCTCTAATTGAACTTGTCTCAGTTAAAGTGGGTGTGCTTGGCACGTACCCAGATGTTCCTGCTGATCACTTCTCACTGTAGTGCACAAGAGATAAGTACTCCTATATATAAGATCTCGCTAAACAGTAGTGAAAACCTGTGGTACCCTTGTGAGAGAAAGAGATGAGAAAGGCCCATAAGCCAGATAAGAGAGGGAGAGACGCAAAATGCAGACCGAGAGAAGGAAATAGAGTATAGCTATTAGAGTACACTGCATGTAACTAAAAAAGGCGGAGAACAAAGGACACTTTTTACAATGAAGAGAAAGAGGTTGAAAGGCGTTGGCTGCTGCCAGGCCCGAGAGAGGAACCCACAAAGCGATGTGATGAAGGAAAATAGTTCCCCTTTTGGAAGCACGCAATTGAAAAAAGACACTGTTAATCTCAATGCGATAAGATGCCTCCCATTCCTTGCAGAAATAAACGTTCAAACAATACAATTTACACCAAATAGGTAATCAAAATTCAAAACATATGTGAGCTGCCAGACGCAGTCCCATACACACGTATTTGTGGCACAAAGTGGGAGACGCCAGACGCAGCCTCCTGTCGCCAAGTACATACTTCAAAATATAAATGTGAGGAACTATTTCAACAATTCGGTGTATGTTGTTGTGCATTACGTGGTCAGTTATCTGAAAGTGACTTGTGCTAATTAAATGTGGTGCTGCGCCACATGGGTCAGACAGGGGCTAGGGGGGGCAAGGGGTAACTATATAATACTATTTATTCACAAAAAGGCAACAGCTTTCATATATAAAAACAGTTACAATTCTAGTTATTATTGGTCTCACTAAATACATAGAAGGTCGGTGCGCCAGGCACAGATGCCTAAAAAGACAACCACAATGCATGCTAAAAAGACCACAATAAAAAGAGATTTGACCATAAAATAATCGCACTTCAATTATACAAAATGTGAAGCATATTATGTACACGTCTATCTCTATATATAAACCTACAGAAATATTCGCGCATTCTCCTCTGCTGGCCCAAATGCGTGCAGAAGGATGTCTTAAGATAACATAGCAAAAAATAAACGTCTTTACGTTTCATTTTAACAGAGGAAGAGAACAGAAAACCACATGGAAAGGCGTTTTGTTCACAAACCATAATCACACAATACTCATGTTGACTGTGGAAATAAAAATATATACTGACAGTCCCTCGCAAAAGCTGAGGAAGTCTGATAACTGTTTATCATAAATCCTCACTTGCCAGTCACAAGACGTAGAGTGGCACATCTTATCCGGGACTCGGAACCGCTCCTGAGCCCGCAAATAGCTGAGATTTGCATCATGCAAACTCCTTGCCTTCCTGCACAGGCGTAAACTCTATCTCTGTAGCACAAAATATATTTATATAATAATAAAAACCCATAATGTAAGCTCTAAAAAAACAATGCTTAAGCTAGCGAAAATATAATATCGAACACATCCCGGGAAACCACTCTCTTCTCTTTTACACAAGAGGAAACCGTAAAACTTGTTAACACAAGAGGAAACAGTGTATCTGTTAGCTAGGCAGGCACGCAATTCGTCTTCTTTCTCATGACTATTGAATGAGAGTCCCCTTTGATTTTCATCAGAGGGGCATGATAAAACAAAAATGACCACTGAAAGATGCCAGACGCAATCCTCCCTTCCCTGCCAATCCTTATAACTAGACAGAGGTCCTCCCTTCTTTCAGAGAGGCACGAATACCAACTTATCTCTATTTATAACAAACCCACAATTAAACACTGAAAGATGCCAGACGCAGTCTTCCCTTCCCTGTCAGTCCTTGTAACTAGACAGAGGTCCTCCCTGCTTCCAGAGAGGCACAAATAACAAAATCCATAATGAAAGATGCAAGACGCAATCTTCCCTTCCCTGTTAATTCTTCTAATTAAACAGAGGCCCTCCCTTGCTTCCAGAGAGGCACAATAACCACTTATAACAACGATAAAGCAAAATGATCACTGGAAGATGCCAGACGCAATCTTCCCTTCCCCGTCAATCCTAGACGGAGGCCCTCTCTAGCTCTCAGAGAGGCACAGTAACAACGTATGTCTATTTATAAAAAGAAAAACACATAATTCAAACAACTTCCTAACGTCACCCTTTGGCTTAGTCCACTACGCACACGTTTCCTCTAGCTTGGGAATGTTCTTTTAATAAGCGAGACCAGTTAGACAGGACAACTGAAACATGGAACACAGATGTCCCACGGTCGCCCCTACCCGCTGCTCCCAGAAAGACAGCACATCAGGCAGCAAAAATAACTTACCCGAGTGCTGTTCTCTGTGGTTTAGTCAGGAAAGAGGCACGAAGGGTGGTCTGCGTCCGGGCTCCCAGTGGTCTCCTGTCAGCTGGAGCTGCCATCCGAGTCACGGCACCAAAATGTTGGGGGGAGCGTTTTAGGGGGCACAGGGCACCTTCACGGAATGATAGAAGGAGTGATTTAGGGGCAAAGGGGCAGCTTAACTTGAGGCGGGGTGCGCAGGAACGCTCCTACTAAAATGAAGGAAACAGATGTGTGAGCCATGGAAACCAATCCAAAAGGTTTAACAGATATATTTAGAAGGTGCGACTTCAAGAAAAAGGCATTTAAAGTACAGAATACAAAATATAGTGACCTCGCATTCATAGAGAGTCTTACCAAACAGAAGGCATTATTATATAATTCTCAATAGGACTCAGAAGGCATTGAAATCGGTTGAAGAGAGACACTTCAGAAAACCTCAAAGACACATTTATAAATGCATTATGAAAAACATAATTTAAATCAAGGAAAATGTTCTCAAAATGCAAAACACATTTGATCTAAAATGCAGAGAATACTCACGTTTAAACCTAAAAGAAAGCAGCCTTGCAAGTGTAATATAAGAATTAAATTCTCAATAAGAAAACACCAATTTAGAGACAAAATAGCACATACAGCAATTATATTGGCAAGTTAAATTGTATCTTAATAAAACAAGAGCTCTTGGGGAGCACCCACACCCGCCTGCCATCTACCAACAGATGGGTGGGGTAGTCCGACGAGAACTCCGTGGACTTTCCTTTTATACCCTGTAAGCTGGGATCTGAAGCAGAAGTGCTTATTGCAACGTCAGTCCTACCTACGTCAATTACACCACGGTTCGCACATTTATCAGAAGTGTCGTGTCTATCTTACTATATGCGGAACATAGTCTAGGAGAAAGGTTATAATCTCAGACCAAGCGCTAGTCGTAAATTGCATAGGGCAAGCAGAAAATATGTAATGTAAGGAATAAAATATATAGCAATGTCCTGGTTGCCACATCTATCACCCTGGCCTGACGCTCTTATGGTGGGAACTTCTCTGTTCTCATGTTCAGACCCAGGATGTGGTGTGCTATATGTCGACAGGATAGAGAGAGAGACAGTGAATTTTGAGACAGTGAACTTTGGGCACACGGGTAGGGTGGGGGCTATCCAGTTTGGAGCAGAAGAGCCTCGCAGAGAGAAGCTGGCTGGATTTTTAGTCAGACAGGCTTAGAGCCTTCTGTACAGTAAAATGGCGGAACTCTGGTCAACTTAACAAAAGGCCTACAGAAAGACAGCAGGGCCTACGTAGGGGTTCATACTGACTGAGCGACAAGGATGGCCCAGGGTAGTTGTTATATGGTAAAACCGGACCCTCAGGTCAATTTAACACGGCCTACAAATTAGGCTGGCAGGGCCTATGTAAGGGGTTCATACTTCAGGTGGGGGCAGAACGGGCCTGGGGTACCCTATGATAAAAAATAGACCCTGCTTCAAAATCAGTCTTGACCCTGCTCCCCATGGGAACAGTCCATCCAAACTGCCAGGCCCGGTTCTCCCTGGACCAGAAACAAGCATCCTGGGGCTGGTTTTGGGGTATCACCCCTCATCAGCCAGGCTAACTTGAATCCAGTGGCACAGCGAGCAAGGGGCCCACTTCTGGGCATAACCTTGACCGCTTGCCACTCTCTGCTGTGGTGGAACACCAACAACCTGTTAAAGAGACAGCCTTTCCTAGACCCTGTTACACAGAGAACCATGTCAACGGACGCCTCCCAAAATATAACTGTCCAGGACCATTGGACACACAGTCAGACACATCTCCACATCGATCAGCTGGAGTTGCTAGCTGTTCACCTAGCGCTTAAAGCCTTACTTCCTCACCAAATTGGAAAGGTAGTCCTAATTAGAACCGACAACATGACAGCCATGTATTATCTCCAAAAGCATGGGGTACCAGGTCCCCTCAGCTTTCTCCTTTAGCCCAGACCATTTGGAGGTGGGCCCTCAGGTACGATATTCACCTGTTAGTGGAGTACCCCCCGATAGTGGACAACAACTTTGCAGATCTCATCAACAGTAAGCGTCAACAAGTCCACGAGTGGGAACTCCACCCGCAAGTCCTCCACTAATACTTTCAGCACTGGGGGGCAACCACAAATAAACCTCTTTGTCACAGCAAAAAATGCCAAATTTCCAATCTTCACTGCTAGGTACCCACACCCAAAATCCAAAGGCAATGCACTATGGATGAGTTGGTCCAGGAAATTTGCTTACGGTTTTCCACCTCATCCACTGCTTGCTTTTGTAGTTCGCAGAATTCGGAAGACATCTCTCACACTCATCCTAGTGGCTCCCACATGGGTACGGCAACCATGGTTCACCATACTACGAGAACTCTCAGTAGTTACTTATGAAATACTGCCAAACAGGTAGGACCTTTTCACACACAGCCATGGAGAAATCAGACCCGAGGTCAGACCCCAGGTCCCTCAACCTTGCAAACTGGCTCCTGAAGTCTTAGAATTTGGCTACTTAAGTCTCCCACAGCAATGTATGGACATTGTTAAAGAGGCATGTAGGCCTACTACTTTGATCCATTAACAGCCAAGGTTCAAGACATTGTCTGCTACTTTTTTCATTTGCATCTGGTTTAGCTTTTAAATCTATAAGGCAACACCTAGCGGCAGTAGCAGCATATCTTCAAAACAAACAACACACTTTCCTATTCAGGATTCCAGTCATCAAAGCATTTCTGGAAGGTCTTAAAACAATCATTTCACCTAGACTACCACCGCCTCCTACGTGGAACTTAAATATTGTATTGTATTAACAACCTTAATGGGCCCTCCATTTGAACCTCTCGACTCCTGCCCCCTCCAGTTTGTATCCTGGGAGTTAACATTCCTACTTTCTATCACTTCACTCACACGTGTCATTGAGCTTCAGGCATTAACTTTAAAAGTACCTCTCTTTCAGTTGCATAAAGATAGGGTGGTACTTCGTACCAGTCCTAAATTTCTTCCAAAGGTAGTTTCTCAATTCCACCTTAATCAATGTATTGAATTGACTGTATTTTTTTCTCAAACCTGACTCGGTTGCGCAAAGAGCTCTATGTACCTTAGACGTAAAACGAGCTCTCATGTACTATATGAACGGAACTAAATCATTTCGGAAAACACAACAACTCTTTGTTGCTTTCTCTAAACCACACAAAGGAAGGGCCATTTATAAGTCAAGTGTAGGAAGGTGGAATCTGACTGCATGGTTATCCCCACTTTTTTCCTGGTGTTTTGCTGGTTTTCGACTTAGTCTGATTGGGATCCTGCTATTCAGGACCCCAGTCTATCTGCTTTCTCCCTAAATTGGTTGTTCATGTACTTTAGGTACACTCCAGATTGGATTCTAGGGTACCCTTATAAGTCCCTAGTATATGGTATACTATGTACCCAGGGCATAGGTACCCCAGAGGCCTCCAGGGGCTGCAGCATGTATTATGCCACCCCTGAGATACCATTTAGAATGACACCACAGGTCTGCTACTGCAGCCTGTGTAAGGTGGTGCAGCACCCCTTACTTAGATATAGGTTCACTATATCTATCCTAATCACTGCACATATAAACCTATCAGTCACCCCTATAGCAGGCCTTATCAATTCTGAAGGCAGGGTGCTGGGTTTTATGTGAGAGGGTGCCCATGCATGAGCAGAGCCCCTCTGCAGCCTTCGGAACCTATTCTCCGGGGTTGTTTGTGATGCAGCCAACCATATATACTTAAGTGCATTATAACCTCGCGGTAAATGCTAACTTTAAAATGGCTGCATGGAAACATGTCGTGTTTGGTGTCAAACACCTTGGAATCATACCTCCACACCAGTAACTGTTGTGGGAGGTATGATTCCACCCTCGTAGAGGGAGAAATATGACAACACCAGTACACCCAGTACCAGCTTCACAGAACCCTGGCATCACAAAATGGATGCTGCCAGCCACAGACACGAGTCTGCCCTCCTGCTGCTGGACGAAACTCCGGCAGGGGAAGGCTTGACAATAGGTTTCCTGTCACAGGGAGGTGTGACCACCTCCCAGACAGGCTTTAGTGTATTGGGGCTGGGTGGGTGCACTCTCAGAGTGCTTTGATGTCTGCACTGGGGGCACATTTGGTGTCCCTGTGCATAGTCCAGCTCAAACCGGTTGCAGGAGCCATTTGCTCCTGCTCTGGCGCGAAACTGGACAAAGGACATGGGTGTAGCCACCCATCTGTCCTGACCCTCCCATAGGTGGGTCCCCAGAGTTTGTCCCACCCCTTCTTTGGGTATAAAGTAGGAACTCCTGACTACAGGACTTTAGATATTACCTGAACTAAATTCTGCTACAGAAACCAAGTATTCTTCGACGATCTACGCTTTGCTGGACAACTGAAGAATCTCCCTTGGAGTAAAGGAGTTACTCCCCTGCTGAGCAGGCACCTAAACGCATCTGACCGGTTTGCATCTACGAAGCTCCTGAAGGACTCCGAAGATTTCTGCAACACAGGAGGTGGGTTCCCGAGGTCTCCGAGGTCGATCTGCGCTCTCAGCAATTCTGAGGCCCGTATCCCTCGTGGGGACCGTGAAACCCGTACCCCTGGGCACCGTGTACATTTGCAGCAGCATATGCTTTTCGGCGATCCCTGAAGCTGTGCTTTGGGCTACTTGTAGTCCTGACCCCGAGCAGTAATTCCACCGAAGATTTCCGGCCTACACTCCACGAGTGTTCCGTGGGCTGGTATTTAGTGATTCAGCTCGAGGTCCCTTCGCGATCCCTGGTCCGTTTGCCTGTGGGTCCCTGAGAAGGCAACTTTAATTTTCAGTGGGCTTCCCTGGTTGCTCCAGACGTGCCCTGACTCTCCATCGCTTGGGGAGTCCCCAGGACCTTGCTGGTCCTCACAGAAGCATCTTTCCTCTGACCGCGTGGGTTGCAGCTGCCAAGGCTTGTTGGTGTTCAATCCGGAGACAGACCCCCCAGCATTCGACATCCTTCGTGGGGCAGCTCGGATCCGGACTGTGGTCATCGTCGACGTCTCCTGGTCCCCGTGGCTGCAGAGTCAAGCTTCACCTCTACGCACCTGAAGCACCCGACATCGGTGGGCATTCGATTGCTCCGCTCCTGGTCACGTGAAGTGACCCAGACTTTGTCCCCTCTGCTTTCAGGTTCTTCTCATCTCCGATCCAGGCTTGGATCATACCGGACACTTTTCTTCTCCACGGCAGCAGTACTTTCTCGCATCACGCCATTGAAAACGACGAGGGTTTCCGACACCACTTGACCCCTATGCACCCGGCTCCTCTGGGATAGGTAACACAGGTACCTCGGTACTCTCAAGGGTGCTGGCCTTAGAACCTTCTATGTTTAGCTGGGTTTGCTTGAAGTCCTCTCCTAAGTGTCCTTAATCTTTAAAATTCCAACCGCGACTTTCCCATAGAGTTGTACGGAGCTCGCGTCTGTGTTCCCACACTGCACCCATCCTCCGTGGGTCCCCTGTGTCACTACCTTGGGTGGTTCCTTGGGGTCCAACGATTCTACGTGCTCTAGGCACTGTGTCTAGTCAAGTCGTGGTTCTTATAACACTTTCTTAGTATATGGTTCGGTCTCCCCCTGGAGCCCGCTGTGTATTGTGCCATTTACAGTTGTTCTAGTGATTTAATATTGTGTCTTGTTCTCTAATCTCATAAAGAGGTTAGTAGAGAGTGTTTAGTAATAAATACATATATTTTATATACACCTGGTGTGGTTCTCCTTTCATTTGGTCATTCAGGCGGTTATATACTGGTGAAACAAGCTGCTTTACATTCCTTCAAGACGTAGCCTGAAGGCTGCTCTCCACAGCTACCACTAGGATAGCTTTCTATAAAGGTTGTCTTTAACCTAATCATCAATAAGGGTCGTTTGGACTGGTGCAAGGTGCCCACTTTAATTAGTGGACAGCATATACCAGGCCAACTTCTCACATCAAGCATTGCATGTTGGATTGTAAAATGCATACAAACATGCTATGCTAAAGCTAAAAGAACTTTACATGTCCCTCCTAGAGCTCACTCCACATGAAAAAAGGCACTTCAATGGCCTTTATGGAAAATATACCTATAGCTGATATATACAAAGCAGATACATGGTCTATACCTTATATATTTACAAAACACTACTGTTTAGATGTGCTAGCCCATCAACAAGGTAATGTGGGAAAAGCAGTTCCATGTACATTATTTCAAACAACTGTTACACCCGCAGGTTAGCTGTAGCTTATGGAGGAGGACTGCTTTGCAGTCTATGCTAAGCATGTGTATCTACAGCCACACATGCCTCGAACGGAAAATGTTACTTACCCAGTAAGCATCTGTTCGTGACATGTAGTGCTGTAGATACACATGCGCCCAGCCTCCTCCTCGGACACCTGTGTTTGTTACAGTTACTTTTAGGTGTTATCATAAACTCCTTTAGCATGGACATCCCATCCTCACCCACCCTGCGGGAAAACAATCTGACAAAAGACTTGATGACTATGCGCAGTACCAGCTAGAGGAGGAGTCGCACTACTTCGTGACTTTAAAGACTTTTGTAGAAGAAAAACAACTTGCACACATCCTAGCCCAACAATAGATGGCAGGATTATGCTAAGCATGTGCATCTACAGTATTACATACCACGAACAGATGTTTACTGGGTAAGTAACATTTTCCTTTAAGGAGTTAACAGGAAACTGTATATTTTCAAGGCAAGGTGGCCTAAGGAGTTAAGTTTCAAAAGGAAGGAGGGGACGCCAGGTAGATGAATTGGGCATATTTTCCTTAATTCCACTTTTAGTTTCAGTAGAGTAAAAAATCAATATTAGCTAAGTTGAATGTAGATTGGATTACTGAGAAGTGTTTAGAATCTGACAGGGAGCCAAGATCTTTTAAGAGGTTGAGTCCTAATTTCACCCATAGTTCCCAGAAAACTGAGCGTGAGCCGATTTTAATGTATGTATTGTGCCAGAGAGAGGCGGAATGGGATTTTTGTAATTTATACACCATTCTACTGTCTAGTATTTTCAGGGCTTCCATAGAGTGCAAGATAATGGATTGGGCGTGGGACAGGTACAAGAGTTGAGAATTCTGGATGGTTAAAGTGGCCAATGGTAGGATTGGGAATTAGACATCATATTCAATTTGGAACCTACAGGGTGTTTGAAGATGCAGGGTGGAACTACTAGGTGCCTTGGCAGCATAAAAAGGCAGTTTGGTATATGTAATAGTCCAGAAATTGTATGCCTCCATAAGATTTTGGGAGTTTAAGCTTTGCATAGCAATGATTGTTTTTTTCTCCTTCCATAACAAATTAGAGATAAAAGAATCAACAGATTTGAAAAAAACTGTGGGAGAACTGGAGGGATAACATGCTGGTTGGGAAGTTTATCATGGGGGTAACCATCATTTTTATCGTTTCATAACGGCCCCACCAGGTAATATGTTTGGGGGACCAGTTTAATAGGAGTGTTTTTACTTTTATTGAGGCAGTGTTTTTTCGTTAATTATCAGTGTTTCCATCATCTCCTTTCCGAAAAAGATACCCAAGTATTTTATGGATTTGTTTTGCCACTTCAGACCTAGAGACTGAGTCATAGTACTCTGGCAGTACACATTCAGCAATAAAACCTCAGTTTTATCTTTGTTGAGGGAGTATCCAGAAACCTATAAGAACTTCTAAATAGTTGACATGATGACTGGAAGGGCCTGATCAGCATTTTCGGTGAAAATAAGGATGTCCGCATATGCAGCAGAATTTTGTGGTTCAGAAGAAAAGGGGATACCCGCGTTCAATGGATTTTTATCTAATCACAGTGAGAAGAGGTTCTATAGAGAGTAGAAACATCAGAGAAGAAAGAGGGCAACCCTGCCTGGTGCCATGAAGTAGATGAAAAGGTTGGGAAATATATCCATTAACTTTAACAGAGGTTGATTGATTATAGTATAAAGCATTTACTATGTTTGAAAATTGATCACCCAATTTGAAGCGATTTGAGAACAGATTAAAACAAAACCCAAAAAAACCACAAGCAATAGACACCGACGGACGAGAAGGATAGGTCTTTTTTGCGCTTTCCAAGACATGACAGTAAGTTCGGATATTATCACAAACCAATCTTTTCTTTAAGAAACCCGTTTGAGAGGGATGGATTAAAATGTGTATAACCTTCTCTAATCTGTTTGCAAGATTTTTTGCATAAAGCTTACAAACAATGTTTATCAACGAAATGGGACTATTTTTACCTTCGAGTGGATCTTTCCCCTCTTTAAGGATAACTGCAATAGTAGCATTGGCAGTTATGTCCGCCATTTTGCGAGACACGGAGAAGTCAGTGAACAGAATAATTGGGGGGATAAGGGTATATCTTGGAACTACATGTAGAAACTACTAATTAACCCATCTGGGCCAGGAGCTTTCCCCCGTTTCAGAGAATGGATGGCATCAGTGATCTCTTCAATAGAGAAGAGTTTTATTAAATATTGGCAAGAGGAATTGTCAAGAGCTGGGACAGGTAGTGGGCAATTTTAACAGAAATAATTACCCAGCTACCCTGTTTATCCCGAGAAACCAATGAGGTACAGAGGTTTAATTTTCTGGATATTTAAGTTATAACTCAATTCTTTTTGCTTAGGACCGGCCACAATCAACAGGTGTAGTAACCGCTTCAGGAGTGAACAGATTGTCATAAAAGTTTTGAAAAGCATCTACGTTTTGGGTGGGGTTAGGGGTTATGAGACCAGAAGGAATCCTAATAGAAGGCACATTAGATTTATTTTTTGTATGTTTGAGATAGTTAGCCAGGAAGGCCAGCTTTGTTCTTATTAATGGATTTCTTAGCTTTATTAGATTTTACCCACCTGAGGGCTTTATTGATGAGCAATTGGCTATATTCACATTAAGTTTTTTTAAGTGAGGAGAGAGAGTCTGACCCTTTAGCGTGATTGAGTTTGTTTTCTAGATGCTTGATTTTCAATTCTAGTTCATCAAGCCTTCTATTATCCTGTTTATTTTTGCCTGCCATGCGATTTATCATAGAAATCCTGATACATAACCAAGATTTCTGGGGAAGTGGTTTGAATGTTGTTGTCTTTGATAAAATGATAGATCAACCTGTATGATCTGTTTTAGATTATGGTCATCAACAAGACAGTCATTCATTCTCCAAGATTTTGAGGTAGAAAAGACCCCATATAGAGATACACAGGTATGGTCTGAGACCAAAATTGTTTCTATTTTGCTGTTAGAAACATATTTCAAAAGCTTGTAGTCATGAAGGATATAATCAATTCGAGATAGGGTGCCATGAGGGTTGGAAAGAAAAGTAAAGTCATTGTCATTCGGGTGGGAGCAGCGACAAGTATCCGTGAGTTGAAGAGGTTTATATAAGTTGGTCATGTTAGAGTGTGATTTATTGACTCTGAATTTTGTTTCAGAAATCCTGTCCTTATTCCCATCTAAGGGAAGATTAAAATCACCAGCTAATATAATGCCGGCATTTGGGGGAAGATTAGCAATGGAATTATGAAGTGTGCCCCAAAATGTTGGGACCTCAATCGTCAAGGCGTAAATATGGATGATAAAAAATTTGGTATCTACAATTTTAACAGAAATAATTACCCATCTACCCTCTTTATCCTGGGAAATCAATGAGGTAGAGAGGTTTGATTTTCTAGATATTAAAGTTATCACTCAATTCTTTTTGCTTAGGGCCGGGGGAAAGTAGTGGTCAGATATCCAGTGATAATTCATTTTCATTGCTTCTTTTTTCTCTAATCTTGTTTCTTGTAGGAGTATAATATCTCATTTTAATTTATAGCAGTAATCAATAATCTTTTTTTCTTTTCACCAATGATTTATCCCCTTGGTATTCAAGGAGAGCATTTTAATGTTAGCAGCGGCTGTGGACATCAGGTATATGAAAAAAGATAATGAATGTAAAGTGGAGTAATAAAGGACAAAGGAGTCAAGCCTTTATAGCGAATACAAAAGAAAGAGTAGAAGAGAGAGGGAAGGAGGAACATTAAACCCCAACAATAGGACAGACTACCTGTCAGGTTAGCAGACGATACAAGCCACTAACCTTCCTGAACAATCCAGCAGGGGCTGTAGGAAGGTGGAATCTGACTACATGGTTGCCCCCACTTTTTTCCTGGTGTTTTGATGGTTTGTGACTGTTTGGCTGGGAACCTGCTATTCAGGTCCCCAGCCTATCTGCTTTCTCTTATAAATTGATTCCATGTGCCTTAGGTACACTTCAGATTGGATTCTGGGGTGCCCTTATAAGTCCCTAGTATATGGTATACTATGTACCCAGGGCATAGGTACCCCAGAGGCCTACCAGGGGCTGCAGCATGTATTATGCCACCCCTGGAAGGCCCTCCAAAATGACACCACAGGACTGCTACAGCAGCCTGAGTGAGGTGGTGCATGCACCCCTTACTGAGATATAGGTTCACTATATCTCACCCTATCAGTCACCCCTATGGCAGGCCTTATCAATCCTGAAGTCAGGGTGCTTGGTTTTATGTGAGAGGGTGCCCATGCATGAGCAGAGCCCCTCTGCAGCCTTCGGAATCTATCCTCCGGGGTTGTCTGTGAGTGCAGCCTGACCATATACTCTTAAGTGCATTATATCTCAACGGTAAATGCTTACTTTGGGATGGCTGCACGGAAACATGTCGTGTTTGGTGTCAAACACCTTGGAATCATACCCCCACACCAGTCCTTGGTGTGGGAGTATGATCCCACCCTTCTAGAGGGAGAGACATGACAGCACCGGTATACCCGGTACCAGCTAAACAGAGCCCTGGCATCACAAAATGGATGCTGCAGCCACAGACACGAGTCTGGCCTCCTACTGCTGACCGAAACACCGGCAGGGGAAGCCTGGACAATAGGTTTCCTGTCACAGGGAGGTGTTACCACCTCCCAGACAGGCTTTAGTGTATTGGGGCTGGGTGGGTGCACTCTCTGAGTGCTTTGAAGTCCTGCACTGGGGGCACAGTTGGTGTCCCTGTGCATACCCCAGTTCAAACCGGTTGCAGGGGCTGCCAGCCCCTGCTCTGGCGCGAAACTGGACAAAGGAAATGGGTGTAGCCACCCCTCTTTCCAAACCCTCCCATAGGTGGGTCCCCTGAGTTAGTCCAACCCCTTCCTTGGGTATAAGTAAGGAACCCCTGGCAACAGGACTTTAGATATCCATGGACGAAACTCTGAAACTGAATCCTGGACCTTCGACGATCTGTTAAACGCCAGATGACTGAAGAATCTCCCTTGAAGTAAAGGAGTTACTCCCCTGCTTGGCAGGCACCAAAGACGCATCTGTCCGGTCTGCATCTCCGAAGCTCCCGCCGGACGCCGATGACCCTGCAACCCAGAGGGTGGATTTCCAGACTTCCCAGAGGCTGACCCGAGTCCCCAGCAAAGCTGAGACCTCGTGGGTACCGTGGAACCGGAACCCCTGGACACCGTGCACATTTGCAAGTGCATAAGCTTCTGGTCGATCCTAGAGGCTGTGCTTTGGGTTATTTGTAGCCCGGACCCCGAGCAGTGAATCCACCGAAGATTATCGGCCTGGCCACTCCGAGTGACCCGTGGGCCGCCATTTCGTGATTTCGCTCTAGGCCCCTTCGCGATCCCTTGTCCGTCGACTTGTGGGTCCCTCAGAAGGACATCTTTGATTTCAACGGGCCTCCCTGGTTGCTCCAGGCCTGCCCTGTCTCTCTCTCGCTTGGGGAGTCCCTCGGACCTCGCTGGTCCACTCCGAAGCCATTGCTCCTTTTCTGCGTGGGTTGCTGTTACCACGGCTTGTTGGGTCCAATCCGGGCACCGACACCGCAGTCAGCTACTACCTTCGTGGGACAGCTCGATTCCAGCTCCTGGTCTTCGTCGACACCTCTTGGTCCTCGTGGCTGCAGAGTCAATCTTCACCTCTTCGAACTTGAAGCACCCGACATCGGTGGGCATTCGACTATCGTGCCCCTGGTCACTGGCTAGTGACCTAGACTCTGTCCCCTCTGCTTTCAGGTTCTTCTCATCCCCGATCCAGGCTTGGATCTCTTCGGACACTTCGCAGCTTCTCGGCAGCAGCACTTTTCAGCCAGCAGCCATTGAAAACGACGGCGCGGCCCGACACCATTTGACACCTGTTCACCCGGCTTCCCTGGGTGAGGTAACACGAGTACTACGGTGCTCCCGTGGGTGTTGGCCCTAGAACCCTCTAAGTCCAAAAGGGTTTGTTCCTAGTCCACTCCGAAGTGTCCCTAAACCTTAAAACTCTAACCGCGACTTTCCCCATAGACGCTAACGGAGCTCACGGCTGTGTTCACACACTGCACACGTCCCCCGTGGGTCCCCTGTGTCACTACCTTGGGTGGTTCCTTGGGGTCCCAGCGATTCTACAGGCTCTAGGCCTTGTGTCTAGTCAAGTCGTGGTTCTTATACCACTTTCTTAATATATGGTTTGGTACGCCCCTAGGGCTAATCGTATATTGTGCTAATTTACTGTGTTATTTGACTTGTAACTTGTGTATTTCGACCTCTAGCCTCATAAAGAGACTAGTGGGTAGTGTTTAGTAATAAATACATATATTTTATATATATACCTGGTGTGGTTCTCCTTTCATTTGGTCATTCATGAGATTATAGACTGGTAAAACAAACAGCTTAACACTCCTTCAAGACTTAGCCTGAAGGCTGCTCTCCATAGCTACCACTAGGATAGCTTTCAATAAAGGTTGTCTTTTAACCTACCATCAATAAAGGTCATTTGGACTGGTGCAAGGTGCCCCCTATAACTAGTGGACAGCATATGCCAGGCCAACTTCTCACATTGGTGTGCAGCGGTTGGATTCAAGCTTGCCTTTGTTTTACCAGATAATCTCAAGTGAGTGACTAACTGAAAACCACTAAAGGTGCCTGAGGTACATATAATTAAAGCTTAAGGTTACAGTAAGTTCTACTGAACTTAGAGTTGTGTGTCAAGGGCTTAGCACACCCTTTCTACAACTCAAGAGAGTTTAGTAGGCCACACTAGAGTAGGTAGTGCATACACCACACCTCACTAGTGATGTCTTCAAGGCCAGGAGCCAGTGGGTCCCTGCCAGAAGCCCAGGGGCTTCCACCATCCAAGTATGACAACCTCCAATTCTTGGAATTGAAAGCATTGTGTAGTACTAGGAAGTTGAAGACAGGAAAAACTGCAAACACCCAACGCCTCATAGAGGCACTGCTGTTGGATGATCTCAAGAAGGCCTCAGGGTCTGAAGGGGTAGGAAGAGAGGGTGGGGCAGTAAATGAGGAAGGGCCAAGGGGTGAAGAATCCCATGACCTGACCTCTGAAGCTGGCCAGGAAGATGACAATGATCTTGCCCTGGAAAATCCAGCTCCTCCTGCAGATGAGGAGGAGGACCAGAATGGCCCCCTCTTTGTCCCACCAGGAAGAGTTGAGTGTGCCTAGAAGGTCAAGGTCTCCTTCTGTGGAGTCTAACCATTCTGACACATCAATAGGAACCTCTGTTTCCTCTCATAGGAGGGAACCCTCTCATGAAAGGAAAGAGAGACTGCTCAAGTATGAAGAAGCTCAGCTTAGGATCAGAAGAGAGCAGGTAGCTTTAGATAGGGAGTCCCTAGAGCTTCAGAGAACAAGAAGAAAGTTGGGACTAGAGTCCCATGGTGGCATCAACTTCCCTAGTGGTAGGGAAAGGTCTCATGACCATAGAAACCTGAGCAAGATTGTCCCTCCCTACCAGAGTGGGGATGACATCCACAAATGGATTACTGCACTGGAAAGGGCCTGTAAAGTTCAGAGGGTCCCCCAGGAGCAGTGGGCAGCAATCTTGTGGCTCTCCTTTGCAGACAAAGGTAGAGACAAGCTCCTCACTGTAAGAGAAGAGGATGCTGACAATTACAAAGTCTTGAAGAGTGCTCTGATTATTTGGTTTGGCCTAACCACTGAACAGTATAGGTTGAAGTTCAGAGATACCCAAAAAGCTCAGACTCAAGACTGGGTTGACTTTGTAGATTGTGCTACTAAGGCTCTGGAAGGTTGGATACATGGCAACAAGGTGCATGACTTTTTAGGATTGTACAATTTGATTATGAGGGAGCAGATCCTTAAAAATTGTCAAAACCAGCTTTTACACCAGTACCTGGTGGACTCTGATCTGACCTCTCCCCAAGAATTGGGAAAGAAGGCAGACAAATGGGTCAGAACCAGAGTAAAGACTAAGAATCAGGGCGGTGACCAGAAGAAAGATTCTACCAAGTCCCAAGAGAAAGGTGGGGATAAATCTAAAGAAAAGTCCCCTACAGGGCCCCAAAAGTCCTCTTCTGGGGGTGGGTCCCAAACTCCTTCCTCTCCTGAAAAGAAACCATATTGCCATGTCTGTAAAAAGCCTGGCCACTGGAAGACTGATCCCAGTTGCCCCAGGATTGGCAATAAAGAAAATGTTCCTCCTAGCAAAACTACCACTCCTCCTGGTACTACCAGTAGTAATCCCCCAGTTGGGAGTAGTGTACCCAAAAAGTTAGGTGCATTTGCAAGGGGAACAGAGGTGGGCCCTAATTTAGAAAGGGCCTCCTCACCAGACTCCTCTGACTCCGATGGTGGTATGGGGTTTGCCACTTTTACTGTGAGTCTCAATTCTTTGGGCAAGTACAGACAGGAGCCCTTAATCAATGGTCAAAGAGCTTTGGCCTTCAGGGACACAGGGGCTAGTGTCACCATGGTGACAGGGAAACTAGTCCCCCCTCAACAGCTTTTACCTGAGTTCAAGTACCAGGTGACCAACATAAATGGTATCAGAACAGATCATCCCATGGCCATAGTCCATCTCAGCTGGGGAGGGGTCACTGGCCCAAAGAGAGTAGCAGTGTCCCCAAACTTGCCTGTAGATTGCCTATTGGGCAATGATCTGGAAATTTCAGCCTGGGCTGAAGTTGAAATCCAGACCCATTTAAGAATGTTAGGCCTCCCTGAGAGAGTTGGTGGGGCTGTAATGGCCACAGCCCAACCCCAGGGAAATTTTGGAGGGATGGAGCCTGAAAGATTGGCCCACTCTCCTCCACAAGAGAGCACAAGGGTTGAAGAAAAGTCTTCTTCCCCCCAGACTATAGGTAAGGGTCAGCCTCCTGAGGGAACTGATCCTACCCCTAGTGAAGGACCTGCCCCAGAGGTAGTTAGGCCTGTCCTGGCACCCCCTCTGATGACAGGGGACCCTTCCAAGGTGGTACCCAGTCTGGAGCAGGTAACCTGCCCCTCTCTACCCTGCCTCAGCCAGCCCAGGGCTGCAGAGGTCAGGGAGGTCAGTGGACCCCACAGGGCCCCCTGTCCAGAGGAACCCCCCCATCAGCAGATATGGGGCACTCAGACTAGTAGCCCTAGCCAGGTGAAAATGCCTCCACACACTGAGGGATCCCCCATACCTTTGTGTAGGGACCTCCCCCAGAAGGACTCTGTTGGGCAAGGGCAAACCTGGGACCAAAAGGTTCCAACCCTGCCATGTCCCTCCAGTGTTCCACCCAAAGGGACCCAACCCCCAGCTGTATGCAGCCAAAGGTTGACCCTTAGAGCAAAGTGCAACTCAGTCATGGAAAGAGAGGCATACATGGTGACCAGTGATCTGAGGAAGCTGAGACCAACTCTATTAGGGCCTCACTTCCCTAATCCGACACCTCACCAGCCTTTTACTTTACCAAAACACACCACAGGTAGTAATTCCCCATGGTGGAGACCTTCTCAGACCCTTAAGGTGAGGGATAGCTTAGTGGACCATAAGACAGGGGGTAACCATGCTAGTGCAGGTACTTCCTTATATGGCCACTTAGTCAATAAAGGCTCAACTGGCCAAGGTTAGCCTTATCTCCTTTTGTTTGGGGGGGGTTATGTAGGAAGGTGGAATCTGACTACATGGTTGCCCCCACTTTTTTTCCTGGTGTTTTGATGGTTTTTGACTTAGTTTGGCTGGGAACCTGCTATTCAGGTCCCCTGCCTATCTGCTTTCTCTTATAAATTGATTCCATGTGCCTAAGGTGTACACTTCAGATTGGATTCTGGGGTGCCCTTATAAGTCCCTAGTATATGGTATACTATGTACCCAGGGCATAGGTACCCCAGAGGCCTACCAGGGGCTGCAGCATGTATTATGCCACCCCTGGAAGGCCCTCCAAAATGACACCACAGGACTTCTACAGCAGCCTGAGTGAGGTGGTGCATGCACCCCTTACTGAGATATAGGTTCACTATATCTCACCCTATCACTGCACATATAAACCTATCAGTCACCCCTATGGCAGGCCTTATCAATCCTGAAGGCAGGGTGTTTGGTTTTATGTGAGAGGGTGCCCATGCATGAGCAGAGCCCCTCTGCAGCCTTCGGAATCTATCCTCCGGGGTTGTCTGTGAGTGCAGCCTGACCATATACTCTTAAGTGCATTATATCTCAACTGTAAATGCTAACTTTGGGATGGCTGCACGGAAACATGTCGTGTTTGGTGTCAAACACCTTGGAATCATACCCCCACACCAGTCCCTGGTGTGGGAGTATGATCCCACCCTTCTAGAGGGAGAGACATGACCGCACCGGTATACCCGGTACCAGCTAAACAGAGCCCTGGCATCACAAAATGGATGCTGCAGCCACAGACACGAGTCTGGCCTCTTACTGCTGACCGAAACTCCGGCAGGGGAGGCCTGGACAATATGTTTCCTGTCACAGGGAGGTGTTACCACCTCCCAGACAGGCTTTAGTGTATTGGGGCTGGGTGGGTGCACTCTCTGAGTGCTTTGAAGTCCCGCACTGGGGGCACATTTGGTGTCCCTGTGCATACCCCAGTTCAAACCGGTTGCAGGGGCTGCCAGCCCCTGCTCTGGCGCGAAACTGGACAAAGGAAATGGGTGTAGCCACCCTCTTTCCAAACCCTCCCATAGGTGGGTCCCCTGAGTTAGTCCAACCCCTTCCTTGGGTATAAGTAAGGAACCCCTGGCAACAGGACTTTAGATATCCCTGGACGAAACTCTGAAACTGAATCCTGGACCTTCGACGATCTGTTAAACGCCAGATGACTGAAGAATCTCCCTTGGAGTAAAGGAGTTACTCCCCTGCTTGGCAGGCACCAAAGAGGCATCTGTCCGCCTGCATCTCCGAAGCTCCTGCCGGACGCCGACGACCCTGCATCCCAGAGGGTGAATTTCCAGACTTCCCAGAGGCTGACCCGAGTCCCCAGCAAAGCTGAGACCCGTAGACCTTGTGGGTACCGTGGAACCGGAACCCCTGGACACCGTGCACATTTGCAAGTGCATAAGCTTCTGGTCGATCCTAGAGGCTGTGCTTTGGGTTATTTGTAGCCTTGACCCCGAGCAGTGAATCCACCGAAGATTGTCCGCCTGGCCACTCCGAGTGACCCGTGGGCCGCCATTTCGTGATTCCGCTCGAGGCCCCTTCGCGTTCCCTTGTCCGTCGACTTGTGGGTCCCTCAGAAGGACATCTTTGATTTCAACGGGCCTCCCTGGTTGCTCCAGGCCTGCCCTGACTCTCCCTCGCTTGGGGAGTCCCTCGGATCTCGCTGGTCCACTCCGAAGCCATTGTTCCTTTTCTGCGTGGGTTGCTGTTACCAAGGCTTGTTGGGTCCAATCTGGGCACCAACACCGCAGTCCGCTACTACCTTCGTGGGACAGCCCGATTCCAGCTCCTGGTCGTCGTCGACGCCTCCTGGTCCTCGTGGCTGCAGAGACAATCTTCACCTCTTCGAACTTGAAGCACCCGACATCGGTGGGCATTCGACTATCGTGCCCCTGGTCACTGGCTAGTGACCTAGACTCTGTCCCCTCTGCTTTCAGGTTCTTCTCATCCCCGATCCAGGCTTGGATCTCTTCGGACACTTCGCAGCTTCTCGGCAGCAGCACTTTTCAGCCAGCAGCCATTGAAAACGACGGCGCGGCCCGACACCATTTGACACCTGTGCACCCGGCTTCCCTGGGTGAGGTAACACGAGTACTACGGTGCTCCCGTGGGTGTTGGCCCTAGAACCCTCTAAGTCCAAAAGGGTTTGTTCCTAGTCCACTCCGAAGTGTCCCTAAACTTTAAAACTCTAACCGCGACTTTCCCCATAGACTCTAACGGAGCTCGAGGCTGTGTTCACACACTGCACACGACCCCCGTGGGTCCCCTGTGTCACTACCTTGGGTGGTTCCTTGGGGTCCCAGCGATTCTACAGGCTCTAGGCCTTGTGTCTAGTCAAGTCGTGGTTCTTAAACCACTTTCTTAATATATGGTTTGGTACGCCCCTAGGGCTAATCGTATATTGTGCTAATTTACTGTGTTATTTGACTTGTAGCTTGTGTATTTCGACCTCTAGCCTCATAAAGAGACTAGTGGGTAGTGTTTAGTAATAAATACATATATTTTATATATATATATACCTGGTGTGGTTCTCCTTTCATTTGGTCATTCATGAGATTGTAGACTGGTAAACCAAACAGCTTAACACTCCTTCAAGACTTAGCCTGAAGGCTGCTCTCCATAGCTACCACTAGGATAGCTTTCAATAAAGGTTGTCTTTTAACCTACCATCAATAAAGGTCGTTTGGACTGGTGCAAGGTGCCCACTATAACTAATGGACAGTATATGCCAGGCCAACTTCTCACAGGGGCGATGACTTGTTCCCCCACTCCCTCCTGCGCAAACCAGCAGAGAGAGAGAGTACAAGTCCCACTGCAAGGCCGCCCACAGGGGAAAGGGGAAAAAGGGACAAAATAATAAACAAATGAGGAGACCTCTCCTCTCTAATCACTCTGGTGCGTAAAACTTGTCACTGGCAACGACTTATATCTGTGGTGGTGAGAAAGAAGAACAAGAAGGGGCGATTAATCAGGCAAACATATGTAAAGCATAACATGTAACATCAGTAGGTCATCCACCCCCTTTACCTCCCTCACATCTGTTCTCCTACAAGACACAACGAAGAGCAATCCCCAAAACATGTCAAGAAGAGGCTGGACCCCTCAGGAGACTGTCGAGCGTAAGTGCATAGGGTAGAACCAAGCTATAACAAGAGTAAAAAAAAAAACGAGTCTCATCCTGAGGCTAATCAGCTCGTACTGTTAATCCACAGTCGAAGAAAAGCGTAACCCCAATGCCTCCAGGCAATTCTTGTTAATGGCACAAGAGTCAAGACTCCCAGAAATGTAAATAGTTCCTCCAGACACGGCCGCCCAGACCGCAGCACTCGATTAAGAACTGTTCAGAAGTTGCACAGACTATAACGGATAAGGATATACCAGCGGTACTCGCAGGAAAATCAATGTATGTTTTGTCAAAAAAGAACCCTTTCGTTGCGGTTCCGTATTGCCTGCTAAATCCAGCTCCGACCGCCACCATCACAACTGCACTTACCGCTTCCGAAATGAAGCCGGTATCCGATCGGGTGAAGACGCTTAGTCCATGGAGCTTCCTTAGCAGGACGGCCGCAGGACTCAGTACGCAGCTTTCATGAATCTGATGAAGGCGGGAAGAAGAGCGAATGGCTACTCTTCGGCACCTCTCCTGGGGAAAAAAAAGTGCGGGGAAAAACACAATACTCGGGCTGCTTCTCTATCTAGACTGGATACAGATTGACAAGCACCGGCTTGAGGAAAGGGAATGGCTTATGAAGTTCAGGCTCCTCCTCCCCACTAGTACTGTTGTTCTACCAGAATGGTGGTTGTGGGAGTTGTATGCCACCTGCTTCCTCTTTCATTCATACTCTCTTACCATTCATTCGTGAGTATGTGAGTGGGACTGGTGTCAGGGGTTTGTGCATTTCATTAGAGTGTCCCTGACTCGTGAGAACCATGTGACTACCGAAACCGACCTGTAGGAATCTGGTTCTCTATATAGAGTACTATGAAGAATGTACTGTGCAGAAAGTCCAGGGAGACCCAGGTTGGTATAAGAGGCAAAAGTTGATATCTGAAAGAAACAGTTAGTTATAGATTCCTTACCTTAGAATTACCCCCAGGCGTCAGACTGGAGCGGGAAAGTTTTTCGTCAGCAGTACCCCTGCGCTTCGGAAGGTGGCGTCGGTCGACTCCCCATTCGGCATCGTGGTCGCCGGGATGAAGTCGCGGTAGCTACATAGACGCCGCCCTTAGGCGCTGACGTCAGTTCTTTCTTTATCCGCGCCAGCAAGTGCACATCCGGAGAGAGCGGTACCTCCAGTCACTTTTTGACTGACTTTTTCTCGACTTTTGTCGACTTCGTTTTTTGAGTCCATCGACTCCTGGTGCACGAGGGATGCCCGGCTTCAAGGCTTGCGGTTCCTGTAACCGACTGATGTCGGTGACGGATGCGCACCGCGTGTGCCTCTACTGCCTGGACCGCGACCACGACCCCAAGTCATGCTCCGACTGCCGGACCATGGCCCCGAAGTCTTTGCGTGAGCGGTCCCGAAAGCTACTCGAGGCCCGGCAGTCGACTCCGTGTTGCTCGAGGTCCCGGTCGCGTAGGAGGTCGAAGGACCGGTCGCGGAGCCAACACCATTCTTCATCTAAGTATTCGCACTCGGGGGTCAGGTAAGTCGAAGCGCAAGAAGAAGTCGAAGAAGCATCGTCGCTCTTCGACTTCTCCCCGTCCGTCGGCCGACGCGACAAGGGATGCGGGTGGTGCCCCTCCCGCGGCTCCGCATGCGGAGCCCGAAGGGTCGGCTCCGGGTTTCCACCCCTGCCCAGCTTTGTCAGTTTTACGAAGTGATGCACGCCATCTTTGGGCAGCCCGACTCCGCCGGCACGCCTTGGGGCCCCGCGGACTCGGCTGGGGACCCTGGGCCTTCGGCGCTGGCGGCTTCGGCCTCGGCGCCGCAGGGTCCTCTTGGATCCAGGCCTGGATCCGGATCGGCGCCGGTCGACCTTGTTATGCCTCCCCCGGCGCCGATTCCACCGGCACCACGTCCGGCGTAGGCTGTGTCCACAGCCGACATCGACCCCGGCCTCCACCTCGAGGTAGACACGGAGCCGGACCGGCGTCAACCGACGCCGGATGCGGCACCGATGGGTACTTTTGTACCCCTGTTCTACCCTGGTTCTTTGAGACCAGATTGGCAGCCAGAGGAGGGTGAGGAGGACTGGGAAGGGTCTGGGGACCTTTAAACCGACCAGTTAGGTTACGAACCGGACTGGAGAGAGGAACTGGGGGAAGCCAGTGGTCTGGCTACCTCCCCAGACCTTGGCATGTTGTCTCCTCCTACCGTGGCTACGGAAGAGGGAGCGTCATACGCAGTGGTGTTGCGTAGGGCGGCTGAGGCTCTCCACCTCGAGCTACCTACGGTGGCAGTCAGGACTAACCTCCTGACAGAGGTGCTTCAACCGGCAGCAAGCTCTTCGGAGCCCCTGCTGCCGTTTAATGAAGCCCTCACGGACATCCTTTTGGGCACCTGGTCCAGGCCCAACACAGGGGCTCCTGTGGGCAGGATGATTGCCCGACGCCACCACCCGGCCCCGGGCGACCCCACTTTCCTCTCCCAACACCCCACCCCTGAGAGCTTGGTGGTCCAAGCCTCCACCTCCAAAGGCGCATTCCCTAACGCACCACCCGATAGGGAATCCAAAAAGCTGGACCACCTTGGGAAGAAAATGTTTTCTTCCTCAAGCTTGGGACTGCGGTCGGTAAACACCGCATGTCTGTTGGCCGTTACACCCACTCTGTATGGGATACGGTAGTGGAGGTGTTCTCCCGTGCAGTTGCCGAGGGGAGAGACGCAGCGAAGCTTACCATCCGCTGTGAACTGGATAACGCCGACTCACTAAGCAGGACAATTTCCACGTCAGTAGCCCTTCGATGCTACGCCTGGTTGAGGTCGACTGGTTTTTCTGGGGATGTCCAATCCACTCTTATGGACATGCCCTTTGATGGCCGTCGCCTTTTCGGCGACAAGGCAGACAACGCGCTGGAGCGCTTTAAGGACTCTCGGGCTACGGCCAGGTCCTTGGGCCTCTGCACCACCCGCCCTGGCAGTCTGTTTTTCGCCCCTTTCGTAGCTACGGAAGGGGTGCCCCGCCACGTCCCGCCCAGAGCCACAGGCCGGCGCAAGCTGTTAAGCCTCTGCGCGGCCGGGGATGTGAGAACCAGCGCCGTGGTTCTGAGGGCCAGCGGGCAGGCCAGTCCACCACAGCCCCCTCTGCAGCAGCCTCCAAACCCTCCTAGTCCGACCTTTTAGGGCCACCAAACGCCAGTGGGCTGCAAGATTCACCATCACCTCCCCCCTTGGCGCACCATCACGTCTTACAGGTGGGTTTTGCAGATAGTCCAAAGGGGCTACTCCCTCCCCTTCGAGACTACCCCTCCCTCCATGCCACCTCAGTACCATCGCATGTCGGAGGATCATCTGGCCCTTCTCCAACAGGAGTTTCGGCACTCTTGGCCAAGGGAGCCATCGAACGCGTTCCTGTCCCAGAAGTAGGTCGTGGTTGCTATTCCCACTACTTTCTGGTGCCCAAGAAGGACAAAGGCCTGCGTCCTATCTTGGATCTCAGGAACGTCAACCGCTTCCTCCGGAAGGAGAAGTTCAAAATGTTGACGCTCGCTCAGGTCTCGTCTGCCCTCGACCCTGGAGACTGGATGGTAGCGTTGGACTTGCAGGACGCTTACTTTCACATCCCCGTCCTGCCGGCCCACTGGCGTTACCTGCGGTTCACGTTAGGCCATGAGCACTTTCAGTTTACCATGCTCCCCTTTGGCCTTACCAGCACCCCTCGGGTGTTCACGAAAGGGATGGTGGTGGTCGCAGCTGATCTGCGCAAATCAGGGGTTCCAGTCTTCCCCTATCTCGACGACTGGCTGTTGAAGGCTGTCGTCTCCCACCTCCAGACTACGGCCGACCTGCATTCGCTGGGGTTCTCCATCAATGTGCCGAAGTCCCACCTGACCCCCTCTCAGAAGCTCCTCTTCATCGGAGCGGTTCTGGACACGACGCAGTTTTGGGTTTATCCTCCCGAACAGCAAGTCCGGGATATTCGGGCTATGATTCCGATCTTTCAGCCTCTTTCCCGGGTTTTGGTCAGGATGACCCTCAGGCTGCTGGGTCTGATGGCCTCCTGCATCCTGCTGGTGGACCATGCCAGATGGCATATGCGGGCTCTGCAGTGGGACCTAAAGTTCCAGTGGGCACAACATCAGGGGTATCTGTCCGATTGCGTCCAGATCTCGGAGGGCACTGCACACCAATTGCAGTGGTGGCTTACGAACCAGGATTGGGTCGACGGCAGATCCCTCTCCCTTCCTCAACCAGAGTTCACAGTGGTGACCGATGCATCACTTCTGGGATGGGGCGGCCGCATGGGGGAGGCGGAGATCAGAGGCCTCTGGTCTCCGGCGGAGTCCGGGCTCCACATCAACCTTCTGGAGCTTTGGGCGATTCGTCTTGCACTCAAAGCATTCCTTCCCTCTGTCTGGGGAAGAGTGGTGCAGGTGTTCACAGACAACACCACCGCCATGTGGTACTGCAACAAACAAGGGGGGGTGGGGTCGTGCACCCTATGTCAGGAGGCTCTCCGCCTCTGGACATGGCTGGAACATCAGGGCATATCCCTGGTGGTTCAACACCTGGCAGGTTCCCTGAACGCCAGGGCGGACGAACTCAGCCACAGGTGCATGATGGATCACAAATGGCGTCTTCACTCTGAGGTGGTGCAAGGTCTCTTTCAGCAGTGGGGAGAGCCTTGGTTAGATCTATTCGCCACCGAAGAGAATGCGCAATGTCAGCAGTTCCGCGCGTTGGAATTTCCAAGGCGGCACTCGCTAGGCAACGCTTTTCGTCGCGAGTGGAGTTGCGGTCTTCTATACGCCTTTCCGCCTATACCACTTATGCCCAGAGTGCTGAAGAAGATCAAGCGCGACCGGGCCCAAGTCATTATTGTAGCACCGGATTCGGCACTAAGAGTCTGGTATCCCTAGCTGCTCAACATGGCCATCGATCCTCCGATCCGACTGCCTCTTCGGGAGGATCTTCTGTTGCAGCAGCAGGGTACAGTCCTCCACCCAAACCTGTCCAGCCTCCACCTCCTTGCGTGGAGATTGAGCGGCGGCAGTTGACGTCGTTTGACCTGCCTCAGAAGTCTTGGTGCTTACCTATCTTATGTGCGCTCCCTTTGAGCCGCATAACTGTCCTCTCAGGCTTCTTACTTTGAAAACTAGGTTTCTGGTGGCCATCACCTCTGCACACAGGGTGAGTGAGCTACAAGCTCTTTCTTCCAAGCCTCCCTTTCTGGCTGTCCATCCGGACAAGGTCGTCCTTAGAACTAGACCTTCCTTTCTTCCCAAGGAGGTTACTTCTTTCCACATTGGCCAAACCATCACTTTGCCCACCTTCTTTCCGCCTCCGCATCCTTCAAAAGAGGAAGAGAGGCTCCACCGTCTGGATCCGAAACGTGCACTTTCCTTCTACCTGGATCGCACAAAGCAATTCCGGGTGGACGACCAGCTCTTTGTTGGTTACGTCGGCGCTAAGAAAGGTCGGGCCGTGCACATCTCCAGGTGGACGCGGAGTCGACCGACGCCACCTTCCGACGCGCAGGGGTACTGCTGACGAAAAACTTTCCTGATCCAGTCTGACGCCTGGGGGTAATTCTAAGGTAAGGAATCTATAACTAACCTATGTGTCTTACAGATATATTGTTACCGAAGGTAAGTAACTTGTTCAATACTAACGCTCTATTTGTGGTAGTGAGGGCGAGCAGTTAGGCTTATCAGAGGGTAGTGCTAAGGATTTGTTGTACTCACAGAGGCAATAAATGAGAGACACACTCAAGAATAAATCTGAGTCCAATTTGCAAAAATAACACTGATTTTTATATAATTTTAAGACCAAGAACTTAGTTCACAGGTAAGTACTTTTTAGTTATGAATTTTCACAGTTTGGAAAATAACTCACTGTTGTGCGCAATTACGCATGATGAAAGTCTATGGAGAAAAATTCTGAAATGTATATAATATTTTACAGTCGGTTCTAGGGGTTCACCTTCGAAGTTTAGGGTAGCAGCAGGCCAGGGTCCGATGTTGAGGTAGTTGGTAGCTGGTGTGCTACGAAGAATGGGGCCACCTCAAATCAGGCTGCACAAGGGGACTTACAGGTAAGTCCAGGGGACCCCAAACGAAGAATTGGGTGGCAAGGGCCTCAGGACCATGGGAAACATAGCTGATTTGTCTGTACCCAGGCCAGGTGGACTGGGTGCAGAGCAGATAGGTCAGCCAGGATTTGTGCCTCAAAATTGTCTTCGTGGGCAGGGTTAGGCAGGTTGCAGGGATGATTCCGGGACAGCTAGGCCACTCATGGAGGAGGTCTCAGGGGTCTCGACGTCTCTCGACAGGTGCTTCCTTTCTAGGCAGTTGGAGTCTGGATTGGACTTTTTGTCTTGGTTGCAGGTGGTCTGGTACCTCGGGATTGCTACGGCACGACTCCGGTAGGTCCTGGTGTCCTCTCATTTGGTGGTGGGGGACAGATCTTACCCTTGGGAGCTGGTGTACCGCTTCTGGTTTAGTTGCTGCATCGCCGGAGAGCGGCAAGTCGGTAAGTCGGACTCTGCGGGTTTGGTGCCTGCGGCTGCAGGGAAGTAGTGAGTCCTCTGGCGATTGTCGAAGGGCTGGGTTCTTAAAAGCCTCACAGCAGCAGGACGAGTCAGAACACCCCTATGGTCGAGTACTTTGAAGCAGCAGGCAGGATTTCGCGCAATAATTCTGCAGCAGGTACTCCATTCTCGGGTCAGTGGCTCTTATTTGTTCGTTTTCGTTTTAGGGCCATCGGAACTAAAATTCAGGGCTCAGGGGTTCCTAAATACGAAATGTAGGGGCGTTACAGGGGGAGACAGGTAGTAGCCAATGGGCTACCTACCTTTGAGGTGTCTACATCCTCTGTGATCACTTCCTTTGGGGAGTGGGCACAACCTTGACCCTATTTGGCTAATTCCCTCTCCAACAAGATAAAGGAAACTGAAAAGTGGGGTCCACATCATCTGTCCTACCTTAGGCGTGGTGCTGGCTGAATGTGGGCCCACCTCCTAATCTAGCTAACTTTCCCACCTGTGCCCCCGCCAAATGTGGAGCAGGACAGGGGGGTTGGCATCCTCCACTATCTTGAGACGCCTGGGCTACATTTCAAAGGCAGCATCACCTTTGAAGCTTCCAGCCTTGGCATGCAATTCTGGCCAGGAGGAGGTGTGAAGCACCTTCGCCCAGAGCAGGTTTTGTTACCGGCCTCTGAGAGCGCAGACTCTCACCCCATGAGGTCAGAAACATGTCAGGTGGTGGCAGGCTGGTTAAGACTAGTACGAGACCACACCAGTGTTTGGTAGGTTTTCAGGGGACCCTCTGAGATTTCCCCTGTGTGCATTTATTATTAAATCCAACACTGTCATCAGCGTGGATTTATTAAGACGAGACGTTGGTACCAAACAATCCTCGGTACAGTGAAGCCATCATGGTGCTGGGTAGCCTGTAATGACGGATGTCCAGCCCATGTACTCTATATGGATTTCCTGCTCACTTACAACACCTAAGAATGAACTTAGATATTGTAGGGTCATATCTGCTCAGGCAGGCATGACCACACGTGGTATAGTTCACCCTAAGGCGTTCAGTAGGGGTGACTTACCTATACCTCATGCAGTGCCTGGGGGCATGGCACACATCCTTGTGTGCCATGTTGACTCTTCAGTTTTCTCTGCACCAAAACACGCAGCCTGCCATGGCAGTTTGCATGGTCTTGGTGAGGGGTCCCTATGGTGGCACAATTTGCGCTGCAGTCGTAGTGGACCCTCTTCAGTCCTAATGCCCTAGGTACCAGGGGTACTATTTACTAGAGACTTACAGGGGTGGCTGAAGTTGTGCCAATCGTGGTGCAGTTTTAGGAAAATGCTCTGCCACTGGGAACCTGGTTAGCAGTGACCCAGTGCACTTTAATTCGAAATCGCATTGTGTTACAGGCAAAAAGTGGGAGCTAGCCATGTCAAAAGAGGCACTTTCCTACACCACCCACTAGAGCCCTAGACCTAATAAGGACCCACCCAATGGACAGAAAGAGAAAATGGAAGATTGTTGTGAGAGCCATCATTTGCGGATAGTCAAAGAGAATGGATAACAAATAGATGATGGTATTAAAGAGGAGACCAAAGAGGAGCAGTGGTTGGTGAGAGGAGTAGACCATGTGAGAAGAAAAGAAAACATAAACTGAGACGAGATAATCTGCAATGTGATAAACAATTCAAGTGAGCAACATAGCAATACTTTGAGAGCAGAGCAATCTAGACACAAAGCAGGTTGTATCTATATTGCAACAGTAGAGTAATCTGCTATATATAAAAGTATTTGGCAATGGAAATAATCCTATTTACCCAGGAGTTCAGAATCATCTAACATCACACTTTGCACAGAACGAATGGGAATAAATGGTACCAAGTGATATAGATTGGCATAGAGAGGGCATAGGAGAAACTGTAAGATTACATTTTAGTACAACCACAGATACAGCATCTGTTATTACTAATTAGTGTTTAAAATAAACATGTTGAGTAATAAGCGTAAGAATAAACAACTAATACGCATGTAGAAACATGTATCATGAAAGTGCAAAGATATTGTTTGTGGGTGGAGTTAATAACCCTAAAATTGAATCAGTATAACATTCTAGATCAACCATAAAAGCAAATCCTGCTATTACAAAATATTAACTTGAGATAAACCGGCAGGATATTTGGTATAATAAGAAGAGATTATTATACATGTAGAAAACATACATCAAGATGTTGCAAATGTATTGATTGCTGGTGGAATTAACAGCTCTGAAATTGAATCAAATAGAGCAATAGTGCCAAAATTATAGAATCCAGTGGAAGAGACAGTCTAGATAGAGCAAAAACAGCAATGTGGTGCAGTATTAAAAAAATTAGAGAGAAATTGCTGAGAGACAAAAGGTCATTCCTTTTATGGAATACAAGAGTGGGACAAGGATATCATAGGTTTACAGCACCGCAGCATACACAACACAAACATAAGATAAAGTCTAGGTAGCCGACTCCTAGCAGCAAGTATTCAAAACCATGCAATCAACAATAAGTAAATAGCGTAGTGAGTCAATGGGGATTGTGTGAATTACAACTAACCTTGCCAAGGAATGAGGAAGCACCTCAAACATGCAAAGACATATACCTCGTTGGAGAAATATAAACAGATTCACATCATCAGACACAGAACTACATCCTGCAGTCAATTTTACAGCTGTAAGTTAGAGGGAACAGATAATCAAAACTTACAGCCATATAGTAGAAATTAGTACGAGTATACAGTAGAAGAGGTTTAAATAAACATATCTTAGTAATCGAGGATGGATAGGAATGATAGATCTGCTGATTAACTGTAGATTCTTACCTTTCCATTGAAAATAATCTTGAATCTTTAAGGTCTATAAAGTGGAATGGGATTGAAAGTTTATGTAGCGTGGTGCGAGGGGCGAAGCAACACTTCCTACGTTGAATAGTTTTTTGTGGGTAATCCTGTGCAATAGATATTTGACATCCTTCCCAAGTCAGATTGTGAATCTTTTTCATATGTGAGATAATTTCTTTAGCATGTCTGAATTGCAGAGGCTTGAAAAGGAGGCAGCTTCGAGGGGTAGATTTATGATTCTGATTATGAGTTTCTTTACCAGAGGGGAAATGATGAGCACGCTCAATTTCAAAGGGGCTAGAAAAAGTGGCCCAAAAACAGTAGGTTGCCAAGATTTCACAAACTCAACACAAAAATACGGAGATTGCCTCTGCAAATAAAATACTCAAGCTCCGTAACTTATCTTGATAGAGAAGCTATTTTGGTGTAAGCAGCATCAGAGAATTTTTCCTGAGACGAACATTGGTCCTCAACTCTACCAACGCGGTTTCCAGCTTCAAGAGTTTTGGATGCAAGGTCTTTGATGTCTTTCCTGATTCCTTGGATATCATTGTGTATTATATCCTTGTTGGTTTGGGTGCTTTGAGCCAAATCATGTAGAGCAGCAAGTCTCTGTAGGACAAGATCTAATGGAGCAGTTTGATCTGTTTTGGGTTTGACTGGTTAGTCAGGAAGAGGTGGAACAGTTTTATCGCTTTATGTGCCGGGCTTTGAATCTTTTGAGTCTTTATGGTCAGCCATGATCACAACGAGTGATTTACAGGAACACCTTTGCTGGAATGGCAAAAATATCAAAAGTTGTAAACTGGAAGATAGTATTAGGAAGACAAACATCCTGGAAAATAAGAAATCACTGTTGCTGATACAGAAACCCATGCACAGCCGAAAAGAAATTAATAAAGGCAAGATAGTGAGAGCAACTGCCCTCTTAAGCTCTTTAATGAAGTGTTGATGAGAAAAAAGTGCGCTGAGCCGGTGGTTTGAAACAGACAATTAAGAGAGGCAGTTCTCAGGATGAAATTATTTCTGTTAAACGGATTTAGGTATCATCATAGGTGCTTGTCTGGCAGTGGCCATGACCAATAACATGAGTAGCACACAAAGTCGCCACAATAGCAAAGCATAGAGACTTGAAGCAATCAGGAACTAGAGCACAGATGGTCACTGGAGCATAGAAAAGAAGGACCTTTACACCTGGCCGCCATCCTAGTAGTGTGCTTGACCCCAACAAAATGGACGACAAAGGGGTATTGTAGGAAGCTGGCTCTTTATGTGATATGTCAAAATACCGTGTAGAGAGCCCAGGGGTTTCCTTATGAGTGGACACGGGCTTGCTATGGCAATCCCAAAGTGCTCGGTTAAAGGGTAGTGTGGTCGAGTAGCCTTGGCTTAATACGGAGGAGTGCAAGACATCTGAAAATACCCACAATGGTCAATAAATGACATACACTATTCAAAAAAGAGATCCACACCAATTTATAAAAATAGCAAGTATCTTTATATATGTTTAGGCATCAAAGAGAAATCGATCAGGTAAGTACGTTTTTATATATAAATTCTTTTCAGTTAAAAAAGTGGACACAGTGCAATTTCTGAGTGCTGCAAAGTTATCCTATGGAAAAAAAGAACAAGTGTTGTAAACGGGTATAGTACAATGACTTACAGGACCAATCTTCAGGAGTTAAGGTGAGTGGCGGGCAAGGTCCAAGGCAGCACCAACAGTGCACCACCAGCAGCACGAGGGAGCCAGGTGCAGGGTACAAAACAGCATTTGGAGCCCAATGTTCTTCTGTGGAGATCAGGCACTGCAAAAAGATGGGGCAGGCTCTGGCCGGAAGGCAAGTCATGCTGAACCAACAGGGGGGGCTCAGGCCTTGCGATGCTCGGGGACTTAGGGACACCTTGGGTCCTCTTCCCCACAGCCCAGGGGCGACGGATGCAGAGGTGACCGGGAGCAGTCGCAGTAGACGGTGCCTGAGTGCAGAGGCTGCAGGTGTTGTCGGTAGGTCCACGAGGGCTGAAATTATGATGGACTCAGGCTCTGGAGGGCTGGGAGACCTTGATGACATCGTTGGCCCACTTCAACTCAGGCTGGGAGCGACAGGTGCAGTGGTGGCTTCAGGTGTCAGGTTTTGGCAGTTCCAGAGTCCTCAGAGTCTTTACTTTTGGAGTTTTCTACATGATGCATGGACCAGTTCTGCTGTTCTTCGGGAGGTCTTGGTCTTTATTGAAGTCAGGCAGGCCTCCCAGGTTTTGGAGGCACACAGCTGCAGGACGAGATGTCATTGACGCAGTTTAGACCAAGAACGGCAGACAGGTCAGCTGGGCTGGTTCTTTCTTTAGTCTTCTGCTTTTGCAGCTCTTCGTGTCCTTCTACTTCATAGGTCGTCAGGATCTACTTCTCTGGTGCCGGGGACTGCCCTAAATACTGAATTTTGGAATGTTAGGAGAGTGTAAGGTAGCAGCCAGTGGACTTCTGACCATTCGGGTGACTACTCCCTGCCTACATGGCCACTTCCTTTTGGATGTGGGTATAACCCTGTCCCAGAATTCCTAAGTATGCCATCACAAAAATGGCTACTTCTGAAAAATCGTTTCCACCTCAGTGTAGTCCACTTTAGGGGTGGTACTAGCTTAGGGGCGGCACGCCTACCTGCCTAGCTAATTTTCACACCTGTCTAGGTTCCAAAGGGGTTCTGGACACAGGGGTGTGGCTTCCTCTTCTGTGAGGGTAAGCAGATTCGCATTCCAAAGGCATCAGCTCTTTGAAGCATGCCAGCCCAGGGAGGCTAATCAGCAAGTCATCCTGTGGAAGGGGGTGTTACAGAAATCACAAAAAAACGAGATCTCGGTTACGAGAACCTAGCCAAATTCTACAAAAGGTTTTTTGCTCTATGAGAGTCAGAAAAACAGTAAGAAAGGAAAAATGTCCTTTCTTGAGTCCCCTCACTCACCAGGGTTTCCCCATGGTGACATGCTTCATCATTGGGGCCATCCCAACCCGCTGCGGGTTGAGGCGTGCTACAACTTGCGACACTACGTAGGAGCACTAATTGTGGGTGACTATGTGTGGTGCAGTGATGGAGGTGGAGTGGGTGAGATTAAAAATATCTAGCTAGTGGGCAAAGAAAAGAATTTATTCAGGCTCCTAGCCGATATATTAAAAACTGGGTTGGTCTCTAGGGTACCTGTCTTTAATGAGTCAGGGGTCCCTAGTGGACGTCAACTAGTTTCGAGCTTCCCCAATGCTCTTCTTCAGGACAAACAGGGTCCAGCCCTGTTTTGTACCACTCCAAGGTGACCTAAAAATAGGAAAAAGTGATGCTGCGGAATTTAAGCAGGCAAAAGTTAATACATACGGTACACTGACCACGTAGTATTAGTTATAAAGCAAGATTGTGCTTCATGGTCTCTGAGGGGCTGGAGAGATCATCGGCATTGTGGATGATATCCACTCCGGCGTGTTGCCTGCTTGCCCTCGCGACCGCATATTGTTACACCATCTTCCCGGGCATGATTTTGTCCTGGGTCTCCTAAGAGCAAAATGCTCTCACCCCAGGAGGTCAGAACAGCGTCTCAGGTGGCAGGCTGGCAGAAACCAGTCAGGGAGCACACCAGAGGCTGGTAGGTTTTCGGGGGCACCCCTCTGGGTGCATTTATTGATAAATCCATCACTGGAATCAGTGTGGGTTTATCAATATCAGATGTTTGATACCAAACATCCCTGTCTTCAGTGAAGCCGTTATGTAGCTGGGGAAATCATTCCCACCAGTGTCAGCACAGGTTTTAAAATGGCTTCCCTGGTCACTTGTACTGGCAGTAATAGGACTGAACAGCTCAGGGACATATCTGCTCATGCAGGTATGCCCTCACATGTAATATTCAGCACCCTGTCTTAGGGCGGTCAGTGGTGACTTACAAATATTTCATGCAGTGTTAGGGGACATGGCACACAGGGATGTGCGACATGTCGTGTTTTCACTTTTGTCTGCACCAAGACACGCAGTCTGCAATGGCAGCCTTGCATGTGCTTGGTGAGGGGTCCCTTAGGGTGGCTCAATTTCTGCTGCTGTCCTTGGAGACTCTCTTTAGTACCTCCAGGCCCTAGGTACCAGGGGTATCATTTACTAGGGACTTACAGAGGGTGCTAAAGGTTTTGGGGAAAACAATTGTACAGTCTTGGGAAAGAGCTCTGGCACTGGGGACCTGGTTAGCAGTCACTTCCAGTCGAAATCACATCAGTTGCCAGGCAAAAAGTAAGGGTGGCCATGTTGAAAAGGGCTACTTTCTTACAAGTATATAGTGATCAAAAATAAAAGGTATGTATGAGAAAGGGTCAAGTAGAAATATACTTGCAATTGTGATGTAAGTTCAGTAGAGCAAACGAAGCATACAGTAATGTGACCATTTCCTGTTGAAAGGACGTCATTAAAATAAAAGATTATGTGCCTGGCTGGGCTCGTAGTTCGTCCCTAAGGTCTTTGAACACATCCTGTGTATTTGGAAGGGCTTCTTTTGCTCGATGGGATTCTGTCGACCGATTACTTCTTTCTCTTCCAGAAGAAGTTAGAGCTGATCTTTTTCAGCTGGTGCAGGATGGTCGTGAACTGGCTACGTTCACTATCAGGTCGGCGTTGGACACTATGGATTCCGTAGGTAGGCCTATGGCTAGACCAGTAGCTCTAAGGAGGCAAGCTTGGCTGCGTGATTCTAGTTTCCCCGAGAATGTTTGGGAGAGTCCTTTTGATGGCCTCAATGTATTCGATAGCCATGCCGATTCTGCAATCCACCACCTCATGGCTGGCAACTTATGATTGGACCTCTTCTGGTCTTGTTTAATTTGTTCTATGATGTCCACGGCTGTGGTCTCTGTGTTATGGCTTTCATTGCATTGTTAGTGTTGAAGTATAAGGACTACTTCTGACTTATAGTACTCTCCGGGTTTGAGTCTTTAATTCCCGGACAATGTTTGCAGCTGGGTAGCCGGTTTGTTTATTTTCCATTAAATCTCTGATAAAGAGCTAGGCTAAAGAGACTATACACCTTTTATGGATATATGACTTACTCTATGTGGAGTACTAGTGTTTTGCTATTGTATAGCTCTTCAGGAATATTACCTTGGTAGTGCACTTCTTCACTGTACACTTTTTCTGTTATACCGGTGTGTCTTTCTCTGACTTCGCTTTATGTTCTTCTAAGAACTATTGGAGTGAGCGAAGAGCTCTATTTTCTTCTTGTGATAGCCTTTCACAAGGCTCTGGTGCACTTTCACGCATCTATGGTTTTTGCCAAACCAGTGGCTTCTGTGCATTATGTTTCACTTCCTTAGTGCCCTAAGTATTTCCTTGAGTGTATCAGCGCTTTCAAGGGGTTGAGCAATTTGGACTGTGGCTCTAGTTCAAAATTTACATTTTGCATTTTTCGGATGCTTTTTTCCTATAAATTCTTCCTTAGGGTAAAGACAGTGTCTATTATAGTCATGATTTTAATACTCCAATACAGTGCAATACCTATCCATACTCCACGTTGTGGTGCAGTATACCTATCCATGCTCCAAGCAGTGGTGCACTATTTTGACAGTCAACGATTGCATTTGGGCGACCTTTTCCCAAGTTATCATAAATCAGTGCATCACCCACCTAGTGAACGTTCTTGCTATGTGTAGTTCTGTCTGGTATACATTCCCTATCTTGTGGAGGGCATGTACTTTTTCTCCAACATTTCTCACTTTGTGAGATTTCATTACTGTTTTTCTTGTTCGACAATTGACAGATCGCATTTTCTTCTGACATACCACCTATACTGTTGTAGTCGTGGCAGCCCCCCCCCCCTTTTTCTTGGGGCGGTGTGATTTTTACCAAATATCCCATTTCAGAGATGTTATGTATGATAATGTACGGAGTATACATATTTCTACATGCTGCTGTGTTTCTCATATTGTCATGTATCACAGGTGTTGTATGTGCCTGTTTTTGACAGGGCTGTACTTCTATTTAAACTGCACCCTATGTGCACCTCTTTTTGCTACGTTATTTATTTACTTATACAGTTATTTCTCCCAAAAAAAGAAGAAAAGAACAGAAGGTTCTTTTTTGCTTACCCTGGTATTTGGAGCTTATTGGGACTCAAAGTTATGTTCCGTCCTTCCAACCATGATACGGTAGTGGGCAAGTTTCATATGTCCCTGCGTTTTGCAGTATTTCTTGGCCAATAGTATTCCTTGAATGCATGGGCCAATTGGGGTATCTGATGATACACTTCTGCATATGATTCAAAGCATGTGATCAAGGCCGCGTTGACGGCAGAAACGCGTCATGGCAGACACCGGTGATGGTGAAATAAAATAAAATATTGCTGCACTTATCTGGGTCCACGCTCGTTTTTTCCTACGGAAAAGGAAACGGAGGCGAGGTGTTTGATATATATATATATATATATTATCTACTGGCGGTCGCCAGTAGATAGTTATAGTTGGAACCTATTTTCCATAGGAAATCCGCGACATTCTATTTGAAATAACTCTCTTGCCGGTTGACGTATCTTCGCAAAATTTTCAAACTTTGTGGGGCGCTCCGGTCCGCTCCTACCCTGAAAGTCTCGGGGTGATTCGTCAAGCGGGGGCCGAGAAAAAGGGGGTCCCAAAACGCGTTTTCCCATTCATTTTTCCATAGGAAACTTTAGACACGGCTACAGCTCGAACTGCTGAACGGAATTACACCAAATTTGGCAAAGAGGTAGTTCTTGGTTCAGAAAGAACCCTTTTGTTAAATTTTGTAAATCCGTTCAGTAGTTGCTGAGAAAATAAAAGTAAAAGTACATATATATCTATGGGCACGGAGGATCCGCGCACCCTGAGCGCACTCCTGCGCGCACCGTCCCGATCACGAGCTGCATGCTACTGGCTGTCAACACTCCAAATCAGGAAGTGTTGGCAGCCATTTTGTCCCTCGGTAGAACCGAGGGACAGAAATAAGTGCGCAAAGCGCATAAAAGGGGAAGGGTAGCAACACCCTGACCCCTAGGTCTGCTCAGGGGTCCCACAAGGACCCCCTGGGCAAAAAAAAATTTTTTTTTAAAAAATCGGCAGGATGCGCTCAGGGTGCGCGGATCCTGCCAGAAAAATCGAAGCGCGGTCTCCGCGCTTCGATTGTATTTTGCCCCGGGTGGCCCAAGTCCCGGGGGCATGGTGGGGGGTTAAATTTATGTATGGGGGCCTCAAGGGCCACCCAAGCCCCGGGGACTGCCACCCCCCGGGGCTTTCATTTTAAAATGGTGCGGGAGGGCACTCGGCCCTCCCGCAGCCCCGGGGACCACCACCTCCCCGGGGCTGTGCTGATGTGGGGAGGGGGGCCGCGCGGCCCCCCTCCTGGAGCCTGTGGTGGCCCTGGGGACCGCCACCCCCCAGGGCCGGCTCCTGCAGTGTCCCGGGGTGCCTACCCCCGGGACACTGCTGTTTGCAATGACAGGACGGGAGCCTCGCGGCTCCCGTCCTGTCATTGCAACTGCTTTGGATATTGGAAGAGAGAGCAGGAAACCTGCTCTCGCTTCCAATATCCAAGACAATTGCTTTCCACATGGGGAGCAGCATGTTAGCTGCTCCCCATGTGGAAAGCAATGCCGGCTCCCTTAGGACACGGGGAGCCAGCGGGACTGTGGGGGTTTGGGGACCCCCACAGTCCCCAACAAGAGGCCAGGCCCCGGGGATGGGGTCCCCGGGGCCATAGTGAGCCGGGAGGGGGACCACGCGGCCCCCTCCCCAGAAATAATAAAAAAAAATAAAAAAAAGGCCTGCCCCGGGGCATGGGGTCCCCGGGGCAAAAGGAAGCCTGAGGAGGGGGCCACGCAGCCCCCTCCTTAAAAATTAAGTAAAAAGTGTGGCCATGCCCCGGGGGATGGGGTCCCCGGGGCAGGATTCGGCCACGGGAGGGGGGCCACGCGGCCCCCTTCCCGTTTAATTAAAAAAAAAAAGGGGAGTAAGGCCCTGGGGGATGGGGTCCCCAGGGCCCAAAAATAGGAAAAGGAAGGGGGCCACACAGCCCCCCTTCAGGGAAAAAAAAAAACGATCGGGCCCGCAGGCCCCGCCCCTTCCTTCACCACTCTGCAAACGCGCCCCTGGCGCGTTTGCAGATGGGGGAAGTAATTCCCCTTCAATACTGGGGGTCCCTGGGGCCAACTAGCCCACCAGGAACCTCCAGTATGCGCCAGGGGCTGCCTTGCAGAGAGGTGTACAGAGGCCACGCCCCTTTTACACCTCTGCAACGCAGCTCTGTGGCGCTTAATGGAGGTAGCTGGTGGGCTAGTTGCACCCCAGGGACCCTCAGGATTTAAGGGGAGTTAATCCCCGACTTAAAACGCGCCAAGGGGCGCGTTTGCACAGTGGTGAAGGGAGGGGCGGGGCTTCAGGTGACGTGTGCAAACAGGCCTCGTGGCGCGTTTTAAGATGGGGAATTAAATCCCCTTCAATCCTGAGGGTCCCTGGGGCCAACTAGCCCAACAGGTACATCCAGAAAGCGCCACAGAGCTGCGTTGCAGAGAGGTGTAAAAGGGGTGTGGCCTCTCTACACGTCTCTGCAACACAGCCCCTGGCGCATACTGGAGGTTCCTGGTGGGCTAGTTGGCCCCTAGGGACCCTCATGATTCAAGGGGACTTAATCCCCCAACTTAAAACGCGCCACGGGGCGCGTTTGCACAGATGTCACCTCAGGCCCCGCCCTCCCTTCACCATTGTGCAAATATTCCTCTAAAATCAGCCGAAATACGAATTCCGATTTACTCACCTGTTATAAGGAGAGACCTCAGTGCTGTATCTTTCAGCCCAGTACTGGTCCTGAAAAGTAATTTTAACCGTACTTACCAGTAACTTGAATTTCCTTCCATAGGCTAACATTGACTGGTTTCACTTGGAAATTCTTCTAAGTGTGGAGTTTTGGAACTTTAAAATATTCCTCTAAAATCAGCCGAAATACGAATTCCGATTTACTCACCTGTTATCAGGAGAGACCTCAGTGCTGCATCTTTCAGCCCAGTACTGATCCTCAAAAGTAATTTTAACCGTACTTACCAGTAACTTGAATTTCCTTCCATAGGATATCATTGCCTGCTTTTTGCTGAAAAAGTTTCTAAGTGTTGATTTTTGAAACATACAAATATTCCTCTAAAATCATCCGAAATCCGAATTCTGATTTACTCACCTGTTATCAGGAGAGACCTCAGTGCTGCATCTTTCAGCCCAGTACTGGTCCTGAAAAGTAATTTTAACCGTACTTGCCGGTAACTTGAATTTCCTTCATAGGCTAACATTGACTGGTTTCACTTGGAAATTCTTCTAAGTGTGGAGTTTTGGAACTTTATAATATTCCTCTAAAATCAACCAAAGTACGAATTTTAATTTACTCACCTGTTATCAGGAGAGAACCCAGTGCTGCATCTTTTAGCCCAGCACTGACCCTGAAAAGTAATTCTAACCGTACTTACCAGTAACTTACATTTCCTTCCATAGGAATCCATTGTCTGGTTTTCAGCAGAAAAGTTTCAAAGTGTCGATTTTCACAAATTACAAATATTCCTTAAAAATCGCCTGTATGACTTAAACGCATTCTTTCAATTGTTTACAGGAGATGCACCAGTGCTGGATCCAGGATCCAACACTGAGTAAGAAAAAGTAACGATAACACTACTTACCTGCTAAGTGAATTTCCTCCCATAGGATAACATTGGTGATTCTGTGTGAAAAAGTTTCTAAGTGTCAACTTTTAAAATACAATAATATTCCTTAAAAATCACTACTGTAACCAAAACGCTTTTACTCAACTGTTTACAGGAGATGTCCCAGGACTGAATCTAGGATCCAGTCCTGTGGTTAGAAAAGTAATCCATAAAGTAACTAATTGCATTTAACTAGAAATTCACATTGAGCTCAATGTTGCATTGTGTTTGAAATTGTGTTGCCCATTGCAACAACTGTAACTACTGTACTTAAAACTCTATTGCCTATTTGCAAACTATTTAAACTAAAGTAATTCATTCTGAGAAAGTATATTTTGTAATGTAATGTATAAAGTAATTACAATGTAATTTAATAAATAAAATATATAAAAATAAATAGTTTTAAAAAATGTAGTAAATCAGTATCAAAAAATAAATATAACAATTAATACATATAAAAATTGTCATTTACAAAACCTTTGAAATTCACTGAAAAAACCATAGGTTTTAGGGGCGTTATAGTTAGAAATTAGCATTTAAAAACCTTTGAAATTCACTGAAAAAACCATAGGTTTCAGACACGTTATAGTTAGAAATTAGCATTTAAAAACCTTTGAAATTCACTGAAAAAACCATAGGTTTTAGGGACAGTTATAGTTAGTTGGACATTTCACTCGTACAAAACCCGTGAAATTCCCCTGTTATAGTTAGTTCAGCTAACTATAACTCGCGCCCCGCAATGCACTGCTGATGACGTCACATATTACATCACTCATGACATGGTCAGTGACATCACTGATGACATCACTGATGACATCTCAAATGACATCACTGATGACATCACTGATGACATCATCCACGTGATAATCTGATGCACCTCCTCACACCCTAATATAACCTTTGATATACCCAATCTAAATTACAGACTGCCATTCGCAAAACCATAGACACTCCAACACCAATAACTACATACCCACTCACTGATTCTTAGGTCTACACACACACACATCCACTCACTCACCCGTACAGTCACTCATACTTATGGTCACTCAGTACAGGACTATCATATACACTCTTACTCCTATATAGACACTCAAACACCGCCACTCATCCATAGAGGTACTCACACACCTAGTCAGTCATGCAAATAATTAAACACACTGCCATTTACTCACCTATACAGTTATACACACACCAGCTCACTTAATCATACAAATACTACCACATTGTTACGCTCTTATACAATCACTGATACAAGCACACACTCATCCATACAGCCACTATCACAATCACTCACTCTCGCTTATAGCTATTTATATACTCCAACACACATATATACTGCCTTTCACATATGTAGTTACTCACACATGTACCACTGGGACATATATTCACTCACTAACACACTCTTACACACACTTACCCACCCATACAGTCTATCACAGATGCACTCTTGAAACCATCCACCCAGTGAATCACCCACTCACACATCTATGCACAGAGTCGCACACACCCCTCCCACACAAACACTGAGGCACCCATACAGATACTCAGACAACCAATCAATAACTCATATAGACACTCATGTAGCTATTCACAAATCCATGCAGCCACTTACACAGCAACAGACAGACGGATACAGACATTCACCCAGTTTAGTCACTAACCCATGCATTCAGTAAGATACGTTAAATCACTCACTTATAGAGTCAGTCACGCACCTACTAAATCATCCATACAGACACTTAGACACCCACTCATTCTTCAATACGTCTTTTCCTATATATATTAAAAAAATTTAAACTTTACAGAAACACACAGTCACTGGATGATATCATCAGTGATGTCATTTGAGATGTCATCAGTGATGTCATCAGTGATGTCACTGACCATGTCATGAGTGATGTAATATGTGACGTCATCAGCAGTGCATTGCGGGGCGCAAGTTATAGTTAGCTGAACTAACTATAACAGGGGAATTTCACGGGTTTTGTACGAGTGAAATGTCCAACTAACTATAACTGTCCCTAAAACCTATGGTTTTTTCAGTGAATTTCAAAGGTTTTTTAAATGCTAATTTCTAACTATAACGTGTCTGAAACCTATGGTTTTTTCAGTGAATTTCAAAGGTTTTTAAATGCTAATTTCTAACTAAAACGCCCCTAAAACCTATGGTTTTTTTCAGTGAATATATATATATATATATACATCTTTTGTGTAATTGAATGCTTGTGGATGCTACAATTGTCCACACTATATTAATCGTGCCAAACGGGTGTTATTCATATTTCCTTCAGAAAATGGGTTCTGAAGGTCCTCTTAGATGTCCAGTAGGACATCTCTTCTTTTCTGTTTCTTATTGTCAGAAACAACAGAGATTATTCTCCTTCATGCATTTGACCCCTTTTGGTCATCCACATTTCTTTCCTCTTTTTAAGGGTAAAGGGGCCATGTCTGTCTTCTGCTAGACAACTTAAAGCTTTTTAACTCTTTCTCTTCAAGGACCGATTTTCTCGGGCCTGAACAGTTGCTTTTATTTATATGCTCCGTAAGGAGATCATACGTTCTTTAAGAGCCAAGCTCTTGTTTTACTATCCCACATGTACTTGGTCAGCTTTTAGTTGACCGCCTAGTTCTCCTTGAGAACTTTTGTGGGATTAGTTCGCAGACCCTCCTCCAGTGGGGTATATCTATGGTATCTAATTCTAAGTTAAGGAATCTGCGGCTATATGTCTCTATCAGATAGAAAAGTTATTTATCTCCGGTAGCGCTATATCTGGTAGAGACATAGTCTAGCCGCAGATTCCTTAACACCCAACCCATCCTCCCGGCTCTGCGAAGGTCTTTTGAGGTAAGGGTTATACCCTCTCAATGCTGGCCTTATATGCCAGTGATCACTAACTCTATCTATGTTGGTCTAAACAGAATCCTTGACCTGCTCACTTACCTTTACTAACTGCCCCAGTCCATCATGGATGATGCGGTTTCCTTCCTGAGATTATGCATTACTTTCCAGACAACAATTGTCAGGAACGGTTATCTAGTTGTTTTTAGATGACGCTTCAATTTTTAGGCCGTTTTAGGCTTTTACTGTTTGTACTGGTTTATTATGATGGTTTTATAATGTGTTTCCTCCATTGTGTTTGTGTCTTTAGTGATCACCCCTTACCAAGGGGGTTCCTGCACGTTTTTTCTTTAGTGATTTTAATTGCTTTGTATGTTGTGGAGGACCGCTGCCTAACTTCATGTTCCTACAAGTGTTGCGTAGTACCACAAGGACAATTCCTGTTATTGAATGTAGTAAGATGTTCATATTTTCTTTGGTGAGCTTTGGTTTGATCTGTTGTGAGTTCTAGGAGATGACAATAACATGTTCTAATCTCTGCCTTACCCTCCATTTTTTCCTATATAGACACATATTTGACAAGCTAATTGAAGATATTACCACATGTCTGTGGTCTTTGTTGACACGTCAGTAGGTAATTCACATATCATTGTGGTGTGATTACAGTGCTCCTCCCAACTTTTCCTTTTAAGATATAGGTGGGTTGTCTTTCTACTGTCTGTATTTTTTCAAATTTTTCTTACAAAGGTATTTGGGTTAGTAAGTAGTATCCTATTCCTCATCGGAGAGGGCATGTTTTGCCCCAGACAAATTGTGTCCAGCACAATATACTGCCTTTCTCAGTAAACAAGTCATAACACTTTAACGGAGTTCCAGTAAATTATATTTAGGGCTCCCGGTTTTATGGTATTAATTTTTTTAACATCTCCGTCTGTATTTATCCATATTTATTTTTTGCCCATCTTATTGGTATTTATCCATATTTATTTTGTGTTTTGTGAATATATGGAGTCAGGAAATGATATATTTCCACCTTTATTTAACTGATAAACATGCACTCATACTTTGCTGCCTGTCACATTTTAGCAGGTTAAGCAGCCAAATATAGCAAAACACTACACCTTCAGGTAAATATGAGCATTATAATACAAATATATGTTACCACACACCTGCATGTAGGGAAATCTAACCTATTTTTAACTTCCCATGCTGCCTATCTGCTCAACTGTTGTCCTAGAAATCACGAAAAACAGCATGGAGAGTCACCCACAAGAAGCACACTTTTCTGCATTTTTTTCCGCTTTTAAAAATAAATACAGACAGGAAACACTTTGTTTTTTGTCTGTAATTATCTGTAAAAATTAGTAAAAACGGAAAACCGAGAGCCTTAATTATATTGCATAACTGCTCACCAAGCTACAACTTAAAACAAAAACAGCTTATTATTAATCTTATAGGCGAAGTGGGTGTGGCGAACCGCCGAAGATGGCTGACATGGTTTGAAATCGCTCCGTACACCATCCATCAGTTATCCTGGCCATCCGTTATGCAATGCTGTCGGAGGGAGCACAGAAAAGTGTGGTGAGCCCTACTTAGGCTCCAGGGATTGCTGTGACGCCTCGCATGGCACTAGAAACGCCCGACGCATATGATCTGCAGAGTGCAGCCCGATGGAGAACGGAGTGTGGGGCCTGGCCGGCAAGGCCCCAGCGACTCCAGACACAGGACTACCCTGCAGGAGTGACCTGTGCTACGAGTGCGGGTGCCGAGCAACATCCGAAGAGGCGGCGCCCCGGCCCAGAGGACCCTGTGCCAAAGAAGAGGGGGGTCTGCGCGGGTGGCTTGCAGACGGAGCAGAGATAGATCCCTGTGCCCCGTGATGAGCAGCGACGCATCCGGAGTGGGAGCAAGCTCTTGGGTGAGGCCCAAGCCGTCGCTGCAGATCCTGCTGGCGTGCTGAGCACCAGGGGCCCGGAGCCAGGGACTCGGTGCCCGACGAGTGCGACGACTCGAGCTTGATGTACCTGCTGAGATAAGGTGAGCCAGTGGCGGGGTGGAGGGGCCACGAGAACGTATCTCACAGGGGCGAGCCCAAGGGTTGGTCGGGCCCAGGTCCCCCGCGGCAACGGCGGCGAGGTGGTGCAGCGCAGAGGGCCGTAACACTGTGGTGGCCCTGTGTGTCACGCCTCACATCCTGAGCCTGGACCCGAGGTAATGTGCCTCTGCTAGCACACAAGGGGGCAGCGCGGGGGTCGGCTCAGGCTTAGACCGCCTCTCTTCTCTTCCTGTCTCTCTGAGACCTGGGGAGTTTTCCGGGCCCACGCGCTGCAGCCTACTGTAGCCTCGAGCGCAGGGGGCGCTTTGTTGGAGGTGGGCCGGTTGTTGTGCCTCATCTCGCCCCCACATATGCGCCTCCGGGGCTGAACTAACTATTGTTGGCCCTGTCCTGTAGGGCGTGGTGAAGTAGCGTGCGCTGAGCTGGGGGCTGACGGCTGCGCCTCGGCTGGCCACTGCAATAGGCAGATTTGAACAGTGAACTGGATGGAAAGGAGCGCCCATGGGGCCCCTCTGGCGGTGCCCGCTCAGCATTGCTCCCGGCCCTCTCCACAGTAAATACCGAATGGGCGCCATCTTGGAGTATCACCTTGTGATCCCGAGCCTATTTCCGCATGGCGGGAGCCCTCTTTCATCCTAATCACGAGAGGTGGTGGTGGAGGAGCCTCCAGGGGAGAACCATACGTGAAGACTGGGCCGGGGGGGGGCACCGTTGGTACTGGCCTTCTTGGACAGACCTGATTCTGGCAGTCATTAGGGGGGGCGCCGCACCTGGCTGCCACGCCACAGCTTAATCCGCCTTGTGCTCTGCTTGCGCCTCCCTTCTTTTGGACTATTAGTATAGTCGCGCAGAACCAATCTGGGCAGAGAGTGCCCCCATTGACTATAGCAGACCGTCCTACCTGAATATGCAGGTTCGCATACAGATGAGACGCAGCAGGTTGCTGGGCAGCGATAAATCCCGCACATCTTGATGAGAGACGTCAGAAACATTGAAGTACACAGCCAGTCACGAACAGACCTAGGTCATTGCCTGTAATATAGTACGGGAGTTGGCAGCGGGATCAGACCAAGGGCCTCCCTGGGGACCGGACGCCCGGGACTTCTCCTCACCGGGGAAATCTATTGCTCTGTCGCTCTTGCCCCTTGGTGCCTAGCGTGCAGCAGCTGGCCATGGGCCACCTTCGCTCAGCTGCTCCACGGTAGGGGCCTCCCAGGATACTGGGGGGGAGGAGCATCCTCAGGAGCAGCTGGATCCACAGATTTGCATCGACCTGATCTCTCAGCCAAGATCGACACAGTATTGGCTGCAGTCTAACAGATTGGCACAACACTGGCGCAGACGCGTACGTCCCTCAAACAGGATCGACAAAGTGGTCTTGGACTTTACACTTCTGAGAGCTGATCTGCAGAAATTATCGGAACGGCTACGAACAACCGAGCTCATGCTCTCTGACCTGCACTCAAAGACCCGCAATCACACAGCGACTCTGCAGGACCTATTGGACCGTGTCTGTACCCTCGAAGATGAGATTGATGATGCAGAGGGCAGGTCTCGTCGCAACAATGTGTGGGTAATTGGCCTTCCGGAGGGGGCAGAGGGAAGAGGTCCACTAGACTAGGTAGAGAAGTGGTTAGGAGACCTGCTCCCGCCTGAGGTCCTCTCCCCTCAATTTGTGGATGAACGAGCCCACAGAGTACCAGCCTGCCGTCGGCCACCCGGCTCCAGCCCCCGGCCGTTCCTGTTCAAGGTCCTGAACTTTAGGGACAGGGACACAATATTAAGAGGGATTCGGAAGACCCCCGGGGGTCAAGGTGCAAAACGCAACAGTACTCTTCTTCCCGGACTACACGGCCCAAGTACAAAAACAGCTAGCCTCTTTTGGGGCAGTGAAACGACAGCTGTGGGAACTTGACCTGCGATATTCCCTGCTCTTCCCGGCTTGGCTAAGGGTGGTGAAAGATGGCGCCACCCGTTTCTTTGAAATGCCTTCGGACACCTGGGCCTGGCTGGAGGAGACGGGTCTGGCGACATCCTCCAGGCCGCCGGACTCGGAATTCTTACCAGTGCAAAATAGGCCCAACCAGCGGAGGGCACGCAGTGGAAGGACGGGGAGCCATGCTTCATCGGTGAAAGCACCAGACCCAGTACAGATCCAGACAGAGCGGCAGGAGGCGCTTCAGGTGGCAGCTGCCCTCCAGGTTGCTGGCTCTTCGACCCCCTCCACGATGTCGCCATCCAGGTCCTGTGGCGATGCAGACTCCATGCCGGCCTCGCCCTTCGGACGTCACCCCCCAAACCTCTGACACTATAATTTAACATGCCTCTACACACTTTGATACGGCTTGATTGGTTGTGCTTCTGTCCGACAGCTGCAGCGTCCACTATTAGATGAGTCTATATACGAATCCGCCTAGCACTCTTATTTGATGGCTATTCTTCTCTTTGTTGTTCTATACCGTGAGGATGAGGGATGGGCTGGGCAGAACACCATTTTACACCCCACCCTCGTTAGCCTCATTACTTAGCTATAAGCTAGTTGCCGTATTTTCGGCGTGCCAGTTTGGGTCAACCCCCGTTAGGGGATCGCTCTTATGCGGTTCCATGACACTGTGTCTATCTTTCTTTTCTCCCCTGTTCAAGCTCTCTGGCTACTCGCGCGACGCCGCTGCCCCCGCGCCCCTACCCACTGCGACATGCACTTGCCTACATAGATATAGTCATAGGTCACCCAGATGACGCGAGTTAATATCACCACATGGAATGTGCGGGGGATACACATTCCTTCGTGCAGGTATTCCATCTATGCATATCTGAGTCGAAGGGCTACTGATATCGCCATGTTACAAGAGACCCATCTGACCGCTCTGGAAGCAGCCAGATTGCGACATAGATGGCGGGGCCGAGTGTACGGCACAAACTATTCATCCATGGCCCAGGGCGTGCTGGTCTGGGTGAGGGCAGGGAGGAGGAAGAAGTGGTGACCGGTGCAGACGGACATTATGTGCTCATTTACGGCAGTCTGAACGGGCAATCTGTTGTGCTGGGCACTATATATGCCCCAAATATAGACCAGGGCGCTTTTCTGAGTGATTTGTCTAGGGTCTTGTCTTGTTGGAGTGATGTCACTTGGCTCCTGGGGGGGGCGACTTCAATGCAGTGCTCAACACTTCATTGGATCGTTCCCGCCCCTTAAGCGCACGGTGGCCGCGTCCAACGCGCAAGCTCTGTGTACATGGTTTGAGCACTGGTCCCTATCTGATATTTGCAGGGCGCGTAACCCTGACTCTCGTATATATTAGTTCTACTCGCCGGTCCACGACCTGCATGTGCGTCTTGATGGTATCCTCGTCTCCCCTGCACTGCTTCCCATGATTCTAAACACTGAATATATAGGGCGCATGCACTCAGACCACAACCCCCAGTATTTGTCAATCAGTTAGGAGTGGAGGCCCCCCCCCCCCGGTCCCCATCTGGAGGCTGCAGCCTGCCGCGTTCGAGGACCTGGCATTCTGTGCATCGTTGGGTGCATCCCTGCTGGACTATTTTGAGCGTAACGGGGGCACCAAAAACTCTCCGTCCAATGAGTGGGAGGCCTTTAAGGTGGTGACACGGGGACATTGCCTGGGCCTGACGTGGAATGTGCGTAGGCAGCTGGACGCCACCCTGAGTACCCTCGAGAGGAATTTCCTCCGGCAGGTTACTCATCTGCATACCGAGCGACTCATGCTTTTGGAACAATTGAGATGCCATAACATTTTAGCTCACTCTGCTCGTACACATGCCACAACAGATAAAACAGGCAAGTTGCTTGCTTACCTTATTCGTCAGGAATATCCCTGCAGTCCTATACACGCCATACGAGACGACTTGGAGCTCATGCGAAACACGCAATTAGAAGTTCACACAGCCATGACGCATCACTGTGCTTCCCTCTACACATCTCGAGCACAAGGGACTCCCCAGCAAATCAGCACCTTCTTAGATGCGATCGACCTACCCGCGTTGGTCCTTGACCACCGCCTGGCATTGGACTCCCCTATCGCACCAGACGAGGTGCGGGGTGTGCTGTCATCTCTGGCATCTGGGAAGACGCCGGGGCCAGACAGGCTCTCCGCCGAGTTCTTTAAGACATATGCTGACACTCTAGTGCCTCGCTTGCATGCACTCTTTACCGCCGCGATCGAAGACTCTGCGCTCCCGCCTTCTCTATACAGCGCAAACCTGGTCCCTCTGCTGAAGCCGGGGAAGGAGCCCACATCCCTGAGTTCCTACAGACCACTAGCGATCTTAAATACCGATTATAAAATATTGGCAAAAATCCTGGCCAACAGACTGGCGCCCTGCACCCCCTCATTGGTCCATACAGATCAGAATGGATTTGTTCCGGCTCGCAGCACCTCCCTTAACCTCCGTCGCTACTTTTGAGTTGCTGAGTATGCCCCATCCGATTGGCCACGCTCAGGCTGCTTGGTATTGGACCTTAAGCGGGCATTCCACTCTCTCGAATGGGACTACCTGTTTGCCACCTTAGCTAAATTTGGCATTGGACCTTTCTTTATAGGACTAGTCCGGCTGTTATATTACGGGAAGCTTCAGGTGATAAGGTAGAGGAAGCTTTGGAAAATATAGTACATCATTACCATCCCAAGCCCGGATAATGCAAGCAGTTGTATCTATAGATGTCATTCGCTGCATATGTGAGGACTCCACCTGTAACCGGAGCAGCAGAAGGACTACGTTATCTGATTAAACTGCAGTGTGTGTGTTAAATAAGGAATGGGTTAAGCCAAGAAAAGACAAAGTGCGCCTGTGTGCACAAATAGTATAGCTCAAAATCTAGTGCCTCAACTCTACAACAGTGGATGGGTAGTGAGTGTCAGCGTTTCCCACCTAACTCTGAACTGACCGAGTTCATGAATTTATATACAGGTGCTAGCCCTTCTAATTTCTGTCAGCACTTTAATCTTCTTAACTGATCTGGAAGCAGCAAGAGTTGGCTTTCTTGCTCACACAAGGCTTCAAAATGTTTTCCAATTAAAATGTTTTATTTAATAAATAATGATGAAGTGAAACGCGTGGGTGTTCCTTGTCACAGAAGTTTAGTTTTATCTACTGTTTGGAATTTCATCAGACTAAATGAAGGTCAGATAAGTCATATGTAAAACCAGAGAACCTTAGGAGGGTCTACTTTTTCACATCACTGCAGATCTACTTATTGGTGAAGTCTAAAAGAGCAGAGGATGCAGGTATGTGTTCGAGGGTTTAATTGGGACATATGTGTACTGACATAATATGGGTACCTTGTGAGTGCTTTAATATTAACATGATTAATGGTAGCTAATGTTTAGTGAAGCAAACCATGCTTGCATGTATAGGGTTTATTTATGACTTGTTGTGAATTCAGATTTGTGTGTGCTAGAGCAGAGAAAACGATTTTCTATAGATGTACATTTGTCTAAATAGAGATGTCTATTTAATGAAATGGAAGGTGCCTTGATATAGAGGGATTTAAAAATCATATTTCTGAAGAAAGCAAGATCCTGCAGTATACATGGGTTTAATAGTGGTTCCATTGTAATGAAGCACAGGATCTTGCGATATGGAATTGTTTGTTCGTGACTTGCGCAGTGAAGCTGTTGACAGATTATAGAAGGAGTTAATCGTGCAATAAAGAGAAGGATGCAAGAGGTTTAAGATGGTAACTTTTTTAACCCCTTAACTGCTGGGCCTTCCCCCCAGTACTGAGCCCTTTTTGGCTATTTGTGGTAGTTTGTGCTTAGGGCTTCATAACTTTTTGTTCACATAAGCTATCCATGCCAAATTTGCGTCCTTTTTTCCAACATCCTGGGGATGGTAAAGGTACCCAGGGTTTGTGAATTTCCCTGTAGGGGACCGAGAAATTACCCAAAATACAGCAACATTTTGGCTTCTTAGGAAAAATTGGAAAAAAGTGCTGAACAAAGCGTTTGCTGTGCTAAAATCACCATCTTCCCAGCTTTCAGGAACAGGCAGACTTTTGTCAAAAAAATCAAATTTTCTACACAGTTTTGGCGTTTTAGTGGGACATAGCCTATTTTTCCTATTTTTTGTGCTATCAACCTCCTTTCAGTTAGTGGTAGTAATTGATGTGAAACCAATAATGGATCCCGGAAAACTATACATTTCTGAAAAGTAGCAACATTCTGAATTCAGCAAGGGGTCATTTGTGTAGATCCTTCCAGGTTTTCCTATAGAAAGAAACAGTTGAAATAAAAACATTGAAAACGAGTAGAAAAAAACAGCCATTTGTGCCTGCATTTTCACCTGTAACTTCTTCTAAGTATGGCAGGTTTTTCAAAGCTATATACCGTTATGTCCACTGGACCCTTATGGTTGCAGGGGTATATAGGACTTGTAGGTTTACCAAGAACCCGAAGTGCCCAGAGCCAATAACTGAGCTGTGCCTTCCTATGGTTTTTCATTGTGTACCGGGTATAGAGCAATTCACTTGGTAAAATATAAAGAGTGAAAAATAGGTATCAAGGAAAGCTATGTAGTTCCGAAATGGGAACAACATATGGAGTTTAGAAGCAATGGTTATTTGCACAACTCCGAATATGTGGGTACCTATAACAGCATGTGAATTATAGGGCATTTTTGAAAATTACTTCTTTTTTACAGACTGTCTTACAATTGGAAGGCAGTAATGCATAGAAAGTCAATAAGCAATAACACTTGTTCTACTATTCTGTGGTCCACTAAGTCTCCCGATAAAAATGGTACCTCACTTGTGTGGGTTTGCCTCGTGCCCGTGACAGGAAACGGCCCACAACGCAACATGGCACATCACATTTTTCCAGTGAAAACAGACCCTTTTTTTTGCAATAGCCTAGCTGTGGTTTTCGGACCCTAGCTCAGCTGACACCTATGGAAACCTAGCAAACCTGTACATTTGTAACACTAGACAGCCAGGGGATTCCAGTATGGGGTGATTCGTGTGGCTCTCACCAGGTTCTGTTACCCAGAATCCCTTGCAAACCCCAAATTTTGTCTAAAAAGACACATTTTCCTCACATTTCTGGGATGGAAAGTTCTGTATACAATGGGGATACACAAACATCCACCCGCCCAGCATTCCACAAAGTCTCTCGATAAAAATGGTACCTCACTTGTGTGGGTAGGCCTAGTGCCCGCGACAGGAAACAGCCCAAAACGCAACGTGGACACCACATTTTTCCAGTGAAAACGGACACTTTTTTTGCAATGTTCCGAACTGTGGATTTTGAACCCTAACGCGGCCGGCACCTAGGGAAACCTACAAACCTATACATTTTCCTCACATTTCTGTGATGGAAAGTTCTGGAATCTGCGTGGTTCCAGAAACTTCCACCCACCCAGCATTCCCCAAAGTCTCCCGATAAAAATGGTACCTCACTTGTTTGGGTGGGCCAAGTATCCGCGGCAGGGAAGGGCACAAAACGTATTGTGGAGAAATCAAAATGACCAATCACAAAACGACCTGGTTTGGCAAGGGGGTCACCTGGGTTTCGACCCGGGCTCGGCGGCCATCTAGGGAAACCTACCAAACCCAGACTTTTCTGAAAACTAGACACCCGGGAGAGTCAAGGGATTTGTGGCTTGCATGCCGAGTGAACCTTTACTAATGGCTCCCACGGCAGCCACATGAGGCTCAGGAAGACATGTCTTTCATGCGCCTTTAACTAAATCCAACTCCTTCCAGTTTATGGATGCAAGTTGGGGGGTGCCTAAGCCATTCCTTGAACTGAGCTATCACTTCTACCTTTGATAATAAGGCAAACTGCTGGAAATTTTCCAAAGCTTTCTCAAGAGATCATAAACTATGAAGAACGGTAGAATGTGAAACACGGGTAGTCCTTGACAACATAGCATATGTCCAGTCCACCGTTATGTGCAGTGACTGTAGTGCACTTATCATACAGCAAACTGAACATCTACTAAGTTCTGACAGAGGATGAACATGGACAGCAGGTCAAGCATAGATCTATAAGTACTGTTCTAAATTCAATGCGAGTGTGGCACCAATGGATTTGAATTTGAGGGTGAAGGTGAAGTCATGACGTGTATCTGGGCTACCTTTACTATCTGCCTTCTACCTATGTAATTCTCCTGGGAAAGCACACCTACCATAAGCTTTTCTTACCTGTACGTGTGCCTGTCCTGACTAATCCCGTCTAATTTTCAGTGACCCTATACTAATGCCTTTCATCTCTAGCTACTTGAAGCTCGCGAAAACGTTTGTCATGCGCCATCAACGCACTCACTGTGCTAAATCCAACTCCTTCAAGTTTGTGGATGCAAGTTGGGGGGTGTCGAGTATGCCGCAAAGCCATTCCTCGAACTGAGCGAGCATATCTACCTTTGAAAATAAGGCAAACATGCTGGGGAATATTGCCCAAGTTCTCTAAAGTAATAAGCCAAACAAATGTCCTGTGGGTCTCATTCACCAACACTTTTACTTTGACAGCGTGAAAACTCAGTTACTAACTTTCATCATATCCAATGTTATTGAAAAAGGGTACAGTACACAATATCTTGTATGATGATTGTTTACACATCTTAAACTAAAGATGTGAAAACATTCTTATACAAGATAATGTGTCCGATATCCCTTTTCAATAACATGGTTATGATACAAGTTAATAATTGAGTTTGCACACTTTCAAAACAAGTAGAAATGTTGATGAATAAGTCCCATTGGATATTTGTTTGACTTAATGCGCTTACTGCGGTTCTCAATGGCAATCAGGGTGGTTCTTGTGTAATATACATAAGTTCCCTTACAAGCACTTCAAAATCCAGTCAAGCCTTTAACATTTTGCCAAACAGGGTACTCCGTGACAATGTGGCGCATGTTCTGTCTACCAGTATGTGCAGTGTGGGGACTATAATAAACTTGTCAATGGCAAACAGAACAACCACCACGTTCTGAAAGCGAATATGCCTCATTTTCCCGCTTCTCGTCACCCCGCATGTTGTTACAACGCGGTCGTTACAATGACCGCGTTGTAACAACGAATACCATTACCCCGCAAGTCGTAACAACGACTTGCGGAGGGGGACGCTGGATGTTGGAATAGTAAAATTTACTATTCCAACTCCAGTCTGTGCGGACAGTAGGGAAGGTGTTGGATTTTAAATCCAACACCTTCTCCCCCCTCCGCAAGTCGTTGTTACGACTTGCGGAGAAATGGTATGCATTGTTACAACGCGGTCGTTGTAACAACCGCGTTGTAACAACATGCGGGGCGACGGTTTCGTGGTCAGGGTGGTTTACCTCTGAAAGCAGATAAAGGTGTCGAGAGGTCCATGATTTCCTGAAGTAGAGGAACAAATATTCTGCAGCTGCTTGCCTAGCTAACTAGTGGCCCACGGACAGTAGGTATCCATTTACAGCAATTGAAAGGTTTACCTAATGGCAGCTCCACCTCAGGCAATTTCCCAGTACTTTGCTTTAGTATGATACAACGTAAAGCAAGTAGGAAAACAGAAGGCGGGCTTACTTGCGCACTGCGGACAGTAAACACGAGTTCCCTCCCTCTTTCCCTGCATCGAGCACACTTTACAACGAGTACATGGTCGCTCCTTTTTGGGTTTTGCAGGAATTTTATCAGCAAAGTGTCACTAATGCAGCCTTACCACATCCTCCAGAACACATGAAGTGAAGGCTGCTGCTTCTGTAGCAGTGAGACTTTCAATCAGAGACAACTGAAAGTCAAGGAAAGACATGAGTCTTCCTGTGGTTGTCTGACAATAAACAACATACGCATTGTATGTTGCCATCTGGATCAGGTGAGTAAACAGTTTCCTATTTCAAGTGTGAGTTTTACGACTCGCATTGTATGGCTGAAGAACTGGTCCTTCTTGTCCACTCCGCCCATGTACTTGTACAATCAAGTATACAGGTGGGCTTGTGGACTTTGGCCATCTGACCCCAAACTGTGACGGGGAAAGTGCTCTCATCATGAATTGCAGTGAGCACGTACACATCACACCTATCTGAGAACTTGACTGCGAGCTGTTCGTTGGAATGCAATGGAGTGCTCTGGGTTTTCTGGAGCTTCTTGCAAACAAGCTCCTGTGGTAATCCTTTGCAGCGACAACGAATTGTACCGCAGGCCACAGTGCCAGCTTTGTAGAGCTCACTGAACAGCTCTACTCCTGTATAGAAATTGTCCACATAAAGGTTATAACCTTTGTGAAGGAGTGGCTGGACAAGCTCCCATACAGTCTTTCCTGTGACCCCTAGTGTGGGAGGGCAACATACAGGGTTTAGAGTTGTCCTTCCCTGTATACACTCTCAAGCTGTACACATAGCCTGTTGAGCTCTCACACAGCATGTACTGCTTGATGCCATAGTGAACTTGTTTGCTCGGAATGTACTGCTTGAACAGTAGCCGCCCTTTATACAGGATCAAGGACTCATCGATGCCTATATTCTTTTCAGGAGTATAAACCTCTGGAAACCTGGCAGACAAATGTTCCACGACAGGCCGAGTTTTGAACAACCTGTCATGGTCTGGATGGTCCCGGGGCAATGCAGAAGAATTGTCATTGAAATGCAGCATGCGCTGCAATAGCAAAAAACGATCTCTGCTCATGTGTAGTGCGAAGATGGGGGTTAACCAAACCGTGCGAGTAGACCAGTAGGACAGCAAGGTTGGTTTATGCACTACCCCCATTTTGAGCGTGAGGCCCAAAAATATTTTCAACTCCCCTAATGAAGTGGGAGTCCACTTGTGGGCCCTAGAATGAGGCCCGAAAGTGCCTCCATGCTCCCTCAGAAATTGTTCAGCACGCAAATTTGTTTGATGCACAATTTCATCAAGGAAGTCAACATCCAAAAAGTGATGGACGTAGCCAATTGGCAAAATATTTGCTGTATCGACTTTACATCCATCGTTGCCAGTAAAAGGCGGAATTTGGGGCTGAAGTAAATTGGGAGGCTGCCAAGTGAGCACTCCCATCTATGCTTGCCATCGCACGTGCCTGCTCTTTGGATTGCTCTAACCTGCTACTGGTGTCCCGCTGCACAGACTGTGCTTGCGAAGGGACAGCACGACTGACATCGTCTTCTTCAGAATCTCTGGAAGATTAGTTATCGGATGGAACTGCGTCGACTGAAAAATCACTGCCAGATTCTGCTCCATTGTCCTCTCCCTCAGATGCTGTCTCAGTATCCGCTGTCTCAGTCTCTGATCCTGCCTCAGAGCTGGACTCCAGAACCAGATTTAGGGCCTGGGCAGCATTCATCCAACGATACGCCGTCTCTGCTAGTGCCTAAAACCTTCCTTTTAAAACACTATCCTACGTAGAAGGCAGATAGGTTGTTGATTTCAAAGTGTAGGTGGGTGTGTGCGTGACTGATGTGTGCAACAGTCAGTAATGACGAAGTCACCTTACCGTACCTTTCCAAAATCAGCAGGCGCTCCAAAAACACTAAGAAAGACAGAAGAAGACACAATATTACTTCACCTTTGCCACATATCCATCATCGCAGCCTTTAGCGCTGGTAGCAGCCAGTGCGACAATCATTGTGGAGCCTCCCTCCCATGACCTCCAACAAACATCTGTTATTCAGCGCCAAGATGCCTACGGGTGAACGTGTGCTTTACAAATGCACACAATGTCCTCCTTGGATTCCCTCACGACCATCCAGCAAACGTGCACCTCATCTCTCCATAGCCCCTCTCTCACATACATTTCATTTGTTTCAAAGCATTTGTAAGGCTTGGCTTTACTAATCCACTTAGCTATTCGCATAAAATGCAGATCTGTTCTTTCTAGCATGCCCTCTACGTTACTTTATGGCGTCAAAACTGCCACTAGACAAAAGTCCGATATCTCTCTCTCTCTAGCAGGAACATAATCACAAGCATTATCTTGACATTTTTATTGCTACTTGAAAACTGTGTGTGTGTGTATATATATATATATATATATATATATATATATATATATATATACACACACATACATATAAGGAGAGAGATATCTCTCTCTCTTTCTACATATATGTATATCTATATACATACCACTCTTGTTTATATATGAGTGGTTTCCTTGTGGGCCAATAGCAGCACCCAGGAAAACCACACGTTTAAAGCAAACTGGTGTGTGTGTGTGTGTGTATATAGATATATAATATATATATGACAGAGAGAGCAGGTCCCAATCGGGCTCTCCCTTTTTGATCTCACCCTCAGGGTAAAAAAAAAAAGCTTAACTCTGCAGCATTACCACACTTTACTGCCTTTGATGTAACTTCAAAGAGACTCATTATAGTTCTTTCTCAGTCTCCTCATTTCAGAACTGAGGCATTTTCAATATGCTATAGAACAAAGTCCTAGTTGCTTATTTATTTTATGCATTTAACAAGCACTGATAAAGCCAATAGTAGTAGATTGTAGGTGTAATGTTGATTGTTATATTATACCTGGATGCCATGACAGAAGTAGCAAAATACCAGTCGGGCAGCACACTAAGCTAAGCACAGATTTTCAGCTTACGTTTTTTAAAGCCACACCCTTAATTACATCGGCCGCACCTCTTTGAGAGACCTCCCCAAGCTTTTTCATCCCACGCAAAGCCCTGACACAGAGAGAGATCTCTCTCTGTATGTGTGTGTGTATGCATGTGTGTGTGTGTATATATATATATATATATATATATATATATATATATATAGGATCTGCGCAAAGAGAGACTCTCCTCTCATATGTATATATATATTGAGAGAGAGATCTCTTTATACACACACACACAGAGATCTCTCTTTCTCTTTGTGTATATACATTTTTTTTTTACCCATGGTGTCCCTGGCGGCCAGAAAAAATTAGCCCCACAGGGGGTCGCGCCCTATACCCCCCCCCCCCGGAAAACCGACACTTTTGTTTTTTTTAAAGATATGCCGTGTGGGGGCATTCCCACGAGGGCTGACCCCCCCCCCCGCCCCAGTGACATCCCTGGTGTCTAGTGGGGTTGCCTGCCCGTGGATCGCAGCGCTGCCATGATCCACAGCCAGGAAATTCTTTCAGGAAGGCCTTGTTTGTTGTTTGAAAGGGGAAATTGTCCCCTTCCAAACGAGGTCTCCCTGAAAGCTGGGGAGGCCTTTTTCGGCCTGTTTTCCCCATTGGAGTCGAGCGCGGCTTACCTGCTGCTTCCTCGGCTCTGGTGGGGATAACTGTGACATCAGAGCGCCTCGCGGCGTGCTGACGTCACAGATGGGCGGAAGGGGGGACAGGGAGAGACGCGAAAAGCCTTCCACGTCTCCACTGGGGGGGGGACCTCGGAGGCCCTCCCTGGTGTCGGCCAATGGACGTGCGCCACACCGGGGAGGAAGTGCTTGCAAGCACCAAAAAGGTAATGGCAAAGAGGATGCTGAAATACAGATGATGTTAACGTTTACCATTAGTAATGGCAAAGGTTCTGGAATGGTTGTATGACGAAACAACACTGGGAAATACTCTGCATGCCTTTACCAAGCTTTGTTTACACCGCATTTTTTACATTGTATGCCTTTATCACGCATTGTTTATATATATATATATATATATATATATATATATTTATATATTTATATATATCAAACTCAGTTTGCCTGCATGAGAGAGTCCACGACGTGTAGAACATCAGCACATCATTTATGATGTGCTGATGTTACTTACCGTCGTGGGCTCTCTCATTGCAGGCAAACTTTGAGTTTGAATTGTTTGCGGCACCCCCTGAGCCGCGAGATGAGCCCCTCTGCGCTGCAGCCCTGCTGAAACGTCAATTGATGTGGAAGCGCTCTGGGACTGGTAATGCCGGTGGAGGAAGTAAGGAGCAGCTTTAAGCGGCAGACCCACTGGGGATGGAACATTTGCAAATACGAATTACTTTAAGGCAACTCACGCTGAGTAACACATGAACACTACAACTACCAATAGGCCACGGGGTGGCCACGCCCACATGGGCGGGGTGTCAAGAATCCTTTTTAGTGTTTCTGGAAACTGCCTGATGAGTTATTCACCAACAAGTCGCCAGCCCATGAAGAAGTGCTCGAGAAGCACGAAACGCGTCGGGCTTGATTTCATTTGAGCAAGGCATCCTGCTGGTTTTCGCTGTTTTCCTCCATAAATGATGTGCTGATGTTACTTACCGTCGTGGGCTCTCTCATTGCAGGCAAACTTTGAGTTTGAATATATATATATATATATAAACAATGTATTTGTGGAGGGAGCCCCCCCACACCACCGAACATACCTTAAATGTGTGGTAAAGGCATACGTTGTAAAAGCATATGCGTTCTAAAACATGCGTGATAAAAAATGCATGGAAAGGGTACAACATGGTAAAAACCTCATTGTAAAGGCTGTTTCCCGTCTGGAATACATGATGGTTTATATTAGGGACTAAAGTATAATGAAAAAGTTAATGCTGGGATGTAGATCTGTCTTGATGTACAGTGGTGTACAGTAGGACAAATTGCTTTGGCAGCCAGAGTGGTACTGAATGGCATTGAGTGAGCAAGGAATAATATGGGATTTAGGACCATCATTGTTGCTTATTGAAGCATAGGATGATGTGATATAAAATATTCTGTATATCTGGTTCGTATAACTGAATAGATGATTCAGTAAGTTGATTTTGTATTTTTGGCAGAGAGAAGTCTAATGAAAAGACAGAGCATCACCTGAATCCCTTGAAAGTACTTCACCATGTGGACAAGCTCATGTCTGACAACAGTATCATCGTAGCGGATGGCGGTGACTTCGTAGGGAGTGCGGCTTACATCCTTCGGCCCAGAGGGCCCCTTTGCTGGCTTGATCCAGGTATTATGTTGATGTGCAATCTTCATTCTCCAAGACTACTTTAAGTAAATAAGACAACCAAGACATATGGATACATAACTAAAAACATGCAAAATAGAAAAAGATGTAAAATTCTGCCTTAAAGTAGCTGGATATAAAAGAAGGATCTTCCAGAAAGTTTGAAAAATGTTCCAGTGAGTCAGAGCATCTAATTGATCTTAACAGGCTTTAAAATGTATTCTGGACCACTCACTCCAGGTTTTATATCTGAGGCTTGCTTGTGTTGTGTTTCCCCCTGTAGCATACAGCTCCTTGTTCCTAAATTTCTTTAGGTCTTTCATAATACATTGAGAGTTCCACCGTTTGGGTAAACGGTTGAAGTGGGCAGGACCTATTGGGGACAACATTCCCATTCTTTTTTTTATATCTACAGAAAACTGTTCTCCTTCTTTTTGTTAAAAAAACAACCATTCCTGACCGGTTAATACTGACCTTGAGGTGGATCTCGCTGAAAGAGCAGGGAAGAGATCTCCTGTACTATGAAGACAAGCGAGAGGCTGTCAGCTAAAGATCAACAAGCCTTCTCAGCAGGGTGCATGCTACCTGAAAGACATAAATGTGTGCAGTTGGTTAACCAGTAAATGTAAAGGCTGCCTGGGAGACGCTGTATTACTTTAATTGTTGCATTCATTTGAAGGTACATCGTTACAGAGATCTATTATTTTTGAAAGGTAATGTAAGGGATTACCAGCTGTGATCTGGGTTGTATCCTTCTGAATGGAAACTTATACAAATTGTTTGTACTAAGTGCAGTCTGACTGTGTATTCCTACAAATATATGTATTCTGGAAGCTCTTGTTTTAACAAACACTTTTTTTGCACAATTTACGGCAATATATATCTTATACCAATACAATTTTAAAATAATGAGTTGCATGTTCACAGTAATTTCAGTTGAAAGCTGGGTCCTCACAGAATTGTATAGACACATGTCGCTGTTACTGCAGCAAGCACAATCCAATTCTATAACTGTCTGATTTAACACAGATATCTGTCATGATCACATTAACTAATTGAGCTTTCATGACATAATAGAGTGCATTTCTCAAAGATTACATTAACTTACATTTATTTTCTATTTAAGATGTGTGTGTTTTATGTGCACTTACCTGAAGGTGAAAAGCAAACGAAATAGTTCCAGAATATTTTGTTATTTTTGCCACATCTTTGGCCCCACCACCAGGCACACTGACCCCTCCCTACTGTACTAAGGATCACAGTTCTCATATGTGTTTTTTTACACACTTCATCTGTTAATTTGGGACACTAAATAGGAACACTATGCAGAGTAGAGACCCTTGTTGGCCTTGAGTGGAAGCCCAGATCTGCCCCCTTAATCTTTTGTGTGCCATCCAGGTGATAGAGGAAAAAGAAGGGAGTATGAAACAAAAATGGCAGTTGTTTAAATATCCAAGGTATGCATAGCTAACTATAATCATCCTCCCGTACCTCGCACAGAATACTCTTGCGTTCATAAAGCAAGTTTGTGTTGCACAAAGTAATCTCATAAAGTAATTCATCTATTAATACATCTTTTTGTTACATATCGTGAGAGCGGATAGAGACTTCTAGCCGCAGTTTCCTTACCCCTAGAATCGTCCCCAGACGTCAGACTGGAGCCTGAACTTTTTTCATGAGCAGTACCCCGGCGCGCCAGTAGGTGCCTTCGTTTGATTTTGCGTGGTGTTGTCGGAGTCGTCTGCACCGGGAATGTGTGCAGTGCTTATATAGGCGCCAGCTCAGAAAGTTACGGTGTACAAGTGCATGATGTAAGTCAACACATATCTGAAAGAGACACGTTAGTGATAGATTCCTTACCTTAGAATATCCCCAGGCGTCAGGCTGGATCCGGAAAGTTTTGCGTAGCAGTACCCTTGCGCGCCGGTAGGCGGCGTCGTGCGGCTCCGCGTCCGTCGTCGGCGTCGTGATCGCCGGGATGACGTCGCGGGCAGTACTTAGGCGCCGCCCCTGCGCGCTGACGTCAGTTCTTCTTTTCCGCGCCAGTAAGCGCAGATCCGGGAAGAGCAGTGCCCTGGTCAATTTTTGACCATACTTTTTGGTGATTTTTTCACTGTCTTTTTCCACCTTCAGGTGTCGTAGGGATGCCCGGCTTCAAGCGATGCGGCGCCTGTGCGCGGATGATGTCCGTCACCGACCCGCATTGGGAGTGTCTCTTCTGCCTCGGCCGAGGCCACGACACCGAGTCTTGTCCCGAATGCCAGGCCCTCAACCCGAAGGCTTTGCGAGAGCGGTCTCGAAAGCTCCTCGAGGCCCGGCATTCGGCTCCGCGGAAGCCCCGGTCGCGTGAGAGGTCCAGGGGTCGCTCGCGGAGTGCACACCGGTCGCCGGCGTCGAAGTCTTCTTCGTCCGGTAAGTCTCGACACAAGAAGTCCAAGAAGCATCGTCGCTCTCGGACTTCGCCTCGCCGGTCTCGCGACTCGGCTGAGGCCCCTCCCGGCACCGTCCCCGCCCCCGCGGCCCCGGACTTGCCTGTGGAGTCGCCCCCGTCATACCCGCCCTTCCCGGGTTCGGGGGCGGATCCGGCCAAGGTACAGGAGTTCCTGTCGGCCATGGCCCGCCTCTTCGGGCCTTCAGGCCCCTCCGGTGCGCCTTCGGGCCCCGCGGGCCCTGATGGGGCTGATCCGGCGCCGCCGGCGGCTCCGGCCCCGGCGCCGCCCGAGCCTCCAGCCTCGATCCCGGCTCCGGCCCGGCCCCGGCCTCGATCCCGGCTCCACAACTCCCATCGACGCCGGTCGACCTTACGACACCTCCGCCGGCGCCGATGTCTCCGGTGCCGTTCTCGACGCCGCCCTGGGCTCCGGGCGGCGTCGTCCCCGAGTTCCTTCCGGCTCCGGACATGGACCCGGAGCGACGCCGCTCGACGCCGGCTCCGGCGCCGATGGGACCTTGGGTCCCAAATGTCCCTCCTCCTCCTTATTTTGAACCAGAGGAGGACCAGGAGGACTGGGAGGGGTCTGATGACCCTCTGACACGCAACTGTCAGTATGATGAGGACTGGACAGAGAGTCTAGGGGAGGCCAGTGGTCTGGATACTTCTCCTGACACTGGCATGCTGTCTCCTCCCGTGGCTACGGAGGAGGGGGCCAACTTTGGTACGGTGTTGCGTAGGGCTGCTGGGGCCTTACGTCTCCAGCTCCCTACTTTGACGGTCAAGACTAACATCTTGACAGAGGTGCTTCAGCCGGCAGCCTCCTCTGCGGAGACTGTGCTGCCGTTTAACGACGCCTCACGGACGTTCTTTTGGGCGCCTGGTCCAAGCCCAACACAGGGGCTCCTGTGGATCGGAACGTGTCACGACGCCATCGCCCCGCTCCGGGCGACCCCCTGTTTCTTTCTGTCCACCCCACTCCTGAGAGCTTGGTTGTCCAAGCCTCCGCTTCCCAAACCGCCTTCCCTACCGCTCCTCCCGGATAGGGAATCCAAACGCCTGGATCAGTTTGGGAAGAAAGGTTTTTCTTCCTCCAGTGCTGGCTTGCGGTCCGTTAACACCGCTTGTCTTTTGGGCCGATATACCCACTCCCTGTGGGATTCGGTGGCGGATGTTTTGCCCCAGTGCCCTGAGGAGGTCCAGGCACTGCTTTCCGCGCCATTGCGGAAGGAAGGGATGCGGCCAAATACACTATCCGTTGTGGCCTTGACACCGCCGACTCGCTGGGCAGGTCGATTGCAACGACGGTGGCGCTCCGGCGCCACGCCTGGCTGAGAACCACTGGTTTTTCAGGGATGTCCAGAATACTCTCATGGACATGCCCTTTGATGGAGTCGGTCTTTTGGGTCCAAAGCAGACCATGCGTTGGAGCGCTTTAAGGACTCACGGGCTACTGCAAAGTCCCTGGGCCTTTCTGCTACACGCCCTCCGCTGCCTTCTGCTTTTCGCCCCTATCGTGGCCACGGTAGGGGCGCCCTTCACGTCAGCAGCCCAGCCACCGGCCCGCGCAGCAGGCGTCTTCGCGTGGCCGAGGACGTGGATTCCGCCGTGGCGGATCGGGCAACCAGCGTGCGGGTCAGGCCACCACCTCCAACCCGTCCGCGGCCTCCAAGCCCTCCTAGTCCCTCCTTTCAGGTGCACGGCACGCCAGTAGGGGGCAGGGTCCGCCATCACCTTCCCCACTGGCGCACCATCACCTCGGACAGGTGGGTCTTGGACATTGTCCGAAGGGGCTACTCCCTCCCCTTCGAGGCCACCCCCCAGCCATGCCACCTCAATTCCACCGCATGTCAGGGGATCACTTGGTGCTTCTACAGAAGGAAGTCACGGCCCTCTTGACCAAGAGGGCCATCGAGCATGTTCCGACCCCAGAAGTAGGGCGTGGTTGCTACTCCCACTACTTTCTGGTGCCCAAAAGGACAAGGAGGACATGCGTCCTATCTTGGACCTCCGGAACGTCAATCGCTTCCTCCGGAAGGAGAAGTTCAAGATGCTCACCCTAGCTCAGGTCTTGACTGCCCTCGACCCTGGAGACTGGTTGGTAGCGTTGGACTTGCAGGACGCGTATTTCCACATCCCCGTCCTGCCGGCCCACCGGCGTTACCTTCGGTTCACGGTAGGCCCCGAGCATTTTCAGTTCACCGTGCTCCCCTTTGGCCTTACCAGTGCCCCTCGGGTGTTCACGAAAGTGATGGCGGTGGTCGCAGCTCATCTGCGCCGGGCAGGGGTTTCAGTCTTCCCCTACCTCGACGACTGGCTGCTGAAGGCGGGCTCGTCCCAGGCAGTCGTCTCCCACCTCCAGACTACGGCCGAACTCCTGCACTCCCTGGGGTTCTCCATCAATGTGCCGAAGTCGCATCTAATTCCTTCTCCACAGCTCCTTTTCATCGGAGCAGTTCTGGACACGACGCAGTTTCGGGCCTATCCTCCCGCACGGCGAGTCCGGGATATTCAGGCTATGATTCCGATCTTTCGGCCTTTATCCTGGGTTTCGGCACGGATGACCCTGAGGCTGCTGGGCCTCATGGCCTCCTGCATCCTGCTGGTCAATCATGCCAGATGGCATATGCGGGCTCTGCAGTGGGACCTGAAGTTCCAGTGGGCGCAGCACCAGGGCAACCTGTCCGATCACGTCCAGATCTCGGAGGGGACTGCAAAACAGTTGCAGTGGTGGCTCTCGAACCGGCAATGGGTCATGGGCAGATCCCTCTCCCTTCCCCAGCCAGAGCATACAGTTGTGACGGACGCGTCCCTTCTGGGATGGGGCGGTCACATGGGAGAGGCGGAGATCAGAGGCCTCTGGTCTCCGGCGGAGTCCCGGCTCCATATCAACCTTCTGGAGCTCCGGGCGATCCGGCTTGCACTCAAGGCATTCCTTCCCTCTGTCAAAGGGAAGGTAGTGCAGGTGTTCACAGACAACACCACCGCCATGTGGTACTGCAACAAACAGGGCGGGGTGGGGTCTTGGACCCTTTGTCAGGAGGCTCTGCGCCTCTGGACATGGCTGGAACATCAGGGCATGTTCCTGATGGTTCAACACCTGGCAGGTTCTCTGAACGCCAGGGCGGACGAACTCCAGCCGCAGGTGCATGATGGATCACGAATGGCGTCTTCACTCGGAAGTGGCGCAAGGACTCTTTCTACAGTGGGGAGAGCCTTGGTTAGATCTATTCGCCACCGAAGAGAACGCGCAATGTCATCAGTTCTGCGCGTTGGAATTTCCAAGGCGGCACTCGCTCGGCGACGCTTTCGTCGCGAGTGGAGTTGCGGTCTGTTGTACGCCTTTCCGCCTATACCACTTCTACCCAGAGTGTTGAAGAAGATTCGGCACGACCGGGCCCAAGTCATTCTTGTGGCTCCGGACTGGGCTCGAAGAGTTTGGTATCCCGAGCTACTCAATATGAGCATAGATCCCCCGATCCGTCTGCCTCTTCGGGAGGATCTTCTGTCGCAGCACCAGGGGACGGTCCTCCACCCGAACCTGTCCAGTCTACACCTGCTTGCGTGGAGACTGAGCGGCGGCAGTTGATTCCTTTCAACTTGCCTCCCGAAGTTTGTGATGTGATTCTGGCAGCCAGGTGTCCCTCCACTAAGGTGGTATACGCCTGCAGGTGGAACAAATTTGTGGCATGGTGCACAGCAAAGGCTGTGGATCCCCTTTCTGCCCCTCTTTCTGAGGTCCTTCTGTTCCTTCTCTCTCTGGCCCAACAGGGTTCTGCCCTGGGTACCATCAAGGGTTATCTTTGTGCTATCTCGGCCTTCCTCAGGCTCCCTGATCAGCCCTCCCTTTTCAAGTCCCCTGTTGTTAACAGGTTCTTAAAAGGCATTACTCACCTCTTCCCTCCTGTTCCGTTTGTAATGCCTCAGTGGGACTTGAACTTGGTTCTTACCTTTTTAATGTGCGCTCCCTTTGAGCCTCTGCATAACTGTCCTCTTCGTCTTCTGACTCTAAAGGCAGCCTTTCTGGTGGCCATCACCTCCGCTCGGCGGGTGAGTGAGCTCCAGGCTCTTTCTTGCAAACCTCCCTTTCTGTCTGTTCATCCAGACAAGGTTGTTCTTCGGACGCGTCCGTCCTTCTTGCCAAAGGTGGTTACTGCTTTCCACATTGGGCAGACCATCACTTTGCCCACCTTCTTTCCGCCTCCGCATCCTTCCAGAGAGGAAGACAGGCTCCACCGTCTGGACCCAAAACGTGCGCTCTCCTTCTATATCGACCGCACGAAACACTTCCGGGTGGATGACCAGCTCTTTGTTGGCTACGTGGGCGCCAAAAAGGTCGGGCGGTGCACAAGAGGACCATCTCCCGCTGGGTTACCCTGTGCATCAAGACCTGCTATTCTTTGGCTAAAAGGAGCCTCCTGTTGGGCTGCGTGCCCATTCCACCAGGGCGACGGCTGCTACCACGGCCTTGGGCCGCGGTGTTCCGCTGCCGGTTATCTGTCAGGCAGCTACGTGGGCCTCGCTGCACACGTTTACTAAGCATTACTGCCTTGACAGTCGGGTCCGGAGGGACGGCTTCTTTGGCCGTTCTGTCCTCCAGGACTTCCTTGTCTGATCTTTGTTCGCAGACCCACCACCGGGGTTGGTATTGCTGGGGTATCTATTCTAAGGTAAGGAATCTATCACTAACGTGTCTCTTTCAGATGCACAAGTTACTAACTTGTGTAACGATATATCTGTAAGAGACAGTAGTTAGTGATAGATTCCTTACCGCCCACCCATCCTCCCCGTTCTGCGAACTGATTTCTAGGGTTAAGGACATCCCTTTCAGGGCCCTAGTATTTTTCAGACACCTGTGTCAGCTTCTTGCATGGCTCTGCGTTCCTGGCGCGGAAAGTCGTGTACAGAACTGACGTCAGCGCGCAGGGGCGGCGCCTAAGTACTGCCCGCGACGTCATCCCGGCGATCACGACGCCGACGACGGACGCGGAGCCGCACGACGCCGCCTACCGACGCGCAAGGGTACTGCTACGCAAAACTTTCCGGATCCAGCCTGACGCCTGGGGATATTCTAAGGTAAGGAATCTATCACTAACTACTGTCTCTTACAGATATATCGTTACACAAGTTAGTAACTTGTGCATTTGGTAGCATCAGCTTGCTTCCGAGGAGACGGTATGGCACATGTGAATCTGCGCTCTACATGCTGCACACCAGTAGCTACAAGGCAAGTAAAATTTTCCATTTGCAGAATGTGCTGCTTTAGATCACATGCTATGCACAGATTACACATCAATGCAGTCCCAGAAAGCAGTAGCAAGCAAGCTACTGAGGCAGATCTGTGAAATAATATTCTGTGCTCTACTTGAGCCTCTTGGTGGGCTTGAATATTCACACAATAATGTTTAGTGAAAGTGTGTGGTTTTGACTAAGTAGTAGACTAGGAAGCAGACCGGCTGGGGCACTCTGGCAGATCTACAAAGCTAAATGCATCTCAAAGGTCACCTATGGGAGCGAGCTCTGGAGTTATATCGAGCAGGATGCACTACAACTTGTTGAAAACACTTTCCTGAGACGTATACTCTTGCCTACCGCAGAGCATACTGTGGTAATTGATATGTAGCCTGTTGCCGCAGGGCATTGGCCTAATCCCATTCTATGTTGGAGCCTTCAGTGTTCTTATAGTGTTTGTGCTGTTGGAGTGTGTGGACTTCAGAACTCAACTGGTCAGTTGCTGTTGGGGTGCCCTGTGGATAGGACGTTTCTGTACGTTAGAAGTAACTTTAATAAAGAAGACAACAATTGGATACTACTGGGACTATTGTACTTCTTCACACATACCCTCTTTTGTAGTGCACGAAGAACTAGGGATGGGCTTTCTCTCAGACGTGTTGGCTTACCGCCCCATATCATTGTGGATGAAAATCTGGACCAAAAAGGAAAATGCCCTTTGGAAGGAAAATCTTAAGTGACTGTCTTTCCCTTGATCATACTTACCGCATTCGTTGGTTCAAGTATGTCAGAGAATGTTTCATTAGTTTGGGTAGGGCAGACTTATTTGAGCACCCAGAGGAAACTTGCTGTAGGGACTTGATTTGGGTGAAGGATTTTTTTTTAAAAACCGTAGGTGAGCCAGAGAAGAAGTGGAGTTAAGGAAGTGTTGTGTGCATAGGTACCTTTTATTGAAAACTGTGCCATCTACTGAACCTTATCTCATTTGGTTTCAAAGTATTCATGACCGTTTTCTATTGACAAGATTTCGACTAACCCTCTCGCTATCTTTTGGCCCAACCTCGTGCTGCACATAGAGGGCAGTGCCTCTCACCTTGTGGCTGCGATTGAAAATCTCCACAGGATATGATGCACTTTTGAATGTTTTGTAGTTTTTACGAGATACCGAGAAAGTCTTTTATCACTCCTATGCTTAAAAAAACAGGTTTTAGGCAGATTAGACCTGCTTTTATCTTTTTAGAACTGCTTTCAAGCCATTCAGTTTTGCATGTTCTTAGCTTTTTAAGGGTTGCTACAAGGCTCAGGTCTAGCTGTGATTAGTTTTTATGGACACTTATTTGTCATTGTGACAAAATGAATTTAGTTTTATTGATTTGTGTATATCTTTATATTTCAGGGGGCTGTGATGAATGTTTTTTACTGTATTTGAAATAATTTTTGCTACCGATATTGTATTTTAATGGTGTTGGGTGACGCCCACACATACTTTGGACTCCTCGATCATTGCCATAGTGCCTGTTTACCATCTCTGCACAATGGGCTATTGACGGCCAAACTGTGTTATTGTCTTACGTTCCAGATGGAGATTCCTTTAACTGTTTGTTCGACTTTTATGTTTTTTTTTTTTGTAAAAACTGAATAAAGTATTGACTGACTGACTAAGTAGTAGCTTTGCATCTGTCTGCCAGTGGTATTCTACCTAATAAAGCCTCTGTACCCCCTTTCTTTATACAGGAATGTTCCCGTGGCACTAAATACAAAGGTCATTTTGCCTTTGCATAGCAGAATGTATATATTTGACTACCCACCTTGCTAAACCTGACTTCCAAATAGGGTTTCCAGGTGAAGTTTAACAAAAAGAAAGTGTTGCTTTGCCATTCGGATAATCTTTGTTCCGTCGGTGCAATACATTAGCGCCCTCTTAATATCTAAGATGTGTATTGCATTCTTCACCACTGACTGGGTGCAGAAAGAAAGTTGTTAGTTGTATGGTTTGGTAGGCATGAAAAGGGGAAAAGACTTTGATACGCAAACTAGGATTATTCCTCAAGAGAGCCCTATTCTAAGAAGTTAAATAAAAGATCCTGCCACTTTTAGAGCCCGAAACTCACTGACTCTTTTTAGGGAAGTGATTGCAACCAAAAAAATGTTCCAAGGAAGGTATTGCTTAGCACAAGAATGAAGTAGCTTAAAAGAAGGCCCGAAGCCACGTAAGTACCATATTAAGGTTCCATGCAGGTACTGATGGTGCTCTTGGAGGAATTACTCTCTTTAAGCCCACCATCAACGTGTTGATGACTGGTATTTTAAAGAATGAAGTGTGTTGCCTGTTTTGCATGTGAGATGCAATTGTCACTAAATGTAACCACATGTATGTGTGTGCTAACCCTGCTTTCTGAAGGTGTAACAGATAAAACAATTATGTCTTAAACCGAACTCTTATGAGGCTGTCGATTCTTGCTTAAGTAATAATGGACAAAACGGTTCCATTTTGCTTCATAACAAAATGAGCTGTTGGCCTTCTCGCAGGAGCTTCCAGTGGGGTGGACTGGATCAGCTGTAAAAAGGCCACCGACATCAGACGTGGCATAGACATGTTCACTGTTAAGACTTCTCCACATAAGACTGACTTCATGCATCTACCCTGTCTCTTGAGCCTTGCTTAAGACTCATAAAATGGGAGCTGGCGCTTGAGCTGTATTGCCACATCCCTAGCACCACAGGTGAAGCCTGCATGGTAAATTTAGGTAAATCCATTTTGACATATAAACTGCAATTATTCCCTAATAGGTGTCCCCTTAATTAGCAAGACCTCCGTTCCAAATTTGTTAGCCGCTCTCATCACCGTGCCTCTTGAATTTATCAGGGGCAGCCTGTGCTCTAGGGTGCTGGAGCGCCGCCTCTCCAAATTGCACACCATAGAAATCTTGTGTCTGCCTTAGACAACAAGCATTTGCAATGCAATCGGTCTCTCCTTTGGGACTTTATATGTATTTAGCTATGCAGCACATTAGCCTGGGTGCTGAAACATCTACTGTTCTTCAGCATGGAGGGAAAGTAAGCACCAAACTGCGTGACACGCCAGGTATGTGAACACATGGAGAGAAATATTGCCTTTCAGCGGCAAATGGTATAGTCCAAAGCTCTGTTTTTAATATAAAATCAGGGCCTTCGGTGGTCATATCACTGAAAATACAAGATTTGAAAAAGATATTATTGTCTACGGGTGCTCGTGGAAGACCATTTCTATGGACTGGAGTCTAGAGAATGCTAAAGTGATTCTGGTATTTTACTGACCTTTGCTGATCGTTTTCTATCAAGAAAGTTAAATAGAGGCAGTTGCCAGAAAAATAAAAAAAGAAAGTCCCTCGGCAGAAAGCAATTATGGTATTTTACTGACTCTGCTGGTCGTTTTCTATCAAGACAGTTAAATAGAGGCAGTTGAACAGAAAACAAAGTCACTAAGCGGAAGCAGACAAGTCCTAGGGCTGATCTCCAGAGCCCACAAAGTACATACACATATAAGTATATAATAAGTATATAATAAAGTATATACAAGAGGTCTCAAATGCTCGACCTAAAAACCTGGCTGCCTGCTCGACACTTGAGGAAGTTCATGCAGCAATCTCTCTTGAAAAGCACACTGCGCATGTCAGGGCTCACCTATTCCCAGCCCTTGGTTTCTGTACTAATAGGGCCACTGGAGTTATGTGAATCTGTGGCTGCAGCGTTTTTTCGCATAATTAACTGTTTTGCTGCATTTTCCACATAATCCATCATCTGCTGCATAATTTTATTATTTTGACAAAATAAATGTTGTTTCTAGCTCAAACAGATCAAAAGTTACTAAAAAATAATGTGTAGGCACTTGTTGCTGCACAATGGAAGCATGTCGCAATGGTTCACTGGTCACCTTTCAGTTGCTTGTTGCTGTATGAGAGTGTAAAACTGGTACTAGTGAGGTGAAACCTTAGTCCAGGCAACTTTAACAATGCAGCCGGACAATGTACAGTGTTTTATTTCAAGATACATGCAGACTGGTACAATGATGTTATTATGAAGCTGTGCGACTTCACACTATATTCAGCGAAAGGTGGCAGGTAGTGGCACTTTAAATAATGCTAGTGTAATGATGTACCACAGGAGGCAGAGTAAAGATGAAAGTTCTTTCTTTATTTTAAGTACAAGGTAGGAGCGTCCTAACCACAGGACACACAGCAGCAACTGACACTGGAGCACCTAGTCGCTAGGCAGCCTTGCAGCTAGGCAGTAACACATTCTAATTCTAGAGCTGCTTACATAAGTCTTACAGATTAAATAGAAAGAATAAGAAAACCATACTAAGAAATAATATAAGTGAATACCACACACCTTCCCCCAAACACAAATTTGTGAACAATATCTGATAAACCTAATTACAGACATAATCATGAAGTTTCACAGGAGTCGAGCATGAACGAGTACTCCTTCGCAGAGGAGGAATGCATTTTGAAGATGAAGGTTGAGTATGAGAAATAGGTGGGGCAGAGGAACTTACGAGGGCAATTCTATTAAGATTCCAAATGCGGCCATCATCAAGTTTAACAGCATTGAGAAATAACTTAACCACTTTACGCGGTGTAGAGAACTTAGTACTTCCAATTTTCTGTGGAAATCGTACTCTCACACATCCCCTATATTAACTACAGTACGAGCAACTGCATGTCTGGCATCAAAATTAGCTTTCATTTTTTGAGACTTGGAATCTTGGAGAGACCTCCACTGAGGATCCTCAGAGAGACCAATATCAGCCCCGTTCCCTCTCATCCAAGATTGAAATAAATGAGTGTTGGGTGTGCGTCCCCTAAACAACTCAAAGGGAACTTTCTCAGTAGTAGAGTGAGGAGTTAAGCGATAAGCCATGACTTTCTCAAGTAATGTGCTTCTCCAGTCACGACCTTGCTCCTTGGCTGACTGAATAGATTCTTTTAAGACACAGTTGAATCTCTCAACCATCCCATTACACTCTGGGTGATAAAGAGAGCACCGTTTATGAACAATTCCTTTTTTGGCTAAAAAATCCTCCATCTCTCTGGAGACAAGTTGTACACCATTGTCAGTTAAGACAGTCTCGGGGAGACCCTCCCTGTAAAAAATGTTTTCTAAAAATTTTATAACATCTCTGGTTTCAATACCTTGAGTAACCTTTACTTCTGGCCACCTAGAGAACATGTCAATAAGTACCAAAAACGTAAAACTGACCTGATTTGGAAGAGACATGACCCAAAAGATCAAGGGCAACATTTTGCCCACACCTAGATGGAGGTTCACGAATAATCATAGGTTGAGTTCTAGTTTTGCATACTTTGTCAGACATCATACACTCAGAGCAGTCTCTGACCAAGCGTTCAACCAGAATGTCAACAACTGGCCACCAGAAGTGCAAACGGACTCTCTCCTTGGTTTTGGAGATACCTTGGTGACCGTTGTGTGCCAAATGGATGATTTTCTCGCGAAGAGGAAACGGAGGAACAAGGCGCGTTCCTCTCCACAAGAGATCATTGTACACTGAAAGTTCATGTCTTAAATTCCAAAATTTCCGCACATCATCAGACAGGGGCTTAATACCCGTCCACCCACTAGACACTAACTAGCAAACCTCGAGCAATACCTTGTCATTTTTTAAGGAGTCTCTCCATTCCATCTCAGATACAACACCTTCAACAACCTCACACACCTTGAAATTGTCTATCTCCCACGAGTCTTCAGAGTCAAGGTAAGTAGAGTCTTTGGGTATTAAACGCGAAAGACAATCAGCAACTTTGTTGTCAATCCCTGGGATATACCTTACAACAAAATCAAAATCTTGGAGCGCTATAACCCATCTACAAATCCTAAATGAAACCGCATCTAAATCTTTCTTGCAAAATAAATCTTTAAGTGGCTTGTGATCTGAATGCACGACAAAAGAGGTGCCCCAGAGAAACTTCTTAAGCTTTTTGATTGCCCAAAAAATACAAAGTGCTTCTTTTTCAATCACAGAATACTGCAATTCAGGACCGACAAGAGCTCTCGAAAGAAACATAATGGTTTCCTCTTTCCCATCTTTCATTTGTTTAAGGACAGCTCCCAAACCTTTTGAACTTGCGTCAGTGACCAAAACAGAGTCAGCAGAAGAGTCAAAGCTCTGCAAGGAAGGAGCTGAATTAAGTGCTCTCTTAATTTCTTCAAACTCCAATTGACACTGTGGTGACCATAAGAACTTTACCCCGTTTTTTAAGAGAGACCTGAGAGTGTGAGTACGACTGGCAAAACGTGGCACGAACTTATTATAGTATTCAGCCATACCTAGGAAAGTTATTAGTTCGTCCCTAGATTGAGGAGTGGGTAGTTCATCAATAGTCTTTACCAAACGCTCCCTAGGTTTGACCCCTTTGCGTGTCAAACGATGGCCAAGATAATCTATTTCAGCTAGGTTAAACTTACATTTATTCTCACGAAGAGTTAAACCTCTCATGCGAAATCGTTCGAGAACACATCTTAATCTTGCATCATGTTCAACTTGTGAAGAACCATGAATCAACACATCTTGATAAATTTTCACTCCCTCTATCCCTTTTAACACATCCTCCATAGCCCTCTGAAAAACAGAGGCTGCAGAGACTAAGCCGAAAGGAAGCCGTGTGAACTTGTAAGTCCCAAAAGGAGTAATAAAGGCAGTCAGATCCATGGAAGTAGGATCTATCTTAACCTGATGATAGGCGGCACCCAAGTCTAGTGTGGAAAAAATACTTGAATCTCTTAATTGTGCCAGCATTTGTGATGTTGGGGAGAGGGTACCTGTCCGCAACAACTGCACGATTAAGTGCACGTAAGTCCACACATAAGCGTACTTCACCTGAGGCCTTGCGTGCAAGGAAAACTGGAGCCAACCACTGACTAGCCTCAGTTTCAACAATAATCCTGTCACGCTTTAATTTATCAAGTTCTAAACGCATAGATTCTTTCATAGCCAGAGGAACGTTTCGTACCTTGCACGTGACAGGAACAGAATCAGGTTTTAGGGTTATTTTGTGAACATAGTTAGAGAGACAACCTAACTTTTCGTTAAAGACCTCTTTGAATTCAGCTCGTAGCTTAGAGCTGGAATCACTCACACTTGAGACATCCTTGCAAACTTGTTCTGAATCAATATTTTTTGTGGAAGAAAGCGAGAGATGTCTCTCAAGACAATGCAAGGATCAGCACCAGGAATAAGTGAAACTCCCAAGTCAGCCTGGTGAAACCAGCTGATAATGCTGTCCCCTCTGCATGATATGTAAATTTTCCCAGCAGTTAACCTTTGTTTATATTCAATATTGCCAAGAAAATAACCAAAAAGTTTTATGGGTTGTCCTCCATATGCTAAAGGTCTGATGTCTGGCTTATATACCTTCACTTTACCATGTAGTTTTAAATCAAAGAAATGTTTGGGTATAAGAGAGATTTTAGCACCTGAATCAAAGAGCATTCTAATGTTAGTCATTCACAAGAACAGCATCAACAGGCCCCTTGCACTTGTTGTTTACACAAGATGTCAAGATCTCTCCACAATGTAGATCATCATGTTCAAGTTCAGAGTCCTCACTTTCGAAGAAAATCTCCTTGACACGTTTATTTGATTTAGACCTTTTGGCTCTACAAGCTTTAGCAACGTGACCAACCCTCCCGCAGTTGTGGCACTTAGAAGAAAGAGCAGGACAAGATTTGTCATTTGCAAGATGACCAAAAAGATCACAACGGTAACATTTAAATTTAACATTTTCTTTCCATCTGGAAGTAGAAGAAAAGTTATTAGCTGAACGACCTTTCCAAGCAGGTTCATTGTGTTTCGAAGAAGGTTTTGCAGGATTTTTATTGATAGTGTGTACTTTCTCTTCCACGACCCCATTCTCCTTTTTTATTACTTCCACACAAGCTAAGGAATGTTCTATTCTCTTGGCTAAGACAATCACCTCATTGAGCTTCGGATCGTCTTTTTGCCAAAGCTCATCTTTTATCTTTTCAACATTACAACCAAGCATGAATTGGTCACGTATGTGTTCTTCCAATGACCCTTCAAATTTGCAAGAAGCACCTAACTTGCGTAAAGCTGTGATATAAGTCTCGACAGATTCGTCAGATTTTTGTACACGCTTCCCGAAATGGTAACGTTCTAATATGGTGCTTAATTTTGGGAGATAATGTTTATCTAGTTTTTTTAGACAAATTTCAAATTCATTAAGGTTGTCAGATTCGCCATCGTTTAAGTCAGGGAGATGTTCAAACACGTCTTGGCCCTCTGACCCCAAACAATGCAACAATAGTGCAGATTTCCTCTCTGCACTTAAAGATACGCCACAGACCCTGGCATAATTGAGGAATACTTTTTTTCCATTTCGACCAACGCAAAGGTGGGTCACCAGGATTTGAAAGAAAGAAGGGTGGAGGTGTTACGTTTTGCATGTTGAGGACAGATGTAATGGTTTTATGCTTTATTAAATTTAAACTATTTCTTTTAACCTAAAAAAAAAATTAGTGACTTAAGCAAACCTAGAACGTAAGTAAATAATAATAAAACCAATATTACTGTTCAGTCACAGGGTTAATACCAAAGTGAAATAATTCGAGAAAAGTTTGCTGTGTGTATCAGCGTAGTGAGCACACCTTGAATAAAACAGTATTAACTTGAGCTGTGTGCATCAGCGAATAGTAGACTTGAATTATTTAAAATTGCTGTGTGTATCAGCGTGGAGAAAAGAAAACTGAAGAAATGCTGATACACAAATGCGCAGATATCGTTGGATTGATTTCTGCTGTGTGCAACAGCGAATGGCTGACTTGAAGTATTTAAAATTGCTGTGTGCATCAGCGTAGAAAAATAAAACTAAAAGAGATCCTTACACACAAATGCGCATTAAATATGTAAACTGCTGTGCTTGTCAGCGTTTTTTGAACAACAAGCAACTCGTAATAGCGCGTTTATGAATGCGCAGTGCAGGCTTGTAAAGCTGTAGGGTTGCCTTTGTGACGTGTAAGAATGGCGTCAACTCATTGCTAAGGAGATCTTGATGTGCAGCGTGAAGGCGTGTTGGAGACGCTGCTACACGGCTTATTGTGACGCGTTGCTAGGAGACGAGTCAGAGTGACGTGCAGCCTGCAGACGTGATGAAGACGCTGGTACACGGCTGGCTGTGACGCGAAGAGACTAGAGCAGCCGAACACACATATGGAGCGCGAGGTCAAATTTAAATAAATACAGCAGGTGAGCGTGCCGTTGTAAGCGCTTAATTAAAAGTACATTTAAAATGTTGAAGTACATAAGGGGCAGCAATATACGACGTGCTCTGTATAAATCTTGAAGTGAAGAGGGATATCAAGAGAGTCTCCCTTAGCGTTTGAGTTGAAAACGACAACGCGTATGAAAATGTCCTTGCGCTAAACTAGAAAGAGGCGGCAAAAGCGCAGTATTAAGTCAAGCACAGTACCTTAATTTTTTGTGAGATGCACTTATCTGTGTTGGGACGCTTCGCTTGATTAAAAGTTGATTCCACCAGGTGTCAATGTCTTGCGAGAGAAGGGTTGTAGAGTTTCTTTGAAGATCCTTGAATATCTTCGTGGGTACCGTCCACTTCCGGTCGTCGCCAGTGTAATGATGTACCACAGGAGGCAAAGTAAAGATGAAAGTTCTTTCTTTATTTTAAGTACAAGGTAGGAGCGTCCTAACCACAGGACACACAGCAGCAACTGACACTGGAGCACCTGGTCGCTAGGCAGCCTTGCAGCTAGGCAGTAACACATTCTAATTCTAGAGCTGCTTACATAAGTCTTACAGATTAAATAGAAAGAATAAGAAAACCATACTAAGAAATAATATAAGTGAATACCACAGCTAGTTAATTCTTTCCGTTATTTTATAATGCAACATGCAACTATGATTTGACGTTATATTTTAAGTACTGGCAGCCGATGTTTCCCTTATTGGGCAGAAACTGTATTATCATTGTATCAAAAGGGATCTAAGTACCATCTTGTTGCATCAGTCTTTTTCATCATGGCACTTTTACTTTTCTATCAGAAACAACATTTTCCCCAAATATATCTCCAAAGAGGACAGGCAAAATCTGTGTAATTTATGAAAATTATATATGGATGTTGCCAATCGCCTCTCGTACACTGAAAATACGATGCCACAATAAATTCAGACTTACAAAGATAACAAGCGAACAATCATATTAATCAGTTAATGATGTCAGACATGCTAGCTAACTTTGAAATACTTATTAACTTTTAGAAACATGTTGTCGGCATTACTGAAAACATGTTATTGCATTCTTCTGAACATACTGGCTGATAGTGACGTAATAATGCCCATTAATTACATATTGTTGGTATCCCTGGGGATACTGTGTCTGACATGACCTAATAATGCCCATTAGTGAAATATTGTAGGTATTTTGGGGACCATGCTGCCTAACCTTCACAAAATAGCAGCTGATTAGAGACATACTATGTGCTTTCAGGGAATATGCTGGCTAACCTTGACCTAATAGTAGCCTGTCAATGAAAGGGCCTGTTACAGTTTGGAAGAATTAATAAAAGCTAATGTCTGATATTTCATGCCCAGTTCAGGAGACATCATGGAGATTAGGGTTCCTTATTACCGGAGGACTTTTCCTGCCATGGTTGTTATTTCATGTAAGATTTGATAATGCTATTGTTTATGGCTGCAGTTGCGGGATTTATATGAGTATTGATGTGTTTACCTAGCATGTATAGTCTCACCCATAACAAAAGCCTGAGAACCTACTTGGAAAGGATAGATGGGAACATGAACTGAAGAAAGATGCTAGATTCATTGAGAACACCAATAGGCCATGTGACCTTGCATAATTTGATATTCCTAACTTTTTTTAGCTAATTTTGAAAAAGAACCTCTTGAGCCCTCCTTACTGAGTTCATGCTTGCTCGCATCTCTCCCTCAAATTCATTGAAGGGTGTGTTGTATCTGTAGCTTGTGATGCTGCAGTACCATGGTTACCAGAGAATGTAGAGAATGTACTCTCTGGTGTGGTATCTTAGTTACAAGAAGGGTTGGAATGTATTCATTTGAATGATCTAGCAGGACTGTTGGAGGACTGTGCTGTGATACCTGGATGGGATCTTCTTATCTAAGAATAAACCTACACTTCTCACAATAACCTGCCTTCTGAGTGATCCTTCATGCTGTCATCCGGATCTTACACTGGCGTAGTCGGCAGCTCGAACATAGTGGGAAGAAGAGAGTAGAGTGTAAAGAAAGAAAGAAGATCCCAACAACTTACTACGTTTATACTCAAGAGGTCGTGAGTACACCATTACCTTGACTTTGCCGTCCTCACCCCTGCGACCCTTTGTCTTGTGGAGTCTTATATTCCTGGAGGCTTCGCGTTGTGTGTTATGCTACTGCTGGACTTTCTGTCACATTGAGCTTGAAGTCCTGTTCCTCGCAATCGGCCTCCCTTGGGTGTTCGCTGATTTCATATTTCTTCAGAGACCGTTTGTTTGACTTTGCCGGTTCTCACCCCGCGATCCTTTGTGTGGCATGCTTCAGAGGCTGTTTGAATTTGTACTTACACTCCGCTTTTTGGTCCGCCTCTGATAACTGTGAGATGCGCGGAGTGACTGTCAGGGTGACAATTGACTTCCTGAATTGAGCACCCTTAATGCCACCGGCTCCGATACGCATTTGTTTTTTAATTGACACGCTTACCTCCTTTGGCACGGATACTAGCACGAGCATCCCTTCATTTTTGTTGGCGCATGCTTGTGTCTTCCCACGAGCTCTATCTGCTGTGGTTACTGCGAGCGCTTCCTTCGTAAGCGCGTCTCCTCTACGTGCGTTTCCAGGCGTGTCTGAGCTTACGTCACTGTCGCAACTTCCCTGTTGGGCGTCACCATAACAACGCTCTGCAGAGTTGCGCTCACGGAGATTCTTCACGATCAGTACACATGCGTGTTACTGCCTATCTTCAGCGCTGATCGGCACAGCTTCTCCTAAAGTGAAAATTACATTTCTGCTGGTGAGACGCGTGTGTCTGCCTATCTTCTACGCTGATAGGCACAGCTCTTTGTATTGGAAAGATGCTTGCTTCTGCCTATCTTATATGCTGATAGGCACAGCTTTTGTATTGGAAAGTCTTGTGCTTCTACCGGTCTTCTACGCTGATAGACACAGCTTGTGTTTATCTTCTACGCTGATAGGCACAGCTTGTGTTTGTCTCTACTACCACCAACTCCTTGGGAAGACCACCTAGTAGAAGTTTTGGAGAAAAGAAACCTACTCAGTTCTTGCTAGTGCGCACAGCTAATTCTTGTGCACAGCTTTTGCTTTTCATTTTTTTAAAATTTATTTTAATTCAACAATTAAACTTGTTTAAAGTTTTGTTGCTGGTAATTATACTGTAGGAATTTTATAAATTTGTTGTATTTTCTAACATCTAAAATGCAAAATGTAACTGCTCCTCCGTTCTTTTTAACGTCACCTGGTGATCCACCCATCAAATGGCAAAAGTGGAAGAAGGTTTTTGAACGTTATGCTAAGGTATGTGGCACCTCTTTGAGTGCATAACGTAGGTCTTCACTTCTGCTGCACTGTTTGGGGTCGGAAGGTCAAGAAGTTTTTGACCATCTCCCTGAGTTGAGTAATACTGAAGCTGTAGACTTAAACAAGTATGATGTTTGTATTAAAAAATTAAACAAACATTTCCTACCCAAAGTCAGCACAATCTTGGAGAGATATTATTTTGCGAGAATGCTGCAAAATGATGGGGAAACAGTTGAATGTTATATTACTCAACTAAGGAAACTTGCTTCATCCTGCAAATTCGGGAATTTACTTGCTGAGAGAATCAGGGATCAATTCATGCTAGGATGTAACATCAAAAGGATCAGGGAAGAACTATGGTTGAGGGATGAGCCCTCTCTTGATGAGGTGATACAAGTTGCAAAAAGAGTTGAATACTCCCTAAAGTGTGTGGATGCCATCAAGAAAGACAAAGAGTCGACGGTTCATGTTGTAAAAGAAGATATAAAGAAACCTGTGGTTAAAACTGGGGGGAGTGGAATGAGGAGCAAATTCACGTGCAAGTGTTACAGATGTGACAAGCCTGGACACTTGGCAAATGATAAGAATTGCCCAGCGTTGAAAGTTGTGTGTTCTAAGTGTAAAAAGAAGGGACATCTTGCTATTGTTTGCAAAGCGAGGTTTACTTCTACTAATGTGAGAAGTGTTGAAGCTGAAGATGTTGAAGAGGATTTTGTTTGCGGTCAGATCGTAGTTCAAGTTGACACTTCTGAAGTTAGGCGCAAAACATGTCCGGTTGATACCATTCTTGTGGAAGGAGAACCCACTAAGGCTCTCTTTGACTCAGGTGCTAAAATTACAATTATCTCCAAGTTGTTCTTTGTAAATAAGCTTGCACACAAGATGTCTTTATATAAGCCTGATATATTTCCCCTAGCTTATGGTGGATAACCAATTCCCCTTCGTGGTTATTTAATAGGTTTAATTGAGTATAAACAACGTTATGTCTCTGGAAAAATTTATTTTTCTGAAAAAGGGGACAGCATAATAGGTTGGTTTCACCAAGGTGATTTGGGTGTTATGCTAGACCCAAGTAGTGCTACACCCATTTTGGTGAAAGATCTGGTCAACCTAATTCAAGATGGCTCTCTTCGCAATAGTGGTGTTGAAGCTGAAATCAAAAAGATTTCCTAATGTCTTTAGGGAAGAGCTTGGATGCCTCAAGGACTTTCAGCATAAAATACGGATTTGTGCTGGTTCTCAACCTTCATGCTGTAAAGTGAGGAGTGTGCCTTTAGCTCTTAGAGATGAAATGAAAAAAGAATTAGAGAAACTCAAGAAGGGGGGTATAATTGAAGAGGTGGAAGGTACTGAATGGTTGGCTCCAGTAGTCGCTGCTCGCAAGTCTAATGGAAGTCTTCGCCTTTGTGTAGACTTGAGGCAGCTCAATAAGAGTGTCATTGTAGATCGATATCCCCTTCTAAATATTTCAGAATTATTAGTCTTGTTAGGAGGGGCCAAAGTGTTCAGTACAATTGATCTAACTTCAGCTTACCACCAGATAGAATTGGAAGTGTCATCCTTTATTACTCCTTTTGGCATGTTCAGGTTTGTAAGGATGCCGTTTCACTTGGTATCAGCGGCATCAGTTTTCCAACGTATCATGGAAAAGATTCTTAGTGGGTGTGAAGGAGTCTGTGTGTATCAAGATAACATCCTTGTTTTTGGTAAAAATGAAGAAAAACATGGGTGTCGTCTTGATGTGGTGTTAGGAAGACTTGACAAAGCGAATCTTACTATTATGGCTGAGAAGTGTCAATTTGCCACCACCACCATCAATTACTTAGGTCACACCATATCTGGTGATGGTGTCAAGCCAAAGTCCGATTTGGTAGATACCATCTCTCGAATGTGTGCCCCTACTTCCAGAGAAGAGTTGATGAAGTTTTTTGGTATGATTGAATATTATAACAAGTTTGTTGAGAATTTTGCTGAACTTAGTGTCAATATGAGGTTGCTGTTGAGGAAAGGGATGGAATTTAATTGGAATAGTGCTTGTGAGAAACAGTTTGTTAACCTCAAAGAAAAACTCAATTGTGCACCAAGTCTTGAGGGTTTTGACCCCTCTAAAATTTCCATCATCACTACCGATGCGAGTCTTAAAGGTTTGGGGGCTGTCCTTCAACAAGAAGGTGAGGAGGGGATGAATACTATAATATTTGTGTCACGTGGGTTGAAAGATGCTGAGTCTTTCTATTCAGTCATCGAGCGGGAAGCTCTGGCTGTGTTCTGGGCCATCAGAAAACGTAAGAAATTCTTGTGGGGAACTAAGTTTCTTGTTAAAACGGACCACAAGCCCCTGTGCGAAATCTTCACGAAAAAGGGTATAGACCTGATTTCAGGCAGGATAACCAAGTGGGTAATTGCCTTACAAGATTATAATTTTGAGATAAGGTATATTCCAGGTATACATAATGGAGTAGCTGACACTTTGTCGAGATGGGTAGGAAAGGTTGATGAGAGTGAGACAGATGATGATGATGTTGTGGATGATGATGTTCACGTGTGTTTTGTCGACGAGGAGATTGTATCCGAGAAACAGTGGAGAGAGGAATTATCCTCTGATGTGGTACTTTCTGAAGTTTTGCAGTTGATTAATAGAGGATGGCTCTCTATAAAACAGGCCTCTGATGAGGCCAAGAAATTTTGGGGTGTGAAAGATGAGTTGGGAGTGTGTGGTGGTCTTTTATTTCATGGTACAAGGTTGGTTCCTCCTTTGAAACTCCGCAGTAAGTTGATTGATTTGGCTTATATTTCTCATCTTGGAATGTCCAAGACTAAAGAGAGGCTTCACTCCTCATATTGGTGGCCTGGCATGGACATACAAGTAGAAAGGCTAGTAAGAGATTGCTTGGCATGTGCGATGTGTGAGAAGTCGAAAGTCGTGAGGGTACAACCCATGGTGGTCAGAGAGTTACCTAGCGGAGCATGGAAAGAAATAGTTTTGGATATTCTTGGCCTCATTCATTCGGAAGGACAGCAACTGTTTGTCATAGTTGTTATTGATATGTTTTCGAGATGGCCAGAGGTTTGCTTCACGAGTGGGATTGAAACCAAAAATGTTATTGCATTTTTGGATAGCCTTTTGGTTAGAGAAGGGTATCCTGACACCATTTTAACAGATAATGGTGTTCAGTTAGTTTCTCGTGAAATGGAGTTTCTTGAAAAAGCGTGGTATCAAGCACAAAAAGTGTTCTCTGTATCATCCCGAAACGAATGGTATGGTGGAGAGATTTAACAGGGTTTTGAAGGAGACAATTGCGTTGGCTAAAGGTGGTGGTCTTAATTGGAAGAAGGAAGTCATGAAGAAAGTTGAGATTTATAGGTTGACTCATAGTACGACAGGGAAATCTTTTGTTTTGTTTAGAGGTAGATCTCCTTGTACTCTAGTTGAACCATCGTGGGTAAGGAATTTGGAGGGAGTTGCAACTGAGAACGAATGCATTGATCAGTGGCGTGAGAGAGAAGTTGGGAAAATCTTGACAAGAAAGTCTCACTTTGATTTGAGAAAAGCTGTAAGGAATACTGTGGTTGCTGTTGGCGATTTGGTGGTTATCAAACAGCCTGGTTACAGTTCAAAATTTTCCAAACCCATTCGGGTTATTAAAGTGTTTGAGAATGTGATTAAGACTCAAGATCACCGCATTTGGAACCTGGGGAGAGTTGTTCCATACAATGGCCCTAGGTGTCTTACTGAGTCTTCTGTAAAGGATAATAACAGCATGGGTCCTATTCACAGATTATCCTCTAGGGACAGCAAGAAACCATTATATTTTAAAGACTTTGTACACTAGTATGTTAAGTATATTGTTTTTTTTTGTTTCTTTCTCCTGTTATATTGTTTGCATTTCTTCTGTCTTCCTATTATATTTTTTTATGAAAAGAGGGGAGGTGTGTGGTATCTGTAGCCTGTGATGCTGCAGTACCATGGTTACCAGAGAATGTAGAGAATGTACTCTGGTGTGGTATCTTAGTTACAAGAAGGGGTGGAATGTATTCATTTGAATGATCTAGCAGGACTGTTGGAGGACTGTGCTGTGATACCTGGATGGGATCTTCTTATCTAAGAATAAACCTACACTTCTTACAATAACCTGCCTTCTGAGTGATCCTTCATGCTGTCATCAGGATCTCACAGGGTGTTCACGCTCACCACTTTCAAAGTTCACCAGCCACCCCTGGAATTTATCTAGGAGTCCATTAGCGTTTCTGAAGAGACAGTGTAATGCTCTCTCAGGGATTTCCCCTTCCCATCTTGGCCATTCATTCTACTGCACTGTAAGAAAGTACGATGAATAAAGTGCTGTAGAACATACATACGTTTGAAAAATGTGACAAATCACGAATATAACTGTATAACTGTCCCTTCCCCACCCTATACTTCCCTGAGCAAAGCATTGGTTGAATGTCTGTAGGTGGCAAAACAAACCCCCCTAGCACATCTCCACTCCAGGTTCCAAATGTATCCCCGTCAGTCAATTAAACACAAAAATTAAATATTCGAATGAAGTGTGTTTTCCTTTTTGATTTTAGCATCGAAAGGATTTCATGTTCACATTGTGTATTTTTGGTGTTTTATCAGCACCCCATTAAAGGTAGCCTCCAACAGGGCAGAGTTGGGGTTGTGATACATGCCAAATTACTGATAACCATACCGACTCTGTGGATCTTCCCTCTTGGTATATCTTCAAGTAGGTCATTGGATGCCCATCATGATAATTATGGAATGAATGGGAGGTATGAGCGAATGCTGCAATTCTTCTGTCCTGTAGACCGTGATGATTCATTTGGGGTTGCTGTTGTGCCAGATGCTGCCTTAATGAAGCTTGATGCTCAGATGCTGCTTCAACCGTGGTCTCATGTGATCAGCTAGGATTTAGTGATCCTGTGTGTGAGTCACTGTCAGTGTGACAGCATACTAGGGCCAACCCAAAATTGAACATAAGCAGTGTCTTTTTTGGGCTATCTTGCGACTTTCTTTGGACCGAGTTACTCTGCGGCCAGCTCATGAGTGAGGTTCGTTTTCTTCCACAGTTAGTTCTTTCCTCTCACTCCCGCGCAGCTTCATCAGTATCCAGACTTTTTTGTGCTGGAGGATGACTTTTAGTCTTGCTCTGTATAGTAGCATATAGAGAAGGTTCATGGACCGCAGTCTCCTCTTAACCCTCTCAATTGATTTCCATTGTTGTTGCACCCATCTGGTAAAGTCTGTGAAGAACATTATGCAATGGGATTCATATTGATGCAAATCTAGGCTTTGGACCACCTTAAGGATGTCTGCATTTGTAATTTAGAGTATGAGCAGTCAGGATTTGAGTTGGTGGTCCACGCGGTGGGTTTTGGGAGATAGCACAGCATGCATTTTCTACCATGAAACACAGAGAGTTGCTCTGCTGGCATTATACATCTTAACCCCAAAGAGGAAGATTTATGGGTGTGGGTTGGGTTCCTCTGCACCATTAGGAAATGTTAGGAGTCATGGGTGAGCCCTCCTTGCTCTACCATCTTTTACATGATCTTCCAGTATATTAGAGGGTGCTTCCTGGTGGCTTACTAGTGCTTGTATCTATCTCCTTTAGGGTATCTGCTGACTTGGGTATGCAGCCCTCCATTTCCATTACCCCGTCAACTGCATGTGTGATATCTTATGACTGAAAGGACAGTTCTAAGCCGATTTCACTGATCCTTGTTTCTAGGGATATTTTTGAGGATTGAATTACGTGCAGTATAATTTAGGTGGCTCCGGTAGCTTCCCCCTGCAGAGGCAACTGACTAACTGATATGGATGTTGTGCCGTTAGGTTTTGGTGATAAAGTTGTGTTTTTCAGCTACCTGTCTAATTGTCCTGATTGAGCTGTGTCCCATTTTGTACTTTGACCTGTTCGATCCCTGACCATATGTAGTATCACATTGCTCAACTGTTTGTGACATTCCGCCTACTTCTGGTTCACCCAAGGCTTTTTTTTATCATGTACTGCAGTATCATTAAGAGGTTATTAGGTCTTAGTGTCAGTAAGATTGATTGAGCTGTGTATCCATCTCTGGGTAGCTGTAGATGCTGTTCATCAGGCTTGCTATACTGCCCCTCTGCTTATGAGTGGGAAATTGTGGTCCACCAACTGGTACATAGTGAACTTTGGCAAGACAACACTAGAATTCACTGCTGTGGTTGTGGGGAAAGGTGTTCATTCGCACCGGTCTCCAGGGTCAATTCCAGCCTACAATATTGAATCCAAAGAAAAGTTCGGCCTTTGGTCACCCAATACTTTACATTAGGATCATAATGGGGGGAGCTTGGATGGTGAAGCCATTGTGAGACATACACCAAACAAGTACAAGGACAAGTGTTGGTGCCCCGTAATCACCATGCCACTGAAGGCTCTGTCCGCTATCCAGCCTAGGCCCCTGATATCTGCTGGGCCACAGGCATTGCCTATCTTTATGTGGCCATTGCATGGACCTTTCTAGGTGAACGCTCTACCCAGCAGTCACTGGGTGTGTGTTTATGGTGATGGGAGTCCTGCAAGCTCTGTCCCGGCCCACTCCCTCGTCCCTCTGATTTCTTCCTCACCACAGGGAGATGGGGTACCAAAGGGGATGATGGACGGAGCGTTAGAGCAAATCAAACACTCACCCCCAGTCAACTGATCTGGGTTTAATCCATCATCATTCTTTAGCTCACTCCACCACCCCAGTTCAGACATGGCCATATGCAAATCAGTCTGACCCTGTGCCTCATGGGAACAGTCCAGCCCGAACTGCCAAGCCATGTCTTCCCTGGACCGGAAACAAGCATCCTGGGACCGGTTTCGGGTTCATAACCCTCATCAGCCAGGCTATCTTGAATCCAGTGGCAAAGTGAGCAAGGGACCCACGTCTGGGCATACCCTGCCAACTTAGGGCGAACAAAGCGATACCAAAGGGGATGATGGACGGAGCGTTAGAGCAAATCAAACACTCACCCCCAGTCAACTGATCTGGGTTTAATCCATCATCATTCTTTAGCTCACTCCACCACCCCAGTTCAGACATGGCCATATGCAAATCAGTCTGACCCTGTGCCTCATGGGAACAGTCCAGCCCGAACTGCCAAGCCATGTCTTCCCTGGACCGGAAACGAGCAGGGTATGCCCAGACGTGGGTCCCTTGCTCACTTTGCCACTGGATTCAAGCTAGCCTGGCTGATTACGGCTGAATAGCCAGAAACCGGTCCCAGGATGCTTGTTTCCGGTCCAGGGTAGACATGGCTTGGCAGTTCGGGCTGGACTGTTCCTAAGAGGCACAGGGTCAGACTGATTTGCATATGGCCATGTCTGAACTGGGTGGTGGAGTGAGCTAAAGAATGATGATGGATTAAACCCAGATCAGTTGACTGGGGTGAGTGTTTGATTAGCTCAAATGCTCCGTCCATCATCCCCTTTGGTATCGCTTGTTCGCCCTAAGTTGGCAGGGTATGCCCAGACGTGGGTCCCTTGCTCACTTTGCCACTGGATTCAAGCTAGCCTGGCTGATGACGGCTGAATAGCCAGAAACCGGTCCCAGGATGCTTGTTTCCGGTCCAGGGAAGACATGGCTTGGCAGTTCGGGCCGGACTGTTCCAATGAGGCACAGGGTCAGACTGATTTGCATATGGCCATGTCTGAACTGGGGTGGTGGAGTGAGCTAAAGAATGATGATGGATTAAACCCAGATCAGTTGACTGGGGGTGAGTGTTTGATTAGCTCAAACGCTCCGTCCATCATCCCCTTTGGTATCGCTTTGTTCTCCCTAAGTTGGCAGGGTATGCCCAGCTGTGGGTCCCTTGCTCACTTTGCCACTGGATTCAAGCTAGCCTGGCTGATGACGGCTGAATAGCCAGAAACCGGTCCCAGGATGCTTGTTTCCGGTCCAGGGAAGACATGGCTTGGCAGTTCGGGCTGGACTGTTCCCATGAGGCACAGGGTCAGACTGATTTGCATATGGCCATGTCTGAACTGGGGTGGTGGAGTGAGCTAAAGAATGATGATGGATTAAACCCAGATCAGTTGACTGGGGGTGAGTGTTTGATTAGCTCAAACACTCCGTCCATCATCCCCTTTGGTATCGCTTTGTTCGCCCTAAGTTGGCAGGGTATGCCCAGACGTGGGTCCCTTGCTCACTTTGCCACTGGATTCAAGCTAGCCTGGCTGATGACGGCTGAATAGCCAGAAACCGGTCCCAGGATGCTTGTTTCCGGTCCAGGGTAGACATGGCTTGGCAGTTCGGGCTGGACTGTTCCCATGAGGCACAGGTTCAGACTGATTTGCATATGGCCATGTCTGAACTGGGGTGGTGGAGTGAGCTAAAGAATGATGATGGATTAAACCCAGATCAGTTGACTGGGGGTGAGTGTTTGATTAGCTCAAACGCTCCGTCCATCATCCCCTTTGGAATCACAGGGAGATGGGAGCACGGGCAGCCAGGGCTCCGTACATGTCTCCTCCTACAGGACGTCTCAGCGCCTCACCTTCAGCTGTAATGGTGCTGAATGTGTTTCTCTCCTGACAAAGCCTGCCTGCACAATCCCCTTATCTTACAGCCACTGTGATGTCAAATGGGGAAGAGCTCAAGCAGCCAGGCTCCATGTCTTGAGCGTATCCGTTTTTCCTGGCAGCCTCTCATGTGCCCTGATGTGCTGCATGAGCCCTGACTCCACTCCTACAGTGACCATAACGGTATGGGTCAATGCTTTGTCTGGATAGCTCACACTGCATTGGGAGGGGAGCTATGTGTTGCAAAGTAGAAACTCAGAGACAATGTACAATAACTCCATTTCTTTATTTGCTTGAATCCAAGTACAACTTCGAGGAGTCCAACAGAAAACCTCCTCTCAATCTGATGCTCTGTCTTCTCCTGACCTCACCGTATTCCGCAGCTCGAGGGGAAATAGGAACACAATGAGCTCACCAAAAGGCATGAGATCACAACACAGTACTTCCCCATCCCTATGAAAATAAAAACAATTAACAACAATCCTACTCGGGAACTGTAAAAAGGAGAAAAGTACACACTGCCAAATAGTACCGGCAGGCAAAGAACAAAAGATGGCTGAAGCAAATGAAACATTGCCACATAGTTGTACTAGGAAAGAACACGAAGTGCGTGGGGGGGGGAAAAAACTTTTAATTCGTCAGTGTGTGTAATATAATCCTCTAAGCGTCTAGGTTTGATACAAGACCTCATCAAATTTTAGAGATATGCGTAATATAATCTTCTAAACTTTTAGGTTTAACACACATCCTCCCGGCCCTGGTAACTTCCCCACTCTTCTGCCCGACTCTCACACGACTCTCCCCCTCTGCAACACTTGAATCAGAACAACCAGTGACTTTTGGTTCAACAAACAGGGGGCGAGCCAGGATGCTAGAACCCTGAGGCGAACAGAAAGATGCCGGTGAAACATTACCACTGGTATCCAAAATGGGCCTACTGTTGATGGCTTCAAAAGAAGGTCCTGGAATACAGTTATTCTCTGAAGAGCCTACATTCTCAATCCAATCATACTTCAAAGGACAAGTACTTGCCTCCAAATCAGATTTGATCTCTCCGACTCTCACACCTGTTTCCATGCCTTTAAATGCAGCAATTCTATTAGCATGCCATACTTTGCCATCACTGAGCACGTCAGAATTGCATAAAACCTTAACAGCTTTGAGAGGAGCAGAAAACGTACTTTCCCCTTTGCGTGTCAATCTCCCCTTTTTGACGGAGAATGACCTGTAGATTGGCAACATGTAACCCTGTAAGCACACACAGTCTTTTTTAGTTCATCTTCCCAATCTTTGTGGTTGCTAAAAGATAATTCAATAATACCTTTAATAACTCTATTAAAGCGCTCAACGCTACCATTTCCCTTTGGGTGATAGAGGGAAGTAGTCCTATGAACAATACCTGCCTCTTTGATGAATCTTTTAAAAATGTCACTAATGAATTGTCCACCATTGTCAGAGATTGTTCTTGGGCAATCCCTCCCGTCCAAAAACTTCAGCCAAGAAAAGCAATAACGTTTCCGAATCAGCTTTTGCCACAACATTGATTTCTGGCCACTTAGTGAAATGATCAATTAAGACTAGAATGTACTTTTGTGAACCATTAATGTCTCTCACAGGACCAAAAACATAAATTCCCTCTCTTTCCCAAGGCATGCTAGGAATAACTACAGGATGTAATGGAGATTTGTGGGTGTCCGAACTCTTATCAGAGTTGACACATTGTACACACTCCCTGACAACTCTTTCTACATCCTTCTCAACGCCGGGCCACCAGTAAGACTGTTTGACCCTACACCTACTCTTAACAATACCTAGATGACCTTCATGACATAGATTGATAACTTTGTCCCTGAAGACCAGTGGTGGAACCAATCTGCCACTCCCGAGTAAAAAGCCTTCTTCCACTCACAATTCATTTCTGACTTCCCAAAAAGCTAATAAGTCATTACTTAAAAGAACTTTCTCAGGCCAGCCCACACAAATGTAATTGATAACTGACATCAAATTTCCATCCTGAGACAACCCATTGGCCCATTCATCCTGAGAGATACTGTGCAATTCTTCACCGAAAATGTATGCTACAAGCCAATCATCCCATTCATTCTTTGCATCTCCCCCGACTGACAAAGGACCCCTGCTGAGGATATCGGCAATTCCGTTGCGAACGCCAGGTACATACTTGATCTCGTATACACAGTCCAACAGTTGCACAGACATGCGAGAAATTCTAGGAGAAACATTTCCCCTTTGAAGTAAGGACTTTCATGAGGGGTTTGTGGTCCGTTCTCACAGTAACACACATGCCCCAAACATACTGTCGGAAATACTTGAGCCCCCAAACACACCCCAGAGCTTCCCTCTCGATAACATAGTACCTTTCCTCTGTGGGAAAGAGGGCCCTGGAAGCGAAAGCTACCACACATTCTTTACCATCTTCCTGCACCTGGGATAAGACTGCACCTAGGCCTTTGCCACTGGCATCAGTGGTGATGAAACTCTTAAGACCTGGATCAAAACCTTTAAGAGTTGGGGCTGAGTAAATATCTTTCTTGATACTCTCAAAACTGAGTTGACAGTCTTCAGTCCAAGAAAATGTGCAACCTTTTTTTAACAGTTGCCTAATGCAAAACATCTTATCTGAAAAATTATGGACAAATTTGGAGTAAAACTCGGCCAGACCCAAAAAGGATCTGACCTCTTCTTTGTTTTGTGGAACAGGGGCTTCCTTAATGGCATCTACCAATTCAGACTTTGGACAAATACCTACTGAGCTGATTTCATGCCCCAAGTATGTCACACTCTTCCTTTCAAACTTGCACTTAGATTTCTCTGCAGTCAAACCATTTCGCTCCAAGGTTTGAAGTACTTCAGCCAAAGTACTGTCGTGCTCAGCTTTATCTGACCCCATGACAAGAATGTCATCCTGAAAGAAGACCACATTCTTCATGTCTTTAAAAATTAGGTGCATGATGCGTTGAAACATGGAGGTGGCAGATGCCAAACCAAACGGAACTCGCTTGAATTGGAAAATGCCAACAGGGGTAACAAAAGCAGTTAGATGCCTGCAACTCTTATATAAGGGTACCTGATGGTAGGCAGAGTTCAGGTCGATAGTTGAGAACCATTGCATGTTCCTAGTAACATAACAATTCTGATATTCTGGGAAGAGGGAACACATCTACAAAAATGTTCTTATTGAGCTCCCTCAAGTCCACACATAAACAAATCCGGCCATTGGCCTTGCGTGCTACCACAAGGAGAGCAACCCAATCTGAAGTTTCAATGCGTTCAATAAGATCATTATCCACCAATTTCTGAATCTCAGTAATTACCTCTTCTTTCACACTGAAAGGAATGTTTCTCACCTTATGGATGCAGGGACACACATTTTTTTAAGCACAATTTTGTGTGAAAATTCCTTCAGTTCACCAACATTCCCAGAGAAAACTCTGGGAAACTTGGAAACTACCTCAACACAAGTATCAGCATCCTCTTTACCATTGCTCACACTGAGAATAGGATCAAGTAAGATGCCAAGTTCCCCTTGGTCCCACCACCCCAGGACACATGGTCCAGAAGCTGACACAAATAGTTTGCACTCCGCGCGTCTTCCTTTGAATTCAAAAGGAGGTTTGCGAAACCCCACTAAATCAATAGGCTCGCCTGTGTAACTAACAGGATGGATATCAGGAACTTCTAACACATCACCCATTTTCTCCTTAAACGAATCCACCCAAGTATTATGATTGATGATGCTGTAGGGTGAACCAGAGTCAGCCATAAGAGTAACAGACGCGCCACCAGCCACAACTTTGCAAACCGGTTTTTTCGTCAGTTTACCTTCAGCTCCACAAGCTTCTTCCCGTACACACATAATCTGCGAGTCCTCAACATCGGACTCCAAACTCTCCTCACCCTGCTCCAGTTCCTCAACAATACATTTCACTGACTTGGTCTTGCGACACACAATTGCGTAATGCCCAGTTATCTTACACTTCGCACATTTCTTCCCTAATGCAGGACACCTTTTGTCATGTGTCAGATGAGCCGAGCTACCACACCTGTAACACTTGCCTTTTAAGTCTGCAAACTTGTCTCTTTGGATAGGCTTGAACCCCCCCTTCTCTTTTCCCTGGTCCTTTTAAACTTTTTTTTTCCCTTGTTCATTGAGACGTGAATGACTCCCTTTCACCAATTTGACCATTTCTTCACTTTGATCAATCTTACTTGAAGCAACAACCGTTTTAGCACACCTTGTTGTAAGTTCCGCTTTAGAGATGATAGTAGTAATTTCACGTAAACTGGCATCGCCATTAATCCAAAGTTTATCTTGTAAGTGAGAATTGTTGCAATGCATAACTAACTGATCATGGATTACCTCTTCTTCTATAACACCAAACTTAGAAGGCAGAGCTAATTTCCTCAAGGCTGCCACGTAATCCTCAACTTTCTCATTAGTACCTTGCTTGCGGTGATAAAAGTTGAAGCGATGCACAGCTTTGCATATAGTGGGTGCAAAATAAGCGTCTAAATCCTCTATAGCGTGTGTAAAAACTTTACCATCATCACCAGATCTGGGTTTTTTCTCAATGCGGTTGTAGACCCTTAAACCCCCTGGGCCCAAACAGTGTAGGAGAATTTTTATTTTCCTTTCAGGGGATAATTCTTTGCTTTCAAAGGCGTCAATGTAATTTATTAAATAATCCTTCCATTCTTCCCATCCCAAACTGCTAACTTCACCATCCTTCACCATAAAGGGTTGTGGAGCAGGAAGATTTGTTGTAGCCATATTTTTTCAAGAACAAATAAAATACAACAAATTAAACTATGCAAAAATAATGTATGAGGACAGCCTTAAATACTAAGTGAACGCTCCACTGACAACAAAAGGAGAAGAATGTACCTTGTAGCTGTGAGCCTTAATATTAAAACTCCCATGTGACCAGACAGGATAATTCTATCACCACGTAGACAACTTGAGGAAACTCCTTACATTCTTTAAAGATGTATGAAAATGATACGCTAAGTGTGCGTGTCACTGTTGCAAAGTGTGCCAAAAATCGTGCTTTCCTTTGTGTGACATGCGAGGTGTGCGTGTCACCATTGTAAGAAGAGACTGGTGTGATCTGTGAAGCGGCCCGGGAACCTCAGAGCAGCCCCAAATTTAAAAAAAAACAGCACCGGAAGCAAGTGACACGCCAGGTGTGCGCGTCACCGTTGTTGAAAACGAATGGTCCAGAACAAGACCCGTCTCGACAACCCTAGCAGGAGCGCAAAGTTTGGCGAGCAGCAGTAAACCTTTCAAGATGGCTGCCACGTTCCTTACGCTACGTGCGTGGAAGCGTAGCACGTTATGTCGTTCTTTCCTCACTGCAAGGATCCGCAGGACGTCACAGTGGGGAGCCAGAGCAGGGAATGCCTCATGTACAATTTGAGAGTACCTCGCGGGCAAAACGGTCAACGGCCGTTGGAAAGCACAAGGACCGAGAGGTACTAATAAAATGTAAATTACGAACCAATGTTGAATCTCGAGTAGGAGATGAGTTCTGTAGAATGCTTTGTCGGGCTTCTCCTCATGCTGTCACGGATAAAACTCCAAAATATGCTTATAATAGGAAGATGGTCAGCGTCAACGAGTGGGTCCAACAGAATTCAAGTCGCTCGTCGCCATTGTTGCAAAGTAGAAACTCAGAGACAATGTACAATAACTCCATTTCTTTATTTGCTTGAATCCAATTACAGCGTTGAGGAGCCCAACAGAAAACCTCCTCTCAATCCGATGCTCTCTCTTCTCCTGACCTCACCGTATTCCGCAGCTCGAGGGGAACTCGAGAATAGGAACACGATGAGCTCACCAAAAGGCACGAACTCACAACACAACACTATGCTGCACCTGAGATGATTTCACTCCTGCTGCAGCGCCCTGCCACCATTACAGGCATGCCACTTCTCTCACTGCGCCATACTCGGGCTCCATGGCTTGAAGGCGGTGCAGTGCTGTCCAGTGAAGTTGAGACTGAGGCAAGGAGATGCTCTCTCAACCCTGTCCCTCGGGACCTTGATATGATGGCAGGCATCAGGCTGTCTCCCTCTGTAGGATGACTCAGTCTCTCACTCTTCTCCCAGTTCCTGGTAGTCATTCTGATGAAATATGAATCTATGCGTGTACAAAGGTGCAGAAACAGCCTTGCACTGCCAGGTTAGCAGGTGCTGGGCGTATGTTGGTGCCTTAACTCATATATTCCAACAGACCAATTCAGGCGGAAGCCTCACATTGTTTATGCCAAAAACAGCTTTATTTGAGCAATCTCTCACATGAAATTGTCTCTGCTTCAATGAAAGTCTATCGGAACAATACAGTGCTGTTTGTTTTCCAGAATCTCCCTCTTACTAATTTCAAAATGTTGGCATGCAAGTTGACATTACATCGTGAACAGGATCAATTAGGTTGACTCTGGGACAAACCAGGCGCTCTATTAAGTTGCATCTGCCATCCTGGCTACCCCAGCCTTTTATCCCCTTTTTAAGCAAGCTGTAATACTTTTAAAACTTTTTCTATGACACAGTTTATTACATTTTCTTTTTTTTTTTGCCTTAAAAAATGACAAAGGCATTTACATTTTGTCACCCACAACACTGGGTCCAGGCAGTTCATGCCTAACCAACCTTACAACATACTTAATATCCATTATGCTTTGGCAGAAAAGGAACAGATGTCTGCATCGAATGAACATGGGAATCATCTGTTCTGTGGAAGCCGCCAACCCAGGACATGACCTATCGTAGAAAGGAATCCCCCTTCACAAGGGGGCTAATATCTCGCAACTCCACACCTTATGTAGCAGGTCTCTCTCATTTGTCTAACATCAAAGACAGCATGGGGTATGTATTAATCCTCTCTTTCATTAACTTTGTCTTGTAAAGTAAATACAGTGTAGGAATTGCAGTTTGAGAATTCGAAATTGCGATGCAATCACAGCCTCCCACTGGGCGGCGATTGCCTCTCTCCAGTCATCATTCGGGAGAGGGTGCAGATCTCTCTCCCAGGCCTCTTGAAACTGTGGGAAGGAGTCAGCTTTATTACAGATTTAGAAATGTTATGCTTTTGGAATTTATCAATTAGTATTTTGACCTCCAAGGGTCTGACATCTGGCAATTCTGTGAGTCATTAATATATGGTGTCAGAGGGTGGCAAAGCTGTAGATACCTAAAGAATTTGTTGCAATGAAAATTCAATTCAGTCTGTAACTTGATGAAAGATTTTAAGTGTCTCTTCGTACCATCTCCCAATTTAGATATGCCAACCATATCACAATGTCAAAATCCCAGTAGTTGAGTCACATGGGGAGTTTATTTCCAACCCACAGGGTTGTCTCTCTCATGAGTTTGTTTTTGTACCCCATGAACTTTGTTGTCTCATGCCATACCCTCAGTACTGCTCTTGTGGTTGGTGGGAAACCCAGGTTGGCCGTATCTACTTAACTTTTTGTTTGATTTGTTTATTCGATATTCCATAACACAGTTGCAAATCACATATAAGCACAGTAATGATACAAATGTGTCAGAGTTTTGCTGCACATCAGGACCTAGGGCTTGTAGAAAAATCTGTGATACCCAGTCTGATACATGCACAACTACAGGTTCAAAGGTTGTTGCCATGCACTATACCACTCAGGGTTAGAGGTATCTCCCTAGGTAATAAGTGGGCAATTTCCCGTAATATCCCATGGCAGAGGCATCAAACATATTCAAACCATTGAACTGGGGACAACCAAAAAGCTCGAAAAGGACAAAAAGAAACGTTACGAGTAGGGAGGTGAAGTAATGGGTGTGGGGACAATAGGGAAACAGATAGGTTTCGCTGTCTCTCAGTACAGCTCGTGCTGTATCTGTGAGTGAGTTACTATCTTCTCAGCTGAAACACTGTATCAAGTAGTGCACATCAAGCTATAGGTACAATAAAGCGTCATTGGTAATGTCTTCATAGCATATGTAGTCCTGGCTGTTCGGGTATAAGCTGATTTGTAGCGTCAACTTCAACATCCGTCCAGGGTATAATGCAGTCTGGAGGGCGGTCAAAATTGCGTCCCAATTAGATGAGATGGGGTATTTGCGTAACCCTAGTGCGTCCTCCCATCGGAGAGAAGTTCCCACTGCTCTGGCCCGGGTGAGGATGGAGTGTGTCCAAGCTTTTATATACAGTGGCCCACTAGCCTTCCATCTCCTCCGGATGAGGCGTTTGGCTACTATGAATCCAAGGTCCAAAAAACATGTATGCCGCTTGTCTCTCTGTATAATGCTTAGTATACAGACCTCCCACGAGCTTGCAAAACCGTCGGTCAGTGCAGGTCGATAAGTGTTGAGTTACCCCTTCCCAGTACTGCTGGAGTGATGGGTATGACCACAACATATGTAAAATGTCAGGGTGACTGCAGCGGGGGAATGCCGCATCTAGCCTGTGGAAATAATGATTGATTTTCGCTGGAGTAAGATATGCCCTGTGCATAATGTAGAATTGTATCAGCCGGAATTTGGCAATCCGAGGGACGTATGTGGGTCCCGCCAATGTCATGCTCCACTTCTTTGATGTACAATGATGGGACAGGTCCTTCTCCCAGCGATTTCGCAGTGAGGTCAGTGGTGTGGCAGTGTGTAGCCGGAGCGCATCCGCCAGCCACCAAGTGAGATGCCGCCACTCTCCTATGACTTGTAAGTATTGAAGTGTGAGGTGAGTTGGCGGTTCCTGCGTAACCTCCCCCCACTGGTGCTGCAGTGTACCAATCCTAGAGGTGTGACTAATGAAATGTCCCGGGTGCAACCCCTCCTCCCGCCTGCATCAGTACCTCATAAGGTACAAGTGCTCCGTCATGGTACAGATCTCCCAGTGTATGCAAACCTGCCGCGTGCCATGCAGAGAGCTCGGACGACGTTGTCATCCTGTTGCCCCTAGGCATACCAAACAATGGGGTTGCGGGGGCGTAAGGCGTAATATGTCTGGTGAGGAACAAGCAGCGGCGGAAGCAACGATAGGCTACCTGTATTAGTAGAGAACGAGGCCGGGAAGGTTTAGTTTAGGGGTCCAACAGATGAAGAATTGTGTCTAGTCGACAGGGAGGACTGTCCGCTGCTGTCGGAAAGGTGCAACCCCGCCATCCAGCGGGCCACCCACTGAGTCTGAGATGCTAAATAATAATGCTCCAAGTTCAGGCCTGCTGACCCTCCTTGGTCCATTGGTAGATACCGTTTTGAGAGCGCCAATCTTCAGCGAGTTCCGTTCCATATAAGGTCTCGCAGCATACGTTCGAGTGGGCGGAAGAAGGACGGAGGGAGATGCAGCGGCAGATTAGTGAAAAAATTAAGAAGACATTGAAGTACTATAATTTTTGTGAGGTCTACTTTTCCAGCAACCGAAAGAGCAAGAGACTTCCAGAAAGATAAATGTGCTGTTAAGGAAGTGATTGCCCTCGTGAGGCTGCCTTCAACTAGGTCCTGGTCAGTATGATAAATCAGAATGCCCAGATATCGTAACATATATGGTTGCCAGGTGACTGGAGCTCCATGTAGAGTGAGTGCTGGATCTGACGTTCCCGGATCAAAGGGAAACAGGCATGATTATCACCAATTTACGTTCAATCTAGATAAGCCGGCAAAGCGGGCGAGGAGGTCCGTTATGACACCCGGGACAGAGCCTACATCTCTAATATATAATAGCAGATCGCCCGCATACAGTGAAATTATATGCGGCTCCCCACCCAGTGGTATTCCCCAGGTCCCTGCTGAGGCACGAATGTCCAGAGCCAAAGGCTCTATGGCTAAAGAGTTCATTTTCTTTGAAAATGTATTCAAAGAAAGACACATATGTCATGTCCAAAACAGTATCCATTAGTTATGTACCATAACATCTCAGACCCCAGCCGGGGTTTACTGGAGGTGGGGATGTTTTTTTTTTTTACCCTCCTTCAATTGTAGGAGGACAGCAGACAAGACAGGTGCTGCTGCTGTGCATATTATAAATCGGAAACAAATGAAGCCACGATTGGGCCAAGAGGACTACAATTGAAGGAGGGTAAAAAAAACCTTGAATTCCAGTCTGCTCTCTTGTTCTGATGACTGGAAATAAACTCTGTTTTCAACAGGATTTTATGACTTCCAACAGAAATACAAAAGTTTCTGGGCCAGGCCTGCAAGTTCTTTTGACCTTGCACCCCCTAGGCGATTGATATAAGATACTGCTGTGAAATTGTCCAATTGGATAAACACAACACTGTTTCTTAGAGTGGTCTTAAAGCTCATCAAAGCATTCAAACCTGCCATCATTTCTAAGCAATTTATGTGTAAAAGAAGTTCTTCCCGGGACCCTTTTCCCCCAGTTTCTATCTGTCCTAGCTTTGCACCCCAACCAAGGCTGCTTGCATCCGACTCTCCCGTATAGTCTGGGACATTCCCAAAAATTGCCTTGCCATTCCAGCTGTCCAAGTTGCTCCACCACCACATATGGTCCTCCCGAGACAGAGGAATTGTGTCTGTGTACCATAGACCTTTCCTCAAACCCAAGGATTTCAGCCTCTGCAGAGTCCTGTAATGCTATGGACCTGGGGAAACCGCTTGAATGGAAGAGGAAGGCCAACCACTCATCCTTTGATAGGACAAAAGTTACCTCCTTCTTGATCTTGGACACCTTCTGTGAAAGACGCAACTGAGCCATAATAGTATCGACCTGAAACCCTAGGAATTCCAGACTCATCATAACGGACTTCTCCACATTGATAACGAACGCTAATGCTTCTAAGAGATCCGTTGTCCACTTCATATGCTTCAGCAATTTTCCCCGATCTTGAGACATCAGTAGCATATCGTCTAGGTAAATCACTTAAAGCACACCTCTCCTTCTCAAGAAGGCAACTACTGGGCATAGGACCTTGGTGAAGCATCAAGGGACTGAAGAGAGACCAAAGGGAAGACAACAAAACTGATAAATTCCCCCTTTCCAACTGAACCGCAAATACTTCTGAGAATGTAGGTCCATGGGAATTATGAAGTAGGCGTCTTTGAGGTCCAACTTCACAAGCCAATCTCTTTCTTCCAGAATGTCCCTTAAAAGATGGATTCCTTCCATCTTGAAGTGCCTGTAAACTAGAAACATGTTCAGTTCCTTTAAGTTTATCACTGGACACCAGCCCTTGTCCTTTTTCTTTACTAGGAAGACAGTACTCCCAAAACCCTTTCCTGGGTTGGACACCTTGCAAATAGCTCTTTTGAGTAACATTTGAACCACCTCTGAATCTACCAGTTCTGATTGCTCCTGATCTAGGACCATCTCCCTTGGCTCACACCTTTTCTAAGGTACTGGAAGAATTCTTATCTTGAAACCCCTCACAGTCTGCAACACCCAAGAATCATTTATATGGCTGACTAATTTTGGGCAAAATAACGTAGCCTTCGCCCTGTCCTTGAGTGGGAAGAACCAATAGGAGGGGGAAAATCTTACCTTTATGTCCAGCTCCCTGGAATCTGCCCCTGCTGCCTCATGTGCAATGTGCTCGACCTCTTTGCGGGAAGAAACTACTGTTCGCACGTAAGTTCCTTCCGTAACCCCGCTGGCCCTTCTGGTAGTACTGGGACCTCTGATGGCCGCGGCTGACAGTCAATCCCGTCCTGTCAGCCCTTCCAAAAACCCTGTTGTTGAACATGTGCCTCAAGTTCGTTTGTGCCTTTCTGAATGCTGAGAAAATCAAGACATACTTTCCAAGTGCCTTGATAAAATTCTTTCCGAAGAGTAGACCGTTTGGGTCTTCTTGTTAGCATGATCTCTCAACTTAGGGTTTATTCTCATTAAGATAGCTCCTCTACGATCGGCAGTTAGGCCAGCATTGGCATTACAGAGGAGGCATAAAGCCCACTGACTCCTTAAATGAGGCCTCTTCCGCCAAATCCAGTATTCTGGCAAGTGGACCCAGAGTGTTTAACACTTTTTCTTGGCACTGCCTAAGGCAGTGCTTAAGCCCCTTTCTAGAGTCCCTTCCCATCTTAAACAGAGAGGTCAAACTCTGGATCTAAATTAGGTGTCATCCCTGATTTGTTATCGAGGAAAGGCCTAGGAGACACTGCCCTCATAAAATTTTGCGTCTCCTTATCAAGGGACTTTCGAATCCAGAACTTAATAAAAGATGTTACTTGGTCCATAGGCCACCAATGTGACCCTCTCAGATGTGTGATACAGTAGGATTAAACATTTCCGCACCCGAAGGATCCTTAATTGCCTTTGAACTAGAAGGCTGGTCCAGGTCCTCATTGGGGAAATCATTATCTAGGGTTTCTAGAGGATCGAAAATATATTCATCAGCCTCTTACTCAAAGTCCATTCCAAATGAGCATTCCTCATTATCAGTTTGAAAACTGCAGTTCTCTTGTGCCATGAAGGTCACTCAATCTTACTGTGCCGCAAGGGACACCCATGCTAATTGCGCCAACATGGCTGCTCTTACTAGTTGGGCCGCTACGGACACCTGGGCCTTTGGTAGCGCTTAGGCTACCCAAGGATTATTCTCGCTCTTTTGCAGCGCTCAGGCTGCCCACAAAAAGTACTTCAGTAGTCATGTGCCTGGTCTTTTTTTAGGCTTTACCTCCTTTTCTAGGCAAAGGGTTTTCTTCCTTTGAAAGGACCAACAAGTCCTCCTCAGCAGGAGAACCCCTTTTCCTTTTATTAAGAACGGCTTCCACGGGGGGCGCTAGGTGGCGCACGACCAAGATGGCAGCACGCCTGTGAGGCTCTGGCAGCTTGGTAGCACTATCCTCCATTTATCCTTGCCCTACCTCATGAATCCTGCCTGAATTGCCTTCCGCCTGCTCCTGTGAATATCCTGCGGCTCTGGGGTGAAGAACGAAGCTCTCCGGCCCCGGAGGACGGCTCCCAAACGGCCTCTACGTTCCGGGGGGCGAGTGTAGTGACACTCCTGGAGGCCCGCGCGGCTGCCATTGCTACGTGAGCCCCGGGGACTCCACGTGGCGGCAGGCCTCTTGACCGGTGACGATTGCCGGCCTACTTCGCCCGCTGATATTCCACCTGCCTGCGGCCCAGACTACAGCTCCCTGGACGGCTCGGGGTGGCGGGGCTCATCGGCGGCTACCGGAGACTACGGTGAGACACCTGCTGCTCCGCAAGTGATTGCCCGCCCTGCATGGGCGCCATCACTCCCTCACCGCCACGAACTGTTGCCAGCCGCGATCCAACGCTACCCCGCTGCGCCTCAGCCTTCGCGTTGCTCCTGATGCTCGAGGCCTCTCCTTGCCGCTGCCTTAGGGATTGAATTGTTACTGGGCACAGCGGACGTACTTATCTGCTGGTTGTGGCGGTGCATTATCCGGAGGAAAGCCCCCCTACGGGTAGACTGTCTTTTCGCCCATTTGCCTAGTACATCTCGGGGCATGGACACTGCGGATGAGACGGCGCTGATGACCTTGCTGGGCCTTTGATGTATACTGGCCCGCACACTTCGCTGCTTACCGACCCTACGCAGCGTCATCTGCCCTCACCTGCGACACTCTCCGGCCTGCCTCTGGGGGCCGATTGCCGCGCTGCCTGAGTGCGTGCTGGGGGACATCATTTCCATCGATCTGGACGATACTGCTGGTGTCCAGTCCTGGCCCCTCCTGCACTTCATCCTTTGCTGTGTACTGCGGCTTGATATCGCGAAGACTGTGGAGGACTTTGTTCTACTTGCTGGTGCGTTGGGCCGCATTGCCTGCCTGGACCCATTTACGGATTGATTCTTCCCAAGACTTCTGGCCCATGCATTGCTGCATAACATGCTTGCCCGCATTTGGACTGCTCCTCAGTGGTATCATCGCGCTACTGGGCTTCAGCGCGCCATTTTGAGCTGCCTTTTCCATCCCTCTGCCTGGTGGTGTGACTCCACGGATGGCCACCCTTCAGCCAATTTAGTCGTGACCTCACCTGACGCGCGGTCGTGGCGCCCTGCAGCGGCCTGCCGTTGGACTTTGAGGGATCTACTGCTCTTCTCTTCCACAGCTCGCTACTCCTCGGGTGGATCACTGCGCTCACCTCTGGCCTCACCGGGGGTTGCTGTTGATGACCGGCCCGACCTCCTCTGGAACATGACATCTCCTCCTCCCGGTGGTGACAGCAGCGCATCCAGCGGCCTGGCATCTGTTCGACAGCCCCTCCAGTAGCTCTCCGTGTTGTGCCACCCACTGTTGATCATCCACTTGTGCACGCTGAACTGTACCCTATTTCAGAATGGGGAAGCCAGATGGCCGCCAACCCAAGCCCGTCTTCGACTCTAAAAAAGCTACTACGCAGTCTAACTCTGATGACTCTAGCTAGCCGGGCCCTGAACAGTCACAGATGCCCTCAACCGCCCCAGAAGATGAAGTTAAAACTCTGCTCTTGGCCATGCAACATAGCCTCACTGATCTTTCCGGTAAGATGGACACAATGAACAGCCGTCTTGACTTCCTCGTCCAGAAGGTGGATAAGCACGACAAGCAAATTAAAGAGGCCGAGCGGCGCATATCGGACACTGAAGACGCCACCTCGCAGATGCAGCAACAAATGTCGCAAATGGATAAGCTGCTAAAAGTCATTGCGGCCAAAAATGAGGACCTAGAGGCCTGCAGTCGCCGTAATAATATCCGCGTTGTGGGCATACCGGAAAGCACTAATACGGGCCGCATGGAGGACTTCATTGAGCGCCTCTTGACCGACACCTTTGGTGTGGAGACCTTTTCATAACTTATTGTGGAGCGCGCACATCGTTCCTTGGGCCCCCAGCCTCCTCCAGGCGGCACTCCGCGTCCTATTGTGGTCCGTCTCCTGAACTATCGAGACCGCGATACCGCACTAAAAAAGGCTCGAGAGCACAAATCGCTACACTTCGAGGGCAATGAGTTCACCATCTATCCCGACTTCACGGTTGCGGTTCAGGAGGCACGCCGTAAGTTCCTGCAAGTCAAGCAATAACTGCGTAAGGCTCAAATTGAATATGCCCTCATGAACCCGGCAAGTCTACGAGTTACTTATCAGGGGGAAAATATCCTCTGTGCCAATCCGCAACAAGCTGAAGATTTCCTCAAGACTATCAAGCGCCGATCACCGCGTCATGATTCTGACGGCCGCGCTTCCCGGTCTCCATCCCCTACAGCGAGCTGACTCAAGAAATGGACAGTGACGCATTGGGCTTCAGCTTCGGGTCTGTCCGCTCTTCACGTTGCCTTCTACATCCGGCTCACTCTCAAGTGGAGCGCTCATCGCCTGCACCTGCAGAGTGGAACATTGCATGCTTTCCTGTTGGTTTCGCATTCCTACAACTCGTTGTCGACAGATAAGTGTATCAAGTGATCTGTATGCTCTGTATAACTGTCTGGTAGGCTTTTCATATTTTGTAGGATTGTACTGGACATTGCCAAGCACCCTCCCCCCTTCTCTCTCCCCCCTTCATCCCCTGTACCATTGGGGAACTGTTTCGCAGTTGCTATTGGGAGACGGGAGGGTTTTGTGGCCCACAGGCGCCCCCACATGGGCGATTCCCCCATATTACTTACTCTTTTGTTGGACTTTCTTGACCGGACTGTAATGTCAAGAGTTATGTGGGGTTTGGGTGGGCTTTCTCGTACCAGCACGATTGGGGTGCTGTTTTGGGAGGTGGTGGGTTGGAACTCATTCACAATTGTTTCCATTTTAACTTTTCTTCCACAGGTAGACTTAAGACTGCACATTAAGAGGCACATTTCCACACTTCTTTTCAGAGCACACTGCGATACTACCCTATTACTCGGCTATGCACACACGTCCTGAGGCACTACAAATAAATCTCCTCACATGGAATGTCAGGGGACTGAGGGATCCCCGGAAATGCAGACAAATACTCACGTACTTAGATAGGCATCATGTTCACATCGCAATGTTGCAAGAAACCCACCTTGATCCATCACGCACCCCCACTTTTGCCAGTAAGTGGGCCGTAGTACGCCTATTCTCCTCGTACTCCCACCTATTCTAGAGGCACAGTGATTCTTATAAAAAAGAATACTTCCTTCATTTTAGGCGGCACACACCAAGACTCTTTGGGGAGGAGCTGCATGCTATGGGGCACACTAGGAACGTAATCTGTCACACTGGTGTGCTGTTACGGGCCGAACTTAGATGACCCAGACTATTTCACAACGCTTTGGGGGCGCATACTCCAAGTTGGCTCCACTCATATTATCTGGGGAGGAGACTTCAACGTTGCGCTCAACCCTGCCCTAGACAGGTCTAACCCTCTACCCTCGCACTACACCAATACACACCAAGACACAGGGAGCACTGGCAGACGTGTTCTTGGCTCATGGACTCACAGATGCATGGCGACACCTGCATTCAGACAGTAGGGAAGGTACTCATTACACTGCAGCAAATTCATCCTGGGCTCGCTTGGACTACTGGGTGGTCTCCCGGGGGGTTATTCCGTGGATCACTCACACCGAACATCTGGCTCGGACGTACTCGGATCATGCTCCAGTTTTCATGACGATTGCCCGCACTCTACGCACGCTTGAGGGGGAACTTAAGCAACTGGAGGAGACTCTATGGAGGACTCCTCTGGGAATAAACTACCCACATTCAGAGATAAGCTCACAGATTTCAAGCACACGGCTGACCAGGAGGCTCGCTTTCGAGGAAAGTATTTCACGGCGCGCAAATATGGGGAGGGCGAGCGTCCGGGCAGAGCACTAGCGCAGGAAATCCGATTGCCTAGGTTTTCTAACTACGTTCTAGAAATTCGGGACAATAACGACACGCGCCATAGAGACAGCCTAGATATTCTAAACGTATTTACCGACTTCTACGCTGATTTATATAGTACCCGTAGGGCCGCGCCTCCAGATTTTGCAACATATCTACAAGATATAACCCTCGGGTGGCTTGGAGATGCGCAGCGGGAGTTTCTCGCCGCACCTCTTGAAAATGACGAGATACGTGAAGCTATCATGCAAAGGAAGTCCGGGAAGGCCCCGGGCTCAGACGGCCTCCCCATTGATTTTTTAAAAACATACCTTGATCAGCTGCTCCCTGTTTTCAAACAGGTCTTTGTTGAGGCTCAAGAGTTGGGAATTCTTCCTCCATCCCTAAGGGAAGCCCTGATTTCTTCACTACTGAAACCCGGTAAGCCTGCGGGCAGGTGCGACTCTTACCGCCCTCTCTCCCTGATTAATACAGATGCAAAAATCCTCGCCAAAATATTAGCTAACCGCCTCAGCTTGCTCATGGAGAAGTTAGTTCTTCCAGACCAGGCTGGGTTTATCCCTGGTCGGGCAACATCACATAATTTGCGTACGCTCTTCTCGATTCTACAGTCAGTCGACCCTCAACTGCCCTTGGTGGCGGTTTTTCTGGACGCCACGAAGGCTTTCGATTCCGTTGAACAGGATTATTTATTTGTTATCCTTCAAAACATGGGAATGCCTAAAGGGTTCTTGGCATGGATCCGTCTTTTATATACTGGCCCGGAGGCTAGAGTTTTAATCAATGGGCACTCCTCACCCTCCTTCCCCATCACTCGGGGCACTCTGCAAGGCTGCCCGCTCTCTCCCCTACTTTTTGCCCTGGCTGTCGAGCCTCTCGCGGCCAGAGTTAGACAATACCATCATGACAAGGCGCTCCGTTGCTTCCCCCGGGATACTCATCTCACTTTATGCCGACGACATCACTTTATATGTCCGCGAACCACATTCCAATCTTAATCCATTAGTCCAGGAATTTGTTAGCTTTGGAGGACTCTCTGGTATCCACATCAACTGGGCGAAGTCCCAGATTTTCCCCCTCACCACGTCCGTGGCGGCGTTTACACCAGACTTCCCAATTGAGTGGTGCGCCGATGAGGTGAAGTACCTGGGAGTGTACGTTACCACTGATCGGGAGGAGCTGATGCGGCTCAACTACGGTCGGACCCTGGAAGAGATCAAGAATAACGTTACGAGATGGATTGCTCTCCCTCTCTCTCTCGCAGGCCGTACCTCCCTCATAAAAATGGTCGTCCTTCCTAAGCTCCTCTACCTTTTTTTAAATATTCCGTACGACCCAGGCAGGCACTTCTTCTCTGCACTCCGATCGGAGCTGATTCGGCTAACCTGGGGGGGGGGTAAGCAGCCCCGGCTACAATGGGATACAATTACTAAGCCCTATTCCCATGGAGGGTTCGATGTGCCCAACTTCGAGCTTTACTACCTATGCGCGCAAGCTCACTACGCTCATTATTGGTTTCACCCCCCCAAATATATGCCACAGGTGGCGGCTGAGCACTGGTTATCTGACCCCATACCGCTTGAGGGCGCCATATTGACCGCCACTATGCCGCGAGCAGTAGATCCATCGCCAATTGTTTGCACAGTGAAGGCATGGCAGGGCATCGTCAAACGTTCCCAAGCCCCCATGCTGTTCTCACCACTACTTCCTTTAGTTTATCACCTGAAGATGCCGATCCTACAGGAAGGTGTCTTCCACAAAACTAAAGCTAAATATGGGATTACCTGCTGGGGGGATCTTTACCTCAATGGTAAGTTTCGTACATCACAACAATTATTTTCTAAACAGCCGCCCTCTCCCATGGACATTTTTCTCTATGTTCGTCTGAGACAGGGCATCAAAGAGCACACACCTACATACCCGCTGGAGCCCCCTGAGGTTGCTCCATTGCGCATGATTCTGCGCAGCAAGGATGCGTCACATTTGGTCTCTACACTATACCATAGCCTGTACACTAATTTGGACCCTACACAATGCGCTGCCAGAGATGAATGGGCCGTCGAGTTGGGACATGCCATTACAGACGGGCAATGGACTTATTGTTGCAGTCAGACAGAACAGAGTTCATCCAGTAGCCGGCTCCGCATCCTTCATTATAAATTCTTACATCGCACCTATTATACTCCAGCCAAAATGTGCAGATATAAGTTACGTGATAGTGACAATTGTGATCGCTGCGGTGTTGCGGGGGCAGACTTCCTGCACCTTGCCTGGGATTGTGGCGCTGTACATGCCTACTGGTGTCAAGTCTTTACAGCATTAGAACAAATGACATCACTGCAGCTACCGCTCTCCCCCCTACTTGCCTTGTTAGGTTACACTGAGAAGCTGGCTGTGGCACATCGGAAATTTGTGTCCTTTAGCTTACTCTTGGCAAAAAGAAGAATAGCATGTAGATGGGGTTCGGGGTAGGGCGCCCAAATTCAAGGACTGGATCAGCGATATGGTATTCTGGCAGGAACAAACATACACGTTTTCAGAACTCCTTCCCATTGCCTCTCGCCCCCGTGACATCTGGGGGCCCTTAACGGCATACTTACTCACACACCCGATTGATAACACCAACACTACCTAAGCTTTCAGTGCTGCAGCATACTGAATGGTTCCTACTCATTCATATGTATCGCCTACATTTTGCAGCGTTGCGCTTGTAACTTCCGCCTCTGCATATATATTTCCCTATGTTAGTGGTGACCTTTCATGTATGAATCCTGGTAGCTTATCATTGCTGTGGCTGTTGCTTTACATTATGCTCTGTAAATTTCCGTTATTGTGCTCTTCTTGTTTTCTGCTCTTCATGATCTTGCAATGATGTACCTACCTGTGCATTGTATATGCTGTATTGGTCCTCTCTGTTTCCAAAATCTAAATAAATAAAATAAAAAATAAAAAAATAAAAAAGAACGGCTTCCACCGCCTCCTTCAGGGAGGACTTAAACTCCCGCTCAAAAAATCTCATAAACATATTTTCATTGAGGGGAGTATCAACAGTTCCCTGCACTTCATTATCAGACATGATGTCTCAAGAAAAGGAACTACCTTAAACGGGGCCAAAGTATTAATCTGCCCTTGGGAATATACCTTTCCCTTTCCTTTGTTAATATTTGCCCCCTTTTTGTTTTTTAAATATCCCAAAAAGATCTTAATTGTGGCTGTCTGTAACAAATTTCTCCTACCGGCTCAGCTGATCGGGTGGTTATGGCTCATGCTACCCGCGTCGTTATGGTAATGCATAATATTGTACGTTTTATTATGGCGGCCTAAGCCCACGTAAACATGGCCACTTTGTTCATTAGTCCCGTTTCTATTTTTTAAAAATGCCCCTTCGCAGACCGCGCATCTCCGAGGATGTGCTGAAGGTTTTTCAAGGGGTCGCGGGTAGCCGCCTGGGCTTACCGTTAATACCCGGCCATGCCGACGAAGGCAAGGGTATCTCCCATGCCTCTTTATTCGGGAGGATTCACATAGGCCCTGCTCCATTATAAGACAAGCTGCTGAAGAGAGAGGACTAGCGTGAGGTCAAGGAAGTGCCCCGAGCCCCCGCATCTCTACCTCCCTTGCTCACCGGAGGGAGGTTTGCGGTTAAAGAAGGACTAGCGGAGGACGGCGGGTAGTAGCCTGTGTCCCCAGAGCACTGCAAATTCTAAACATTAATCTAAAGCTGTCAGGGACAGCCCAAAAAAATTATCTCTTAGATCGAAATAAGAGGCTTAAGAGTACAAATTCTTCAAAGAAAACCTGAAGAAAAACATAACAACCCAACCAAAAATTGGAAGGGAGTGAAAAGAAAGAATACTGCGACACTTACCTGAGAAGACCTAAGGTAAGAAAAGCAGTTATAATAAGTACCAATACAAACTAAGTTAAGGTAAAGCACGTGAAGACATACTTAACTGTGAAGGAGCAGCGAATAAAAGAGGAAGATGCTTAGTTACCATGGAGTTATATGCTGTTTTGAAAGTTCTTATTGGAATGTTTTTATTCATGATGTAATGTATGTTCTTTAACGGGCTGCATGTTGTGGCAGCAATAAAAGGTTATTGCATAATGGTAGCCTCCAGTCTTGTACTGAAATCGTGACCACAACTATTTACATTGGTTTCCAGTTACGTGCTGGGGATGCGCAGAGAAAATCGCTACTGTTACGATTCTAATATATATTGCCCCAATTTAAGATGGCGGCCACACGTCATGCGCGATTACGTCATTAAGGGACGGATCAGGACAGGAGGCCTTCTCACCCGCCCAGTCTGTCTCGGCCTGCTCGCAGTCTGCTGCACAGGGCGCTTTGTGTGTCTTTTCAGTTTTATTTTTCGTCCGGAGAGGGGTCCTGGCATGCCTTGTATCATCGGTATCAGTACACCCTGATGGAACGGGTAGAAGATATGTCTAATGAAATGGTTTCTATGACTTCTATTAGCCATGCGCTTTGTGTACCGATGCCTCGCCAACAGCTGACAAAAATCCACTTTAAAATTTGTGGGAACCCTTTCTTCACACCAATTTCATAATAATTTAGCGTTTGCAGCAGCAACTTCCCAGAAATGAACGAAAAAAAGAAAACTTGCAGCAATGTATTTTCAAAAATCCTGTGGGTTTTTTAAGTGAACTTTGTATACTACTCTTGCAGCGCCAGTTTTCACAGTGGACAACACAATGAGCAGACACTTTTTATTATAAATAACAGACCCCTTGCAGCACTCGTGCTGAAAAGTGGCCCTCAGTTGTACTTGGTTTCGGGCAGTGTTGTGCCTAACGCAGCTGCTGCCGCCATAAACAAAGGGTAGTGGCGCGGACATTATTTTTATTTTTTTAAACGTACCTTTTGCCGCCAGCCGCCTCTAGTGGCACGTCTCGTCGCGCCGCCTCTCCTCTTCCTGCCTGGTCCCAGCAGCCCCTAGGACAGACTCCCTGTCCAATTCCCGCGCTGCAGAGCAGTGCGGGGATTGGTCTGAGCAGGCAGGATAGACACCCTGCTCAGACCAGGGAGCCTGTGCGGCTTCTCCAACCCGGCTGCTCAATGCAGCTGCAAAAACAACAGTTGATGGACAGAATGCAGAACAATGTCATACATTCACCCCAGTACAGAGATCTGGGCCTAAATCCATCGTTTTTTTGCTCACCATGCCATTCCAGTTTGAACCCAGCCATATGCAAATCAGTCTTGACCCTGTGCCTCATGGGAACAGTCCAGCCCGAACTGCCAAGCCAGGTCCTCCCTGGACTGGAAACAAGCATCCTAGGACCGGTTTCGGGGTTTCACCCCTCTTCAGCCAGGATAGCTTGATTCCAGTGGCATGGAGAGCACAGGACCCACGTCTGGGCATACCCGTCCCACTCGGGGTGACAAATGCAAAAACAACAGTGAATGGACAGAATGCAGAACAATGTCATACATTCACCCCAGTACAGAGATCTGGGCCTAAATCCATAGTTTTTTTGCTCACCATGCCATTCCAGTTTGAACCCAGCCATATGCAAATCAGTCTTGACCCTGTGCCTCATGGGAACAGTCCAGCCCGAACTGCCAAGCCAGGTCCTCCCTGGACTGGAAACAAGCATCCTAGGACCGGTTTCGGGGTTTCACCCCTCTTCAGCCAGGATAGCTTGATTCCAGTGGCATGGAGAGCACAGGACCCACGTCTGGGCATACCCGTCCCACTCGGGGTGACAAATGCAAAAACAACAGTGAATGGACAGAATGCAGAACAATGTCATACATTCACCCCAGTACAGAGATCTGGGCCTAAATCCATAGTTTTTTGCTCACCATGCCATTCCAGTTTGAACCCAGCCATATGCAAATCAGTCTTGACCCTGTGCCTCATGGGAACAGCCCAGCTCGAACTGCCAAGCCAGGTCCTCCCTGGACTGGAAACAAGCATCCTAGGACCGGTTTCGGGGGTTCACCCCTCTTCAGCCAGGATAGCTTGATTCCAGTGGCATGGAGAGCACGGGACCCACGTCTGGGCATACCCGTCCCACTCGGGGTGACAAATGCAAAAACAACAGTTGATGGACAGAATGCAGAACAATGTCATACATTCACCACAGTACAGAGATCTGGCCCTAAATCCATCGTTTTTTTGCTCACCATGCCATTCCAGTTTGAACCCAGCCATATGCAAATCAGTCTTGACCCTGTGCCTCATGGGAACAGTCCAGCCCGAACTGCCAAGCCAGGTCCTCCCTGGACTGGAAACAAGCATCCTAGGACCGGTTTCGGGGTTTCACCCCTCTTCAGCCAGGATAGATTGATTCCAGTGGCATGGAGAGCTGGAGAAAACCTAAGTGTGCTTGTGTCTTTTGGTCGGGCTGAGATGGCTTGCCAAAACACACATGTGGCCTTACGGAGTGGAGTGCACGTAGCACTCCTCCTCCCCCCTCCCATGCCTAGGCCCCGCCCCTCCCAACACCGCTGGCTAAGAGCCAGCAAAATGCTAAATAAAACAATGGAAGAACATCGTTTTATTTTACATTTGCTGGCTCTGAGCCAGGCAGTGGGGTGACGCTCCTCCGCCATTGGCCTAACGACTTGTGGCATTGAACGTCCAGACGCTTTGTTAGACCCAGCCAGGGTTAGAAAGAGTGATCCCTGCGCGGCAGGTGCTGAATCCATTCAGCTATTTTGCAGACACACAGGCCTGTCAGCAGTCCCCCTGGTTAGCGTGGCGGTGGGACACCTGCTGAACAAAGGTATCATCCAAGAGAGGCCTGTCTCAGATAAGACACAGGTCACATTATGAATGGGAAGCACAGTGTTACTGAGGGTAGTAGCCCACCCTGCACATACACCACAGGCGCTATAGGTGACATGCAGGGATCTGTCTGTGCACGCTAACCTGGACACATCTGTGTACCTCGTCTGCACCTGAACACGTTTCTGAACCCTGTTTGTATGTGCCACAAATACCTGCGTGTTCATTTGGTATTACAAAGCAGTTTCAAATTACCCAGAGGCGACAAGTTGGCGCTATGTACCACACAATATGTTTTCGAAAGGACCCGCATGCTTTGTTTTTAACTGCCTTCTTATTGTGTGCAAAGGGACGATGTAACACAGTTCAAATAATATAAAGACACTTGCAGTGACACTCATCCAGTTTTTCTGCATTTTTGCCTGACTCAACAAGCATTGGCAAAGCCAGTATATCTCGACTTTGAGACTGTTGGCTCTGCCATTGCTTTTTTTTCCTTTCATCTTAACAAGCAACGTTTGAGATGCGCAGCGAGTAATCTGCATTTTATTGTCTCTGCTGGTTAGACTATCAAGCTTTTAGAGGAATTGAATGATGTTAAAAATGCACATGTTTGATCTGTTGTTTAACCGTTGAAAGATTCTTGTATGACAACTTGCTCAAAATGTGCATTTTAGGAAACCGTTATAAACACAAAAAATAATTGTAATTTAATATCCTGACAACCGCTTCTTATCGGTGTGAATAAAACGTTAATCACTTGCCAAGAAAGATGTTTACATTGAACATACAAAGTGGACAGATGCGCTGATTATACTTTTGTTGAATTTTTCTGAAATAAAAAACACGAGCTCATGGCTGCAGTGAGAGAGAGAGGTGAACCGAAGCCACTTTGCATACTATTTTGCAGATGTTGTGTTGACACGAGCTCTGATCGGCACAACCTAAGCTACCTGTAGCTAGACCTCAGACATCCTGTCAACTTCGGGAACCTTCCGCCGTTACTCACCAATCGGTCAAATGAACACGTCGAAGGTTGCAACCCGCATACTGCACTTTCTGCATAATCACCTATGTTCCCTCCACATTATGTCACCCAGTGCTTTAAATGGGCCGGTACTCACCGGTACTGAGTAGTGGCACTTGTTTTGTTTCCCCCTCTGAGTACCGGAACTTTTCCGTGCCCAGGGAGAGTATCAGTACTCACTGCAGCATATTGGGATTTCCCAGATTTCCCAAAGAAATGGTCATCATGAGAGCATGCACAGCATTTCTCTTCTGCAGTGTATGCTCACATGATTAGCATTTCACACTGGCAGTGACCATCATCTTGCCATCAGCAAAACGTGTGAAGTCACCACCCCGTAGCTGTGTGGCTGGAAGGAATGGAAGCACTTTATAAATGCAGTTTCCAATAGCTTTCCCTGCCTTATTTGCCATACAGCAGTGAGGATCATTGATAAGGAATCAGCCAGGTGCCGCGCCGGAGTATCAGGTTTCCCTCCAGTGCCAGGCAGGGGGCCCAGGACTGGATTCCTGCATCCAGTGCCATCCGGGACCCAGGAAGCAGCAATCCGATTCCTGCAGTTGGGCCTCCTATCCATACAGCTCCGCTGAAAACCTAGGACACCATATGGGCCATTTTCACAACTTTGCGCCTGCCACAGGGGGGGTCTGACAGTGTTTTTCACCCAATTCATTTTCCCCCTGCCGAGCTGGGACATTGAGCCCATAATGTGCGGGGAGGAGGTGGGGGGAGATGGCCTGAGCGGCCTCCCTGGAGCCCAGGTGAGATTGGAGGAAGCCTCTACCCTGGTGGAGACTCTGCATATGCTCGGGACCAGGCAGTGCTCACTCTCTTTGCTACTGAGAGCTCTCCGGCCCTGGAGCCTTCTGATCCCACTCGCCTCTGCCTGCTTCAAAGGGGGATACAAAAAGGTAAGTTAGACATGCCACTTTCAGCGATGCCAATGCTGCTGCTCAGTGAGCACAATCTATTATTGGCAGATTTTTTTTTTACATTTGTTTCTAGCTGTTAAAATAACTGCGCTGGAGTTAAGATGATAGAGCAAATAGATGCCTTTAAATTTTGTTTTTCTCTTACCACAGAGGTTGAATGTGAGGCGATAGCATCGGACAAATTGCTGCTTATTCTTTTAACATGGAGATTGATGTTTACTTTTCTTTCCCTGACTGCAGGGTGAGAGCATTTTTGAAAGTTTGCAAATATAAATACCTGTGAATGAACTGTACAAATATTTCAAATTTGGAAATAGAAAGGACAAATGAAGCAGCTCTTTTGATATTCTGAAGTGTTATGGAAGAATTTAATAGGATACTTTACTGGGTGATGAGCAAAAGCTAAATATTCTCCAGAGCCAGGGGTCTAGCTTCCATAGGTTCAGAAGGTGCAGTGGCACAGAGGCCTTGGGTCCATTGAAACCAGATTATTGCTGTATTTCACAGATCAAACAGGGGTAAGTTGCACATTTTCTTCCTTGTACTCAGGCCCATGGGACACTGGAGATGTCACTGGCTGGTACCCAATTCCACACATTATCCTTGGTTCGCTGCATAGTTTTTGTCAGTAAAACTGTCTGTGCAAATTTAGTGGTAATGACAATGGAAAATGAATGACAGTGCGCTACCACACTATGCACCAACAGTTACATACCACACCGATTCCTGTAAATGTTGGCCAGTAGCCCCGCCCATGGCCCCACCCCTAAACCCACCTCCTCGCCCCGCCCCTTCGGTCATAGCTCAATTTGGTGACTACCTGCACTTCCCCCCCCCCCCCCATTTAAAGCACGGATGTCACCCGATTTTGTCCCACCTTGTTTGCTATTCTCTACTCTGTCATCACACCTCACCCATGAAACACCTGTTAGCTTAACCCCTTCAGTGCCTGCCAACTTGTATCTTGCCCTCCCTAGCTTAATACCCACCTTATTTACCTAGCACAATAGCTCATTACCTTGAATCTGTAATCTTGCCGTCACCCCCATTGCACTTGTCTCCACCCCGCGTCTGTCCGCCTCTACTGCAACTCTGATCTTATTGCGTTGTCTAGCCAGTGAAAATCACCACAATCTGCTGTATCGGCCACCTTCTCTGTATCTATATTCTGCCTGTCTACACACCCTCTCTGTAAATGTCATCCTTGCATATATACCTCGCACCCACAGCATTTGCCTTCCACCATTGTTTGCCTCCACTTTATCTGTCGCTAAACGCCACTTTCATACCCCACCTCTGTACCTGGCACCCCTTTATATTTCAAGTTATTTTATCTGTCACTGCAACTGTACATTTCAACCTGCCATTGTAAATGTCCTCCACCATAGTTTTCACATTTGCCTTGCCGTCTTCCCCAGTATAGCAACAGTATTTACTGTCTATCACACCACTTTATTTTCCCCATTGTTTATCAAAACCACTGTATCTGCAATCAGCCACTCTGCCACTTTCTCACTTCATCTGTCATCCTTTTATATCTGCTAGCCCGATGCACTTTTTTTTCACCCCCTCCATTCCTGTCACAACTGTGTTGCTTATTTATTGTGTCTGTCAGGCTTAGCTGCATCTATCCTTCGTTCACTCCGTCACCTCAGCATTACGTGCCCACCACTGGCTATCACCATAGCCATAGTCCCCCCCCCCACACACACACACACACACACACACTTTCTCTTGCTTCCTCTGTATCTGTTCCCAGCCTGGCTCTACCAAACTATCGCGGTCTCTTATTTCATATTGCGTCTCTCTCCTTACAATTTCACTGTTGCCTTGTTTTTTTCCTTGCTGTTGTGAAATATAACTCTGCACTCAATGGTGACCCAGGCCCAGGGCTTTAAGTGGGGGAAAAAACTCAAGGGTGCTCTAAAAGGGGCGGGGCAAACCTCTTAAAGGGGTGTGGCCTATCCAAGTAGGGGTGTGGTCTAAATAAACATAACTAGTGTAGCAGTACCCCATGCTCTGACAAGCCGTCAGCTCTAGGACTCCTCAGCGTGTCATCAGATTTGGAATTCCGCGCTCAGGCTCGCTCTCTCCCCTCCTTATGTATGGATAACGCCATACACCCTCCCCAGTACCCCAAGACCGGTGTCATCATCCCGGGAAATGCCCAGGCAGACACCTCCCGTATAGGGTGGCTTCACGTGAGGCTGAGTGTACTAGAAGCACTGCTCCCAGAAGGCAGCGCGGCTTCACAGGGGTGAGTTTTAATGAAGCCACCACCCCCGTCAAAACATGCCACAGAGTCCTCCTACAACCCGGCTCACCTGGCATGACGTCATGCCTTGACCTCCACTACTCAGTAGTGAACAAAATGAGCATGCGCACATCGATGTGCATGCTCTCACTGCAGTCCAAGGGAAAAAAAAGAAAACTGACTACCTCTGCGAGGCCCGAAAATAGAGCCCGATAGAGACCCGTTTCGAGGCCCCCTGAAAATAACTGCCTGTGCTCAGACCCGGACAGACCCGGCCCACTTAAAGCCCTGCCCAGGCCCTATTTTTCTTTGGCTTGCCGCCTATATGCTGTCAAATTCCAGATTACCACGCATTACACACACACAATGTAAAAAAAAAAAAAAAACGTGTAGTAATTGTATAGTTCTTCAATCCCTGGTGGCACAGCACCCAGGATAATGTGCTGCATGGCTTCAAAGGTCCAAAGGTCTCCCTCTCTAGACCTGTTGTTGTTGCTCGTTTTTAAAAGAGGCCCGTGCTTGTTTCTATAGGTGTTTAGCGGTCCCTGGAGTAATTGGAATGTGCTTTACAACAGACACGGGCCATTCATTATCCATTTTACTAAAGCTGACTTGTGCCCGGCTGACTGCCTGTACATAGTGAACAAAAAAAATTCCCGGGCTGATGTATTCTGTAAATACAGGTGTGGCTAGAAAACATGCATGGATACACTAAAAACATGTAGCCATTAAGGGCATTAAAAACGCTAGAGCTGCCATCTTTGAAGCTGGGGATGCAGGTTCGAGTCTTAGCATCGCTCAACATTGTGTGTGATTCTGGGCAAATAACTTTATCTCCCTTTGCCTACTGAAAAAAATGAATATGTCCTTGTATAATGAAACTGGTGCTCATGTGTTCCAATACCTTCGGTCGAGTTCCCGCTATATAAAAAAGAAAAGTTACATCAAAAACATTCTTTTCTCTCTAGTGTGCAGTAGCTTCCTAATGCAGCCCTGATGATCGCCATACTTGATTTCACATGCTGGCTTTAGTTGGAACATGGGTCTGCTAGGTTCAGGACAACTTTTTATTATGTGTATTAAATCTTTTTTGCAATGTTTTTGCCCCGATACTCACTCCAGTAAAAAAAATGTCCTGCCGAAACTATAAAATTGTTTGCAAGGGATGTTAGACATTTTCTGCTTCAATCTGGTATATCTTATGGCGTCACCAAAAGTGATATTTAGAGGATGGGTACAGATAAAAGTGGCGGGGGCCACTTACAAAGGAGTATTGTAAACAGTGTGTGCACATATATATGTAAATGCTTACTTAAATTCGCTTAAAATGATTCAATCTGATTCCAAACGCACCTTTGTGTGTACACATCTATATATAGACATACACGGTCCGAATTAAACATTTTAACCAAATATAGGTACATGTATTGCATCAAACTATCAGTCGCGGTTTAGCAGTGAAAGGTAGTTGGGCTGATTCTGTGTGGCAAGGAACAGTATTTTTTGTATGTCTCCTCACATCAAATCCAACAGCTGTGGTGGTGAGGCCTATGGGGAAGGGTAGGGCTGAGCAAATTAAGCTGGGACACGCCACTCCCACCAACCCTGTCACCTTTCCCTCACACTGCCACCTCTCATCTCTCCCTCGCACCCCCATCGACCCTGTCATCTCCCCACCACACCCCCTGCCCCTCTCATTCCTCCCTCACACTCTGTCTCCTCTCTGTACTGCCTGCTCATACATGCTGCCTTTGTGTACCTCCTCGCGCTGTGCACTCATCCACCTCTTGCACACACACACACACACCCCCCCCCTCCAAGGTGCCCGTCCCACTCGTCTCTGTGCTGCCCTTATACTCGGAAACTGGAAGATGTGCACAGCACATTTCTTGCCTTGCTCTCTCTGTCGTCTCACACATCTCTCTCGGTCCTGTGCCCATCCTCCGTGGCCCGCCATCAGCCGGTTGGTGGTCATTGCCTCTCTGAACACCTACCTGCTTTGAGGTTAATAAGGTTCTCCAGTATCGTATCTTTTATAGATTCACTTGCTTGAATCTTCCCCGTCGTCATGGTGGGAGTCCAACAGTAACCGTAACATTGTAGTACTAAAGGTTTAAACTCAATTCCCATTGAAATTCAATAGCCTTTAGCAACCTATTATCATTGTTTTAAATCATCCAGACTTCAGCCAATCAGAGCATAGACCATAGAGTCCATATACCATAGAGTCTCCATCCCCTGAAGGGCCACCATACCTCAGATTTCTTACTGCACGTCGTGTGTTAGGGAGTCTCCCTGAGCTCTGCTCAGTCACAGTGTTTCTACTGTTACCCTTTTGAACTTCCAGCTTGCAGTTTATATCTTCACCTCAGCTCTTCATCTGAGGTACAGTTCGGGGGGGTGTGTGTGCTTGGGTTCTTCATAATGTCCGAGTCTAAAAAAAGGTTGTTTAGGCTCTGCAAGACTTGTGGAAAGTCCAGAGTTTATTCTGAGGACCCACATAAAGAGTGCCTTTATTTCCTTTATCCAGACCAGCAGCCCAGAGAAGGCAAGTACTGCTGTACCTTTTTCCACAAAAACCCTTAAAGACCATGACGGTAGACTGCTTCTCTGGCTGCAAAAGAAGAAGGTTGCTAAGGACTCAGACTCTGAAGATGAGGCGAAGCCCCATGCCTCCTCCAAGAAAAGAAAGGAAGAAGGGTCTTCTTTTTCACATAAAGATTCTAAGAAATCTAGATCTCAGAGTAAAGAAAGACCTGAAGAAAAGAGGGCTTAAAAGCCCAGCCTGGTCCATCTACCTCACAGCAAAGAGCTGGCCCTGCACCACAATCTGCGCCTCATACTCCCTTCAGGGACTATTCATCAAGGAGAATCCGCCCGTCAGCGAAGCACTCAACGTCTACGACCTCCGTCTCCACAGGATCAGGCGCACTGCGACTTCTACTACGTCGACAGTCAAGCCGACGAGAGCTGCTACTTTGTCGAAGACAGAAGTGGTGATGTCACTGTCAGCAGTTTTAAGATTGTCTCCGTCGACGAGGACTTCAACGCCGACTGTCCAGCTCGTCACTACACCGTCGGCGAGCATTTCTTTTCAGGTGCCGCAGTCAGTATTACCGTCGACGATAGCATTGTCGATGCCTTATCTAGGGAAAAAGACATTGCTCTTCCAAGGGCAAATCCATCTCTTGTGTCCAAAATGTATCCATTGCCTCCTACTCGTATCTTGGATTTTCAAGAATCAGAGGATGATGTACCGTATGTCCCTGCATATAGCCCCTCACAGCTCAGGGTTAAGTGTCAGGACTCAGAGGAGAATGAGGCACTGGATGACTTATCGACCCATCTAGAGGATGAATACTCCTTCTCTGATGCAGGATGCATTTCAAGAACACTATTCATATGAAGAACAGGAGGATGAGCTGCAAAATACTCAGAAGCCTTCCATCAACATTTCTATTTCGTTGGTTACAGACCTAACGTATGGTGCTCAGTGATTATTATAAATGCTTTCCTGAGGCTAAGTCTATTCAGCAGCACCACTTGCACAGGGCATACCTGTTGTCATTCCTGTGCCACAGGCCATGCCTACGCTAACAAAAAGCAGGAATATCCCACTCTCTTTGGAAATACCTGTTCAGGTGCACAACGGTGATAACCAGCAGCTAGAAGAGGAGGTCTGCAGTTGGACCCGGATGTCCATGATGAATGGGACGATTACGTGGCGCCCACACCGCCCTCTCCTACTCTACCTATAGGCGACCCTCCACCTGCAGATATTGGTAGTTTTCACGACCTCCTAAAGCGTGCGTCAAAGTGCTTTGATCTCCCCATGCCCGGCAAGCAGACGTAGTGTTTTTATATGATTTTAAGGCTCAATCAATCAATTAGGGGGTTTAAAGCGTGCTACTCACCCGTGAGGGTCTCAAGGTGCTGGGGGGGGGGGGTGTAGCTCCGGTTCTGGTGAAGAGCCAGGTCTTGAGGCTCTTCCTGAAGGTGTGCAGAGTAGGGGAGCGTCTGATGTTGAGTGGGAGCTCGTTCCAGGTTTTTGCCGCGATGTAGAAGAAGGCTCTTCCACCTGCTCTGGTTCTGCGGATGTGCGGGATTTCTGCGAGGTCGGCGGAGCGGAGGTTTCTTTTGGGTATGTGGAAGGAGACTCTTTCGTTGAGGTATTTGGGTCCGGTGTTGTTGAGGGATTTGTAGGTGGGGGTGAGTAGCTTGAAGGTTACTCTCCTCTCGACGGAGAGCCAGTGGAGGTCTTGCAGGTGTTGGGTGATGTGCTCATGTCGTGGGATGCCGAGGATGAGTCTGGCCGCGGTGTTGTGGATGGTCTGGAGTTTTCGTAGCAGGTATTTGTTGATTCCAGGGTAGAGGGCGTTTCTGTAGTCCAGTCTGCTTGTTATGAGTGCGTGGGTGAGGTCTTTCTGGCTTCGGGGGGATCCACTTGAAGGTCTTGCGGAGGGTGTTGAAGCAGGTGGATGCGACAGCCTTTATCTGCCGGGTCATGGTGAGGGAGGAGTCTAGTATGATGCCGAGGTTCCGGGCGTGGTCCGTGGGGGTAAGTGGTTGCCGAGGGCGGAGGGCCACCAGGAGTTGTCCCAAGCTGAGGGGGTGGGTCGAAGGATGAGGACCTCTGTCTTCTCCCAGCTGAGTTTCAGACAGCTGCTGCTCATCCAAGCTGCGACGTCTTTCATTCTTTCTTGGAAGCTGAGTCTGGTGGTTTCGGGGTCCTTCGTGAGGGAGAGGATGAGCTGGGTGTCATCGGCGTAGGATACAATGCTTAGTCCATGCTGTCTGACGATGGCGGCGAGGGGGGCCATGTAGATGTTGAAGAGCATGGGACTGAGGGATGATCCTTGGGGTACTCCGCAGTTGATCTCTGTGGGTTCGGAGAGGAAGGGTGGAAGTCTGATTCTTTGGGTTCTGCCGGTGAGGAAGGAGCCGAGCCATTCAAGGGCGGTTCCCTGTATTCCGGCGTCGTGGAGTCTTGCTGCAAGAGTGCAGTGGGAGACGGTGTCGAAGGCTGCGGAGAGGTCGAGTGTGATGAGGGCTGCGGTGTGGCCTTAGTCGAGGACCGTGCGGATGTCGTCTGTGGCGTTGAGGAGGGCGGTCTCGGTGCTGTGGTTGCTGCGGAATCCGGATTGGGAGAGGGTCGAGGATGGAGTTCTCTTCGATGAAGTTTGTCAGCTGGGCGTTGACGATCTTCTCTGTGACTTTGGCTGCGAAGAGAAGGAGAGAGATGGGTCGGTAGTTCTTCAGGTCTGTCGGGTCTGCAGAGGGTTTCTTGAGGAGGGGATTGACTTCTTCGTGTTTCCAGTCGTCGGGGAAAGTGCCGGATTCGAAGGAGGCGTTGATGGTGCGTCGTAGCTCGGGTGCTATGGCGGCGGCAGCTCTGTGGAAGATGTGCAGAGGGCAGGGGTCCGTGGGGGCTCCTGAGTGCGTGCTCTTCATGGTCGTGGTGGTATCTTCGGCGGTGATGGTGGGCCGGCTGTCATCGCTGGAGGGAAGGGTGGTTGCTGGGGTCAGCTCGCTGAAGTTGTCGTGGAGGGCCTTGATTTTCAGGTGGAAGTAGGAGCTGAGCTTGTTGCAGAGGTCCTGGGAGGGAGTGACGTCCATGGCTTCGCTAGGGGGTTTGGTGAATTGCTGGATGATGTTGAAGAGTTCCTTCGAGTTGCTGGAGTTAGTGAGGATTTTGTTCCGGATGAAGGACTTCTTTGTGGATCTTATGCGTTGGTGGTATTCTCTCGTGGCGTTCTTGTAGGTGGTCAGGTCTTCCGTGGTTTTGCTGTTTTTCCATCGTTTTTCGAGACGTCTGCAGAGGCTTCTTGCTTCTTGGAGGTCGGTGGTGAACCAGGTGGCCTTCAGGGGGCGCTGTCTGTCGGTGGTGCGGAGGGGTGCGAGCTTGTCTGCGCAGTTGGTGATCCAGCGGTGTAGTTCCTTGGCTACAGAGTTGGCGGCGGTTGAGACGGGTGGGGGGGATCGTGGATGAGGGTGGAGTTGATGTGCTCCTCTGTGACCCTGCTCCAGTTCCTTCGCGGAGGGCGAGGAGTGGGTCTGAGATCAGTGGCGGTGTTGAAAGAGAAGTGTACGCAGTGGTGGTCTGTCCAGAGGGGCTGCGTGGTGTGGCTGAAGCGGATGTTGTTCCCACCAGCGAAGATGGGGTCCTGCCTTGTGGGTAGGGGTGGTGACGAGCTCTTTCAGTCCGATGTTGGCGAGGTTGTCCAGGAGGGCGGTGGAGTTGGGGTCGCTGAGGTTGTCGAGGTGGAAGTTCAGGTCTCCGATGAGTATGTAGTCCATGGAGGCGATGGTGTGGGGTGCGATGAGGTCAGCAATGGTAGTGGTGAACGAAGCACGAGGTCCGGGGTGTCTGTGGGCGAGGGTGCCGCGAAGTGTGGTTCTAGGGCTGGTCTGGATCTGGAAGTGAAGGTGCTCGGTGGTGGCAGAGGAGTTGCTCGTGGTGGAGGTGGAGAGTCGGAGGGAGCTCTTGTGTGCAATGGCGAGTCCGTGTGCAATGGTGAGTCCTCCTCCTGGGTGGTTGGGGCGGTCCTTCCTCTGGATCCTTTCACTGTATCTTGTAGCCGTCTGGGATGGCGATGTCTGGTGCGGAGGAGGCGTTTGTCCAGGTTTCCGTGAAGAAGGCGACGTACGGCCAGAGGGTGTTGAGGAGGTCCCCGATCTCTACGGCATGTCTGTGCAGGGAGCGCACGTTGAGGAGGATGCACTTCAGGGCTTCGGTGGTGTTAGCGTCCGACGTGGGGGCAGCGGCCGTGGTGGTGCGGAGGGTGATGAAGGTTCGGCGGCAGTGGCGGCAGGAGAACTGGCCGTGGGTGGTGTTCAGCGTCGACAGCTGGCAGTTGTTCCTTCCGGGGTTGAGTGCGAGGAGGGCAGCGGTGGGTGGCCGGAGAACCAGGGTCCCTGGCTCAGGTTGCGGACAGGCGCAGACGGGCTTGCCTTAGGCGCACCAGCGGCGCGCCCGCTGCGCGCAGCCACTGCCATTATATAGGGGAAGGGGGGAGGGAAGTGCAGCTGGGAGGCAGGAGCGGGAAACCGGTAGGGGGGAGGGTCGCGGGGGCAGCAGTGGCGAAACGGGCACAGAGGGCACGAACAGGAAACAGAGAAACAGAGGCAGAAAGTAAATGAGGGGGCAAAGTAAAATTAAAAAACAGAATAGAGCACAAGGACACAAAAGACAGACACGTAGTGGCAAGAGAGGTGCAGAGTTGAAGGTGCAGCGGCGGTGGCACAAACAGCGGAGCTGCAAGGGCGGAGAGCTAGGTCTCTGACCAAGAGGTCAGAGGTCTTGGAAGGCTCTACACAGCGCTCCACCCAAGCCATTCCCATCGTAGATTACTTATGACAAGAGGGCCTGAAACCAATGAAGACACCAGCCTCCATTCCTGCGGTTGTCCAGAAACTGGACAAAAAATACAGGGCACCTGAAGACTCTCCTGCATGCGTTATTTGCCATCCTGGGCCTGACTCAGTTATCATGCAGGCTGCTCAAAGAAGATCCAAAAATCCTTCCTTGCCATGTGCAGCTCCACCGGACAAGGAAGGGCGCCGGCTGGACAATATGGGCAAAACGTTCTCCGCGTTGGCAGCCAATGCCATGGCTATCCTCGGAGAGATATGACCGAAAAATGTGGTTCAACATCTCCTCCTTGTTGGAATACCTTCCGGAGGACAAGAAGGAGGCGGCGAAGGATGTTCTCTCGGAAGGTGTGAGAGCCTCTTCTGAGATTGACGTGGCTCTGGACATTTCATCTACCGCCTTCAGGCAGATGGCGGGAGAGCCGTGTTGAGATGGCAGGGATAGGTTAAAGCTACAACATTCCGCCCAGAAGTTCAGGGTAAGGTGCTGGACATGCTGTTCGACGGTAAATACCTATGTGGCAAGCACGCGGATGACGCGCAGGAATCGATCAAGTCAGACACGGACAGGGCCAAATCGCTGATGAATTTGCAACAAAGGAAGTTTTCTTCTTTTCGGGGACGAGGTAGTGGTCAGTATCTCTCTCAACCTCAACTCCAGCAGCATTTTCAACCCTACTGTCAACAGGGGTTTCGATCGCAGTATTCCAGACAACCTTTACGACAAACTTCGATGCCAGCCTAACCTAGAGCATCAGCACGTCGCCGCCTAGCATCAGGAGGAAGATCTAATGACGCCAACAAAAGACAGTGAGGATTCACAGGCTCCTGTCACCGCAGTCCCACTTCAATTCGGCCCGCTTGCTCCAAATGTTTGTTGTTGGAAGCTCATATCTTCCGACAAATGGGTGTTAGATGTATTCCACCATGGTCACACCCTGGAATTTATTCAACAGCCTCTGAATTTCCCTCCACGGAAAACTTCACATCATCATCTGGCCATTCTCAAAAAAAAAAAATCAGATCACTCCTCTCCAAACAAGCAATCGAGGAGGTGCCACGCAGTCAGCACAATCTGGGTTTCTACTCTAATTTCTTTTAATACAGAAAAAGATAGGAAAATAGTCAAATAGTCAAATAATGGACCTCAGGTTGCTGAACAAGTTCATCAAAAGTCAACCCTTCAGGATGTTGTCGCTCCAGGAGATTTAGCTTCTCATGTATGCGGGAGATTATATGTCCTCTCTCGATCTTCTGGATGTGTACTTTCACATCCCCATACATCCTAAGCACCATTGTTTTCTCAGGTAAGAGATGGCAGAGTGCCATTACAAGTTCAAGGTACTGCCCTTCGGGCTAAAGTCGGCGCCAAGAGTTTTCACCATGTGCTTGGTGCCAGTGGCCGCTATTCTCCGACGATCCGGTCACTAGATACTCGCTTACCTGGATGACTGGTTGGTCAAGGCCCCATCCTTCCAAGCCGCCAGTAGATCTACAGAGGCCTGTGTTCAGCTTTTCCGCTCCCTAGGTCTCAAACTCAAGAGGGAGAAATCCTCTCTCATCCCTTCCAGATTACTGGTGTTCCTAGAAGCAACCCTGGATACCTGCTTTCAAAGGCTTTTCCCACAAAAGAAAGGATTTTGCGCCTGTAGAAGATAGTGCAGTCCCTATCTCAAACAAGTGCCTTTCAGTAAGGACATACAAATCAATGCTGGGGATGGTGTCATCCTACATCCCGTTGATCGCACACTGCCGCTTACAGATGAGACCTCTCCAGGAGCAGCTCGATGCCCAGTGGACGCAATCTTGAGGCTCCTTCGATGGCATTATTTCAATCACACCAGAAATTGCCTCAGTGATGTCCCGGTGGTCGGTCAAAGACAACCGTTCTTTAGATCTATCTTTCTTCACGACAAAATCAAGGTTGGTGATGACTTAGGACACTTCCATCAAGGGGTCGGGAGCCCACCTACAGGATTTACAGATCCACGGAAATTGGTCAGCTCAGTAAGCTCTGTGTCGCATAAATCTATTGGATTTGAAGGCAGTTTTTCTGGGCCTCCAGGTTTTCTGGCCAAGGATCAGGGAATCGTCAATTCTCATCCGCACGGACAACACCACCACCATGTTCTACCTACAGAAACAAGGTGGGAACGATCTCATGCCCTCTCGGTCCTAGCGCAACAGTTCTGGAAATGGCTATTAGCCCATGAGATATCAATGCAAGTCCAAAACTAATGGGCCGACTCCCTCAGCAGAGACACCAAGCAATGTCATGCATGAGAGCTAAACGAGGCTCAGCTGCGAAAGGTTTTTCACTGTTTGGGATTTCCAACCCTAGATCTATTCTCTACATCCCTCAACAAAAAATGGAGTTTGTACGCCAGCAAATTTGCTCAGCCGGCTCTCTGGGAAACGCCTTCCACTTGTCTCTGAAAGGAACATTTGCTTAGGCATTCCCTCCGTTTTTTCTCATTCCAAAAGTTCTGCAGAAAATCAAGCAGGAGCCCTGCCACATCATCCTCATCGCCCCGGCATGGGCACAACAATACTGGTACACCGAGCAGTATCGCCTATAAGAGTCATCTCCAATCCTGTTACTGCCAACGGAGGATCTCCTTTCCACGGACCACGGCCAAGTGGTTCATCCACAAATTCACATGCTCCATTGGTTAGCTTGGCTCCTCATCACAAGGAATTTGGAGCATTATCAATCTCTGACGAATGTCAATCAGTACTTCAGAAAGCCCAAGCTCCTTCTACACTTAAGTGCTACTCAGCTAAATGGAAAAGATTCTGTTCATGGTGTGTCGAGCACTCTTGTCATCTTCTCTCCTCGCCTCCTGAAGACATTTTACCCTATCTATTGTATCTTGCCAAGTCTGGCCTTACACATTTGTCCATTAGGGTACACCTGGCGGCAATATCCAGGTACAGATGCCGCTCTGGTCACTTGTCCTTGTGGTCTAACAGACTGGTGAATGAGTTTATGAAAGTTCTCTACAGGGTCTACCCACCAATAAGGCCTCCTCCAGTACTCTGGCAGCTAAACCTTGCCCTGTCGCAGCTAATGAGGTCTCCCTTTGAGCCAATACACAAATGCGACTTAAAATACCATTCATGGAAGGTAGCTTTTCATTTGGCCATCACATTGACTAGAGGCATTAGTGAGATCCAGGCCTTTATCTCAACAGAGCCTTACCTACAGTTTCATCAGGACAGAGTGGTCCTTCGCACCAATCCTTCTTTTATTCCTAAAGTGCCTTCCACATTTCATCTAAATGAACCTGTGATTCTGCCTTTCTTTTTCCCGCTCCATCTTAACCTGCAGAAAGAGCCCTCCGTTCGCTGGACATTAAACACTGTTTCAAATTCTACTTGCAAAGGACGGAGACTTTTCATAAATCAACTCAGTTGCTCATCGCCTTCTCTGGCCCCAGGAAGTGTCAGGCTTTGACACGGGCATCTATTGCTCACTGGGTCTCCTCAACTATAATCTTCTGCCATGAGAAGGCTGGGCATTCACTTGCTGCCAAGGTCACAGCTCATTCTACTCGAAAGATTGCAGCATCCTTGGCCCAGTTTGCCGGAGTGTCTCTACCCGACATCTGCAGGACAGCGGCATGGACAAACGTCCATACTTTCACAAAGCTTTTCTGCCTGGACGCGTGGCAAAAGGCAGATGTAGCAGTCGAACAAGCTGCTCTGCAAAGTCTTTTCGCATAAGGTATGAACTTATTAATGTCTCTTTTTTTTATCCTTATTGTATGATTGATGATTAATGCCTTTTGGGTTACCTTCATCTTAATGAATAACAGCTACACTATATGCCTATTGTTTTTTCTGCAATTACAATATCTGATTTACGTTATTATTTTCTACTTTCGGTCGCATAGTGGGGTGGTTCACCTTAACCCACCACCATTTGGTAACTGCTTACTTTTCTGATTCAAGCCTGTGAATCTATAAAAGATACAATATTGGAGAAAAAACAAGTTACTTAACTGTACACTGTGGTTCTCCAGTATTGATATCTTTTATAGATTCACATGCAGCCCACCCTCCTCCCCTTTCATGTTCACCTTCCATACCTCTATTGTTCTTCTATTCCCACTTATGGTCAAAATCTGAGGTATGGTGGCCCTGCAGGGGATCGAGACTCTATGGTCTATGCTCTGATTGGCTGAAGTTTGGATGTTTTAAAACAATGATTATAGGTTGCTAAAGGCTATTGCATTTCAATGGGAATTGAATTTAAAGGTTTAGTACTAATATTTTACTGTTACCGTGGGACTCCCACCATGACGACGGGGAAGGTTCAAGCATGTGAATCTATAAAAGATATCAATACTGGAGAACCACAGTGTACAGGTAAGTAACTTGTTTTTTTTCTTTCGGAAGAGCAACCAGTCCCCGTCTCTCTCTCGTACTTTCTCTCACACATTCCTCCCACCTCTCCCATGTGGTTGACTTCAGGTCTTTGAGCAGTTTCTTTCCAGTGCCTTTCCAAGGTTTCCATCCCTCAATCCCAGGCTCTCCTCCTTTTCTTGGGGTGTCTTCTGCGTACGCAGGCGCTCCCTCGTTATGAGTCTGTCGCCCTTCTTTCTCACACACTCTTTCTGCTCCTCTGTCTGGAGTTCATTTAGCACTTCATGCACAAACTGCCTATCCCTCTCTGTCTATCTAATCTGTGTAGCTCTCACCCCTATCTATCGACCATGCCCCATAATTTGCTACACAAATCCACTCCACACAACACAATTCCAATCTAAACTACATAATTCCAATCCACACCGCATACATCGACTCCACTCCAAACCAAAAACATGGGTAAAAGACATTGTCATTTACAACGCCAATAGCTCTACCTCTCACAAATGTGAGACCTATTGCCATTGCTTGTTTCATGATGTGCTTCTTGTGTTATGAGTTATTTAGCAGCCAGTTGTCTAGGCACCAGCTCTGTATGCTAGCCTCGGGCCTATCCTCTACCAGAGTTCTGTTGGCGAGTGGTCCAAAATGCCCCAGGCCAATATTTGGACACATGCCAAACTGCTAACATCAGAATTTGATATCACAAATAATCCAAACGAAAAAAGGGCTTGTGGACTACTGAGTAGAAAGTGTACCCCACTTCTGGTGACAGTACACCTGCCAGGGCTCTGTAAGACCCAGGGCTATCATGAATCTAGCCAGTGGAGTCACCCCTGTCGCCAATTCCCTTTTGCTCCCAGAGCGGTCCCATGCCCAGTTAGCCACTCCATTGAAATCCAGTACATGTGGTCCAAAGGGATATTCTCAAAGTCCACTGAACGTAGTGGGAGAGTGTGCGACCAAAGCAGGGAGATAAGCTCTCCATGTTACAGTCTTTTTATGGTAGCATATCTACCAAGGCTGGCATGCCAGACCCGGTCAACCTTTAGAGGGAAGCCTTTGCAGATTAAAATGACATTCCTTCTTGTCCCTCTGGAGAAGCCAGCATATGATCTACCTGTGAAAAACCCATAGGTGCCTTAAAGGGGCATTTGTTACCCAACAGATGGGTCTCCTGCTGGAAAAAAATGTCTTGTGTACTGCATCTCGCCGCTTGTAGAATCACACCCTTTTTAATGCAATCTAGGAGCCTGATTATGTTCCACCAGATGGCCCCAACTAAGCCAGCTCTTCTGTTATCCCCCCCTCTGTCATCTAGCCAGAATAAAGGGAGGAGCTGGGAAAGGTGAACACACAGAAATTGTTGACCTGTTGTGTGTCTTTGTTTTGCAATATGTTAACTATAAAATAAATCTCATCAATGTCATAGTTATGGGACCAGCAAACCACAAGGAACAAAGAAAGAATCTCGTTCAACCATGTCCAAAACTCCCAATCCCAAACAAAAACACCAAGAATGAGCTGTGATAAAAAGAAAAAGAACCATCAAAGAAAATTAAAACTACAAGTAAAGGCATTGGGTGTGCACCCATCATGAGAAATCAAATAGTTACCCCGTCAATATTAGTGTTTCTGCTCCTTTTTCAAATCATTGTCAGTTAGAATATCATGTGTTGTGACTGTACATCATATATAAAGTTTCAGGCATTGAGAAGAGCGCACCAACAGTCTGTTCATGAAGGAGAAATTGATTCATCAGTAGGATAAGTCTTGGGTGGAGAGAACCCTCTCATTTCCATCTTCCATCCACCCCTTCTTCCTCTGTTACAGTATGTTGCTATACCTGCGGGCAGCCAGAGGTTGTGACCGTCTCTGTCGCATCGAATGGGAACATTTTCTATTACAGAGGCGGGTACGAGAACAGGGAGGGAGGCCCCGTCAGTCTGGGGAGATTACTATCCGTTGGTGGCACACCATTTGGTCTGAGAGTCCTTTTCTCCACCTCCAACTCCCACACCTCTTTCGCCATAGCAAAGACGAGGGTTCAACCCTGCGAGATGATTTTAATTTTGACGGAATAAAGAAGCATGTAGTGTATGTTGAGGCTATGAAGTTTGTTTGGATACCACTGATGTTGCTAGACAAGCCAGGTATAATCTGGAAAGCTGTTGATCTTGTGGAACTGTTATGTTATGTGTATTTGTAAAGCATGCTATCACCTGCAAGGGTATTTTGGTGCTGAGTGGGTGTGTATGTCTAGCACTGCCTAGGGTTGATTGGTTACTTGCAGAATTCAAGAAGAAAAGAGAAGGCTCTGATGTGGAGTGGGAGGCCGTTACACATTTTAGGATCGATGAAAGAGAACGCCTATCTTCTTCATTTGGTTCTGTGTATGCGTGGGATGTGTGCAAGTAGGATTACTATGGAGCAGAGATGTTTGGGTGGTTGGTGGAAGGAGATGCGACGGTTCTGGTAGGTGGGACCTAAGTAGTTTAGTGCCCTAAATGTGTGTGTAAGCAGTTTAAAATTAGCACATTTTTGTTTCGGGGGCCAATGGACCTCCCTGAGGTATGATGTGGGAGGTTGAGGATGAGTCTAGCTGCCGAGTTCTAGATGGTTTGGAGTGTTCTAGTCAGCTACTTGGTGATTCTGGTGTATGGGGTGTTCCCGTAGTCCACCTTCGGTTTTTTCTAGTGTTGCTTGAGAACCATTTGAAGATCTTCCTCAGCATCTGATTGTAGGTCTATGGTGTTGCAGATGGGTATACTGAAACTGGCAAAGACATGGGGTGCCCACATCATAATTGCTGGCCTGCCGACTGTGATGTTGCTGATCAAGGAGAAAATTGGGTCCAGTAGGCGTCTGGTGGTGTGGGTGGGTTTGGTAACATGCTGGGTGAGGCTAAGGTTTCCTAGTTTTTTCTTTGAAGTGCCGTAGAATTTGGGTTGGTGCAGTTTTCTAGGTTAAAGTTAAGGTCTGATGAGGATGAAGGTGCTGGCGTTGATGAGAAGGGGTACAACTGGTACGTGATGTCGCCTGTAAAATTGGTGCGGGTCCTGGTGGTCTGTCAAAGTGTAGAGATTGTTGCTCACAGGCAGAGCTGAGAATTGCATCCCTGTTGTGAGTAGTTGAGTAGTCTGGCTATCACGGGGCAGGGAGGGGACCCGGAGTCTGCCGTCGCGTCAGTGCTCCGTGTGCTTGTTCAATGATAGAGGAGGGGGAGAGTGTATCCGGAGGTCGGTTTGGATCACATCCAGCACTCTAGGAACTTCTCCGTGGCAGATTCTTTGCAGCTCGTTGGAATTCCTATAAAGTGGAGGTTATTCCTGCGGGCTGTTCCTTCCCTTCCTCCACCTTCGAAGCCAATGCCCTGGTAGTCATCGTCATCTTGGACAGAGATTTCTGGATTTGTTTCCTAGAATCTTCAAGTTCGGGTACCCGTCCCTTGGCCTCTGTGATACTGTCAACTGCATGTCTGAAGTCCTGTCACAGTAGCATGACCTCAGACCCTACTGCTCCAGACTTGGCTTCCAGGTATTCATACGATTAATTGATGGTGGAGAGGATCACAGCCCATTCGCCTTACAATTCGCGGACTGTCCCTCTTCCCCACAGAGATTGTGTACCTGTACAGGACCTTTACTATGTGTATATTAGTCCAGTGTGCTTTGTTTGCTAGACATCATGTGGTTTGTCCTTGTCAATTTTTTTGGCAGGGGATGTCTGTGAGCTGGATGTCTGCTGAGTCGTCCCCAATATTGACCCGCCAGGATGTCGGTGGATGAGGCTGCACAAGTAGTCAGTGCTCTCGTCTAAGGTTGGTGTCCAAAGCACCTGCTCGCCTTCCAGCTGGGTCGTGTATATATCTTCTTGCACCAATGTGTGTCCCATGGCTCCTCTGCAGTGCTACTGCTAAGTCCCACAGTAATGGATGTCCCCGTTGATAAGCCCCACCACACACTGGAGCCAGCCAAAATGAGGTACATTGTGTAGAAAGACCAGGTAACCCTTACTGGTTGACAGGGGCTTGCTTTAACAATGCCAAAGTGCTCTATTTTGTGGTAGTGTGGTCGAGTAGCTTTAGGCTTATCAGAGAGGAGTGTTTAGCATTTGTCGTACACACAGAGTCAATAAATGAGGCACACACCCAAGAAGGAATTTGAGGCCAATTTAGAAAAATAACATAGATTTTATATTAATTTAAACACGGAGATCGGAATCAGGTAAGAATTTCGGGGTTTTCGCCTTTACAGAAAAACAGTAGAATAGCAAAAGCTGTCAGATTTGAGGCATGAGCCTCGAATGCGGTGGTTTTATCCTACGGGAGAAACTCTCACTGCATAGGTATACTTGCAAATGGTTGTTAGTGTTGATCTCTTAAACTTAAGGTGCTTAGGGGCCAAGGTTTATAGAACCACTATAAGTTTGGTTTTCCTTGCCCTGATGTGTCCGGATGCAGAGGTGCTGGTTGCAATGGTAGCCTCGAGCGCAACACGGTATAGTCAATTGCGAAACCTGTTATGTTTCCTAACCTAGGCCTAAGTAGCAAAGCGACCTTTTACCTACATTTGTCCTACCTTGCTCTACATAACAGTTCTAGCAATGACCTTTTACCCAGTTTTGTGCTGAATAAATGTGGATTGGTTTCCTTGAAACTAGCCTAATTTAATATGCATAAGGATTCTTAGCATCATATCTTAGTCCCCTGCACATGACGTACCTAACTGGATTAACATACTCTGTACAAAAGTCAACACTATCTTCATCCTCAGGCGACAGGGCTACCTTGCATAATTGCAATTATTGATTTAGGCTCATCTACATAATCGTACTCCTAACATATCAATTGTGGTAGAACCCCCCCCAGCTACCTTTTTGGTATAAAAGAACCACACCTTAACTAAGTAACTAGAGGAGACGCTTCTACGCTGACACGGAGGTCCCTGCACGCTGAGGCTTCAACACGCAGTTGTCTGACATCTCTTGCGGGGTGTCCAACTCGTGACCAAGACGGGGTCCTTCATTCTCTCCCATCAGGTAATGGGGTTGGCTTGTTCCTAGGGGATTCTTGGTTTCTCCCCCACATACTTGCTAGGTAGATTGAGGTACACTTAGGTAGGGTACGCATAGTAGGAGTATGCTAAGATTACTGTCTTTATATATGCCTGCATATATTCATTGCTTAGCACCATGGTAGAAATGTATCTACAGTCTACTCTGTTGGTGCTTGTAATCTCTTACATTGGCTTCTGTCTATTGATTATCGCAGCAAACATGTTTTAGAATGACGCTGGTTCAATAAATGTTTATCGAAATGTCCCCAACGTTTATTCTGCATATCTCTCTGAGACTAAGTGAGCACGAGTGACTGAGCGAAAAGTACTGTACTGTTTCCACGATCCCTGAAGGGTGAAGGGTTGTCATGTTCAGTGGTTGCCAGAAACTATTTGCTCCTTGGTAGGGCTTGGGGGCTTATAGTGGCACTGTGAGCTAGCTGGTCTATAGGCTAACATATCCTATGGGGGTGTCCGGAATAAGTCTAGACAACAATCCCTTAGTTTATGTTGTCCACAAACATGCAGATCCTATGAATTTCTAGGAATTACACGACATGGCGCCCTATGTTGGTTTGGTTCTTATTTATCGGTCAAATCTGAGTAGTTCAGTTGTCCTTTCTTAGAGACCCCTACTCACATTTAACCAGAGACATCTAGAGTGGAAAGGGAAATCTGCCACAGCTGAGTAGGTATATCCTATGTATTGGCTGTAGGTTTTTCAAGCTTGAAGGATTGAATATTCTTTTGGCTGAAAGAGATTGGCCGCCTGAGTTTGTTATGGAGTGCTCTAAGGGAGAAGATGTAATTTTACCAGCTTTCTCCGACCTCGTTCCAGAGTCACTTAAAAATTCTTACACGCAGGAGTGGGCGTTAACGCTAGCTCCCGAACTTTACCGCAATCATGTAGGGTGGGATGCTGAGTCACCTCACCATGAAATCCCATTAAAATCTACTCCTACTCCACAGAGGCAGTACCCAATACAACATGACGCAAAGAAATAAGTCAGGGAGATCTTAGATCAACTTGAGTACCAAGGTGTGATTGAAAACCTCTTCCATGAATAATCCTTTGTTTCCCATAATGAAACCCGACATGTCATACCGTCTAGTTTTAGACTACAGACATTTGAACACATGCACATGAACATTTGCAGTACAAAATGCTGCATTAATGAATAACATTGTGCGGAAAAAATACAAAACTACACTAGATATCTCAAATGGTTTCTTCTGCCAAAATATAGCACCTGGAAGCAGATATTTGACAGCATTCTTGGCTCTAGGCACTCATTGCTAATTCTGTAGACTGCCCCAAGGGTATAAGAATAGCCCTGGGTTGTTCTCAGCAAGAGTAACAGAGTTACTTTAAACTTGTGATGAGGAGGCATTGGGCTATGTAGATGATAATTATCTGACGGACAATGAGTTATTGGAACACTTGGACAGGTTGAACAACCCAATTCTGGGGTTCACCAATGTGGGCTACAAATGTACCTTTAAAAAATCAAAAATTTCCCACCTCAATGTCCTCTTTTTGGGATATGAGCTATCAAGTTAATGGAAAAGCCTGGTAGCTAATTTTTTAGAAAGAATTGTGCTGCTCCAACCTCCAAAGACTCTGAAAGGTTTACAATCCATTTTAGGATTCCTAAATTTTGGTAGAACATATATTTGGAATTACGCTGAAAGGGTTAAACCTTTCTACGACCTAATCAGACCTGATTTTTCAGTCAAACATTGGACACAGGAACACAGAAATTCTCAGTTCCATACAAACTGACATGATCGCTTCCAAGCACTTACACACACGTGTGAATACCACTAATTTGGTGATCCATGTAGTCACGGGTCAATCAGGGTACACCTACATCACTTTCAATGAAGGCGAAACGGTACCCATTGCATACAAATCACATTTGTACACCAATGCTGAAATGCGTTTTGCATCCACGGAAAAGATATTGACAGCAGTACGAACTGCTGTAGTGAGAGAAAGAGCACAAGAACAGGGGAAACGCATAATTGTCGTGACTCCAGTACCGACCTTAGAGGCTGTTACCAAAGCAAGCATTCCAAACGCAAAAGCACTACATCCACGATGGATACAAAGGGCTAATTCTCTCACTGCAACGGATGTAGATTACAGATATGATCCTACACTGAAATCACAAGCATTTCTGCAGTACGAACAAGAATATCCTCTTCCGAATGAAATCCTGCCTCTCGATCAGTATGAATGGATAATTTATACTGACTGATCTGCTTAGCCCTCTATAGGATCTAAACAGCAATATATTCAGCGGCTTGCGCAATCGTTAAATTGCGGTCCATTATATCATTAAGCTGGGCGCCAAACCGTAGTTGGGCTTTTTGTAATACTGCTAATACCTAGAAGGCAGTCAAACAAGTCCATCTTAGTGATGAAAAATCACACCTTAAGGTCGCTGTATTTCCTGTTTAAACATTAACTTCACCTTCACTGGGCAAAGGGGACTTTTTCTCTTTTTCAGAAATACTGCCTATCCCTACCAGCTTAGTCCATTTGTGACATTCTAAGCCAAATGGTTAAAACATCGCCCTGTCACTGCACCTCTTCATATTTAATGCTCACAGAGCTGTCATTGACCAATACTTCAGATACCCTAAATACTCTGAAACATAACCAAACCATGTACAATTTAATTAGCAACACTTCAAAATTTGAGAAAAATATCTGTTGTAATTCTGCTGAAATCAAGACCAACAAGTCTGCTGAAATTGGATCCCGACATTGTGGTCTCCTAACTATTTATTTTCCCCAGTCCTTCATTATAAGACTGCCTAGCTCACCAGCTGATGGCTTGTAGCTCAAATACGTCTTTCAGAGACATTAAGCCTTGTTAGAAAAATCTCTCCGCCTTAATTCCCCCAACCCGCAATTAACTCCTGCCACGCCTGTCTGTCACCTTTTCTGGTTTAAAAAAAAAATATATATATATATAGTTTTGGGAGATTTTAAGTCACATCACAAGGAACATCAACCAAATAAAGAAAGACTACAAAAAAGGAGGAGTAGGGGAACAGTAAAGAGAACATACAGGGATAAGTAATAATACCGTCATGACAATATCAGCATGTACCACATTAATGACCAATACATTCTAGATTGATTAACGAGGCATATCCATGTTTTGATAGAAACACAGGTTAAAGGGACGTCTGACAGCTGCTGGGCCATCAATTAAAAGGGACCGGGAGGGGAGCCAGACCACATCCATCTGCCATCTATATGGAGTCCACTGGGGCTTTATATCTTCAAAGCAGAGAGGATGTCAACAGGTCTCCACTCTGCTAGGATGTGGTCATTGCGTTTTGTTTTTGGGCAATGCATGCATCAATGTATCCCATTAGGCTTCTGCTTGGGTGCAGTCTCATCAGTCAGTCCCATCTGGATGTGTCAATAAATAGGATTGCAGTGGTTGCCATATATTTTGTGGTCTGGCAGTGTGTGGTTGTAACATGGCATACGTGTCACTAGTGATATCGCAGTATATTAAGTCGCTGAACCATGCCTTGACTGTTGGAACAGTAGATTCCCCCAAATATAACAAGATTTGTCTCTTAGCGAGGAGCAGTGCAACTGCAGCAAACCACCTCACCCTAGCGGTCAACGGTTTCACATAGCCCAACAGGGCCAGCAATGGGGTTGGATGTAATTCTGTTTCAATGGTCTGGCCTAGATAGCAAAAGATCTCCTCCCAGTATGCCAGTATAGGTGCGCAACTCCATGCCAGATGCGAAAAGTCAGCATTATCCATTACGCATCTAGATGATCTGCTAGGGTCTATCTTTGCTAATAGGTATGGCGTAATGTAGGCTCTGTGGAGATATTTAAAATGTATTAATTTATGGCGATGATTGCATTATACGTAACGTGTTTGTTCGCAGCACTAATACCATGTTTGATCCAGCAGGGGATAGCCAAATCTTTTTCCCACGCTGCCCGGGCCCCCGTTCCGACCGCTGGTCGAAGCGAGAGTGATTAATGATAGAGGCGGGAGACCAGATGCGACCCGCTCATCGATGTAATAATCAGTGTAAATGGGGTGAAGTCTGCTGGCTCTTCGGGGAGGGGGGGGGGAAAGTATCGCATGTGTTGAGTTCATCAATCTATGTAAAACAAATCTGTCCATATAGGGCATGTCCTGTACCACCAGTAATTCTGCCATATTTCGTAGCTGGCCATCGTGGAAAAGATCTCCCAGTGTATACAGTTTAAATTTCATTAGGGTACGTTTAGTAAGTATTTCAGTAGTAAGGGGTAGCCAGGGATTATCATGCAGTGGTATATGGGGGGAATAGAGAGAGTCAGCGTTCAAGTAGTGTTGTAACTTACCCCAGGCCCAGTAGGTAGTTTGCAGCGTTCTCAGATGGAGTCTTGGGAAGACCTTTAGGCATAATTGAGGACAGTGCTCATGGGTGGCCCTGTGACCATACTGGTTTCAGATATTGCAGCCTAGCGTCCGGATGATACCAAAAATACGCATAGTGTATTTGTCCGACTAAGTAGTATAGAAAAAAGTCAGGGACACCAAAACCCCCTCGTTGATATGGCATAGTTAATGTCAGCCAACAGATTCGCGGTTGTCCGTCAGCCCAAACCAATCTTATTACCATGCCTCGGAGCGTGTCACAAAACTTAGTTGTGAGGGCAATGGGAATATTTAGGAACAAATAGAGAAATCGAGGCAGTACCATCATTTTAATAATGGTGATTCTGCTGGCAATTGAAAGAGGATGCTTAATCCAGCGTTCTATTTGTGCTCCCATTTTATCTGTGGATGGCCCGTAATTGAGACGAATAACCTCCAAAGCACTACGATGTAAAAACATGCCCAGATATCTGGGTGGGGGGGGTCCTTACACCAACGCAACTGAAACTCTGTAGTGAATGGGGTCGTGGCCTCCGTTAATGGAAAGATCTCTGATTTATTCCAATTTATAGTGAGCCTGGAATAGACTCTGTAGCGCACAGTCTCCCGGAGCAAAGGAGAAAGGTTAACGTTGGGGTCTCGAATAAACAGCAATCCGTCATCAGCTTAAAATGAGGCTAGCAATGGGCCACGGTGGAATCTCAACCCGCACTTCAGATGCTGCTCCTGTAAATGCCGCGCAAGTGGATCCATGACAATAATAAACAAGAGGGGCAATAGGGGGCATCCCTGTCTGGTGCCACAGGACAATGTAAATTGCTCAGTCAAGCTGTCATTTACCCTTAGCCGGGCCAATGGGCTTATATATAAAAGTCAAACAAGCTCCGAAAAGCTCGCAGGAATTGCAAATTTTTGCAACGTGGCATGTAGAAAGGTCCAATCCAGTGAATCAAATGCTTTCTCTGCTTCAGACAACTCCACTGCAGCGGGAAGTTGTGGACTAATTTGGTGAAGCACCGCAAATACTGTGCGGAGGTTCACCGATGTGGATCTGTTTGGGACAAAGCCCGTTTCAAACGGGCAAATTATCAAATCTACCAACAACAAAAGACGTGTGGCAAGGATTTTGGCTAAAAATTTTATAGTCCTGGTTTAGTAGGGACAGAGGTCTGTAGGAGGCGCAGCGATGGGGGGCGTATTGGGTTTTAACAGAAGCGTTATCACCGCCTCTTGCATTGTAGGGAGGGGAGAATCCCACCTCCAACGACTCCCCATATACCTCCAGCAGATGGGGAACCAGTAGAGTTTTGTAAGTTTTATAGAGAATCCCCTTCAATTTTTCCATACCAGGGGCACGAGTGCCCTCAAGTTCATCAATGGCGTGTGAAATTTCTTCTGCAGTAATGGGCGAGGTGAGGAACTGACGTTGCCCATCATCTAGCCATACCATAGTCACTACAGCTAGGTAATCAGCAAGTGTGCAGTCTGTAGTAGGTGATCGGGAGTCATATAAACGGGTGTAATAGGTGAGGAAGGCTGATGTGATATCTTCTCTTCGCGTAAGTGTCTTACCATCGTCCAGTTCTAGATGTGTGATAAAGGAGGACTGGTATTGGGGACGGAGCAGCCTAGCTAGTGTCCGACCGGGCCTTTCGCCCTCTCTGTATACTCGAGCCCGGGTATATTTGCCTAGGTAGTTCACTTTGTGTGCTGCTAGATCGCTGCTAGATCGCGAAATTCCAAGAGGAGCGTCGCCCACTCATGTGTTGTATGGGAAGAGTCGCCAGCCTGAGTCTGCACATCCATTTTCCGGATTGCATCTTCAATAGTTTTGAGTTCCCGGCGGATGGAGCGCAGCACCCCGGCCTGTTTGGAGATACAAATTCCTCTGATGTAAACTTTGAAAGCTTCCTAGAGGATGGCCTGTCTCTGCACTGTTCCCGTGCTTAATTGGAAATATTCTATGATGGCTTTCTTCACTTCACTGCTAAAAACATCATCATGTATTGCCTTGTTGGGGAACCGCCAGTCCACACGTCGGCGCGCAGCACTGGGAATATGGAGGGTTAGAAGAACTGGTGAGTGATCAGATAATGTGCGCAGGAAATGTTTGATAGTTTTGACAGCTAACATGAGCACAGGAGATAAAAGCCAGTGGTCTATTCGCGACCAGGTGCGGTGTGGTGCAGAATAAAAGGAGTATTCCCTAGTGGTAGGGTTTCGGGCACGCCAAGCATCCGCCAAAAGAAAAGTTTGCATGAGGGAGGTGAGTGCACGCACGGAGTGTGGTTTAGTAATCTTGCCTGTGCCCGTCGTGTCTAACTGCGGGTCAAGTGTAAGATTAAAGTCGCCCCCCCATTAGTATTGTGTATGCTGAGAGCTAAGTGATGTGCGCCATTAAGTTGGGGAAGAATTCAGCCGAGTCAATATTTGGGACGTAGACATTGACCAATGTAAGGGATTCAGACGCTAGATCCCCAGCCACCAAGAGGTGCCGTCCATCAGGATCAGCAACCACCTTTTGCACCTTGAAAGGGACTGATCTGTGAATAAGGATACACACCCCCCTGGAAAAGGTACTGTAGCTGGCGAAGAAGCGGTTATCCCCCCACTGTGTTGCGAAGCATTTAACAGTGTGCAGTGCATAATGAGTCTCCTGTAAGTATGCTACTTGAACAGAATGTCAGGTAGGCTGGTACCTGCCGCCCCTTTCGAGGATTAGAAAGCTGCCTCACGTTCCATGTGATGCATTTCAATGGTAGCGTCCCAGTACCACCGGCAGACGAGGTCATTTAAACAGTAAAAGTCATATGGATATTCAATAACGTATGGGATATATGCATGTATGTTCAGAAGTAAACATAATCCCCTCTATAGGTGGAATGTTGAAAGAAACAACTTGAAACATAACCCACCCCCCACCCACATCGGATAAGAAACAACCAATATCCGGTGAATCCCTCCATAAACCCCAGATGATAACTGCTAATACAAAGTTTAGGAGAACTCCTAGGGGGTAGGCAAGGCTCACAGGGGAGCGCCAGCAATACAGAGTTTGTGTTTTGTCTAATCATAGTGCAGCCAATAAAAGTTTGTTGATTGGGGATCACCCCTAAGGGCCCAGTGAGCCGCAACTGAGGACTCATTAGTCCAGGACAGTCGGGGGGGCTCAGGTGCATAGTGTCCGGAGCAACAATGTGAAAAGTAGAGAAAAAAGCAATAAAACTGTGGTCACGGGTCTGCTAGTTTCGACGGAGAGGAAGCCGCCCCTCTCCAATCGATGCTGCTTTCAGAAATTGGAGGCCTCCGCTGGTGTGTCAAAAACATATGATTTGCCATTCTTCTGGATGCAAAGTCGCATCGGGTACAGCATGGCATAGCGCGCATTTGCTTTTTGAAGCGTACGTTTGAGATCTGCAAACTTCCGACATGCTTCCTGTACTACCGGCGTGAAGTCTGGGAAGAAGGACAGCGACATCCCTTGGTATGTGATATTTCCTTTGTTGCGGGCCAAACGGAGGGCAGCATCTCGGTCATGATAATTGAGCATGCGAGTGATTATTTACTGCAGAGGTGTTCCAGGCGCTGGTCTTGGGGCCAATGATCTATGTGCCCTCTCAACAGCAAAGGTTGAGGAGAACGCCTCCCTACCAAATAGCTCTGTGAGGAGCCGCTCCACATAGGCATTCATGGGGTCCGTGTTTGTCTATTCTGCCACGCCTGCAATTCGGATGTTATTCCCGCACAACCGCGCCTCCAGCTCGCTCAAGTCTCTTAATGGTGCTGGGTTGTGTGTCCTCCAGCCTCGATATTCTTTGCTCTGCGACGTCAATGCGAGCCCCCTGTTGCTCAATGCAAGCGTGTATGTCTTCCAGCTGGGCTGTCATGGTATCCAGACGCGCTTCGATTGATTCAAAACTTGATGCAGTTCCATGTATTCCCGTACCTGGATGATAGGCTGATAAAGAGCGCAAAGCAACAGCATTGTCATGTACATACCTAAGCCAGTATAAACCTGCTTCACAAGCTGGACTTTACCATCAACGCTGTGAAGTCCAATATCCAACACCTTCAAATCCAACCCTATTTGAGAGCCATCCTCAATGCAGAGGTGAGCAAAGCCTTTCCCAGTCCGTCTAGAGTCAAGTTGTTTCATGCTTTGCTAGATCTTTTTCAGCCAGATCAACAGGTCACAGTCTGGACAGTCATGCACCTCCTCGGCACGATGGTCTTCTGCATCCCCATACTTCCCTACGCAAGGTTACATATGCGCCCACTGCAGCAGGAATACTTAACGCATCAATTGTTTCAGGCGGCGGGCCATTGGGAAGATGTAGTTTTGATCAGCCGCCTCCGAACTCATTGCTCTCTGCAGTGGTGGAACACCAACAATTCGTTGACCCAGTTCCGCAGATTGCCAGTAGAGTCAACGCATGTTATGTTATGTTATGGGAACTTTTAGAGCGCACAATTACCCGGAGGTGTCCTGGCGCTAGTTACTACTCCCTAAAGCTGAGCTGAAAAGGAGGATTATTTATCAAAAAGCCAGGTCTTTAACCCCTTCCTGAATGCTAGAAGACTGGTGGTATTTCTCAAATAGAATGGCAAGTCATTCCAGGCCTTTGCTGCGCACAAAGAGAAACTTCTGCCTCCCCATTGAGCTTTTTTTGTTGATGGGACTACAACCAACTTAGCTCCTAAAGATCTAAGAGTTCTTGCTGGTATGTACCATTGGAACTGGCGCCTCAAATGATCTGGTCCTGAGCCTTGAAGTGCTTTAAAGACCATACACAGAGATTTAAAATGCACCCGGTTCCTCACCGGGAGCCAGTGTAGTCTTTTAATCTCCTTGGAGATGGGAGAAAACTTGGAAGTGCCCGTAAGTAATCTGGCCGCGGCATTTTGTAGCAGCTGAAGCCTATACAGAAGTCTTTGTTGTATGTTTAAGTATAGGCTATTACAGTAGTCTAGTCTTGACATAACCAATGCTGTGACTACCGTTTGCCGGGTCTCCGAAGGTAAAAACCTCAGTACCTTCTTGACAGTTCTAAGAACATGCACTGTTGTTGAGGTTACTGCATTTACTTGGGCCCCAAAGGAGAGTTTCTCATCCAGGATTATACCCAAATTTTTCACCTTTTTTGAGGGTGTAGGAGAGACCCCATGGATGCAGGCCACCAATTAGGCGTCCAAAAATTAAGGTCGTTCCCAAACAGCATTACCTCAGTTTTTCCTGAATTCAATTTCAGGCAATTCTCTGCCATCCATCTCCCTACCGATTCCATACAGTCCTGAAACCGTTTATCTAATCCCAGTTCTTGGCCAGGTAATAGAGACACCACAATTTGTGTGTCATCAGCGTAAGAAGTGAGACCAAACCCATATGCATTGATGACGGGGGCCAATGATGAGACATACACATTAAAGAGTGTGGGGCTCAAAGATGACCCCTGCGGTACACCACAAGGCAGTGCAAAGGGCTTGGACTGAAATTTACCTAGGGATACAATCTGTCCCCTGTCCGATAAAAAGGATTTAAGAAGATCCCACGCTTTTCCCTGGACCCCACAAGCCCTGAGTCGGTCCATCAGAATCTCATGATGGACCGTATCAAAGGCCGCGGACAGATCCAATAAAATCAAGGCTGCCCTGCCTCCTCGATCCACGGCTTCCCTGATCTCCTCGGTGGCCTTAATGAGCGCAGACTCAGTGCTATGTCCCTCTCTAAAACCATATTGAGAGGGATCCAATGCTTGAACTTCCGCCAGAAAGGCACTGAGTTGACGATTCATGATCTTTTCAACCATTTTTGCGGGAGAGGAAGCCGAGAAATCGGACGGAAGTTGTTGGGATCCTTAGTGTCCAGGTTTGGCTTTTTCAGTAGAGGCAGTATTGAAGCCACCTTCCAAAGCTTGGGAAACTGTCCTGTTTCAAACATCCCATTAAAAATGGATGTGAGAGAGAGAGCAATCGGACCGGGGGCCAATTTTACCACCCTCACAGGGCATGGATCGAAAGGCGAGCCAGATTTGGCTCCCATTAAAAGCTCGAGAGTATCATTTACAGTCAATGGTCCAAATTTGTCCAGGGCCCGAGGGCCAATCCTTATGGACTTAGATACCTCCCTTGCCATGTTCATCCCAACATTGTTAGGTCCGCTAAAAGCGGAAAATATGCTCTCCACTTTATTAAGGAAAAATTTGGCAATCTCCTCACACAGTTCCTGACTAGACTGAACTGTAACTGGGCTGGGGGAGGCCAAGCTAGAGACAGTCCTAAATAACTCTTTAGCAGAGTTCTTTGCCAAGTCAATTTGGGCTGAAAAAAATTGTTGTTTTGCAACGAAAATAACTTGTTTATACTCCTGAAGGCTAGATTTATACAATTTCTTCTCTGCTTCCTTATAGCCTTTCCTCCAATTACGTTCCAGACGTTTACAGCTACGTTTTAGATTTCTCACCTCCTCTGTAAACCAGGGAGCGGAAGGATGTGCTCTTTTAGGGAAAACATTTTTTGGTGGCGCTAATTTATCACATGCTTGCGCAAGCCAATTAGTATAGGTGGTAGTCGCCTCCTCTGCCCCTTGTGGTAACTGGCCTGCCGTGGTAGAAAGAAGAGCCTGTAAAGCAGTACCATCAACTCTATTCCAGGCTCTAGTCTCTATCTGTCCTTTGAGATAGCCACTTTTCACGTGCTGGACCGCAATAGTTAGTTCAAATTGAACCGCAGCATGGTCAGACCACACAAGTGGTAAAATGCCTGTAAATGACATATCGGGATGGTTAGAAAAAATCCCATCCAAGGTATGTCCAGCTACATGAGTCGGACCCCTAACATGTTGCTTTAAATCGGCACTATCCATCATATCCATTAGTCTTGCTGTGTCAGGGTCAGTAGACATTTCCAAGTAGAAGTTAAAATCTCCCAAAATAGTGTAGGTATTGCAGCACAAGCCCTCTTCTAATAGTTTACTAAAATGGGCGGAAAACAGATTTTTTGCTCCAGGTGGTCTGTACAATAAAATACCTTTAAAGGTATGATGATCAGATAAGGTGAAGTTAAAAGACAAAGCCTCACAGGTTGTGGTTAAAACAGACTGAAATACAGCTTTGATAGAGCTATGGTAAATTAATGCCAAACCCCTCCTTTCCTAACAGGCCTATTTAATGCATGACAGAGAAACCCAGGTGGGGTAGCTTTCACTAGATCTGGACCGGAGGCCTCATCTGTCCAGGCTTCTGTAATAAAGGCTATTTTTATTTCATTTTCCTCTATGAGCCTTGCGCACTCCGTACTGTGTTTAACCAGGGACCTTGCGTTCACCAGAATACATTTAAAGACTTGAGTGCCACATCCGGCTGCAGATGGCCTTTTATCCTTGCAGAGCCTAATGGGCTGAAATCTGAACTCTGGTAGGGTTATATTACATGTAGGACAAGACCCTGGGAGAGTTAATGGCCTTGAATCAAAGGAAATACATATACAATCCTTCGTCTCCACCCTATTTAATTCCAACAGAGCATTTTTGGAGTATGTATGGATGGGGGGCTTACCTGGCGTCAACGCATCTCTCACTGGGTGTGGGGAGGCATCTACAAAATATGACTGTTCAGGATCAGTGGGATCTCAGTCACAGGTGCCTCCACATCATCTATCTGGAGCTGTCCATCTAGCAATCAAGGCCTTCCTTCCCCACATAGTGGGCAAGGTGGTCCTCGTCCGGATGAACAACATGACAGCCATGTATTACATACAGAAGCAGGGAGACACTTGCTCTCTCCAGCTTTCTCAGCAAGCTCAGTCCATCTGGGGCTGGACTCCCCACCACAGGATCCACCTGCTGGTGGACTACCTCCCTGGGGTGGACAACAACTTTGCCGACTGTAGGAAGCTGGCTTTGTATATGATATGCCACTAGGCGGTTATACCATGCACAGAGTCCAGGGGTTCCCCACAAGTGTACAGGGCTCAATGTAAAACCCAAAGTGCTCTATTAGTAGTAGGGTGGGCGAGCAGCCTTAGGCATAACACGGAGTTGTCAAGCTTACAGCCCATGTACTCCTTAGGGCTTCCCTGGCACTTACAACACTTAGGAGTGGACTTAAGGACTGTAGGGGCATATCTACTCATGCAGCTATGCCCTCACCTGTGGTATAGGGCACCCTGCCTTAGGGCTGTAAGGCCTGCTAGAGGGGTGACTGGCCTATACCTACAGGCAAGGCTGCCTGGCATGGCACCCAAGCAGTGTGCCATGTCGACTTTGTTGTTTTTCACCTCACAAGGGCATGCAAGCTGCAAGGGCAGTGCCATGGTCCTAGTTAGGAGGGTCCCAGGGGACCCTTTTCATCTCCCAGGCCCTAGGTAACCAGGGTACCATTTACTGGGGACTTACAGGGAGCTGAAGTACCAATTGGGGACATGTTTTAGGGAAGAAGCACTGTCACAAGGGACCTGGTTGGCATGGACCTAGTGCACTACAATTGAAACCACATCAAATACCAGGCAAAAGGTGGGGGTTAACCATGTCAAAAGAGGCACTTTCTCACACCGACCTCAGCAGGATGAAGATACAAGTCCATGAGCGGGAACTATACCAGAGAGACCTCGTTCAGTACTTCCAGCGCTGGGGGGTTTCCAGACATGTACCTCTTCGCCACTGCACAATATGTGAAATGCCGAACTTCGCCTCCAGATTCCCACAATCCATGAGCAATATGAATGACCTGGTCAGGGATATTTGCCTATGCTTTTCCACCTCTTACCCTCCTTCCGCAATCTTCCCTCACCCTAGTGGCTTCCACTTGGGCAAGACAGCCCTGGTTCACCACTCTCTTCGAGCTTTTGGTGGTTCCGCACGAGATCCTCCCCAATAGGCCGGACCTTCTCACGCAGAACCATAGAGAAATCGGGCACCCCAACTACCAGGAGTCTCAACCGTGCAAACTGGCTCCTGAAATGTTAGAGTTTGGTTATCTTGGTTCACGTCCTGAATAGAGTTTGGTTATTTCAGTCTACGTCCTGAATGCATGAATATTCTTAAAGAGGCATGCAGGCCCACTACCCATACCTGCTGTGCTTCCAAACGGAAAGGTTTTGGCTGCTACTGCCTTTCAAACCAAATTGACCCCTTAGCAGCAAGCATTCAGAACATTGCTTATCTGATAGAGACTTCTAGCTGCAGATTCCTTACCGTAGAATTATCCCCTGGCATCAGACTGGATCCCTAAACTTTTCATGAGCAGTACCCCTGCACGCCAATAGATGGCATCGTTTGGCTCCGCTTGGCGTCGTCCACCCTGAAAATTATGTTTGCGGTGCCTATAGAGGCGCCACCTAGGCGCGCTGGCATCAGTTAATTTCCGCACCAGTCGCACAGGTCCGAGAAGAACTACCCCTTAGTCATTTGTTTACTACGTTTTTTTGAAGTATTGTCAAAATCCTTTGAGGTCTTACATCCTGATGGGATGTCTTCCAAGAAGGCCTGGCTTCAAGCCCTGCGGTGCCTGTCACCGTCAGATGTCAGTAACGGACCTGCACCTTATTTGCCTGTGGTGTTTCGAGCGGGACCATGACCCGAAGTCGGGACGACTGCCACACCATGCTCATGTCATGTGGTAGCGTTCCCTCAAGCTCCTGTCAGCTCGACGTGCGACGCCTCGACAATCGAGGTCCCAGTCGAGAGGGAGGTACTGGGAGCAGTCGCAGAACCTGAGGTAGTCTTCTGATTCAATCTCGTCAAGCCATTCTGTTTAGTCCCACAAAAAGAAGAAAAGTAAGAAGTTAAAGCAGTCTTTGACTTCGCCCCATCCATCGGCTGCAAGAAAAGGAGGGAGCGTCGCCACTCGAGGCCTGGCTCCGTGGTTGAGGGCCGACTCTGCATCTCCCCAAGTTTCTCGGAGCCGGAGCGACCCCCGCCCAAATCTGAGAGTTTTATGAGGCCATGCACCTCGTATTTGGGTGGCCTGTTCCTGCTGGAGTTCCATCGGCCCTGTGGGTTTGGGAGGGGCCCCTGCTGGATTCACACCGGTGGCTCCGACCCCAGCGGCAGCCGGGCCACAAGGATCTACAGATGGATCCGGACTGGCGCCGGTCATACCATCCCAACCTTCCTCGCCCCTAGTCCCGAGGCCAATGCGCCCGGCGCCACTCGCAATGCTATCCTCATCCCTTACTCTGACACTGGGCCGGCTGTGCTTTGTCCGACACTGGCTCTGGCGCTTTGCCATCCAGGCTGGAGCCTGAGCCCTATTTTCATGTGGTAGAACTGGAAGGGGTTGCTGGACCTTGAGGAATACCAGCCTTATGGTAAAGGCAGTATGGACTGTTGTGAGTATCTGGGTGAAGCCAGTGACTTGGACACTTCTCCAGATGCTGGCATGCTTTGTCCCCCTACCGTAGGTACAGAGGAGGGAGCGTCTTTTGCTGTAGTGGTGTGGAGGGCGGCTGAGCTCCTTGACCATAGTCTACTCTCAGTGGCAGTCAAGACAAATGTCTTGACAGAGGTGCTGCAACCGGGAGGACCGTCTCTCCTGTTCAACAAAGACATCCTACTTGGGACCTGGTCCAAGCCCAACAGAAGGGTTCCTGTAACTAAGACGATTTCCCGCTGCCACTCCCCGGCTTCTGGGGACCCGAACTTCCTCCCCAAGATCCTACCCCAGAGAGCTTGGCGTTCCAAGCCTTACGTCCTATGTAAATCATGGCTCCTTCTCTACCGCACCCCCGGACAGGTAATCCAAGAGCTTGAACGCTTTGGGGAATAAGATGTTCTCTTCCGGCAGCCTAGCATTCTGTGAACACCGCTTGCCTTTTGGGCCGATATTCCCAATATTGCGATTGCGTAGGTTGTGCCAATGGTCCCGGAGGAGGCATGGACTATACTTTCTCAGGCTGTCGCTGATTTAGAGAGGTGAAGCAAAGTTCACAATATGCTTTGAACTAAACTCCACCGACTCACTGGGCAGAGCGGTTTCATCGATAGTGGCCTTGAGGCACCACACCTGGTTGAGAATGACTGACTTTTCAGGAAATGTCTAATCCTCTCGTATGGACATGCTCTTTGATGGCTCCTGTCTCTTCGGAGACCAGGTGGATTCGGCACTAGAGAGCTTTAAGGACAGTAAGGCTAAGGCCCCCTGTCACCCTCAATCTGCCTTTTGCCCTTTTCGTGGCCACAGAAGTGTCATGCAACCACATCCTTATCCGTCCAGCCACTATGGTGCACAGCTTTCCAGCCTCTGCTTGGCCGCAGCTCCTACCAGCCCCGTGGGTCGGGTGGCCAGAGATCAGGTCAGTCTACAAACCCCCCCATCAGCCGCAGCCTCCAAACACTCCTAGTCTGCCCACTTCCCATCATGGGCACCCAGTGGGCAGCAGGATTCGCCATCACCTGCACCACTGGCAGCCCATAACATTGGAGAGGTGGGTTTTGCAGATTGTCCGAAGGGGCTTCTCCCTCTCCTTCGAGACTTCCCCTCCCTCCAACCCACCTACTTACAAAAGGCTGACGAGGACCACCCATCTCTTCTTCGCCAGAATTGACGGCACTTTTGGCCAAAGGAGACATAGAGAGAGTGCTGACACCAGAAGTGGATGGTAGTTGTAATTCCCAGACTTTGTGGTGCCCAAGAAGGATGGAGGCCTTCGCCCTATCTTAGACCTGCACTCTCAACTTCTTCTCTTCTTCACGAAGAAGTTCAAAGTGGAGACTGGATGGTAGCGTTGGACTTGCAGGATGCATATTTCCACATTCCTGTCCTGCCTGCCCACAGGCGTTACTTGCAGTTCACGGTGGGCCATGAGCACTTTCAGTTCACTGTGCTCCCCTTTGCCCTTACCAGCTCCCATGGGATGTTCACCAAGGTGATGATGGTGATTGCAGCTCATCTGCTGAGATCAGGGGTGCCAGTCTTTCCCTATCTCGACGACTGGCTGTTGAAGATTGGCTCGCTCCAGGGTGTCGTCTCCCCCCTCCAGACTACGATGGACCTCCTGCATTCTTTGGGGTTCACAATTAATGTGCCGAAGTCACACCTGACTCCCTCTTAGTCACTCCCTTTCATCTGAGCTATTCTAGATACGGTTCAGTTTCAGGCCTATCCCGAACAGCGAGTCCAGGATATTCAGGCTATGATACCGATGCTTCAGCCTCTATCCTGGATTTCGGTGAGGCTGCTGGGCCTCATAGCCTCCTGCATCCTGCTGGTGACCCATGCCTGTTGGCATATGCGGGCTCTGCAGTGGGTCCTGAAGTTTCAGTGGGCGCAGCATCAGGGGAATCCCTCCGACATGGTCCAGATCTCGGAGGGAACTGCAAAAGATCTCTAGTGGTGGTTCGGAACCGTGATTGGATCAGCGGCAAACCTCTCTCCCTTCCGCAACCAGGTCTCACAGTAGTGACAGATGCGTCACTCCTAGGATGAGGCAGCCATCCAGGAGAGGTGAAGATCAGAGGACTATGGTCTCCGGCGGAATCCGGGACTCCACATCAACCTTCTGGAGCTCCGGGTGCTTCGTTTGGCATTGAAAGTCCTTCTACCCTCCATCAAGGGAAGCCTAGTGCAGGTGTTCACGGACACCACCTCCATATGGTACTGCAGCAAACGGGGCAGGGTAGTGTCGTGGACCCTTTGTCAAGAGATTTGCGTCTATGGACATGGGTTAAATATCAGGGCATATCCCTGGTGGTTCAACACCTGGCAGGCTCTCTCTTAGGCCAGAGTGGAGGAACTCAGCCAAAGATGCCTCGTGGATCACGAATGGCGTCTCCATTCATAGGTGGTGCAAGGTCTCTTTAAGCAATGGGCTGATCCTTGGTTAGATCTGTTCTCCACCAATGAGAACGGTCAATGTCAGCAGTTCTGCTTACTTGGTGTTTCCAAGGTAACTCTCGCTCCGAGACGTTTTTCGTCTCAAGTGGAGCTAAGACCTCCTGTACGCCTTTCTGCCCATGCCACTCCTGCCTAGAGTTCTCAAGAAGATCAGAAACGACCGGGCCCAAGTCATTCTGGTGGCTCTGGTTTGGGCACAGAGGGTCTGGTATCCTGAGCTGTTGAGCATGTCCATCGGTCCTCTGTTCAGGCTACCCCTTCGGGAGGATCTTCTGTCGCAGCAGAGGGGAGGGTTCTCCACCTAAACCTTTCAATGCACCGCCTTCTTGCGTGGAGATTGAGCGGCAACAGTTGACAGCTTTCGGCCCTCTGGCCAAAGCCTGCAATGTTATTCTGGCAGCCAAGCGTCCCTCCACCAAGACGTTGTACGCCTGCCGTTGGGGCAAATTTGTGGCATGGTATGTATTGTACATAGGTTGTTGAAAGGTTTGCAACAAATGTTTCCTCCTTCTCCTTTTGTTATGCGTCAGTGGGACCTTAATCTGGTCCTGACGTTTCTGATGTGCGTTCCGTTTGAGCACTTACACAACTGACTTGTCGGGCTCCTTACCATCAAGATGGCCTTCCAACTGTCTTGTCGGGCTCCTTACCATTAAGATGGCCTTCCTGGTAGCTTTAACCTCTGCCTGGAAGTTAGTGAGCTTCAGGCCTTGTCATCTAAGCCTCCTTACCTGAACACCTACCCAGACAAACTGGTGCTTCTTTCAGGGCTTCCTTTCTTCCGAAAGTGGTCACTCCATTTCACGTATGCCAAACCTTTACTCTGCCTACTTTTTACGCTCCACCTCATGCCACCAAGGAAGAGGAGCAACTTCACCTTCTGGACCGAAAAAGAGCATTGCCCTTCTACCTTTACCGCACACGAGAGTTCCGAGTGGATGACCAATTGTTTGTGGGCAATGTCGAAGCAAAGAAAGGACAGGCCATGCAGAAGTGGACCATCTTCCTATGGATTGTGCTCTGTATAAAGATCTGCTACGCATTGGCTAAGAAAATACCTCCAGAGGGTTTACATCTTATTCTACCAGAGCTAAAGCTGCCACCAGTGCATTAGCATGCACAGCGTGGGCTTCTTGACACACATTCACGAAGCACTACAGCCTGAACAGTCAGGTCTATCAGGGCGGGCACTTTTCTCGTTCGGTCCTGCAGGACATTCTTGTGTGAATCAGTTTGTAGACCAATCTTCGGGGAGGTATTACTTGGGGATCTATTCCAAGGTAAGGAATCTGCGGCTAGAAGTTTCTATCAGATGAACAAGTTGCTTACCTTCGTAACACCTTATCTGGTAGAGAGACTATCTAGCCGCAGATTTCTTACCGACCCACCCCTCCTCCCTATTCTGCGAAAGGATTTCTAGGGACAGTGCTGTTCCCCTTTCAGGGCCCTAGTTTTCCACACCAGAGGTCTGTGTTCTTCGTGGCTCTACGCTTCTGACTTGGAAAGTTGCGAAAGGAAACTGACAGAGCGCTGGGGTAGGCACTGCACACATCACTTCCGGCGTGGATGATGCCACGGTGAGCGACGCCACCTACCACCGCGCAGGGGTACTGCTCACAAAAACATTTCCGGATCCAGTCTGATGCCTAGCGATATAACAGATAAGGCGTTACCAAAGGTAAGTAACTTGTTCTTCAGGTTCATAAGGATAGGGTTGTCCTTCGCACTAACCCTAAATTTCTTCCTAAGGTGCTCTCTCCTTTCCACCTTAACCAGCCTATAGAACTCCCAGTTTTCTTTCCTCAACCTAACTCAGTTGCAGAAATGTCTCTTCATACCTTAGACGTTATACGAGCCTTAATGTACTATGTGGATAGGACAAAGTCCTTTTGAAAAACTCAGCAACTTTTTGTTGTTTTTTCTGCACTGCAGAAGGGGAAGGCTTTATCACAATTAGGCATAGCCTGATGGATAGTTAAATGTAGCCAAACCTGTTTGCATAGCTAAAAGAAAGGGACTTCGATGGCCTTCCTCGGAAACATCCCCATAGCTGACATTTGTAAAGCAAACACTTGGGTCTACACCACATACTTTCACTAAATATTACTGTGTGGACACATTAGCCCCCAAACAAGCCAACGTTGGTCAGGCTGTACTCCGTACCCTTTTTCAGTCTTGTGCAACATTCACAGGCTAGCCACTGCTTAGGGGAGGATTGATTTACAGTCTATGCACAGCATGTGTATCTACAGCCACACATGGTGCAAACGGAAAATGTTACCTTGTAAACATCTATTTGTGGCATGTAGTGCTGTACATTCGCAGGCGTCCACCCTCCTCCACGATGCCTCTAGCTGTTGCAGTTATCATTCCTTATTATTATTATGACCATGCTCATTGCAAGCAAGAAGTGGTACCAATTTACCTCATGACTCTAGAAGAATTCTTTGAAGAAAAACAACTTGCGCCCATCTGGGCCCAAGACTAGATGGCAGGAGTATGTACAGCATGTGAATCTGTAGCATCACATGTCACAAATATGATTACAGGGTAAGTAACATTTTCCTTCTTGTTGACCCCAGATTGATAAGGCCACTAATAGGGGAAACACTAAAAAGACGGCAAAGCTACACCCTTGCTCCTTCCACAAATACGGCCAATGCTCCTACCACCACCTGCCAGTCCACAGCAAACCAAAACCATCCGCGCCTGCAGCGTCTGAATAAATATGTATTGGCCAAAGAAAATCATCTTCCAGGGACCAGAAGGTGACCCCATATGAAATGTTTCAGAAAAATCAACCACATTGTTTAAATCCCCTCCAACAACCGCTGCAATCCAAACTGTGTTGTGGTAGTGTGGCACCAGCCAGTGCAAAACCACGCCTGCAGAACAGTTTCCCTGCCCTCACTACTCTACATGCAAAGTTTAAGTGACCAAGCAGTTTTTGAATCTTTCTCATCTCCATTTTTTCATAGCTACTATATCAGTTTCAAGCCTAAGAATATAAATATTGTCTTGGGTGCTTCCATTGTCTTGTGGCTAAAGGGACGCCCAAGGCCTCTGATATTGCCTCAGATTCCCTCAGTGCTCTTTCACATTCACCTTACTTGGGTTGTCCAACAAATAGAAAGTCATCCAAATAATGAGTTACTTCTGAATGTCCAGATTTCAATTAAAAACACAATTGCAAAAAAACAACTGAAACTCTCTAACAGCTTAAATGATATTGTGCAGACCATTGGTAACACTTTATCCACAAAAAAATGTCTTAACAAAATCTATTCCCTACATCTCAAAATCTATAGGATTAACAGGCAACAACCGAAAGGCTGGCTTGTCACACTTAGTCAAGAGCGCACCCTTTCCACAACACACTTGTCCAGGTGTTGTGGAAAGGGTGTGCTCTTGGCTAAGTCATAATCCACATCCGCTTATGCAGTTTGCACTCCCACTAAACTCGCTATCCTTCAGGCCAGGACTGGTGATGTATCACACAAAATTCTTCTTCAGCCTTCTTGGCTACCACACCTAAAGGGGAGAACATAAAATTTTCCATAGGCCAAGTGTGAAATGAGCCTACCATCCTGCTTTCCTACCTTCTTTGGAAATCATGTATCTTACAATCTATGACATTTGTTTGGCAAACCGTAGATTGTCAGCAAATCTGCATTTTCTATGATCTTGATATCCTAGGCGAAAACCTTCCTTGAAATCCCAGCGTAATAAACCAGTATCATAGGCCAATCAGTTGCAAACCACTCTTGTAGGACCTGCAGTTTAACTGGGGTAAAAGTCCTTATTTCCAAACTGTTGTCCTCTCCTTCTCCCCTCTGAGATATCTGCCCTGATGTGACTCCCTCAAGTATTGCACAATTGAGTGTCTTCCCCCACAATGAGAGCACTTGTGCTTGCAAGGATTTTTGTTACATTAACCTCTGTTGTAACCCCAACATGCCTCAGAGTTTCATCCTTGTCCTCTTCCTTCGACTCCCACACCCCTTAGGATGGGACGTCCCTAAAATGGCCTGTATGGAACAGGCAAACCACTGGCTGTGTGTAATGATGCCTCTGGTCTTGTAGGCACCATAATCTTTAGCAATAACTCATTATCTAGCTCACCCTAAGGTTTCTCGCTGTGTACACTAAACTTTAATTAAATTCCTCATCATACCTGTAACATGCAAAACACCCAAAATCCATTTGCATCTTTCTTACTGCATCCATGTATTTAAATAGCTCCACTGCTCTTTTTCCCCAGTAGAGGAGGTCTACATTGTCAGTATTCAGTTTCCCACCTGTATTACACTCCCTGTCCCCTGCCTTGTCCCCATCCGTAGTTTCTTTTGTCTCATTGCCCAGGTTCGTTTTTCCCCATTTGGGTAGATCTTTGGGCTGCAATTTCTCTATGTTCCCCGTGCACACCTACTTATGTACCTTATCCCCACCATTTGTGACCATTTCTCGCCCATTTAGGGCTTCCCCAAACTGCTAAAGAACATGAGCCACCATATTAACTTTCTCTACCCTCTGATACTCCCATGTATGCCACCGCTTGCACCCACCTGGTTGTAATCTAACGTCTCTCCTGTCTGTCTTGTCTGTCTCTCTAACCAACCTCCTTCCATGACCCATAACTGTCTGTGGCATAGATATCTGCAACCCCCCTGATCACCCTCCCTCCTTTGTTGCCAGCATCCTTTTGCAACTGCCCACAATGAGGAATTTCCCTTTTTTCCAAATCCTCTTCTTCGTCATAATCCAGCTCCAAATCATCCATAGCTGTCACATCTTCTCCTCCGGTGTAACCACATACCCCTAGTCTCTCACCATCGCCCACACCACCATCATACTCATTCCAGTCAATTCTATTTTTCCGCCACATTGTCTTAGGTACAGTATGATTCCTCTGTGTCTGGAAGGCCGCTTCACGCCACTCCCTTTCTTTGGACCAGTGCTCTGAGACCTAACCAGTTATGGCTGCTGTTCCCAGGCCGCCGCCAGGTTTGTTCCCTCATGGACCCCAGTGTGGTAGAACTCGCATCATGTCGGGAGGAGCAGACCATTACCCTCTCTTGCTCCAAAATAGGTTTCCACTACATGTTGTTCTCTCATAACCTATTGTCCTCCCTTCCATCTGGTGACCTTTCCCACCCTCCTGGCTCTCATGCTCTGAGTGTCCACCATATCTTGGTTTTCTCCCTTCCCATTGCTGCCTCCACCTCTGCCCTCATGCATTAATAATGGGGTAATACCTTCCTATTGTTCTTGTGTCTCCAATCTCAATGACTCACTCCCAGCTACTTTCTCAGGTCAGCCTCAAAGACAGATGCTGTTGCGGCAGCCTTCTCTAGGTGCTATCACCTGCCCCAGCTGACCTTACTTGCTCTGTGCATTTCCTCACCTTTAATATGACGATTATGCATTGCCTGGGTTTATATTTGCACCCAGTGTTGTCTTATCAGCATTATCTATCATAAGTTATTTGGTGGCAGACCTTGGCACTTCCAACAGCTCCACCTGCTGGGCGTCTACCGCTCCAGCTAGTTGTATTTTACCCTAACTTATCTAAACTATCTCTATGCCACATAAATTATTCACCCTCCAGCATCACAGCCAACAGTAAGTGAGGTCAAAATGACCTTTCAGCACAAACTATCATCCCAAGCCAAACCCACACACAACTGACCAATCTGGGGACCTCCTGGTCCCAGGAGCGCACCACCTGCCTAAAGACACTGGGGGGAGAAGCATTATTAGAGTGAGAAATCAGGGGATAGATGATGTTGGCGGATTATTATTAAAAACCTGAAGCCGCACAGGTCTTCTGAGATATGTCTGGGCTCTTTTCTTTGCTGCTCTCACACAGTAACACTCATGTTAAGACCAACTGTTTGAACAAGAAAGGAAATGTGTGTGATTTTACTATACCCATATAACTTTCAGGGGTGAGAAAAGTGTTGCATGCTCCGTCCATGGGCATAACACAAACCCCTGTAGTGCAATGGGGGGCCCCCATTCAGTCCAAGGCCAATGAATTTCTGTGAGAAATGGGCGAATAAGGTGCCCTTTTCAGATTCTACAGGTTAGGGGTGGGCACCATCACCACTGGCACCATAAGCTGCAGCAGAATATGAACAGAGAGAGCATTAAACACGAGGAAGCGACTGCAGTGTCTGTTTACTAGTGTACAGGAAATGCCTCAGAGGGAGGTGGAGCACCTTCAGTCAAGAGACTTGGAGAGCATAGTACTGAAACATTTCCAACCTCTACAGAATAAGTGTGTGATACATATTAAATTATTATTCATGAATGATTCCTCTATTGAATACTGTTAGGTTTCACAGAAAGAAGCAGATCCTGCAATAGTGAGCAGGTACTGCAAGAGTAAAACACAGTAGCTGGAATTTTATATTGTTTATTGGTCTGGCCTGAAGACTGGTTTAGCTGTCTTGCCAGCCTCATGTTTTCAGAAATACCATACAAAAAATACATGCATATGAAGGGACTCCCGGTCAACATTCTTTCACTATTGGTCTGTTGACGTGTCACTCAAATTATACTCCCTCCCACTCCAGCAGAAGATATAGATCAACAGACCAGCCCACTCCAGCCATTGGATTCCTTTACAATGAGTGACTGCATTTAGCCCTTTCACATGAACACGTACACCTAAAAAATAGTTCTTCAAAAATAGAAATTGTTAGACACTTGCACTTCCCAATGACTGATAGTCCCTATGCATAGTAGGCTTACATCCACTATTTTCATAACTCTCAAGATATTTATTGTAAATTACAGTTTTCATTCCTCACTATAAACATGATTTGGTATATTTTTTTATCGTGTTGAAAATAAGCACAGGTCAGAGTAGCTAAAGTGTATATGTAGATTTTTAGGTTGAAACCACACACCCCCCACAGGTTGGTGATTGGAATTTCACACACTTGAGAGAGCCCTCTAGTAACTACTTGTGGAACTACGTCACCCCTATTGGAATGTTGTACCAGCACTGTCAGTATGCAGAAGCTCCTCACCACTCAAAGACAAAGCTTACACCCACCGAAACATGAACAGCCAAAATAAGCTATCAAAATGTACTTGTACTTACCAGTGAATAAAAGTTGATGTGATGTAATTACAAACTTAAGAAATATATTGAAATCTGTAATTTTGACTCTTTATTAATAGACAGATTTGGCAAATAATGAATCCTATGTAAAACAAGCATAAATTATTACAATAACGAAAGTGTGTATGCAAATTTCTATATGAATGCCGCACATCTTCAGCTTGGTGCAAGTCATTTGAAGCAGTTGCTTCCGACTTGAGCTGGACCTCTACTAATAACAAATGGAAGTGCAGCCTTGTGCAAGAATTGATACGCTTTTGCATTCAACATGTGGGGGACACCTAACACCTAGCAGCGACTAGTGGAACTGCAGCGTCATATAAGAATTTCAATGCTTTTGCATTTGACATGTGAGGGAAACCTAGTAACAACTTGGGGAACTACAGCTTCAAGTAAGTTTTCCAGTGCTTTTGCATTTCACTTTTGAAGGACACCTTGTGACGACCAGTGGAACTGCAGTTTAATTAAAGAAATTCAATGCTTTCTCATTTGGCCTGCAAGGGACACCTAGTAACAGCTTGTGGAACAGCACCTTCACAAAAGAATATAAATGCATATGCATTTGACTCGACATGGCCTTGAAGACCTGCAGCTCTAAGCAGGAATTTTAAAGAGCAGATGCTTCTTACTTGAGGGGAATATCTAATAAAGTTCTGAAGGACTAAAGTCTTGTTAAAGGCTTCACACTGCTTCTTCTGACTCAAAAAGGACATCTAATAATTACTTGAGTTACTATAGCTATGTGAAAGGTCAGAGCAATTGGCTTTGCCAGTGCTTGGTTTAAATTATATTGCCATGAACACTTCGCACTCAAGTTACTAAATATTATTGCCTTTGTCCATGGCCTGTAACTGGACAACTGAGGACCAAGCAGAGGATGGGACGTTACAGCCAGAGCTGCAGATTTTGGAACTAGGGAACCAGGTTAGAGTCATGGTGTCCACTCAACGTCCTTTGATTCTCAGGAAATCACATACTCTCCCAATTCCTAATAAAGATAAAAAATGAATTTGACCTTGTGTAATGTAATGTGGCTCACGTAAATTGAACAATACCTACAAGCCGCTACATAAAACTGCAAAAAAAATAAAAATGAGGCATGCTCCAGTAATCAGGATGACTTCCATGCTACCCAAATTTGAGCCCATTTAAGCCACCTGCCTCTCAAAGGATATTATTTTCTCTGTCTATCACCTACAAATGTACAACTGATGCACAGGCAAGTAACTAGGGTGACTTCTAGAGTAGCCATTTATGAGCCCGTTCAAGCTACCTGCCACCCAAAGGAAGCATAAATATGAAGCAAAAGCTGGACAAGACAGTTAGCGCATCTTCTGACTTAAATAGAAAATGGAAGCCTCTCAGAATGGGGTTTTTGTTATTGTCTTTGGAAAAAATCTATTCTATGAATGCGACCTTTTCTCTTTATAACCGAGAGCTTGCATTGCTGTAACAGTGGATTAATCTGCTTCTACACACTCAATCAATCACTTCTTTATTTCGCATTCAAATAAATGCATAAAAAGTACATAAAGTCATCGAAAGGTAAAATACATCATATAAAACAGAAATTTAGCTTTGGTAATTATTAAAAAGATGATGTTAAGTTCATGAAACAGCTATGAAATTGATTTAAAAAGTCATAAGACCAAATACATAAAACGGCTTTCCCCCACTAATAGATGGTGGTGCAAGTTCTAAAAGTGTGCCCCATGAGGATTAAAATGCATTTTTCTGATTTTAAGAACGGCGAGCAGGAAATTAGCAAGCGTAAAACATATGAACGGAGTTTCCAATAATCGGAAAGTTTCAAGAGCTTGTTTGTGCGTTCGAATACTGAATTTTTTAAACAGTGGGATAATGAATTTTTTCCGCTCTGCCGTGTAGAATGGGCAAAAGAATAAAAGGTGTGTAATAGATATGGGGTAAAGGCCGTCACATGGACAGAAGGCTAACTTGTTTATCGAGAAAACTGGTGCCGGATAGGCGGCCATTAATGGGATTTAGTTTAATCTGAATCTAGTCAGGACAAAGCGGTGGCTGATGTTCGTTTCAAATGAGATGTAGGATGACTGACCACTACTTAGAGTAGGTGATGCAAAGTATGTGATCACTGTGATTTTATTTTGATTTTCTTGCCACCTAACTAAGTTATATTTGTTATAAAAGAGCTCTATCTGAAAGAGACACGTTAGTGACAGATTCCTTACCTTAGAATATCCCCAGGCGTCAGGCTGGATCCGGAAAGTTTTTTGCGTAGCAGTACCCTTGCGCGTCGGTAGGCGGCGTCGTGCGGCTCCGCGTCCGTCGTCGGCGTCGTGATCGCCGGGATGACGTCGCGGGCAGTACTTAGGCGCCGCCCTGCGCGCTGACGTCAGTTCTTCTTTTTCCGCGCCAGCAAGCGCAGATCCGGGAAGAGCAGTGCCCTGGTCATTTTTTGACCATACTTTTTGGTGAATTTTTTCACTGTTTTTCTAACAAGGTGTCGTAGGGATGCCCGGTTTCAAACGATGCGGCGCCTGTGCTCGGATGATGTCCGTCACCGACCCGCATTGGGAGTGTCTCTTCTGCCTCGGCCGAGGCCACGACACGGAGTCTTGTGCCGACTGCCAGGCCCTCCACCCGAAAGCTTTGCGAGAGCGGTCTCGAAAGCTCCTCAAGACCCGGCATTCGGCTCCGCGGAAGCCCCGGTCGCGTAAGAGGTCCAGGGGTCGATCGCGGAGTCCACACCGGTCGTCGGCATCGAAGTCTTCTTCGTCCGGTAAGTCGAAACACAAAAAGTCCAAAAATCATCATCGCTCTAGGACTTCGCCTCGCCGGTCTCGCGACTCGGCTGAGGCCCCTCCCGGCACCGTCCCCGCGGCCCCGGACATGCCTGTGGAGTCGCCCCCGCCATACCCGCCCTTCCCGGGTTCGGGGGCGGATCCGGCCAAAGTGCAGGAATTCCTGTCGGCCATGGCCCGCCTCTTCGGGCCTCAAGGTCCCTCCGGTGCGCCTTCGGGCCCCGCGGGCCCTGATGGGGTTGCTCCGGCGTCGCCGACGGCTCCGGCCCCGGCGTCGCCCGTGCCTCCAGCCTCGATCCCGGCTTCGGCCCCGGCCTCGATCCCGGCTCCACAACCCCCATCGACGCCGGTCGACCTAACGACACCTCCGCCGGCGCCGATGTCTCCGGTGCCGTTCTCGACGCCGCCTGGGGCTCCGAGCGGCGTCGTTCCCCAGTTCCTTCCGGCTCCGGACATGGACCCGGACCGACGCCGCTCGACGCCGGTTCCGGCGCCGATGGGACCTTGGATCCCAAATGTCCCTCCTCCCCTTATTTTGAACCTGAGGAGGACCAGGAGGACTGGGAGGGGTCTGATGACCCTCTGACACGACAGTGTCAGTACGATGAGGACTGGACAGAGGGTCTAGGGGATGCTAGTGGTCTAGATACTTCCCCTGACACTGGCATGCTATCTCCTCCCGTGGCTACGGAGGAGGGAGCCAATTTTGCAACGGTGTTGCGTAGGGCGGCTGGGGCTTTACGTCTCCAACTCCCTACTGTGGCGGTCAAGACTAATATCTTGACAGAGGTGCTTCAGCCGGCAGCCTCCTCTTCGGAGACTGTGCTGCCGTTTAACGACGCCCTCACTGACGTTCTTTTGGGCGCCTGGTCCAAGCCCAACACAGGGGCTCCTGTGGATAGGAACGTGTCCCGACGCCATCGCCCAGCTCCGGGCGACCCCCTGTTTCTCTCTGTCCACCCCACCCCTGAGAGCTTGGTTGTCCAAGCCTCCGCTCCCCAAACCGCCTTCCCTACCGCCCTCCGGATAGGGAATCCAAACGACTGGATCAATTTGGGAAGAAGGGTTTTTCTTCCTCCAGTGCTGGCTTGCGGTCTGTCAACACCGCTTGCCTTTTGGGCCGATATACCCACTCCTTGTGGGATTCGGTGGCGGATGTTTTGCCCCAGTGTTCTGAGGAGGTCCAGACACTGCTTTCCCGCGCCTTGCGGAAGGAAGGGATGCGGCCAAATATACAATTCGATGTGGCCTTGATACCGCCGACTCGCTGGGCAGGTCTATTGCAACGACGGTGGCGCTACGACGCCACGCCTGGCTGAGAACCACTGGTTTTTCAGGGGATGTCCAGAATACTCTCATGGACATGCCCTTTGATGGAGTCGGTCTTTTTGGGTCCAAAGCAGACCATGCGTTGGAGCGCTTTAAGGACTCACGGGCTACTGCAAAGTCCCTGGGCCTTTCTGCTACACGCCCTCCGCTGACTTCTGCTTTTCGCCCCTATCGTGGCCACGGTAGGGCGCCCCTTCACGTCAGCAGCCCAGCCACCGGCCCGCGCAGCAGGCGTCTTCGCGTGGCCGAGGACGTGGATTCCGCCGTGGCGGATCGGGCAACCAGCGTGCGGGTCAGGCCACCACCTCCAACCCGTCCGCGGCCTCCAAACCCTCCTAGTCCCTCCTTTCAGGTGCACAGCACGCCAGTAGGGGGCAGGGTCCGCCATCACCTTCCCCACTGGCGTACCATCACCTCGGACAGGTGGTCTTGGACATTGTCCGAAGGGGCTACTCCCTCCCCTTCGAGTCCACCCCCCCAGCCATGCCCCCTCAAATCCACCGCATGTCAGGGGATCACTTGGTGCTTCTGCAGAAGGAAGTCACGGCCCTCTTGGCCAAGAGGGCCATCGAGCATGTTCCGACCCCAGAAGTAGGGCGTGGTTGCTACTCCCACTACTTCCTGGTGCCCAAAAAGGACAAGGAGGACATGCGTCCTATCTTGGACCTCCGGAACGTCAATCGCTTCCTCCGGAAGGAGAAGTTCAAGATGCTCACCCTAGCTCAGGTCTTGACTGCCCTCGACCCTGGAGACTGGTTGGTAGCGTTGGACTTGCAGGACGCATATTTCCACATCCCCGTCCTGCCGGCCCACCGGCGTTACCTTCGGTTCACGGTAGGCCCCGAGCATTTTCAGTTTACCGTGCTCCCCTTTGGCCTTACCAGTGCCCCTCGGATGTTCACGAAAGTGTTGGCGGTGGTCGCGGCTCATCTGCGCCGGGCAGGGGTTTCAGTCTTCCCCTACCTCGACGACTGGCTGCTGAAGGCGGGCTCGTCCCAGGCAGTCGTCTCCCACCTCCAGACTACGGCCGAACTCCTGCACTCGCTGGGGTTCTCCATCAATGTGCCGAGTCGCATCTGATTCCTTCTCCACAGCTCCTTTCATCGGAGCAGTTCTGGACACGACGCAGTTTCGGGCCTATCCTCCCGAACGGCGAGTCCGGGATATTCAGGCTATGATTCCAATCTTTCAGCCTTTATCCTGGGTTTCGGCACGGATGACCCTGAGGCTGCTGGGCCTCATGGCCTCCTGCATCCTGCATCCTGCTGGTCAATCATGCCAGATGGCATATGCGGGCTCTGCAGTGGGACCTGAAGTTCCAGTGGGCGCAGCACCAGGGCAACCTGTCCGATCACGTCCAGATCTCGGAGGGGACTGCAAAACAGTTGCAGTGGTGGCTCTCGAACCGGCAATGGGTCATGGGCAGATCCCTCTCCCTTCCCCAGCCAGAGCACACAGTTGTGACGGACGCGTCCCTTCTGGGATGGGGCGGTCACATGGGAGAGGCGGAGATCAGAGGCCTCTGGTCTCCGGCGGAGTCCCGGCTCCATATCAACCTTCTGGAGCTCCGGGCGATCCGACTTGCACTCAAGGCATTCCTTCCCTCTGTCAAAGGGAAGGTAGTGCAGGTGTTCACAGACAACACCACCGCCATGTGGTACTGCAACAAACAAGGCGGGGTGGGGTCGTGGACCCTTTGTCAGGAGGCTCTGCGCCTCTGGACATGGCTGGAACATCAGGGCATGTTCCTGATGGTTCAACACCTGGCAGGTTCGCTGAACGCCAGGGCGGACGAACCTCAGCCGCAGGTGCATGATGGATCACGAATGGCGTCTTCACTCGGAAGTGGCGCAAGGACTCTTTCTACAGTGGGGAGAGCCTTGGTTAGATCTATTCGCCACCGAAGAGAACGCGCAATGTCATCAGTTCTGCGCGTTGGAATTTCCAAGGCGGCACTCGCTCGGCGACGCTTTTCGTCACGAGTGGAGTTGCGGTCTGTTGTACGCCTTTCCGCCTATACCACTTCTACCCAGAGTGTTGAAGAAGATTCGGCACGACCGGGCCCAAGTCATTCTTGTGGCTCCGGACTGGGCTCGAAGAGTTTGGTATCCCGAGCTACTCAATATGAGCATAGATCCCCCGATCCGTCTGCCTCTTCGGGAGGATCTTCTGTCGCAGCAGCAGGGGACGGTCCTCCACCCGAACCTGTCCAGTCTACACCTGCTTGCGTGGAGATTGAGCGGCGGCAGTTGATTCCTTTCGACTTGCCTCCCGAAGTTTGTGATGTGATTCTGGCAGCCAGGCGTCCCTCCACTAAGGTGGTATACGCCTGCAGGTGGAACAAATTTGTGGCATGGTGCACAGCAAAGGCTGTGAATCCCCTTTCTGCCCCTCTTTCTGAGGTCCTTCTGTTCCTTCTCTCTCTGGCCCAACAGGGTTCTGCCCTGGGTACCATCAAGGGTTATCTTTGTGCTATCTCGGCCTTCCTCAGGCTCCCTGATCAGCCCTCCCTTTTCAAGTCCCCTGTTGTTAACAGGTTCTTAAAAGGCATTACACACCTCTTCCCTCCTGTTCCGTTTGTGATGCCTCAGTGGGACTTGAACTTGGTTCTTACCTTTTTAATGTGCGCTCCCTTTGAGCCTCTACATAACTGTCCTCTTCGTCTTCTGACTCTAAAGACAGCCTTTCTGGTGGCCATCACCTCCGCTCGGCGGGTGAGTGAGCTCCAGGCTCTATCTTGCAAACCTCCCTTTCTGTCTGTTCATCCAGACAAGGTTGTTCTTCGGACGCGTCCGTCCTTCTTGCCAAAGGTGGTTACTGCTTTCCACATTGGGCAGACCATCACTTTGCCCACCTTCTTTCCGCCTCCGCATCCTTCCAGAGAGGAAGAGAGGCTCCACCGTCTGGACCCAAAACGTGCGCTCTCCTTCTATATTGACCGCACAAAACACTTCCGGGTGGATGACCAGCTCTTTGTTGGCTACGTGGGCGCCAAAAGGTCGGGCGGTGCACAAGAGGACCATCTCCCGCTGGGTTACCTTGTGCATCAAGACCTGCTATTCTTTGGCTAAGAAGGAGCCTCCTGTTGGGCTGCGTGCCCATTCCACCAGGGCAACGGCTGCTACCACGGCCTTAGGCCGCGGTGTTCCGCTGCCGGTTATCTGTCAGGCAGCTACGTGGGCCTCGCTGCACACGTTTACAGAGCATTACTGCCTTGACAGTCAGGTCCGGAGGGACGGCTTCTTTGGCCGTTCTGTCCTCCAGGACTTCCTTGTCTGATCTTTGTTCGCAGACCCACCACCGGGGTTGGTATTGCTGGGGTATCTATTCTAAGGTAAGGAATCTGTCACTAACGTGTCTCTTTCAGATGCACAAGTTACTAACTTGTGTAACGATATATCTGTAAGAGACAGTAGTTAGTGACAGATTCCTTACCGCCCCACCCATCCTCCCCGTTCTGCGAACTGATTTCTAGGGTTAAGGACATCCCTTTCAGGGCCCTAGTATTTTTCAGACACCTGTGTCAGCTTCTTGCATGGCTCTGCGTTCCTGGCGCGGAAAGTCGTGTACAGAACTGACGTCAGCGCGCAGGGGCGGTGCTTAAGTACTGCCCGCGACGTCATCCCGGCGATCACGACGACGGACGCGGAGCCGCACGACGCCGCCTACCGACGCGCAAGGGTACTGCTACGCAAAATACTTTCCGGATCCAGCCTGACGCCTGGGGATATTCTAAGGTAAGGAATCTGTCACTAACTACTGTCTCTTACAGATATATCGTTACACAAGTTAGTAACTTGTGCTTTAGGCGCGATTTAGGAAAAGATATGCACTCGGACGGTGAGTTGAATAAATGCTCCAGATCTAGTTCAATTAGGGAATGTTTGACAAAAGCTAGCCAGCTAATCGAAGAAGCACGGTCCAAGTTTAGGATGTCCCTTAATACTAGTTGGTTCAGAGGGACCAATTCCCTTTTCCAAATTGAGAGCCAGGCTAGAAGGGGAGCAATTTTCAGGGTATCAGAAATGAACGGGAAGTCTAGTTCTTTGTGAATTAGAATGCTTGTGCACGATGTAGGGATCGCTAATAATCTCCTTCGAAATTTATCTTCTATTGCTTGAATGGGGTTAATGTCTGCAATTCCCCAAACAGCTGCACCGTATGACGCTATGGATCTAGTTTTAGCATGATAGATTTCTAACATTTCTTTTACTGGTTTATTCCCTATTTTTGCTGCAAACTTCCAGATGCCAACTATACTTTTGGACATCAGGATAGTGGACCATTTTAATTTGTCGTTGAAAAAGATACCCAGATACATAAAACTGTCCACTCTATCCAGTTTTCTGCCATCGATATTAAAGCCTATTACTTTCTGCTTCTTGGCCCTGCCCAGAGCCATCACATAGGTTTTTGTTTTCTTAACGTGTAGGCCTAGGTCTGCCATATATGTGGAGTATGTCTCGATCAGAAGCTGTAAGGCCATTGGTGTTCTGGCTAAAAGGACAGCGTCATCCGCGTAAAACATGACAGGTAGGGGATGTGAGCCTGCCACTGGAACGTCCTTGCATTTTTCAATCAGGGCTTCAGAGAGTTTATTTGTGTAAAGGGAGAAGAGAAAGGGGGCAAAAACACAACCCTGTCTTACCCCTTTATCAATCCTAAAAGGTTTTGTACACTCCCCTTTTTTCCCGTAACGGACTACTGCCTCTGTGTGTCTGTACAGGTCTCTAATGAATGGAATTATGGGTGGGTCTACGGCGAGAGACTCCATGATGGACCACAATTTATTGTGGCTCACGCAGTCAAAGGCTGCGGACAAATCCATAAATGCCAGAAACAGCTCCCCCTGTTTGGCAACAGAATATTTTGCGGCAATTAGGGCGAGGTTGAGGCACTGGTCTATTGTGCCTCTCCCCTTCCTGAAGCCATACTGTTAGAAATGGGATTTCTGGTTGGCGAAGGCTTGCGCCAAAGCCAGGCAGAAACCACCACTCTAGTCAGGGCAAGGGAGTTACACGCCAAAGATAACCCCTGCTCACCCCCTTGGTAGCTTGGCACGAGCAGTCAGGCTTATCCCGGTGGCCATGTGTAAAGCGTTTGCGCAACACACACACAGCAACAACATACTAGGCACACCACCAAAGGAACTCCACACAAGGTTATATCAAAAATAGGCTTAGTATTATCATAAAACACATTAGAATAATAATCACACTATATACACTGTGCCACCTGGCACTGGGCAATATTTACAGGGGATTATATACACATGACAGGGCCACTTGGACCACTGTCAGAACCATCACTTAGTAAAGATAGTAAATGTAGACATATAATAAACATAGAACACAACCAGTAATTACTGGCAAACACTGTACTCCGCCGCATCATCTTGTAACATAAACCATATTATGCCCAGTATCACATTTGGGCGTGAAACACATTCTGCGCCAACCTCATAAGCCTAAACATATTATGTAATCATCTCATAAGTCTAAACGCATTAGACAATAACCTCCTAAGCATAACTCACGTTAGGGAATAATTTCACTAGCATAAACCACAGTAGGCAAATAACCTCATACCTAAATCACAGTAGAGAATAACTCAAACATAAACACAGTATGCAAAACCTCATAATCATAAAACCACATTTAGAGGCATAAAACAGGGTGCGTAAATTATAGCAGATAAATCACATTTCCTAGCACCACATAAATCACACTAGCACATACCCTCCTAATAAAAACCATCGTAGAGACATACATCACATTAGGGCCTGGCGCCCTATTAACCTAACCGTCCCCCTGGCCAGCTGGCCTTCTCAAAGGGGCTCAAATGCCCTATGTCCAAAAGTCAGGGCTGCTGCCAATGCAGCGGAATCCATGTGCGCAATCGCGCAAACCTAAACATTGCAGCTGACGCTAATTGCCGTGCAGCTGTGAAAGTACTGGGGCAGAGGAGTGCATCTCACTCCTATCTCTCACAGAAATGCCCCCAAAGAGCTGTGGCCTAAACATAGCAGCTGGCACTAAGTGCTGCGCAGCTGTGAATCACACATGAAGGCCTGGCACTCACTGTGCCCTTTGAACAAATATGCAATTATGCCAGAAGCGTTGCAGCTGCCCGCACTGGTGCGGTGCAGCTGGGAATAAACAAAGTACCGGGGCCTGGCATCACTGTGCCTTCCTCTCCTATCCCACTCAGGGACTTCTGACTCAATTATGCCCAACTCGCGGCAGCTGCCCGCGCTGCTGCGGCGCAGCTGTGGCACTTTTCATAAAGGGGGGGCCCGGCACCTCTGTGCCCTCTGGGCCCCCACGTGGCTTTAAACACATCCCTCCATCGTTGGGGCGGCCCGCTCTCTTGCGCCCAGGCACCGACAATGTGCCTCGATATGCCCCCAAGTCACTGAGGCCCTCGGGCCTATAATTAAATAAACTGCCCCCCCACCCCCCTCTCGTTGGAGCCACGCAGGCTCTGGACTCAAACCTGCCCCTCGATGGAGCCACGCGGGCTCTGGACTCAAACATGCCCCTCGATGAAGCGGCCCGCTGCCAGACGGGGCCGCTCAGACCCTGTGCCTCTATCGGCACCACACAACTCGAGCCCCCACTCACCGGGACTCACTGGTGCCGCTCTCGGTCTCCTCTTGGTGCTGGGGGCGAAGGCAGGGCTCTCCTCTCTGCTGCGGGACCGGCCTCACTTCTCCCGGTCTCTGCAGCGCAGCCACACGCGAGGCTCCGTCTTCCTCACAGGAGCCTCGCCTGGATTTTCTCTGCCCTTCACCCGGGCCCCCTCCTGGGACCCAGGACTTCGCCTGGCATGCGCGGGGCTTCCCTTAGCTCACGGGAGCCCCGCCCGACCGCAGGCTGCCTCTCTGGACGAGGGGCCGGGCTTCCCTCGCTTCACCCGGGCCCCCTCCTGGGACCCGGGACTTCTACATGGAGCCTGCGAGGCCCCGGACAGCCCTCCGGCTCCTTCCTGCTACCACGAGGCCCCTCCCACGTCCCAGGCAAGGATGCCTGACTTCCTGTGTGGCGATCGGGCCCGCAGCGTTGATTTTTTCTCTCCTTCACTCGGCAAAGTGCGGGGTGGGCACCCGCCATTTCAAAGGTGCCTGATGCGGGGTGGGCACCCGCCATTTCAATAAAACGAACAAGGCAACATGCGGGGTTGGCACCCGCCATTAAAGAAAAACGCGGGGTGGGCACCCGCTCGATCCCAGCAATTTCGGGGGAATCCCTCCGATGGGGATTCCCTCTCCAAGGGCTAACAAATTAAAATAAAAGCGTTCCCAGGGTAAAAATAAAGCGCTCCTCCAAATAAGCAAGGCGCTTCTCAAGATACCAGCAAAGCGTTAGAGTCCAAAGGTCAGGGATGAAGGGGCAATGCAGGGCCCAGGAGGCAAGCCCTCATGGCAGCCCCACCCTGGGACCCAGCAGCAGCACGCCCCGGCCGGACTCAGGAACCAAAACTGAACAACCTCATGGGGTCACAGCCCCTATATTTATATCCCCAAATCCTTTGTCTAAAGTGCAGGGCATGGGGGAACCAGATGCAACTGGTTCAGGGGGGATTTGGAGCACTTTATGTACGAGGCGGCATCCTGCCTTTCAGGAAGAGGGGGTCTGCCATCAGACGCACAGTGGGAGGGGGAGCCATCATTCACCTTGCCAGGCGCAGCCCTGCTCAGATCAAAGGGTCACCCCTCCCCATACTCCAGCTGCAGATCTCTCTACTTAACCCAGGTCGGGTTCAGCCTGCCCTGTCCCTCCAAGACCAGACAGCCAATACACATAACAGCAGAGTACACTGGAAGACTTAGGCAAGAAAATACCCACTTTCTAAAAGTGGTATTTTCAAACACAGAATATAAAAATAATCCTCACTAAATGATGTACTTTAATATTCTGAGCTCAGGCATACTAAATTCGACTTTCCACTTTACAAGCTGCTTCTGTCACTCACAAGCCAGAGATGCAATTCACATCAGGCAGACACATAGCACACGGAAATGCCAACTTCTAAAAGTGGCATTTCTAAAAATAACCACAATAAATCTGCGCACACCATTGCGCAGCATTTATTCACACAATTTGAGACATACCAGACTTGACCACACTGCTCCTCTCATAACAGGAATTACCACTGACACACACTGATCAGGGAATCCCCAATGCATTCCTATGGGAGGGCAGGCCAACCTTACAAATGTAACACAGAGAGCGCACGCACTTTACACTGGACCACAGGGCTAAAGGGCCCAGAGGCCTAAAACCACCAATACCATGTCAGAGGAAAGGCAAAACGTTTAGGGGTGAACCTGCCAAAAAGGGCCAAGTCCAACACATACTGGGCTTCAGCGAGGATTTTGTTCTCCTCTGCCCATTCCTCCAACATGTTCAGCAGCAGTCTGCCCATTAACTTTGCTGTGGTGTCCAGCAGAGAAATAGGGCGATAATTGGCCTGGTCTGCGCCACTCCCCTTCTTATGGATTGGTACTATGACAGAGTGTCTCCAGGATGGCGGAGGGCCGACTATCGCTATGGTGTTAAATGCAGTTGTGAGGATAGGTACCCAGAGGGGTTTATTAGTTGTAAAAACATCTAGTGGGACCCCATCTGGCCCGGGAGCCTTCAATGCCGGGGATTGTTTTAATGCAATTTCAACTTCGCCTATGGAGAACTCCAGTGCTAGTGGGGTCCTAGAACGTTGCTCTGGTAACTCCGGGATGTTGGGTGATTTTTCCTGAAATATTTTTTGGAAGTGATTTATCCACGTGTCCTCATCAATGTGGAGGACAAGTGAGGGTCCACTCTCCTACTGGAAAAGAGAACTATTAATTATTTTCCAGAAAGATTTACTGTCCTTAGCTATAGATGCTGCTCTCAGGATTTCCCAGGTTTCATTGGTGACCTCCCTTTTCCTTTCCCGCCTTGCGGAGTTATTAGCAGACCTAAGAGATCTAATAAAAATTTGGTCTCTAGGTTGCGATTTAAGTGCTTTGTGTAGATCCGCTAGTGCCTGTGAGCACTTTTTTCCGAACCGTTTTTCTCTTAAAGGTTTCTTTTGGTAGGTTTGGCAGGTAAGATGACCCTATATCGAAATTAGAATCGTGTTAAAAGCTTCCATGGTTTGGTTAGCTGTGGAGGATAAATTTAAGCATAAGGAAATCTCCTTATAGGAAGAGGACACTATTCTCGGTAATAGCTTTACGGGATCGATGTTTGCCCATTTTAAAGTGTAACCGTATTTCCTGGCTAATGTTGGTTTAGATATACAGTTGGAGCCCGGTTTTTTTGGGTAGGTGCCAGCTAAACATGAAGTACAGAAAGGAGTGATCACTAGATGCGGACTGTATGACCTCAAAGTTCTTAACATTTCTGCGTGAGGCCGTAGGGAACAGAATTAAATCAATACATGAGGAACTCTTGCCCGGTAAAAAGTGGCCTCCATTTCCCCCGAGATAGAGTATTTTGGATTGGCAATTTCCAGGTCCAGTGTCATCAGTAGACTATTTAGAGCATTGCCGTAGTTATGGTGGTGAAAGTGAGTCAGGGGATGGCCCTGTTCATCAGTAACCCCATATACGTTATGTTCTGTATGATTGCAAATGTGGGAATTAAAGTCCCCTACCCATATGATAAATGGCCGTCTAGTGTGGTTAAGTAGTAAGTCCTCCAATGTGTGCCCAGGCTCTTCTGCTCCCTGTGCTAAATTTAGAAAATTATTATAAAAATGTATTAATCCTAAATCTGGACAATTTCGTCCCCTGGCTACAATAATGTGAAAGTGGATCGAACTATTGGCAAATACTATTTTATCAAACGAAAGGGTATTAGCAATAAGTGTTATTAGATCCCCCCTTTAGCTCTGCCTGCAGTAGATGGGATGGCTGGTGTAAAAAAGGAACGATAACCGTTTAGGAAGAAAGGTTTTTGTGCCCATGTCTCCTGTAGGCAGATGATGCTGATGTCCCTCGTCTCTGAGTCCTAGACCAGGGTACCCTTTTCCTTTTTAAATCCAGCTATATTCCATGAGATAAGAGCGATAACTCCTTCATCGGGCTGGAGGGGGGTCGCTCTACTAAGGGCGGTAGATGGCTGACATGGAAAGTCAAATGAAGCCTGCGTGGTGGTAGGGGAGCGCCCCATGGTATAGCGGTCTCCTGTCGCTTATTGTGCTTCTTCGTCCTTGTGCTCGGGAGAGCTAGGCGGCGGTAATGGGTTACAGGGGGGGCTGAGTCAATCGCAGGTATCCAGATCCTCAAGGACGGCAAACCTGTTACCAAGCAAGGGGTTATTCCCCGTTAACTGACAAGGGAGATTTGGGTTATTAACTGACTGGTAGCCTGCGTTATTAGTAGTAAGTTTAAGTTTGGGTGGTGGTTTATAGAAAAAAGCCAATGGAAGTGTAAAAATCTGTGAGTGGGTGGACGGGGCTGACGGTAGCTGGCAAAGTAAATGCCTGACCAGCCCTCGGTTGTTAAAATTAAGGACAATGCAATCATGTTTAATTAGTTTTGGACCATTGCGTACCCAAGGTATTCTCCTGGCCATTATCAAATGGTTTTGTATTAGATGGCCTATGTCAGCAGCGTTGGATAACCAATGTCTGTCCTTCGCCATCAGTTGTGTGGTAGTTTCGATTTGGGAGGCTCTGAGTGGTGGGACATTTACCATGGTGATCGCAAAGGGAGAAGCCGCCGGTGGTAAATTGAGAGTTGGAGGGCCGCTACTCGGCGGAGTTGCGCTGAGGCGTGTGCTAAATGTATTAGCATTTGGGATCATGTTAAGATTGGAATTGAGAGCTATTGGGGCTATATGTGCATTAGGATTCATGGCATCTATATCCCCTGCAGTCGGGCCTCTGTTACCCCCAGAGGGAAGTGCTACCGACTAATATGTGTCGACCCTCCTCTATGCCGTCTTTATTTGCTATGATAGGATTTTCTTTTGCTTGGTCCTGTTGCCGCTTACTACTTGTGGCGACCGGACTGACAGGCACGTGTCCTGGAGTAGCTAGTGGCCCTCCCCCAGCCTGTGAAACACATTGTTTCCTTAAGTTTTTTGCCACCAAGTCAGCGAGAGTTCGTTCAATAGAATCAAGCCTAGTGACAATTGGGTCAATAAGTTCTTTAAGATATGCTTCAACCTCCTGCCAGCCATAGGACGAGCATGGCTTAGTCTGTAGGGAGGCCGGGGCTCTTGTTTTATCCTGCCCGGGGTTACTCTTTCTAGGTTTTTTTGCTGTGGAGACTTGGGCTACTTTAGGTAAACTTATTTTCCTTTTGGCGGTAAAAGGGGCAACCTCGGGCTTTGACTGGCCCCCAAGAGTACAATCTGGGACTGTTGACAAGGTGAGAGGCGGTTCACATGCGGTGTCTTCGCCAACAGTGGGTTGAGTGGTTTCATGGCTGAGGGGGGTGCGAGGCATCGGTTAAAGCCCCCCCCCCCGCTCCCAGAGAGAGCCACCTTTCCGCGTTCGCTATTTCTCTATCCAGGGCGCTAGTAGCTTTGGCAAGGAAAGAGTCAAGTGCGGTTATCGTTACCTCCTCTGAAGCTGGCTGGTTTGCTTTCTTTTTCCCCATCCTCCTGGGGTTTGTAGAACAGGGACGTTAGGGGGGGGGCAGCCCAGCCTCCTCCTGGCTCTGATTGGCGCAGACGGGGCCCGCATTTGGCCCGGGCTTCGCGGCGCACCCACGCACGTCCCGCGCTGCGGGAAGCCCCGGCTCCACTTCTGCGCCTCCAGGCGCGGGAAAGCGTCACGCCGGCTGGCTGCGAGGTTGCTGGGACTCAAAGTCCACCCCAGCTAATCTGGCCACAGAGCAACTGCCACGGAACAACGGGCTCCCGCGCTGCGGGAAGCCCCGGCTCCTCTTCTGTGCCTCCGGGCGCGGGAAAGCGTCACGCAGGCTGGCCGCGAGGTTGCTGGGACCCGAAGTCCACCCCAGCTAATCTGGCCACAGAGCAACTGCCACGGAACAACGGGCTGAATGCCGCACATACTCAGCTTGGTGCAAGTCATTTGAAGCAGTTGCTTCCGACTTGAGCTGGACCTCTACTAACAACAAATGGAAGTGCAGCCTTGTGCAAGAATTGGAACGCTTTTGCATTCAACATGTGGGGGACACCTGACACCTAGCAGCGACTAGTGGAACTGCATCGTCATATAAGAATTTCAATGCTTTTGCATTTGACATGTGAGGGAAACCTAGTAACAACTTGGGGAACTACAGCTTCAAGTAAGTATTTCAGTGCTTTTGCATTTGACTTTTGAAGGACACCTAGTGACGGCCAGTGGAACTGCAGCTTAATTAAAGAATTCCAATGCTTTCTCATTTGGCCTGCAAGGGACACCTAGTAACGGCTTGTGGAACAGCACCCTCATAAAAGAATATAAATGCATATGCATTTGACTCGACATGGCCTTGAAGACCTGCAGCTCTAAGCAGGAATTTTAAAGAGCAGTTGCTTCTGACTTGAGGGGAATATCTACTAAAGTTCTGAAGGACTAAAGTCTTGTTAAAGGCTTCACACTGTTTCTTCTGACTCAAAAAGGACATCTAATAATTACTTGAGTTACTATAGCTATGTGAAAGGTCAGAGCAATTGGCTTTGCCAGTGCTTGGTTTAAATTATATTGCCATGAACACTTCGCACTCAAGTTACTAAATATTATTGCCTTTGTCCATGGCCTGTAACTGGACAACTGAGGACCAAGCAGAGGATGGGACGTTACAGCCAGAGCTGCAGATTTTGGAACTAGTTAACCAGGTTAGAGTCATGGTGTCCGCTCAATGTCCTTTGAGTCTCAGGAAATCACATAATCTCCCAATTCCTAATAAAGCCCAAAAATGAATTTGACCTTGTGTAATGTAATGTGGCTCACGTAAATTGAACAATACCTACAGGCCACTACATAAAACTGCAAATTAAATAAAAATGAGGCATGCTCCAGTAATCAGGATGACATCCATGCTACCCAAATTTGAGCCCATTTAAGCCACCGCCTCTCAAAGGATATTATTTTCTCTGTCTATCACCTACAAATGTACAACTGATGCACAGGCAAGTAACTAGGGTGACTTCTAGAGTAGCCATTTATGAGCCCGTTCAAGCTACCAGCCACCCAAAGGAAGCATAAATATGAAGCAAAAGCTGGACAAGACAGTTAGCGCATCTTCTGACTTAAATAGAAAATGGAAGCCTCTCAGAATGGGGTTTTTGTTATTGTCTTTGGAAAAAATCCATTCTATGAATGCGACCTTTTCTCTTTATAACAGAGACAGAGAACTTGCATTGCTGTAACAGTGGATTAATCTCGCTTCTACACACCATCAGTGGTACCCAGGAAACTGCAGGAATGAGCCACCACTCTTAACAGCAATGAAGGGAGATGAACTACTTTTGTCCTTTCACCAGAATAGAGTCCAAATGTGTACATCCTCAAATAGCTTCAGACTGATTACAAAACTTGAGTGACCGTCCAGCAATCCAAGTCGTGGAGCAAGCTTGCTCAAACAAGTCAACAGCTGATGGGGCAAATCCTAAGCCCCATTCTGTATCTCTGCCTCTGTAGAATGTTGTGCTCGTGTGTTGCTATGTGTTTGTATGTTGTGTGCTGAAGTGCATTCTTTCCTGGCAGGTAAAGGAAGCACCTCGGGAACGGTCCATAATGCAACAAGAGTTTCTGACACTATCCATAGGCTTTACACAGTACCCTTAAATAAGTGCTTCTAATACAACATTTCTTCCTGTGTTCTCGCCACATGCACCCCTCCAGTATTCCATAATTTTCTCTCCCCTCGGCTTCTCTACCGCCTAACACTTTATTTCCCTCCATTCGCCTCAATCATAAATATAAACTTGAATAGGCCGTGTATATTTGCCGGCCTCCTGCCTCCTTAAAGAGAAAGGAATGCAACTCAAGATCAGCCACAGAAGTAATCTTAAAAGAAATATATTTTGAAGGTATAGATGTATGTATGTAAGTACTTGTGGAGCACTACCTACCGGAAGAGCAATGGCGTGCTGAATAAGATGTAAACATGCCAAAAAGGAAAGATTAAGATGTATGATAATAACCATAATGCGAATATGAACATGAACTCAGTTCTTAAAAGTTGTATTCAACATTTCAGGTGCTTTTGGTACATTGGGAGTTGGCGGTGGATTTGCCCTGGGTGCTAAACTATGCCGGCCCGAATCAGAGGTACGTTCCAATCGAGTATATTTGGTTCACTTTGAAAAGCAAAGAAATGATTATTGCAAAGACTGCCTAAATTGTAGAGAGGCGCACGAGGAATGAAGGTGAGTAACTCGTAGACTGTTTTTTTGGTAGTTTGTGTGCCTTCTCAGAGGATAGAAAATAAACAGTATCTACAGAGTATGAAATGGCTTTGTTTAGCTGATTAATTTACATCCTTTTATTCCAGTTTTGATTCTTGACCAAAAACTGTGCGGTTCTTGTCAAATTCTGTAACTGCCTGAGGCTTGTATTGTAAATTTGTGTAATGTCAATATGTTTAATTGTGTGTGATGTAAAAGAATTGTACCATGTGCTTGATCACGTTCTCAATTTCTTCTGCTCTTTGGCACATCCTGGCTCATATAATCTTATATCACCTGGTCACCACAACCTACATGTGCAGCAATTCCTATAAGAAATGTTCCTGCTGCAATAAAAAATATTTTCTGGGAAAAATGTTCCTTTGCTTTTTGTCGCTAGATTTCCCATATGTCAAATACCAAAAGCAAAATAAAACAAAATATACAAATATTGTGGCACCGAGATTTCTCTGACAACTTCATTCCCCTCATAAAATATTAGCGAAACATTGGGTACAGGGCATGACCTAGAACACCACTGGTCTCCCAGAAATGGACTTCTGCTAAAAAGCTCAACTTCCATTGTCCATCATTGTCAACCTGAATGGGGAGTTGCCAAGGTGCACAAGAGGATTTCTTCATATCAGACAGGTCATGGAGTGCATGTATACTGCTCATCCTATTACCTAACTAAAAAAGTATTAACCTAAATATCCAGACAAATCTGGCTCTTTGTTCTCCAGTCTTAGTGGGAAATCAGTGTCCTGAAGCTGACGTATGAGCGAAAACGTTGGATTCTCTTTGAATTTCTTAAAAGGTTGACTATCAGCGAAAATGTGTGGGATCCTGGAATACATTTTTGAGATAAACCTGTTTTGCAAATGAAAAGTATAAATAAGTAAGGAACAGTTTCCTTCTGAAAGAAGTATAATTTAGTACATTTAACTGAAAGGGCCAAAACAGAATTCCTAAAAGTGTCCCCTCCCTTCCCATCAAGACTATATGGACATTTTCATGCTGAACCACATGGCAGCCTTTCTGTCAATCTCTCTTGGATCAAAGAACTGGGAGTTTACCTGATGCTGCTTAACTCCAGAAAATAATTAATAATAAAGTGTTCCTTCATGTTCCGATTGCCAAATTCAGCATATCTCATCACACTGATATCTTTTATCCAACCATCTAGGGCCTCCACAGAGGCATCCACAAAATCTTCCCCAGACAGGTGAGACTATTTTGTGCTGTCCCTGAGCATGCTAAGGTATTTCTCAGGGGCCAGTTTAAACCTCTTTTACAGCACCCCCTGCACATGTTTGTATTTCGTGCACTGTGCATTGTCAAGTGAGTCACCCCTTCCCGCTCAAAGTGACTAACCTTACCTAAATGGCTGCTACCTCACCCGTCCCCATACCACTATCTACTTAGAGCATTGAACAAGAAAACTCAAAAGATTCAAGCTGTTTCTTAACATCATTGCCAATCAAAAAGAGCTAGAGTAGTACGGCTGTTAAACGTATTTTCTAACAAAAATTGTTCACCTTGTGATAAAAAGCTGAAACTTGGTACCTACAATTATCTTCGTAATAGTAATCATATAAGAGCAAGACCCCAAGTAGATCTTGCCTATGATGCCATATAGTCTAATCGACTAACAAGATGGCGGACAAATATCAAAAATTCATTTTAAATCTTCCGATTTGCGTCACATTTGGCACAAAAACGTCTTGTGTATATGTCAGTGCACCACCCCCTTTACCTTACAACTTCCTCTCACAAACAATGCTATACAAACAACTCCATCTCATAAAACAAATACATCTGAAAGAAACAGTTAGTTATAGTTTCCTTACCTTAGAATTACCCCCAGGCTTCAGACTGGATCCGGAAAGTTTTTCGTCTGCAGTACCCCTGCACGTCGGAAAGTGGCGTTGGTTGACTCCGCATTCGTCGTCGGCATCGTGGTCACCGGGATGACGTTGAGGTAGCTACATAGACGCCTCCCTCGCGCGCTGACGTCAGTTCTTTCTTTTTCCGCGCCAGCAAGCGCAGATCCGGAGAGAGCGGTACCTCCAGTCACTTTTTGACTCACTTTTTCTCGACTTCGTTTTTTGAGTCCATCGATTCTTGGTTCACGAGGGATGCCCGGCTTCAAGACTTGCGGTTCCTGTAACCAACTGATGTGGGTGACGGATCCGCACCACGTGTGCCTCTACTGCCTGGAGCGCGACCCCAAGTCGTGCTCCGACTGCCGGACCATGGCCCCGAAGTCTTTGCGGGAGCGGTCCTGAAAGCTACTCGAGGCCCGGCAGTCGGCTTTGCATCGCTCGAGGTCCCGGTCGCGTAGGAGGTCGAGGGACCAGTCGCAGAGCCAACACCATTCTTCATCTAAGTCTTCGCACTCGGGGTCAGGTAAGTCGAAGCACAAGAAGAAGTCGAAGAAGCATCATCGCTTTTCGACTTCTCCCCGTCCGTTGGCCGACGCGACGAGGGATGCAGGTGGTGCCCCTCCCGCGGCTCCGCGGGCGGAGCCAGAAGGGTCAGCTCCGGGTTTCCCCCCCTGCCCGGCTTCGTCAGTTTTACGAAGCGATGCACGCCATCTTTGGGCAGCCCGACTCCGCCGGTGCGCCTTCGGGCCCCGTGGACTGGGGTCCTTCGGTGCCGGCAGCTTCGGCCTCGGTGACGTAGGGTCCCCTTGGATCCAGGCCTGGATCCGGATCGGCGCCGGTCGACCTTGTTACGCCTCCCCCGGCGCCGATTCCACCGGCACCACGTCCGCAACTTTGTTGGCTGGGGACACAGCCGACGTCGACCCCGGCCTCCACCTCGAGGTAGACACGGAGCCGGACCGGCGTCGACCGACACCGATGGGTACTTTTGTGCCCCTGTTCTACCCTGGCTCTTTGAGACCAGATTGGCAGCCAGAGGAGGGTGAGGAGGACTGGGAGGGGTCTGGGGACCCTTTAACCGACCAGTTAGGTTACGAACCGGACTGGAGAGAGGAACTGGGGGAAGCCAGTGGTCTGAATACCTCCCCAGACCTTGGCATGTTGTCTCCTCCTACTGTGGCTACGGAGGAGGGAGCGTCATACGCAGTGGCGTTGCGTAGGGCGGCCGAGGCTCTCCACCTCGAGCTACCTACGGTGGCAGTCAGGACTAACCTCCTGACAGAGGTGCTTCAACCGGCAGCGAGCTCTTCGGAGCCCCTGCTGCTGTTTAATGAAGCCCTCACGGACATCCTTTTGGGCACCTGGTCCATGCCCAACACAGGGGCTCCTGTGGACAGGATGATTGCGCGACGCCACCGCCCAGCCCCGGGCGACCCCACTTTCCTCTCCCAACACCCCACCCCTGAGAGCTTGGTGGTCCAAGCCTCCACCTCCAAAGGCACATTCCCTAACGCACCACCCGATAGGGAATCCAAAAAGCTGGATCACCTTGGGAGGAAAATGTTTTCTTCCTCCAGCTTGAGACTGCGGTCGGTAAACACTGCATGTCTGTTGGGCCGTTACACCCACTCTGTGTGGGATACAGGTGCAGGTGCTTCCCCAGCGCCCGGAGGAGGCCCGGACCGTGCTCTTCCGTGCAGTTGCCGAGGGTAGAGACTCAGTGAAGTTTACCATCCGCTGTGGGCTGGATACCGCCAACTCACTAGGCAGGACGATTTCCACGTCAGTAGCCCTTCGACGCTACGCCTGGTTGAGGTCGACTGGTTTTTCCGGGGATGTCCAATCCACTCTTATGGACATGCCCTTTGATGGCCGTCGCCTTTTCGGCGACAAGGCAGACAACGCGCTGGAGCGCTTTAAGGACTCTCAGGCTACGGTCAGGTCCTTGGGCCTCTCCATCACCCGCCCTGCGCAGTCTGCTTTTCGCCCCTTTCGTGGCTACGGAAGGGGTGCCTCGCCACGTCCTGCCCAGAGCCACAGGCCGGCGCAAGCTGTTCAGCCTCTGCGCGGCCGGGGACGTGGGAACCAGCGCCGTGGTTCTGGGGGCCAGCGGGTGGGCCAGTCCACCACAGCCCCCTCTGCAGCAGCCTCCAAACCCTCCTAGTCCGACCTTTCAGGGCCACCAAACGCCAGTGGGCGGCAGGATTCGCCATCACCTCCCCCACTGGTGCACCATCACGTCGGATAGGTGGGTTTTGCAGATAGTCCGAAGGGGCTACTCCCTCCCCTTCAAGACTACCCCTCCCTCCATTCCACCTCAGTACCATCGCATGTCGGAGGATCATCTGGCCCTTCTCCAAGAGGAAGTTTCGGCATTCTTGGCCAAGGGAGCCATTGAGCGCGTTCCTGTCCCAGAAGTAGGTCGTGGTTGCTATTCCCACTACTTTCTGGTGCCCAAGAAGGACAAAGCCCTGCGTCCTATCTTGGATCTCAGGAACGTCAACCGCTTCCTCCGGAAGGAGAAGTTCAAAATGTTGACGCTCGCTCAGGTCTTGTCTGCCCTCAACCCTGGAGACTGGATGGTAGCGTTGGACTTGCAGGACGCTTACTTTCACATCCCCGTCCTGCCGGCGTTACCTGCGGTTCACGGTAGGCCACAAGCACTTTCAGTTTACCGTGCTCCCCTTTGGCCTTACCAGCGCCCCTCGGGTGTTCACAAAAGTGATGGCGGTGGTCGCAGCTCATCTGCGCAGATCAGGGGTTCCATTCTTCCCCTATCTCGACCACTGGCTGTTGAAGGTGGGCTCGCCCCAGGCTGTCGTCTCCCACCTCCAGACTACGGCCGACCTCCTGCATTCGCTGGGGTTCTCCATCAACGTGCCGAAGTCACACCTGACCTCCTCTCAGAAGCTCCTCTTCATCGGAGCGGTTCTGGACACAATGCAGTTTCGGGTTTATCCTTCCGAACAGCGAGTCCGGGATATTCAGGCTATGATTCCGATCTTTTAGCCTCTATCCCGGGTTTCGGTCAGGATGACCCTCAGGCTGCTGGGTCTGATGGCCTCCTGCATCCTGTTGGTGGACCATGCCAGATGGCATATGCGGGCTCTGCAGTGGGACCTGAAGTTCCAGTGGGCACAACATCAGGGGAATCTGTCCGATTGCGTCCAGATCTCGGAGGGAACTACACACCAATTGCAGTGGTGGCTTACGAACCAGGATTGGGTCGATGGCAGATCCCTTTCCCTTCCTCAACCAGAGTTCACAGTGGTGACCGATGCATCACTTCTGGGATGGGGCGACCACATGGGGGAGGCGGAGATCAGAGGCCTCTGGTCTCCGGCGGAGTCCGGTCTCCACATCATCCTTCTGGAGCTTCGGGCGATTTGTCTTGCACTCAAAGCATTCCTTCCCTCTGTCCGGGGAAGAGTGGTGCAGGTATTCCCGGACAACACCACGGCCATGTGGTACTGCAACAAACAAGGCGGGGTGGGGTCGTGGACCTTATGTCAGGAGGCCCTCCCCCTCTGGACATGGCTGGAACATCAGGGCATATCCCTGGTGGTTCAACACCTGGCAGGTTCCCTGAACGCCAGGGCGGACGAAGTCAGGTGCATGATGGATCACAAATGGCGTCTTCACTCAGAGGTGGTGCAAGGTCTCTTTCAGCAGTGGGGAGAGCCTTGGGTAGATCTATTCGCCACCGAAGAGAACGCGCAATGTCAGCAGTTCTGCGTGTTGAAATTTCCAAGGCGGCACTCGCTAGGCGACGCTTTTTGTCGCGAGTGGAGTTGCGGTCTTCTATATGCCTTTCCGCCTATACCACTTCTGCCCAGAGTGCTGAAGAAGATCAAGCGCGACCGGGCCCAAGTCATTCTTGTGGCTCCGGATTGGGCACGAAGAGTCTGCTATCCCGAGCTGCTGAACATGGCCATCGATCCTCCGATCCGACTGCCTCTTCGGGAGGATCTTCTGTCGCAGCAGCAGGGGACGGTCCTCCACCCGAACCTGTCCAGCCTCCACCTCCTTGCGTGGAGATTGAGCGGCGGCAGTTGACGTCGTTTGACCTGCCTCCCGAAGTCTGCGATGTTATCTTGGCAGCCAGGCGTCCCTCCACTAAGACGGTATACGCCTGCAGATGGAACAAATTTGTGGCATGGTGCACAGCAAAGGCTGTGGATCCCCTTTCCGCCCCTCTTTCTGAGGTTCTCTTGTTCCTCCTTTCTTTGGCCCAGCAGGGCTCTGCTCTGCACACTCTAAAAGGCTACCTCTCTGCCATTTCAGCCTTCCTTAGTGAAGAACCGGAATAACCCACTCACTGGGTCTCGGCGGCGGGGGAATTGCCCAAGTCTTCCATACCCTTCATACGTAGAAAAAGGAGACACAGGAGCCTTCGTCTGCAGGAGGAACCCAGATTTATTCAAATAGCCCGGGCTATGGAACAGAGTCCCAAGCTCGTTAGAAACAAGACAGAGGAGGCTGCTGCTTTACTCCGCAGCTTACAAGCCTTTTATACTTTTTCATTCCAGTCTTTTGGCTGTTAGTCCATTGTTCAATCAGGGCAGTGTTTGCAGTTGATAACCAGATCCAGACGGTGTTTGTAGTTGGTGACCTGATCAAGGCTTGGTACTCAATTTATTGTTCACTCAGCTTGATCAAAGCACGGTCATTCAGGTCATTGTTCGATCAGCTTGATCAAAGCTCGGTCATTCAAACCATTGTCCAATCACCCTGATCAAGGCCCAGCAGTCAGACCATTGTCCAGATAACCTGATCACGGTGTCAAGGATGTTTACCAGGCAGGGAGCAGGAGATGGGAAACAAATCATTTACACAGGGCGTGAGTGTCTCATGGTTTTCTGTCGAACTGCAAAGAACAGGGGGTTGGGTGTGCGACAGTTCCTGGGCAGAAATGCAGGCTGCAAGATGGTTTTTGTCGTGTTAGTTAGAATCTCCTCAGGCATCAGCAGAAACGACCAGGTGGGTCGTGTGGAAGTGTTCGACACGAAATGGCAATGAAAAAACAATGGAGTCCTGTTACAAATGATACCGATCAGAAGAACACTTTTCCTCAGACCCTCCTTTTGCCATTGAGTGGCAAATACTTTAAGAAATGTCAATGTTCATAAGGCCATCGGTTTCTTGTTGGAGCATCATCATCATATTGGTGTTGTGAATGTTGGAGGGTGGAGGCTGGATGGTCTGGACACACATTGTACAGAGCACTGGCAGGCACTGAAAGCACAAACAGCAGGAGACCAGGACAGTTATTCCCAAGGCAAGGAAGATGAGGACCCTCCACCCCCACTGGGAAAGGAGGCCCCAGATCCAGCCTGTGAGGGACCAGTTGCCTTTATCCAGATGAATTTCGGAAGAAAGGCGATGCAGACGTTGGATGGCATAGTACACTGAAGGTGCGTTGTCTGGGATGTACACGCAGCAGCTGGAGCCGATCAATTTACACACACCACCACGATCAGCAAGGAGGACGTCTAGGACCATGCGGTTCTGCAGTGTTATAAGGCGGTCCGCCTGTAGTTCTGCAGTGATGTTGGAAAGGGCACCAGCTGTTACTGTGATGGTGGCTTCAAGGACCCTGGTCAGTCCTCGTACAGCCTGACTGTTTGCCATGGGGCCCCAGAATGGAAGGAAACCTTTAAGGAAGTCCCCTGTTTCCTGGCCTGCTGTATCCTCGGCTGATATGACGCCCCTACGTGAGCGACGCAGAGCGCCCTTCATCAACAGGTGGTAACTCCCATGGGTAGAATACGTTGGCGGAAGGAGGAAGTCCAGATAGCAGGTACCAGACCAGTTACGGGGGAGCCAAGTGTAGGCGGCAGTGCCACAGATAAAATAGGTGTTGGGGGATGCCACCAGCTTCGGAGGAGATGTAGAGTTTAAAGTTTTGTGATATTACAAGTACTGGTACCAACTTTCTTAGTCCCTAGGCCATGGATGCAGACACGGCCTTGCACATTTATGACATTCACAGTGTCTCGTTCATCGGGCAGTATCCTTCTTGTGCGGAATCTGGAAAATGTTCGTCGAGTGGTTGAGTTGAATACTACCATCTCACCGAGTTCATCTGGTGATAGCAGCGATGTAGATGAGCTGGTCGGGCAAAAAGGAGCATTGGCATGGCCAGATCTGTTCCGCCAGAAGTCATCCTGAAATGTTCCAAGGGCAGAATTGGCAGTACCATTGACAGTGTAGGCCTCCTGTATCAACATCCACCATGCAAGACAAGACCCAGAGATGGAAAAGGGGTAGGGAAAGAATGGGACAGGGTGTATCATAGAATGCGGCATCAGTCCGCAAACCCAGCAGTTGGAAGTGTTCATGATCAGCTGATGATGATGCAACATTTGGATGAAGGTGTTATTGAAGAATTCTGCACGGAGGGGTAACTCGTGGGCTGGTAGCGTGTAATACTGGTGCTCTGTAGGAGTTGGGGTTGGTGAGGTAACAGGATGGTAGATTAGTAACAGCCAACCAAGAATAGACAGGATGAGGGAGACAAACGGCGTCACCACGGTGGCCATGAAGCATTTACTATGTCGGAGACTGACATATTGTTTCTGGATTCGAGTGTTTTGGACGGCAGCCATTGTGCTAAGCCAGGGACCTCTAGTGGCTGTCTGTGATTGGTGGTTGCTTCACTGGGCGCAGGTGCCAAGAGCCCTATGGCGTACCTTAGTCTGACACACCAGCACTACTCTCGGCCGGGGAGATCACAGCTCTACAGCCTATAGGAACTTGGCGAAGTCAAAGGCAAGCCTTCCCTCGGGAGCGCAAGTTATATCGGTCGGAAGTAGGGTCAGTATGGTCGGGAAACAATTATTCTGGACGTTGAGCAGAGTTAAGGGAGGGTTCCACCCTTCCTTTCAGTACGCTGTCACTCTCTGCTTCTGTAGATGTAAAATGCAGTCTGGCATCGCTGAACGGGACAAATGTCGGGACTGTTTCTGTTTCTGAGTCTCCTTGTCCTTCCCTCACCCACTGATCGTAGGGGAGGGGCAGAGGCACACGCCTACAGTGGGACGAATGCACCCAATTCTTCCGACCTTCTACTTTCACGGCGGTGCGGGTGCCCAGCAACACCTGACGGGGCTGTGTCCAGCGGGGTTCGAGGCTCTTAGTCCGTTGAAAATTCTTTACTAAGACCCAGTCACCAGGTTGGATAACGTGTCCTTGGCCCTCGCTTTTGTCAGGTATGGCCTCATGCACCTGGTGATAAAGAGTACGAAAGGTATTAGTTAGACTGTACAGATAATCAGTTAATACAGGGTATTCAACATCAGACAGTTTCTTAGGCCGCGGGACACCCCATACATTGGCAGGCCTCCCGAACACAATCTCATGGGGGATAGCCCTATCCTGGTGTGGGCTGTTGTTCTTGTAGACAATAGGGCCAAGGGCAGAGCATCAACCCAAGTGACACCTGTCTCAGCTACTATTTTGGCCATTTTAGTTTTTAGGATGCCATTGTACACCTCCACTAGACCTGCTGACTGGGGGTGGTTAGCTGCATGAAATTTTTGTTTTATACCCAATGCTGTACAGATATATTCCATAATTTGAGCCGTAAAGTGTGTCCCGTTGTCACTCCAGACCAAGCGGGGCAAACCGAATCGTGGGAGGTACTCTTTTAATAGCATTTTGGCGGTAGTGATAGCGGTGCAGTCTTTGACGGGGTAGGCCTCCACCCATCGGCTGAAGGTACAGACCACCACTAGGACATATTTTAAATTGTTACATCGGTCCATCTGGATGTAATCTATTTGGAGGACTTCAAAAGGGAAGGTAGGAGGAGAGAATCCTCCCTTAGGAGTAACTGTGCCTTTTCCTGGGTTATACATTAGGCAAATCATGCATGTTTTAACCAGCTTTTCAGCATATGTTGGTATCTTAGAGTTGTACCATGTAGGTTCCAACAGTTTACATATCCCTTTTGCACTAATGTGAGCAGGACCATGGGTCATCGTAACTACTGGTAGCACATGACTGTCAGGTAACATCCATTGTCTTTCCATAGTCCTGCGGACCCAGCAACCATCAATTCCCTCCTTTGCTAATTGCTCCTTCCACACCCGTAGTTCCTCAGGAGTAGTATGGGACTGAATATCGATCACACTCTGTACTGTGTTTTCAACCATGCCCTCGTCTGCCACCCACCTAGCGGGACCTCCTACATACATTCCTTCCCTTTTCCTAAGAGCTGTTTGTCTGGCCGTCTGGTCAGCCAGGGCATTGCCTTTCCCAACATCATCTGTCACTTTCTTATGGGCCTTACATTTTATAATGGCCACCTTTCTGGGGGGTGTCAGGGAGTCTAACAATCGGTGAATTAGGGGGCCAATTTGAATCTTGGTCCCATAGGAAGTAAGGAAATTCCTTTCTTTCCATAACCTCCCGAAGTTGTGGGCCACCCCGAAGGAATATTCGCTGTCAGTATAAATATTTACCGTCATCCCTTTGCTTAACTCACAGGCTCTAGTGAGGGCCACTAATTCTGCTGCTTGAGCAGAGCACTGCGGAATCTGAGCTGTTTCTACTACTTGTCCTAATGTCGTGAGGGCATAGGCGGCTGAGGTGTTACCATCTGGCCCTCTGAGACATGATCCGTCCACATATAGTGTACCTTCTGGTTCTGCTATCGGGGTATCCTGTAAGTCAACCCGTCCCTTCGTCTCCTCCTCTGTCCTTAATATGCAGTCATGTGGGTCTAAGCGGGCATCCTGAGTATCCAGTGGGAGTAATGTTGCGGGGTTCAGTACAGTGCATCTCTTGATGTTAATGTGGCTGGAAAAGAGTGTCAGTTCATATCCTGTGAGTCGTGCGCTAGTGAGGTACTGTGTCTTGGTGTTATTAAGGAGGGTATCTACAGAATGGGGGACCATCAGAGTCAGGGGAGTTCATGACGATCCCCGCACTCTGACGGACCATGAGGGCGGCCGCAGCGGTCGCCCGTAGGCATCCTGGGAGAGCCCTTGCAACAGGATCTAAGGTGGCTGAAAAATAGGCACATGGCCGATGGTGACCTCCGAACATCTGGGTCAAGACAGCGCATGCACAGCCGTCTGTCTCATGTACAAAAAGAAAAAATTGCTTGCTATAATCAGGAGTACCGAGGACTGGAGCAGTACACAGAGCCCTCTTTAAATCTTGGAAGGCCTGCGCATGCTCTCTAGTCCATGGAAAGGAACTGTCTGATATGTCTTTAGTGGTGAGGGCAAGAAGAGGTTTGACCATGGCCGAAAAGTTGGAAATCCACTGTCTACAGTATGAGGTTAGGCCTATGAAGGCTCGCACCTGCTTTTGTGTTCGTGGGGCCGTCATAGCATTGATAATGGCTACACGATCAGCGGTGAGCTGCCTTCCCTCCTTCGAGAGGAGATGACCTAAATAGGTCACCTTCTCTTGACAAAACTGAAGCTTTTTAAAGAGACTTTGTGATTATGGAGGGCAAGGTGGCGTAACAAACAGAGAGTAGCTTCTTTACATGATGGGGCAGAATTTGCAACAATGAGGAGGTCATCTACATATTGTAATAGTGTGGAGTTATCAGGGAGTTCCAAGGAATCTAGTTGACTTTTGAGGGCTTGACTATAGATACTGGGGCTCTCGGTGAAACCTTGAGGGCGCGGCAGAATCTAAAGCTTCGCCCACCAAGGGAGAAACCAAAAATGTCTGCTGTCAGGATGTATAGGAATGCTGAAAAAAGCATTCTTCAGATCTATGACAGAAAAGTGCGTTGCGTCAGATGGGACCATCGTTAAGAGGGCTGTAATGTCGGGGACAACAGGATATTGGGAGATTGTTATTTTGTTAAGGGCTCTCAGGTCAATCACGAATTTGTATATTTTAGGGGAGAGAGCATCTCCATTGGTCTTTTTAAGAACGGGAATAATGGGACTGTTACAGATATTGCCACGTGTTTCCTCCACTACGCCCTTGTCCATTAATTCAGATATTATTGTTAAAAGGGCCATTTCTCCTTCCGCGGGTAGTCGATACTGCCGGAGGCGGGGAGAAGTGCACCTGGCTCGATGCGTACCACATGAGGGGATATGTTGAGACACCCTACATCAGTGTCTGATGATGCCCAGAGGGAGGAAGGTAAAAACTGCAATTCTGGTGGGAGGGGACCAGACAGATACATATAGGAAGCTGCGGTGGGAGAAATTGTTAGGGATACACCTTGGGGACTACATGATATTGTCGCATACAGAGCTTTCAGTAAATCCATGCCTAACAAGTTTTCACTGCAACCTGTAGTAAGGACCAAGGGAGCGTCAACATGTGCAGGGCCAATATCGAGAGGGAGGGGTTCAGAGACAGGGCTCGTCACAGGTGTTCCTGCAAAACCCACGGAGACATTTATTTTGCCAGAAAGGGGTGCCTCCGGGACTGACAGACGTGCAATAGAAGACCTGGTGGCCCCAGTATCCAAAAGAAAATTCTGATCGTTCCCCACAACTGACATTTGAACATACGGGCCCCTTTTATCCACTGGAATTTGCACTCTGGTAATACCCCTTTCCTGGCTGTCCTATGCTTGGTAGGACCCTATCTCATCAACTTCGTCATAATCATCATTGTAATAAGTGCGTGTTGCTTCGTACCCATCAAACTTATTGGCCGGGCGCGGCCGGACGGGAACGTGATCCCTGGGCCTACGTTCTTTATCCTGTGGATGGGGCGGGCCATGGTCCCTAGTCGGCCTTCCCTCCCTGGGAGCGCGAGGCCGAGTCTTCCCTGTTCGGATGTTTTCAGCTAACACGGGACACTCGTCTATCCAATGGCCGTACCCCTTACAATAAGCACACTGATCTGTTTGGAGGGCTCCCGTATGTTGAGGGCTGGAGGGGGTAGACTGGCGAGCCCTCGGAGGGTGTTGGGGTTGAGGTCTGAAATTCCCGCGGGCATCGGGACCTCGGGGAGGGTAAGCCTGCTGCAGAAGTGCCTTAGTCTTAAGATCCCTAACCTTCTTACTTTCCTTGTCTCTATCTTCATTCTCCCTATTCTCATGATATTGTGCCATAGCCAAGATACCAGTGATAGTTTGGGCAGACCACGTACTTTCAACTTTCTTAAGCCTGGTGGAAATCTCAGGAAGGAAGTTGCTGACAAACTTATCGACAAACACTGGGCCAGAACCTGGGGTCCGGGGATCCAAACCACTATGTCCCTTGTATTCTGTCTCAAAACGGGTAAAGAAGTCCGCCACATTCTCATCTTTTCGCTGCCTACAGGCGTTTATTTTATCCCAGTTAATGACAGTTTCCGGCAAAAGTGTTTTCATAAACGTTATTATTTTACCGGGCAAAGTCAGGATGGCAGCTTCTGGTTTAGTCCCTCCTACCCTTGCTTCTTCCATAGCCTCTAGGTCAGCCCATTTACCTCCCAACGCCACTTCATGATCAGTATGTCGAATCTTGTCCCAAATTTCAGTGGGAACAACCGTACCAAAAAGTAAATCTATATCCTCAAGAACGAGAGTACCTGCAGATATAATCTGACCTAATTCTCTGTAAAAGGCAGCCGGGTTCTTCCGGGGATCTGGTAATTGTTCTTTTAACTGCATTACTTCTGACCTTTTCCAAGGAACATGAACCCAAAGCCTGCGCCAGTGTGCCTCAACAGCCCCTCGGCCATTATTTTTGGCATCGGTAAGTGCGTTAACAAAGACAGGGGCCGCCTCTCTCATTGGCATAGCTGTCTCTAGAGGGGTGTTGGAAAAAGCGGTCATATCACGGTAAGCCATTAAAGCAGACACAGCACCAAACATCCCCTCTCCCTGAACATCGCCTCTTCTTATTTGTGACCTAAGGTCCATTAATCCAGTGGGTATCTGCATAAGCGCATTCTCAAATTTTTGCATGACCAACGTACACATGTATTCAGCCCAGGTGGTCTGTTCCATAATCGTCCACTGGGAAAAGGTGGACCATATGTCTTTAAAGGCATAAATATTCCCGTTCTTTATCCAACATTCACACTGTTGCTTCTGTAGGTCATTTTCTCGAAGGGACGAAAAGCTGACTGCAGAGCGCAAGGAGGCCAGTCGGGGGAATTGAACATTTTATATAAATCCTGCTTAACTGTAGACCACGGGGAAGTAGGAAAAAGGCGGGTAGGGGTAAAGCCGCAGGGGTTGGGCGGATGGAGACTTGTTGTCATTCCCGCAGTGAGGACAGGGTTAGCGGGCGTGGTCGGTGTCATAGGAAAAATCGGGAGGGTTGGTGTGACAGGAAGAACAGTAGGAGGGGCAGTGGGGGCAGGAGTGGGCGGTGGCGGGGGACATGTGGGGTGTGAGGCGTCAGGGCAGGGTACATTGGGGCATATGCAGGAGGGCTTTCTAGCATGGTATCAAGCAAGGAATCACCTTCTTCTTCCCCATCCATATGGCCCTTTCTTTTCTCCTCACGAGGTGGATAGCATTTTTGTACCCGGGCCCCATGCTCCCTGTTGGCTATTTCTACCGATTTTGTCATTTGATTTTGTAAATTTACTCTGGCGTGGTCGGCCATTGACATGCGTTCCTGTTTTCTTTCTTGAGCCTTCTGCTTTCTAGCTCTCTGCTCTATCTCTTTTCTCCAAAATCGGACAGATTCAAACATAGGCGGGCGCGTTTTTCTTTTCATTAATTGTTCCTCTAAGTTGGTGAGAACTTGGGAATTAAAGGAGCCGAAAAGTGGCCACTGTAATTCCGCGTTACTTTGTTTCGTATATTTTACCCAGAATGAGGAAAACATTATGGCAGAAGGGCCATGTTTAACATACATCGTATGGCCAGGGGTCCCTTCTGGAGGAAGCGGACAAGCCGCCTCCAGCTGGGAGTCCTGCGTACACATACAACAACATAATTTCTTGAACTTACTACTGACTGGCATGCTTGTAAATAGGTAACAGACACCGGCGGGTTTTAAAATTCACCTTGCCTGCTTGGCTTTTGCAAAGGTCAATAACAGCAGAATCATACAGACTTGGTGGGTGATCAGTCCACCCTTACCTTACAGGGGTAGTTCTCTTCTGCAGACGTAGGGCTGTGTCCTGCTCCAGAAATTATTTGCTAGGGGACTCCAGCGAGGACGTGGTCATGTGGCCCAGACCGGGTGGGGAGGAACAGCGGGCGAGTCGTTCGGCTTACCGGATTGCAAGAATCCCTCGGGTAGGGCGCCTCCGTCGGAGTCTCTCCGTGCACCTCCTCACATCCACCGGGCCTGACCTTCGTACTCGTGGAGTCCCTATTCGGGCGCCATTTGAAGAACCGGAATAACCCACTCACTGGGTCTCGGCGGCGGGGGAATTGCCCAAGTCTTCCATACCCTTCATACGTAGAAAAAGGAGACACAGGAGCCTTCGTCTGCAGGAGGAACCCAGATTTATTCAAATAGCCCGGGCTATGGAACAGAGTCCCAAGCTCGTTAGAAACAAGACAGAGGAGGCTGCTGCTTTACTCCGCAGCTTACAAGCCTTTTATACTTTTTCATTCCAGTCTTTTGGCTGTTAGTCCATTGTTCAATCAGGGCAGTGTTTGCAGTTGATAACCAGATCCAGACGGTGTTTGTAGTTGGTGACCTGATCAAGGCTTGGTACTCAATTTATTGTTCACTCAGCTTGATCAAAGCACGGTCATTCAGGTCATTGTTCGATCAGCTTGATCAAAGCTCGGTCATTCAAACCATTGTCCAATCACCCTCATCAAGGCCCAGCAGTCAGACCATTGTCCAGATAACCTGATCACGGTGTCAAGGATGTTTACCAGGCAGGGAGCAGGAGATGGGAAACAAATCATTTACACAGGGCGTGAGTGTCTCATGGTTTTCTGTCGAACTGCAAAGAACAGGGGGGTTGGGTGTGCGACAGTTCCTGGGCAGAAATGCAGGCTGCAAGATGGTTTTTGTCGTGTTAGTTAGAATCTCCTCAGGCATCAGCAGAAACGACCAGGTGGGTCGTGTGGAAGTGTTTGACACGAAATGGCAATGAAAAAACAATGGAGTCCTGGTACAAATGATACCGATCAGAAGAACACTTTTCCTCATTAGGCTTCCTGATCAGCCTTCTCTTTTCAAGTCCCCTGTTGTAAATAGATTCCTTAAGGGCATTACTCATCTTTTTCCTCCTGTTCCCTTCGTAATGCCCCAGTGGGACTTAAACTTGGTGCTTACCTATCTTATGTGCTCTCCCTTTGAGCTGCTACATAACTGTCCTCTCAGGCTTCTTACTTTGAAAACTGACTTTCTGGTGGCCATCACCTCTGCACGCAGGGTGAGTGAGCTACAAGCTCTTTCTTCCAAACCTCCCTTTCTGGCTGTCCATCCGGACAAGGTCATCCTTAGAACTAGACCTTCCTTTCTTCCCAAGGTGGTTACTTCTTTCCACATTGGCCAAACTATCACTTTGCCCACCTTCTTTCCGCATCCTTCAAAAGAGGAAGAGAGGCTCCACCGTCTGGATCCAAAACGTGCACTTTCCTTCTACCTGGATCGCACAAAGCAATTCCGGGTGGACGACCAGCTCTTTGTTGGTTACGTGGGCGCTAAGAAAGGTCGGGCCGTGCACAAACGGACCATCTCCAGGTGGGTCATTCTGTGCATCAAAGCTTGCTATTCTTTGGCAAAAAAGGAGCCTCCATTGGGACTGCGCGCCCATTCCACCAGGGCGACGGCAGCCACCACTGCTTTGGGACGGGGAGTCCCCCTTAATGACATCTGTCAGGCGGCTACGTGGGCATCGCTGCACACGTTCACCAAACACTACTGCCTGGACAGCCAATTCCGGAGAGACGGCTTCTTTGGCCGTTCTGTTCTCCAGGACTTTCTGGTGTGAACTTAGTTCGCAGACCCACCTCCGGGGTTGGTTTTGCTGGGGTATCTATTCTAAGGTAAGGAATCTATACCCAACTGTTTCTTTCAGATGAACAAGTTACTTACCTTCGGTAACGATATATCTGTAAGAAACATAGGTTAGTTATAGATTCCTTACCGCCCCACCCATCCTCCCCGTTCTGCGAACTGACTTCTAGGGTTAAGGACTTCCTTTCAGGGCCCTAGTTTTGTGCACCAGTGGTCAGTGCCTTGCATCGCTCTGCGCTTCTGTCGTGTACAGAACTGATGTCAGCGTGCGAGGGCGGCGCCTATGTAGCTACCGCAACGTCATCCCGGCCACCACGACGAACGCCACCTTCCGACGCGCAGTGGTACTGCTGACGAAAAACTTTCTGGATCCAGTCTGACGCCTGGGGGTAATTATAAGGAAAGGAATCTATAACTAACCTATGTTTCTTACAGATATATCGTTACCGAAGGTAAGTAACTTGTTCATCAGCACCTCTTTTCACTACACCTCAAAAACAAAACATATCACGCACACCAGCACGACAAAATCTCTCAAGCGCAACACCTCATAATACTTAGTCACAAAATACAATCATGCACCCACCTTTCAAACTACACAAACGAACAAACTACAATGCCAAGCTTTCTCTCTTCCACCACACCTAACACACATCCAGCAACACAGCAACTCTCTTCTAACCACCTCTCATCCATTGGACAATTTAGAACCTTACTACATGACCCACATGCTGTACCACCACCCCTAACTCATACACCTTCCGCCCTAAACAAACGCAAATAATATAAGCAACGTGCCACACATCACAACTTTGCTTCATGTCTACTGCACAACAAGGTTACACCACAAAAACAACACAGCACACCAACTCACTCAAACACCGTCTCCACCACCTACGCAGGCAGACCCATCAAAATGGCTTCTTAGCCTGCTGGACGAGGACCACATTACAGAACAGCTACACAATTCCTATCCTAATACAGCTAACACCAGCACTAAAAACACACCTGCTACAAACCCACACAATACTGATCACTCTTCTACAAAACAAATTCTCACTGTCACCAAAACACATTCTCTAAACTGTCTACTAATAAATGCTTGATCGCTCCCTAAAAACAAACATCACATCTACGACCTTCTCACTGATGCAAAACCAGAAATACTATTCATAACTGAATCATGGTTGGGAGATGATATGGCTCCAGTGCTGCATGAAGCCGTTCCTCTAGGCTATCAAACGATCACCCAAAATCGTATAAGCAAAAAAGGAGGTGGCCTAGCTGTTGTGTTCAGGCAAACATTGCATATCACTAAAGTTGACGACATCTCCATAAAGAAGTGTGAGGCTCTTCTCACCAAATGCAGTCCTACACCGTCTTCCTCCTGTAACTTCCTGTTCCTTTACAGACCTCCACCTAGCAATGCGACATTCCCAGACAAACTTCTAGACACACAACCTGATAACAATACACTCCAACCTTTTCTTTCTGGGTGACCTCAACATTTGGTTTGACAAACCCATTATGCCCCACCCGAAAACAATAATCACTGGCCTAGATGCGCTGAACTTGCATCAGATCATCCACAAACCTACACACATCGCTGGACACATCTTAGATGTCATTTTTGCTAATACCGAACTAGTTACCTTTCAAACTATAACTCCAGTCACATGGTCAGACCACCACTTGCTTACTTTCCAACATAAAGCAACACTAAGCGACTCACCTAAAACCACCTTACATGCATCCACCTATCGACCGTGGAACAAACTCAATTTGGAATACTTTGAAACACAACTAACATCCAGTACAGGTCTGGAAACAATACATTCTGTTCAAAAACTTTGAGTGGCTAGAGGAAGCTTTTGATATCCTGATACCACTCAAAACCACACAACAGAACAAAAGAAAACAAGCACCTTGGAGAAATACAGAGATAAAAGGCATAAAACAACAAATTAGAAAACTGCAACGAGCCTGGCTCAAAACAAACGCCAAACAAGACAAACGTCGCCTACAGAAATTTAACAGATTATACAAGTCAGCTATCAAAAAAGCAAAGAAAAGGTACTATTCAGACAGAATTCAAAATGCTAAATGTGCAAATAAAGAATTCTATAAAATACTCGGAGTTTCGTAAACCAAATTGCCTAGAAGGAACTCATCCCGTTACTCAAGATTTCACAGACAAACTGGCAAATCATTACACAGACAAAGCAGACATGTTGGATTCATACTTAAAACAGAGACAAAGCACCAGTACTAACCCTTTTACAAAACAACAATCCAAGAATACTCTAACCCAGCCTCTCTGTTCCTTCCAAAAAATTTCACACAATGAATTTATGGACCCGGTCAAAGCAAGCAGGCCTGCCGGCAGCCCTTCTGACCCATGTCCACCGCAAGCTTTCAAGACAATTCTTCTAACAACCTCTGCTGTCACTTCAGTAAGAAGAATCATCAACGATTCCTTAACTACCGGAATATTTCCAGAAGAACTCAAAAAGTCATACATCCTTTACTGAAGAAAACAAACTTGGACCCGCTGAACCCTGACAACTACAGACCCATTACAAATGGACCTTTCCTGGGTAAACTGATAGAAAGAGCATAATTCGCCCAGATGTCACAATTCATAGAAGAGAATGCCATACTTTCAGACTTCGAAACAGTATTCCGTCTGGGGGGAGGCACAGAATCTGCCCTCCTTGCCATCTGGGATGACCTGAAGAACACAGTGGACCGCAACGGGATTGCTGCGCTACTCCTTTTGGACCTCTTGTCTGCCTTTGACACGGTTGCCCATGACACTCTGATACAAAGACTCTACGAAGCCGGCATAGAGTGGACTGCTCTAGACTGCATCACGTCCTACCTTCAAAACAGAATTAATGTCATCCATACCCCACCTTTCTTGTCCAAACCGTACAACACAAAAGCAGGTCTGTCATCTATCATCTCGCCCATGCTTTTCAACATCTACATGAAGTTATTACCGGCAGTGATCAATCAATTTCACCTCACGTGCTATAACTATGCAGATGACACGGAAATACTCCTTCAACTGGAATGCCCCAAAGAAATTGGAAACTCACCAATTTTCAGTTGTCCCAGAGCTGTGGATCAATGGATGACTTGGAGCCATCTCAAATTGAATTCTTCCAAAACGGAAATACTAACGTGTGGCTATTGGAAACATATTGACCTGCTTGCCGCCTGGCCTGATGAACTGGGATCACCGCCTAAAGTATCGAAGGAAGTAAGAAACCTCGGAATGTCCATGGACTCCGAGCTATCGATGAATGCCCAAGTGGACAAACTAGCAAGATCAAGCTTTGTTACTATAAAAACTCTGCGACAAATCTTTCCCCATTTGGGATTTCCACACAAGGTCCAAGCTACCATCTCCCTTGTTCTGTCCAAACTCGATTACGCCAATAGCCTCTACCATGGATCACCTTTAACGACCATGAAAAGACTACAACGGATTCAGAACTCGGCTGCCAGACTACTCTTGCATATCAAACCACAAGACCACATCTCCCCTGCCTTGAAAGCCCTGCATTGGTTACGGGTTGCCAGAAGATCCACGTTCAAGCTGCTTTGTATCACCCACAAAGCAATACATGGAATTAGGACTGCTCTTAATCAGGAATAAAATCACCAAACACATTCAACAAAGGAACCTCCTCTCTAGAGTGGCACCTCGCCTCAAAATCCCAAGATACAAGAAAAAAACCATAGCTGACACATCCTTCTCTGTTCAAGCAGCCAAACTATGGAACTCTTTACCCCCAACATAAGATCCATGGACAACCACCTTATCTTCAGAAAACTACTCAAGAATTGGCTCTTTCCCACATAAGCACCATACGCAAACAGAAATATACAGCATATCACTCTGTATATAAGCATTTATTTGCATTATAGATATGTACCTATATATGTGTTTTGCTTTGTATAAACATGTAGAATAATTGTTTAAAAACATTTTTTAAGTACAACACTTGAAAACCAGAGTTTATCTAATGCATCTTTAATCTACATATACTTACCTACTTTATGCATCTATATACCTTCCATGTACTTGGATCTATATATTTATTACTTTTCTCCTAAAAAAGCATACAATGCAATACCCTATTTCTCACCCTATACCTCTCTCAATATATCCTCTACCTCAACTCTCTGACTCATCTCAAACCTCTATCTACTACTCTTTCCAATGCACTACCCTATTTCTCACTCTACACCTCTATCAATATCTAATCTACATATACTTACTTCCTTTATGCATCTATATACTTTCCATGTACTTATGCATCTATATATTTATTACTTTCTTCTAATTCAGCATATCCTATGCACTACCCTATTCACACCCTATACCTCTCTCAATATATCCTCTACCTCAACTCTCTGACTCATCTCAAACCTCTATCTACTACTCTTTCCAATGCACTACCCTATTTCTCACTCTACACCTCTATCAATATCTAATCTACATATACTTACTTCCTTTATGCATCTATATACTTTCCATGTACTTATGCATCTATATATTTATTACTTTCTTCTAATTCAGCATATCCTATGCACTACCCTATTTCTCACCCTATACCTCTCTCAATATATCCTCTACCTCAACTCTCTGACTCATCTCAAACCTCTTTCTACTACTCTTTCCAATGCACTACCCTATTTCTCACCCTATACCTCTATCAATATATCCTCTACATCCACTCTCATTCATCTCAATCCCTGTACCGCTACTATGATCCCCATAATAACCATTTCTAGACTCTCCCCTACTCTACCCGTCCTTGCATCATCTGACACCTCTTTACTATACCAATCCCCCAAAACAAGCCTTTCTAAACTCTTCCCTCTGACTTTTCCCCTCCACATCACTTTTTACTCATCCCAAGCCTCCTCCTACTGCTATGACCTCCAAAACAAAAAAAACAAACAAATCTAAATCCTTCACTCGTCTATCCCTCCACTATCCTTTCAATCAAAATAACAAACTAACATGTCCACTTCTCAAATTTCATATTTCACTATACTAATTCACCACTAATCCTCTATTGGTCCCAGAGTAGCGTGCTACTCGCCAAAAAAGCACTTCAACACCTCATCAGGGGTAGCAAGCACTATATAAATGCCAACCTTTTTCCCTCTCCTATCCCTCCGCTACCCTTCTCAATCCAAATAACTGACTAATATCCACCACTCAAATTACTTTCATATTTCACTATACTAATTCACCACTAATCCTTCATGGGTTCCGGAGTAGCGTGCTACTCGCCAAAAAAGTGCTTCAACACCCCATCAGGGGTAACAAGCACTATATAAATGCAAACCTTTTCCCCTCTTCTCTCCCTCCACTACCCTTATCAATCAAAATAACTGACTAACATATCCACCACTCAAATTACTTTCATATTTCACTATACTAATACAACACTAATCCTCTAAGGGTTCCGGAGTAGCGTGCTACTCGCCAAAAAAGCGCTTTAACACCCCATCAGGGGCAACAAGCGAAATATAAATGCAAACCATTTTTCCCTCTTTTATACGTCCGCTATCCTTCTCAATCCAAATAACTGACTAATATCCACCACTCAAATTACTTTCATATTTCACTATTCTAATTCAACACTAATCCTTTATGGGTTCCGGAGTAGCGTGCTACTCGCCAAAAAAGCGCTTCAACACCCCATCAGGGGTAACAAGTGCTATATAAATGAAACCTTTTTCCCTATTCTACCCCTCCGCTATCCTTCTGAATCCAAATAACTGATTAACCTATCCACCACTCAAATTACTTTAATATTTCACTATACTAATTCAACACTAATCCTTTATGGGTTCCGGAGTAGCGTGCTACTCGCCGAAAAAGCGCTTCAACGCCTCGTCAGGGGTAGTAAGGGCTATATAAATGCAATTACAATACAATGTCATGTGCATGCCCATGTTGGATCTAGACTGTGACGTCATAAATATAAAACCAAAATCCCCGCCAATAAGGACGCCAGGAATAAGTAACACATACAGTAGTGAAAATTAACGTATAATTTGCATAATTTGTATCCTTACAACACATACTATGAACATGTGGATAATGTTTCCATTGTAATTAAACAATATAAGACTATATTAAACCCTGATGACATTTCTATAATATGAAACAATGAGTTTGTATACTGGCTTAATCTTGATAATAGTTTCCACTGTAAAAGCAGAGGTCGGTGCATGGGAGGCTCACCTTTGGTCATTTGCACTGATTTTGGCACAACTTTTTGCACCCACAACAAATAAGTTCTTTGCATGCTTTAGATGCTTCCAGAATGATTGTCCAATGTTGTATCATTACTCCATCAATCTGCTTTCAGCCCCAATCATTTAAATTTCGCAATTCTTGCATGGGCACTAAAGTCTGACCCCAAACATGGCCCCCTTAGTACGCAGATATTTAACATGCTGAAAAGGGGGGTCTTGTGTAGGTGGGTGTTTTCAATAGTTCTGTTGACACTTGCAAAGATGAATTGGCGAGTACCGTTCATTTCATGCAGTGGATAAATGCGGCTATACATTAGTACAGTGAAACTCTTTACATTTCCGAAGTGAACAGGATCAACAGAACTTGGTCGATCTGACAGAAATTTAAATGCGGGAGTAGCAGAAGATAGTGCCATCCAGATGTCATAAGCTGCTTTCTGCCCTCTCCCATGAAAAGCTGACGTGGTGCTGCAACCTGTAACAGCATGGAAAAAGAGTAGAGATTCACATATATCAACGCCTAAGCTTGCTACAATACTATGAGCTGGTATATAGCGGAACCTTTTTTCCTGTACCAAATGCTAACCACAATTCTTGACATCCAATGGAATTAAAATTAGCAATTGCAAGAACGACTACATCGGTATCTACTGTACGAATCATTATTTTGGAGTGACCTTAAGTTGCTGCATGGAAAGAATGAAGCATAACTCATGTGTCCACTTCCTCATGATTGCTAGGCGATATCATTTCGAAATTCATAATTGGTATGGAACTTGCAACTTTATCCTTACAGGTGATTACTACTTGCTTCCCTTCGATGTTAATAAGTTGCACACTCCTACTCAGTAAACCAAACAACTCTGTTTTGTTTTCATCTCCTCTAAGGAAACTATGCCAATCTTTGGGTACAGGAGTGTTAACAAACTATTACAAAGACGAATGCCTGTACCAACTTTCAGCTTTCTATTACAAGGTGAACTGTTTTTCAATCTAACAGCTATACTAGAGACAACCTTTCCCAAGGAGCTCAAGTAAAGGGAAGGGACATTGACCTCCAACATAGACTGGGTACTTGTAGGCAAAAAATGTGAAAACCTTTTAAAAGTCTTTTAACCTTTTTAGCAACATAGTAAGTAAAAATCCAATGAGTTATTGTAGGAAGCTGGCTATATAGTTCTCTAAAATGAAGTACACTGTGCAGAGAGTCCAGTGAGACCCAGATTGGTATACAAAGGCAAAAGTAGATAATACTAACGCTCTATTTGTGGTAGTGTGGGTGAGCAGTTAGGCATATCAGAGGATAGTACTAAGCATTTGTTGTACTCACAGAGGCAGTAAATGATACACACACTCAAGAATAAATCCGAGACCAGTTTACAAAAATAACACATATTTTTATATATTTTTTTCAGACCAAGAACTTAGTTCTACAGTAAGTACTTTTCGAGTTATGAATTTTTCAAGTTCGCAAAATAAATCACTTTAGAGCGCAATTATGCACCATTTTGTCAATGGGATGAAATGGAAAAGTGCATATGAAATCATACAGTCGGATTTCAAGGTTCACCTTCGGGATTTAGGTAAGTAGCAAGGCCAGTTCCAGTGTTTCACCAGCGGATTCTCTGGAGCGTTGTGGATTCGGCCGGGAGCAGGGTGCTGAGGTCGTTGGTAGCTTGTGTACGAAGAGTGGGGCCACATGAAAATACACTGCACAAGAGGACTTAAAGGTAAGTCCAAGAGGTCCCACTCGAGGGAGCAAGTCGCAAGGGCATCAGGACCACGGGAGCACAGTTGGTTCGTCGGTACCCAGGCCGTGCGGGCTGGTTGCAGAGCAGATAGGTCAGCCGGGCAGCATGCGTCAAGGTATATTCGCGGTCAGGGGCAGGCAGGTTGCAGGGGCGATTCAGGGACAGCTGGCTACTCACAAAGTGGGTCTCGGGGGTCTCGACGTCCCTTGACGGGTGCTTGCTTCCAGGGCAGCTGGAGTCCGGAATGGACTCTTCGTCTTGGTGTGGGTTGCAAGGTTCCTGTTCCCCAGGTAATGGTGTGGCACGGCTCCGGTAGGTCTAGGTGTCTCCAAACGTGGTGGGAGACAGATCTGACCCTCAGGATCTGATGTATCTCAGACTGCAGGGGAGTACTTCCTTTACCCCAAGGGAGTTCTCTGGCATTTGGTGAAAGACTGGGGGTGCTCCGGGGCTCTTGGAGGCCTCACAGTAGCAGGACGAGACAGCACACCACGATTGTTGAGTCCTGGAAGCAGCAGACAGGGTTTCATGCCAAAATTCTGCAGCAGGTCTTCTGTTCTTGGGTCAGCAGCTCATCTTTGTCTGTATCTTCTTTGTCTCCGTTGAATCTAAAGTTCAGGGTCCAGGGATGACACCTAAATACTACATTTAGGGGCGTTAAAGGGGGTGGCAGGCAGTAGCCAATGGGCTACCTACCTTTAGGGTGTCTACACCCTCTAAGGGACCTCTTCCTGTGGGAAGGGGCACTACCCTAGTCCTAATTGGCTAATTCCCTCTCAAAACAAGCTGGAGGAAGATGAAACGTGGGCTGCACATCACCTGCCCCACCTTAGGGGTGGTACTGGCTGAATGGGTACCCCTAATTTAACATATTCCCGTCTGTCCTCCCGCCAAATGTGGAGCAGGAAAGGAGAGTTGGCATCCTCCACTAGCTGGAGCTGCCTGGGTCGCATTTCAAATGCGGCATCGCCTTTGAAACTTCCCGAGTAGGAAGGGCATCCTAGCCTGAGGGAGGTGTGAAGCGCCTCTCCCCAGAGCAGGCTTTGTTCCTGGCCTCTGAGAACTCTGGCTCTCACCTCATAAGGTCAGAAACATGTCTGGTGGTGGCAGGCTGGCTAAGGCTAGTCAGAGACCACACCAGTGCTTGGTAGGTTTTCTGGGGACCCTATAAGGTGTCTCCTGTGTGCATTTATTCATAAAGCCAACACTGGCATCAGTGAGACTTTATTAAGATGAAATGCCTGGTTCCAAACATCTTATTGTACAGTGAAGCATCATGGAGCTAGGAAACTCGTGATGACAAGTATCCAGCCCATGTAGTCTCTATGGCATCCATGAGCACTAACAATATCTAAGAATGGACTTGAGATCAAAAGTACTGAGATATTTGGCTGCCCCTAACCTGTCAATCAATTCATCAGCCCAAGGAATTGGGAGTGCATCAGTTTTTGTCACAGCATTGAGCCCCCTGTGCTCCACACACAACCTAATTTCTTTCTTTCTACCCTGGGAGTGATGTTTGGGGATTAAAACAACTGGGCTGGCCCAGGGAGACTCTGAGGGTTCAATGACACCGAATTCCAACATCTTCCTTACTTTAGCCTTGACGATCTCTTTGACACGATCAGACTGCCTGTAGATCTTATTTTTGACAGGAACGCTGTCACCAGTATCCACATTATGGGCACACCAGTTAGTCTGACCATGGGTCAAAGAGAAGAGCTCAGCGAACTGATTTAGGACTTGCCTGCAATCAGTCTGCTGTTGGGCAGTGAGGGTGTCTGACAAGACCACTCCTTCAACTGGCCTATGTTTAGGGTTGTTTGATTGGAGGTCAGTGAGAAGTTCACTCTCTGCTTCCTGATCCTCATCTGTGAGCATGAGCATGGTAATTTCAGCTCTGCCTTGATAGGGTTTAAGGTGGTTTACATGTATTACCCTCTTGGGGTTTCTGCATGTACCAAGGTCCTCCAAGTAGGTGACCTCCCCTTTTCTCTCAAGGATAAGGTAGGGCCCAGTCCATTTGTCCTGGAGGGCCCTAGGGGCCGCAGGCTCCAAAACCCATACCTTCTGCCCTGGTTGGAACTCCACCATGGCAGCCTTCTGGTCATATCGGAGCTTCCAAAGCTCATGGCTGGTCTCAAGGTTTTTGCTTGATGTTTTCATACACTCAGTCATCCTGGAACGAAGACCAAGTACATAATCCACAATATCCTGCTAAGGTTTTTTAAGAGGTCTCTCCCATCCTTCCTTCACAAGACACAATGGTCCCCTTACATGATGATCAAACCAAGGTTCAAAGAGGGAAACCCTACTCCCTTTTGTGGCACATCTCTGTGTGCACAAAGCAGGCATGATAGCAAGACATCCCATCTCCTTCTCAGCTTTTCAGGGAGTCCATAAACAGACCTTTTAGGGTCTTGTTAAATCTTTCAACAAACCCATTTGCCTGCAGATGGTATGGGGTAGTGAACTTATAAGTCACTCCACACTCAGTCCACCTGTGCTTTAGGTATGCAGATATGAAGTTCGTCACTCTGTCTGATACTACCTCCTTTGGAAACCCAACCCTGGTAAAAATACGAAAGAGGGCCTTAGCCACTGCAGGAGCAGTGGTAGTCGTCCGGGGAATTGCCTTAGGATACCTGGTGGTATGATCCACTACCACCGGTATACATTGGTTTCCTGATGCTGTCTGAGGGTCAAGGGGACCAACAATGTCAATCCCAACCCTCTCAAAGGGTATCCCAGCCACCCGAAGTGCCATTAAGGGGGCCTTTAGGTGACTACCTGTCTTGCCACTGGCTTGACAGGTGGCACAGGAGTTACAAAACTCCTTCACCTTCTGGGACATTCCTGGCCAGTAGAAGTGGTTCACCAAACTACTCCAAGTTTTTATCTGGCCAAGATGCCCAGCTAGGGGAATGTCATGGACGTATGTTAGGAGAAACTCTAAACTGCTGATGCACTGCTACTCTCCTGGTGGCACTATGTTTGTGTTTTCTCGCCTCAGTGTAAAGGAGTCCCACCTCCCAATAGGCCCTGTGGGAACCACTGGCAATTCCCTTTTCCTGATCAGCATCTTTCTGCCTCAGGCATTAAAGAGTGGGACAGGTTCTTTGCCCCTGGCACAGATCTTCCCTAGAGGGACCCCCTGCACCCAAAAGCTCTGCTGTGTAAGGCCCATGCTCATTGGGCTCAGTTCCCTCTGGGGCTGACAAGTATTCTCCCTAAGGAGAGGGGACCTGATCTAGTGTCTGAATAAATGTCGGTTTCCCAGACTTCTTGCCCTTTGTCTTGGAAGGTTGGTCCATAATTTCATGCTCCAACACTCCTTTTTCACCCTGGGTTTACTGTGTCCTCTTGTTTTACACGCACCCATTCAGATATACCCAGCATGGCTGCATGGGTTTTTGTTTTCGACCTTAGTCCATGCTGACTACTCCAAATCATTGCCAAGCAGGCACTATAGGAATTGCAGAGGATACCACCACCTTTTTGTGGCCAATAACCCCGCCCCATTGTAAGGACCCCCAAAGCCATTGGATGTACCTTAGCCTGATTGTCAGCATTGAGTGCTGTGTAAGTCTCTCCAAGCAAGTACTAGTCTGAGGACATCAGTTGCTCAGTCACCATGGTGACACTGACACCAGTATCTCTCAAAGCTTCAACTTTAACCCCATTTGTATGTGGCTGCTATCTGAAAGAGACACGTTAGTGACAGATTCCTTACCTTAGAATATCCCCAGGCGTCAGGCTGGATCCGGAAAGTTTTTGCGTAGCAGTACCCTTGCGCGTCGGTAGGCGGCGTCGTGCGGCTCCGCGTCCGTCGTCGGCGTTGTGATCGCCGGGATGACGTCGCGGACAGTACTTGGACGCCGCCCCTGCGCGCTGACGTCAGTTCTTCTTTTTCCGCGCCAGTAAGCGCAGATCCGGGAAGAGCAGTGCCCTAGTCATTTTTTGACTATCTTTTTGGTGATTTTTCACTGTTTTTCTCCACGAGTCTCTCGACTCCGAAGGTGTCGGTAGGGATGCCCGGCTTCAAGCCCTGCGACGTCTGTGGTCGTATGATGTCGATCACAGACCCGCATTTAGAGTGTCTACTGTCTCGGCCGCGACCACGACACGAAGTCGTGCCAGACTGCCGGGCCTTGCGAGAGCGGTCTCGAAAGCTCCTCGAGGTCCGGCAGTCGGTTCCGCGCCACACCAAGCCCTGGTCACGTGAGAGGTCGAGGGGCCGGTCGCGGAGTCCTCATCGGTCGTCGGGGTCCAAGTCTTCGCACTCCTCCGGTAAGTGGAAGCATAAAAAGTCTAAGAAGCGTCATCGCTCCACGACTTCGCCTCGCCGGTCTCGCGACTCGGCTAAGGCTCCTGTCGGCACCGTCCCCGCGGCTCCGGGAGTGCCTGTGGAGCCGCCCCGCATTACCCGTCCTTCCCGGGTTCGGGGCGACTCCGGCCGAGATACAGGAATTCCTGTCGGCCATGGCCCGCCTCTTCGGGCCTCAAGGTCCCCCTGGTGCGCCTTCGGGCCCCGCGGGCCCTGATGGGGTTTTCCCGGCGCCGCCGACGACTCCGGTCCCGGCGCCGCCTGTCACACCAGCCTCGGTCCCGGCCCCGGCTTCGGCCCCGGCCTCGATCCCGGCTCCGGTGCTGCTGCAACCCCCATCGACGCCGGTTGACCTAACTACACCGGTACCGATGTCTCCGGTGCCGTTTCCAACGCCGCCCGGGGCTCCGGGCGGCGTCGTTCCCCGGTTCTCTCCGGATCCGGATCCGGACACGGCGCCGGACCAGCGTCGCTCGACGCCGGCTCCGACGCCGTTGAGACCTTGGGTCCCGCGTGTCCCTCCTTCTCCTTATTTTGAACCTGAGGAGGACGAAGAGGACTGGGAGGGGTCGGAGGACCCTCTCACACAGCAGTGTGAGTACGAACAGGACTGGGCTGAGGAACTTGGGGATGCCAGTGGGCTGGACACCTCCCCTGACCCTGGCATGCTATCTCCTCCCGTGGCAACGGAGGAGGGAGCAAATTTTGCAACGGTGTTGCGTAGAGCAGCTGGGGCCTTACACATCCAATTGCCTACAGTGGCCGTCAGGACTAACCTCCTGACGGAAGTGCTTCAGCCGGCGGCTACCTCCTCGGAGCCACTGCTGCCGTTTAATGACGCACTTTCTGACGTTCTTTGGGCACCTGGTCCAAGCCCGCCACAGGGGCTCTTGTGGATAGGAACGTGGCCCGACGCCATCGCCCCGGGCGACGCCCTGTTCCTCTCCCAACACCCCACTCCTGAGAGCTTGGTTGTCCAAGCCTCTGCTTCCCAAACCGCCTTCCCTACCGCTCCTCCGGATAGGGAATCCAAACGCCTGGATCAATTTGGGAAGAAGGTCTTTTCTTCCTCCAGTGCTGGCTTGCGGTCTGTCAACACCGCTTGCCTTTTGGGCCGATATTCCCACTCTCTGTGGGACTCGGTGGCGCAAGCTTTGCCCCAGTGTCCTGAGGAGGTCCAGACACTGCTTTCCCGCGCCATTGCGGAAGGAAGAGATGCGGCTAAATTCACCATTCGATGTGGCCTTGATACCGCCGACTCGCTGGGTAGATCAATTGCAACGACAGTGGCGCTGCGCCGTCACGCCTGGCTGAGAACCACTGGTTTCTCGGGTGATGTCCAGAACACTCTTATGGACATGCCCTTTGATGGGGTCGGTCTTTTGGGAACAAGGCAGACCATGCGCTGGAGCGTTTTAAGGACTCACGGGCTACGGCCAAGTTCCTGGGCCTTTCTGCTGTACGCCCTCCGCAGCCATCTGCTTTTCGCCCCTTTCGTGGCCACGGAAGGGGCGCCCAGTCACATCCGCTGCCCAGCCACCGGCCCGCGCAGCAAGCGTCTTCGCGTGGCCGAGGACGTGGCTCCCGCCGTGGCGGGTCAGGCAACCAGCGTGCGGGTCAGGCCACCAACCCCGCCCCGTCCGCGGCCTCCAAGCCCTCCTAGTCCTTCCTTTCAGGTGCACAGCACGCCAGTAGGGGGCAGGGTCCGCCATCACCTTCACCACTGGCGTACCATCACCTCGGACAGGTGGGTATTGGACATTGTCCGAAGGGGCTACTCCTCCCCTTCGAGACCACCCCCCCAGCCATGCCACCTCAATTCCACCGCATGTCAGGGGATCACTTGGTGCTTCTTCAAAAGGAAGTTGCGGCCCTCTTGGCCAAGAGGGCCATCGAGCGCATTCCGACCCCAGAAGTAGGACGTGGTTGCTACTCCCACTACTTTCTGGTGCCCAAAAAGGACAAGGAGGACATGCGTCCTATCTTGGACCTCCGGAACGTCAATCGCTTTCCTCCGGAAGGAGAAGTTCAAGATGCTCACCTTAGCTCAGGTCTTGACTGCCCTAGACCCTGGAGACTGGATGGTAGCATTGGACTTGCAGGACGCTTATTTCCACATCCTCGTCCTGCCGGCCCACCGGCGTTACCTGCGGTTCATGGTGGGCCTCGAGCATTTTCAATTCTCCGTGCTCCCTTTGGCCTCACAAGTGCCCCTCGGGTGTTCACGAAAGTGATGGCGGTGGTCGCAGCTCATCTGCGCCGGGCCGGGGTTCCAGTCTTCCCCTACCTCGACGACTGGCTGCTGAAGGCGGGCTCGCCCCAGGCAGTCGTCTCCCACCTCCAGACTACGGCCGAACTCCTGCACTCGCTGGGGTTCTCCATCAATGTGCCGAAGTCGCACCTGATTCCTTCTCCACAGCTCCTTTTCATCGGAGCAGTTCTGGACACGACGCAGTTTCGGGCCTATCCTCCCGAACGGCGAGTCCGGGATATTCAGGCTATGATTCCGATCTTTCAGCCTCTATCCTGGGTTTCGGTACGGATGACCCTGAGGCTGCTAGGCCTCATGGCCTCCTGCATCCTACTGGTCGATCATGCCAGATGGCATATGCGGGCTCTGCAGTGGGACCTGAAGTTCCAGTGGGCGCAGCACCAGGGCAACCTGTCCGATCACGTCCAGATCTCGCAAGGGACTGCAAAACAGTTGCAGTGGTGGCTCTCGAACCGGCAATGGGTCATGGGCAGATCCCTCTCCCTTCCCCAGCCAGAGCACACAGTCGTGACGGACGCGTCCCTTATGGGATGGGGCGGTCACATGGGAGAGGCGGAGATCAGAGGCCTCTGGTCTCCGGCGGAGTTCCGGCTCCATATCAACCTTCTGGAGCTCCGGGCGATCCGACTTGCACTCAAGGCATTCCTTCCCTCTGTCAAAGGGAAGGTAGTGCAGGTGTTCACAGACAACACCACCGCCATGTGGTACTGCAACAAACAAGGCGGGGTGGGGTCGTGGACCCTATGTCAGGAGGCTCTGCGCCTCTGGACTTGGCTGGAACATCAGGGCATCTTCCTGATGGTTCAACACCTGGCAGGTTCCCTGAATGCCAGGGCGGACGAACTCAGCCGCAGGTGCATGATGGATCACGAATGGCTTCTTCACTCGAAAGTGGCGCAAGGACTCTTTCTACAGTGGGGAGAGCCTTGGTTAGATCTATTCGCCACCGAAGAAAACGCGCAATGTCATCAGTTCTGCGCGTTGGAATTTCCAAGGCGGCACTCGCTCGGCGACGCTTTTCGTCGCGAGTGGAGTTGCGGTCTGTTGTACGCTTTTCCGCCTATACCACTTCTACCCAGAGTGTTGAAGAAGATTCGGCGCGACTGGGCCCAAGTCATCCTTGTGGCTCCGGACTGGGCTCGAAGAGTTTGGTATCCCAAGCTACTCAGTATGAGCGTCGATCCCCGATCCGTCTGCCTCTTCGGGAGGATCTTCTGTCGCAGCAGCAGGGGACGGTCCTCCACCCGAACCTGTCCAGTCTCCACCTGCTTGCGTGGAGATTGAGCGGCGGCAGTTGATTCCTTTCGACTTGCCTCCCGAAGTTTGTGATGTGATTCTGGCAGCCAGGCGTCCCTCCACTAAGGTGGTATACGCCTGCAGGTGGAACAAGTTTGTGGCATGGTGCACAGCAAAGGCTGTGAATCCCCTCTCTGCCCCTCTTTCTGAGGTTCTTCTGTTCCTTCTTTCTCTGGCCCAACAGGGTTCTGCCCTGGGTACCATCAAGGGCTATCTTTGTGCAATCTCGGCCTTCCTCAGGCTCCCTGATCAGCCCTCTCTTTTTAAGTCCCCTGTTGTTAACAGGTTTCTAAAAGGCATTACACACCTCTTCCCTCCTGTTCCGTTTGTCATGCCTCAGTGGGACTTGAACTTGGTTCTTACCTTTTTAATGTGCGCTCCCTTTGAGCCTCTACATAACTGTCCTCTTCGTCTTCTTACTTTGAAGACAGCCTTTCTGGTGGCCATCACCTCCGCTCGGCGGGTGAGTGAGCTCCAGGCTCTATCATGCAAACCTCCTTTTCTGTCTGTCCATCCAGACAAGGTTGTTCTTAGGACGCGCCAGTCCTTCTTGCCAAAGGTGGTTACTGCCTTTCACATTGGGCAGACCATCACTTTGCCCACCTTCTTTCCGCCTCCGCATCCTTCCAGAGAGGAAGAGAGGCTCCACCGTCTGGACCCAAAACGTGCGCTTTCCTTTTATGTCAACCGCACACAACACTTCCGGGTGGATGACCAGCTCTTTGTTGGCTACGTGGGCGCCAAAAAAGGTCGGGCGGTGCACAAGAGAACCATCTCCCGCTGGGTCACCTTGTGTATCAAAGCCTGCTATTCTTTGGCTAAGAAGGAGCCTCCTGTTGGGCTGCGTGCCCATTCCACCAGGGCAACGGCTGCTACCACTGCTTTAGGCCGCGGTGTTCCGCTGCAAGATATATGTCACGCAGCTACGTGGGCCTCGCTGCACACGTTTACCAAGCATTACTGCCTTGACAGTCAGGTCCGGAGGGACGGCTTCTTTGGCCGTTCGGTACTCCGGGACTTCCTTGTCTGATCTTTCTTCGCAGACCCACCACCGGGGTTGGTATTGCTGGGGTATCTATTCTAAGGTAAGGAATCTGTCACTAACGTGTCTCTTTCAGATGCACAAGTTACTAACTTGTGTAACGATATATATGTAAGAGACAGTAGTTAGTGACAGATTCCTTACCGCCCCACCCATCCTCCCCGTTCTGCGAACTGATTTCTAGGGTTAAGGACATCCCTTTCAGGGCCCTAGTATTTTTCAGACACCTATGTCAGCTTCTTGCGTGGCTCTGCGTTTCTGGCGTGGAAAGTCGTGTACAGAACTGACGTCAGCGCGCAGGGGCGGCGTCTAAGTACTGCCCGCGACGTCATCCCGGCGATCACGACGGACGCGGAGCCGCACGACGCCGCCTACCGACGCGCAAGGGTACTGCTACGCAAAATCTTTCCGGATCCAGCCTGACGCCTGGGGATATTCTAAGGTAAGGAATCTGTCACTAACTACTGTCTCTTACAGATATATCGTTACACAAGTTAGTAACTTGTGCGTCTGTAATTTTCCAAATTACTGGGCCAGACTGCCAGGGTTGCTATACTCACTGCACCTTCTGTGACTAAAGTTGCCTCAGCAGGTCCTCTGACATAGTCAGGGCCCACCTGTGATCCCATCTGGAGACTTACCAATGCATTTACTTCAGGTGTACTAGAGGCATTCTTTTTTGTTTTTATAGCTAGGGTCTCCAGTTTGGTGTCCAAGAGCCTTACAATCATGACACCAAGCCTTTTGGGATCCCTTTTTTACCCTGGTACCCACCCTTGGGCTGTCAAGAGTTTCTGGGCCCTCCCTCCTGAGCAGGTTTTTGGGGGCCTGTAAAAGACTCTGTTTTTATCTTTTTGGTCACCATCTTTCCTTTGGGGGGTCATTTTAGCCTCTTTCTTTTGGTCACCCCCACCAGTGGCAGTTTTGGTTACCCCTTTTTGGCCCAGTGATCTGCCTTCTTCCCCAAATCTTGAGAAAGTGGACCTAGGTTTACCAAGTGCTGCTGTAACTTCTCATTGTAACAATTATTCAACAGATGCTCCTTCATGATTAAATTGTAAAGTCCAACATAGTCATGCACATTGTTACCTGTTAACCAGCCACCTAGTGTTTTCACTGAAAAGTCTGCAAATTCAACCCACGACTGACTTTTTTGATTCTCCGTGAATTTTATTCTATATTTTTCAGTAGCGAGTCCAAAGCCCTCAATCATGGTACCCTTCACGAGGTAATAAAACTTAGCATCTTCCTCATTCAATGTCAGGAGTCTATTCCTGCGTTTACCTGAGAAAAGTTCCCACAAGAGAGAGCCCCAGTGTTTTTTGGCTACCTTTCCACTGATTCAAGCTCTCCCAAAAGCAGTAATCCACTTGGTGATGTCATCACCCTCTGCTTATTTAGGGACAACTCCTTTGAGGAGTTTAGTGTCAAAAGATTCCTCTCTATTGCTGCCGGCAGAGATAGGTCCTAGGCCCATCTATTTTCTCTGTTTTTCTGTGTCCAGAAATTGAGCTTCTAAGTTCAACCATCTGGCCAATCTTTCTAGGGCAAGCTCCTCCTCTCCAGGAGCTACTTCTGAGGCATGGCTCTCCACCACCTTCTCAGCATCTTGTCTTGTGGGATGATCCTCCCGGGTATCATCCTCACCCACTGGGTGATCTCTCTCATGTTCTGCCATAAGTCTCATAAGCTTATCTCTGGTAGCATGAGAGCCCGTTTTAACACCTTAACCCCTACAGAAGGCCCATAGCTGGGAGTATGACTTCTATTATGGTGTCAGGTCGAGCTCCTCAGCTTGCTCCTGTGGGTTATCCATTATTGCATTAAAGTTAGGACCTTTTTGTAAAGTTGAATAAACCTTAACACTTTTCTTTGTTCTAACTAGAGTAAGATTTTTAAATTCTAACATCTGGGTTCAGATACTTAACCAACGCCCTAATAGTTAATTTTACAATTTAGAAAAATAGACCAATCGAAAAATAAAACTGGCTAAAGGCAATTTTTAGATTTATTCGTGTGGTCACTTATTGACAGAGTGGTATCAGCAAACGCAGTTGTAGACCCCACTGCTGATCCACCAATGTAGGAAGCTGGTGCGCTATATAGTGCACTAAAATAAAGTACACTGTGCAGAGAGTCCAGTGAGACCCAGATAGGTATACAGAGGCAAAAGTAGATAATACTAACACTTTATTTGTGGTAGTGTAGGCGAGCAGTTAGGCTTTTTAGTTAGGCATTTGTTGTACTCGGAGGCAATAAATGATACGCACACTCAAGAATAAATCCAAGACCAATTTACAAAATTAACACAGATTTTTCTCTAATTTTTGCAGACCAAGACCTTTGTTCTACAGTAATGGCCTGATTAGGATGGCACGAGATGGGTTCACCCGACAGTGTCGGGGGTACCACAGGCCAAATTACAATGCGACCGCCACTGTTGCGATCGCATTGTACAGGTTTTCCATTGCGGCGGGTGCTGCTGCCTGCAGCACCCTCCACAATGGAAAAAGGGATGTAACACATCCCTGTAGCTTCGTGACAGGCACCATTCGGTGCCTGTCACATGGTACAGGGATCTGGTGGGGGCACTATAGGTGCCCCCCCACACCCAAAGAAAAGGGCCCAGGGTGAAGGGGGGCCCGCTACAAGCCCCCAATGTCCATCCCCGCCAGCCTTTCCATGGCGGGTGAACCACCATGGAAAGGCTGGTGGGGAGGGACCATCCTAATCCCTACGGCGGTGCCTGGTAGGCACCGCCACCATTGTAGGGATTGGGAGGCCCTCCGCAGCACCGGCGAGCTCAAGGAGCCCGTCTGATGCGTGGTGGTCGGGCTTTCCACCCGCCTGCACACCGCCCACCATCAAGATCTGGCGGGCAGAAAAGCTGCTTAGGATGGTGGGGAAACCGCCACCGACAGCCTGTCGGTGGCGGTCTCCCCACCATCCTAATCAGCCCCTTAGTACTTTTCGAGATATGAATTTTTCAAGTTAGCAAAAGAAATCACTTTTGTGCGCAATTATGCACCATCGAAGTCAATGGGAGAAAATAGAAAAATGCATATAAAATCATACAGTTGGATTTCGAGATTCACCTTCACGATTCAGGTAAGTAGCAGGGCCAGGTCCAATATTCCACCAGCGGATTCTCGGGAGCGACCCGGATTCAGCCGGGAGCAGGATTTTGAGGTCGTTGGTAGCTGGTTCACCACAAAGAAGGGGGCCACCTGTAAATACACTTCACAAGAGGACTTAAAGGTGAGCCCGAGTGGTCCCACTGGAGGGAGCAGGTCGCAAGGGCCTCAGGACCACAGGAGCACAGCTGGTTCGTCTGTACCCAGGCCGGGCGGGGCAGGTACAGAGTAGATGGGTCAGCTGGGCAGCGTGCGTCAAGATGTCATTGCGGTCAAGGGCAGGCAGTTTTGCAGGGACAATTCCGGGACAGCTGGGCCACTTACGAAGTGGGTTTCATGGGTCTAGACGTCCCTTGATGGGTGCTTGCTTCCTAGGCAGTTGCAGTCCGGAATAGACTCTCCGTCTCGGTGTAGGTTGCAGGGGTCCGGTATCCCGGGTACTGGTGCGGCACGGCTCCGGTAGGTCCTTGTGTCTGCAAACTTGGTGGGGAGACAGATCTGACCCTCCAGAGCTGATGTACCTCTTTTTGTTGGGCTGCTGCATCGGAGTAACCAGGAAGCAGCAAGTCGGTAGGACTCTGTGGGTTCGGTGCCTGCAGACTGCAGGGAAGTAGTTCCTCTACCCCCAAGGGAGTTCTCTGGCGATTGTCATGCTCCGGGGTCCTTGGAGTCCTCACAGCAGTAGGACGAGACAGCACACTATGATTGTCAAGTCCTGGAAGCAGCAGGCAGGGTTTCGTTCCAAAATTCTGCAGCAAGTCTTCTGTTCTCGGGTCAGCAGCTCTTCTTTGTCCGTATTTTCATTCTGTCCATCGAGTCTAGAGATCAGGGTCCAGGGATGCCACCTAAATACTTCATTTAGGGGCGTTAAAGAGGGTGACAGGTAGTAGCCAATGGGCTACCTAACTTTAGGGTGTCTACACTTTCTAAGTGACCACTTCCTGTGGGAAGGGGCACTACCCTAGCCCTAATTGACTAAATCCCTCTCAAACCAAGATGGAGTAAAATGAAAAGTGGGCTCCACATCATCTGCCCCACCTTAGGGGTGGTGCTGGCTGAATGGGGACCCACCTCCTAATTTAGCTAATTTTCCTGCCTGTCCCCCCGCCAGATATGGAGCTGGACAGGGGGTTGACATCGTCCACTAGCTGGATCTGCCTGGGTCGCATTTCAAAGGCGGCATCACCTTTGAAGCTTCCCGCCTTGGATGGCAATCCTGGTCTGGGGGAGGTGTGAAGCACCTTCACCCAGAGCAGGCTTTGTTCCTGGCCTTAGAGCGCTGGTTCTCATCCCATGAGGTCAGAAACATGTCTGGGGTTTGCAGACTAGCTAAGACTAGTCAGAAACCACACCAGTGCATGATAGGTTTCCAGGTGACCCTCTAAGGTGTATCCTGTGTGCAATTTTTAATAAACCCAAAACTAGCACCAGTGAGGATTTATTAAGATGAGATGTTTGGTACAAAACATCTTAGGGCACAGTGAAGACATCATGGCGCTAGGAAACTCGTGATGACAGGTATGCAGCCCATGTACTCTCTCTGTCTTTCCTGTGCACTTACAATATTCAAGAATGGACTTAGATATTATAGGGTAATATCTGCTCATGCAGCTATGTCCACACATGGTATATAGTGCACCCTGCCTTATGGCTGTAAGGCCTGCAGTACGGGTGACTTACCTATATCTCATGCAGTGTATGGCTGCGTGCCATGTCGACTCTTCAGTTTTCTCTGCACCAAGACATGCAGCCTGCAGTGGCAGTTTGCGTAGTCTTGGTGAGGGATCGCTGGGGTGGCACTATTTGTGCTGCGGCCCCAGCGGATCCTTTTCAGCCCCAATGCCCTAGGTACCAGGGATATCATTTAATAGGGACTTATGGAGGTGGTTGAAGTTGTGCCAATCGTGGTGCAGTTTTAGGAAAGAGATCTGGCACTGGGAACCTGCTTAGCAGGGACCCAGCGAACTTTCATTTCAAAACCACCTCATGCACAGGCAAAAAGTGGGGTTTAACCATGTCAAAAGAGGCACTTTTCTACAGTTACTTTTTTATTTCCCTTACTTTCTTAAAAGCAGCAATAATTATTTTAGTAAGTATTTTCTAATGTGAGCTAGCTAAAATAGTCTATAAACAAAAATGTCATTTAACATACTACTTGGCTAAAACATGGATGCTCCACCAATATTAGCTTTTTAGCTGCAAGTAGTGCTACTGTTTTACTTTTCATACTTGCATACATAACTCTGAGCATCTGCACAATCTTCAGAATGCACTTATAGCTTAACCTGGCATTTAAAGTGCATAAAAAGCATTGTTTTCACTTCTGAAAATCAGGTCTATCTATGCTGTTATTTGGTGGTACCTTATTTTATGTGTCAGTCACTCATATTTGGAATTTGAATATTGGGGGCCGTGCCATATGCTCACACATTACAACTGATTTACAAAAAGTAATACCTGCCAATTTAATAGTAACATTTTTTGCATTTTTACAGACGGAGCAGTGAAGGGTTTCCCCAACAGCCCAGAGGTCATAATGCTGGCTGTTCATTGTTCAAAAATCAAATGGTTTTTAGTGTGAACATTGCACAAATATGGATTCCTACTCCAGGATGCTAAGAGTGTGAGAGAATGCCTCTGTACTTTATGACCAGATGAACATGAAAGACAGCAATATAAAGAGGACAATCTATGTCTCTCCCAAATACCCAGAGCAGATTTGGTCATCCGTCCACAGCCTCTTGCCCCCTCCCATTCCCGTACTCACTTGGCTTACATCTTCTTATCACTGTTTACCTACACTATGACCAACTAACTGATGTGGTACTTGGATACTTGTTAACCTATGATTGTGGAGCCAAAAGAACCTAAAGGAAAGGACTTGTGTATGCAAGCCCAGCCCTGCCTTTCCGGCAGCTCTGTTAATGACTCTTTAGATCGAAAGCATGATATCGTTAAAATGTTTTTTCATGCAGATTTAACTTTTGGGGGGTTTCTGCCCCCCTCCTCCCTAAAAACCTCTCACACAGTCTCCAAACCATCTTTGGCAAAAAATCAAGCAAGTTCTGTCTTTCAAACACCGAAAAGGAAATGTAGCCATTGTAAAACAAACTCTACTGAGTTGTGGGCTCCAAGCTTAGTCAGTAACCTTAACTTAACCATATTCATAATAGATGGTTTGTATCCTCAGAAGAGAACCCTCAAAATTGGTTGAAGGGATCATGAAGGCTTAATAGATATTTCTTGCTAGGAGTGGCAAATGCAGTTGTAGAGGGATTATCTCTTCAGAGAATGTACATAAAAACAAGCACTGGATATCGGTGATAAACGAAACACATTTTGTATCTCGTACGTTAGATGTTTTTCATTGCTGTCTCTTTGTGACTTTCTCTTTTAGGTGTGGATCATATATGGGGATGGCTCGCTTGGATACAGCATTACAGAATTTGACACCTTCACACGTCACAAGGTGATTGTTACACAACTGACTATGCGCAATGTCAAATGGCCTTCCTCACTCTCCTTCTCTTATTTACTATCCTGCTCATTCATGTTCTTTTCGATATGCATTTCCTCTAGGTTGTTTATGTAAATAATTCCCACCCATCTCAAAGTAAAAAACTAAGTCCGGTCACTCTAACAAACTTGATAGATATTACAAAAATTAATGTCTTGTTAAAGTAAACCCTGTGTTTTATTGTTCAGTGCAAAGAAGACTCAAAACCCGGACAAGTCACAATTACAGTAAATAAGCCTCCTAATCTACAGCAGACTAAGATAAACTTTTAATTTCATGATCCTCAAGGAGGTGCTTGAAGAATTGCATCAAGATCATATACAGATCACACTGAAAGATTCACAGACAGTAGTGACCCCAAAGAAACCTGTGCCATGGCTTAGTGTAACCTTTACTAAAGCATCTGAAAGGCATACAGGGGACTTTCTTATAATTATGTATGGTTTGTCAGTAGATTGCAGGATTCAATTTAATGTCTTGACCATTAACCTTAAAACTATAGTCTCATTTATGCAGTACCTCTGCCAGCACTGTACAAGTAGTATGGTAGTAGAGATTTTAGATCCCTGGAGCAAAGCACATCTGTGTTTTTTCTTTTGCAGACACGTTAAATTTATTGTAACTTATAAAGTGCATTTTCAGAAAAAGCGCTAGAGTAGATAGACTGATCAAAACCAGGTAAGGTTACATAGTAAACAGTATACTATTAGTGCAGGTTCTGAGATCTTTCAACGGCTGGTCTCCCATCAACATGAGACAATTTCCCAACCTTAATGATCTCTATATACCTACACATGGAATGAGAACTGTTTTTTTTCCAAATGTTTTTATTGATAGCTTTTTTGTTGCAATACAGTGATCATTAGTGGTATTCCTGACACATAATTCCAGGGCCTCAACATCCGAAATAGGGTATTGTCAGGATAATATATCAGTCTTTTAGCAACAGGCTGTAGTGACAATATCAATGGCCCTGCTTGGGTTACATCATTGCCCAGGGGAAGCAGGTCATAAAAATATTAAGTAATGAACCATAAACAATTAAATATTGCGAGATCTCATTCGTTCTTATCAGCTATCCATGATGTGTGGGCGTTCCCGCCATTACTCCGCCATGCCAGGTGTGCCTCTGACGTTATGTGAGGGTGCCATTTCTAAGGAAAGTAGCATGTCAGTGAGGGTGCGGAAGGGCTATACCCTGTCCATGCATCACAGGAGGCAGTAGGAGAAATAAGTGTCTTGTGGATATTCAAAGTTTGTGTCCTAACGTGATAGCAACTGGGAGGGTACATTCCAGAGCATGAAAGTATCGTGTGTATAAGGCAGTGGACATCGTGCTGAGCGATCATTGTAGCGCTCGTCGAGCCAGTCCTCACCAATGTGGAAGAGCCAATTGTCATTCAAGGGGGTCGTTCATCCGTTTTGGCTTCCACTGTGAGTAGGAAGGTTTCCCAGCACTCGCTTCCTGTCCGGGAATCCCCTCTCATACTAAGCAACCTGAGTGTATGTGTTTCGGCCCTGGTCCAAGGCAGCAAGTCGCACAACCACTCCTGTGTATCTTGGGGTGCAGGAGATTTCCATGCCATGGCTATGCTGCGCTTAAATAATACAAAAGCCCTATCTATAAATCAGTGTATATGTTTGTCGCCCTTCGCTCGGAGACGCAACCCCAGTAGGCACGATTCAGGTGTGGGAGTGAGAGTGTACGCCTCCATGTCAGCAACCAGCGGAGTTAACTTCATCCACAAAGGTTGCAATAAAGGGCATGCCCAGACCATGTGGAAAAAATTTGCATTGCGCAGTCTGCATCTGGGGCGAGTGCTGAAAACGTGTTGGATGTGTTGTGGGGAGAGATAAGTTTGGTGAATAAAATTGAATTGTGTCTAACAGAATCGTGGATTTTGAGACACAGTTTTTGCCAACTGGAGGGCATAAGACCAGGCCCCATAAGATAGTGGTTGATGGAGTATCTCATCCCATCGGGCACGTGCCCTCGCTGTGTGGTCTGTTGGTGGGATGTGGAGTGCCATGTATAAAGCCGTATTGGCGTGGCGGGTGCAAGTGGCAGATAGGAGGATGTGTATCTTGGAGGAAATGGGGGTTTACCCTCGTCTGCATTCCTTGTCTCATGGATAATGTTCAGGAGAACGTGGTGTGTGAGGAATTGTCCATTGTTCAAGCCATACGACTCCACCAGATCCTGAAAGGAAATGAGCGTGCCCTCATTGAAGAGGTCACCCAGCAGTGTGAGCTCCGCCTTTCTCCAAAGAGCTGGGTCAGGACATTGTGCCACCCTGCGCAGTGTAGGCAAATCCCAAATAATTGCTGGGGAATATGGAAGCGCAGAGCCTTTGGAGTGTACATATCTACGCCAACAAGTGTGCGCCACCAACATCAGCCTAAACTCGTGTCGTGTACTGGATGCTGAATCAGACAGCCAGGTGTAGGTACTCACATCCTTCGGTACAGCGCACACTAGGACGGTTTCAGGATGATGCGGATTCCACAACCATGCCATCGGCCACTGCAGCTGTGCATCGGCGTAGTAGAGCTCAAAGTGGGGTGCCCCCAAGCTGCCCTCATTAAATGGCATTGCATTGTATTTAAGGCTACCCGACGACGTCCCAAGCCCCATATTAGTTCAAGCAGCAACCATTTCAGCTCCCGAAAGAAGCTCTTAGGGAGCAGGAGTGGGAGGGCTACAAAGAAGTACAGCAGTCGGGTGAGAACCAACATTTTAGATCTATCCACCCGACCTGGCGGAGACAGTGGGAGCGAGCACCAGGAAGGCAAGGAACGCCGTATGGATCCCACTTACTTGTCCAGGTACCCCTCCTTGAGATCTTTCTCAGCGTGATATATTTGTATACCTAGAGAGGTCCCTGGGGGATCCTCCCGTTCCACAGCCAGTCTTCGCACCAGAGGGAATGCGCAGGACTTATTCCAGTTCACACGTAGCCCAGAAATCTCAACAAAAGTATCTAATATTGTCATAAGAATCGGAAGCGATGCAGCCACATCTCGGTGGAAGATTAAGGCGTCGTCCGCATAGAGCAATATATTGTGGTATACATCCCGTTCCTGGATGCCCACTCCTCCACTCACCGTCGAAGTTGACAGGCCAGGGGCTCCATGGCCAGTGTAAACAGGAGGGGGGGCAATGGACATCTCTGTCTCATCCCCTTAACAATATCCACCCTGTCCGAGATGACCTGTCCTGTTTTCATTTGCACTGTGGGGTTGGCATATAGGGTGCGGATCCATCCCAGAAATCCAGGTCCGAACCCCATCTCGGTGAGGACCAGCAAAGGATAATCCCACCACAAGGTGTCAAACGCTTTTTCCATGTCCAGTGACACAGCCACTTGTCCAAGTGCCTCAAGTGGCGTGCCATGCATGAGGCGTAACCGGTGGATGTTAATAAAATTACTGCGTCCTGGTATGAAACCGTATTGGTCTGTGTGGACCAGCGGATGGGTAAGAGGGACTACGCGGTTCACCAATACTCTACCCAGGATCTTGCAGTCCAGGTTAAGCAGAGAACGGGGGTGATGGGAGCAGACATCCAGGGGATCCCTGCCGGGTTTGGGTAAAACTATGATCTGAAAGAGACACGTTAGTGATAGATTCCTTACCTTAGAATATCCCCAGGCGTCAGACTGGATCCGGAAAGTTTTTCGTCAGCAGTACCCCTGCGCGTCGGTAGGTGGCGTCGTGCGGCTCCACGTTGGTCGCTGGTGTCGTAAGCACCGAGATGACGTCACGGAGACTACTTAGGCGCCACCCATGCACGCTGACGTCGGTTCTTTCTTTTTCCGCGCCAGCAAGCACAGATCCGGTTAGAGCACGTACCTTAGTCACTTTTTGACTAGTTATTTTTGGGACTTTTGTCTCTAATTCTTAAATCTTGACTCCTGGTGCCACGTAGGGATGCCTGGGTTTAAATCCTGCGGGGCCTGCCGCTGTACGATGTCGGTGGCCGACCCCCATGGCGACTGTCTCTACTGTCTGGAGCGCGACCATGACTCCCGGTCATGTTCCGACTGTCTGGCCATGGCTCCGAAGGCTTTGCGGGAGCAGTCCCGAAAGCTGCTGGAGGCCCGACAGTTGTCTCCGTGCCGTTCCAGGTCCAGGGGTCGCTCAAGGGACCGGCCGCGGAGTCATCATCATCACTCCTCAGGGTCCAAGTCTTCGCCCTCGGAATCTGGTAAGCGACATCACAAAAAGAAGTCGAAGAAGCGCGTACGCTCTCCGACCTCCCCCCGTCGATCTTCGGGTGCGGACGAGGGGGCCCGGGGTCTTTCCCCCGCGGCTCCGTTGGAGCCTGTCAGTCCCACGGCCTACCCGCCATACCCGGGTCCGTCGGCGACTCCAGCCCAGGTGCAAGAGTTTCTTGCCGCCATGGACCGCCTTTTCAGGCCTAGGGCTCCCGCCGGCGCGCCTTCGGGCCCCGCGGTCCCTCTTGAGGGCCCTTGGTTGCCGGCTCCGGCGCCGCAAGGCCCTCCGCTGGCGGCTCCGGTGCCGCAGGGTCCTCCGCCGGCGGCTCCGGCGCCCCCTGCGGCTCCCTTCCCGGCGCCGCCCTGGGTCCCGTTCGTCCCACCTCCGCCCTTGCCCGAGTTTCCGGGCAATTTTGCTCCGGCTTGGGGCCCTGATTGGGCCTTGGAGCCGGAGCGGCGTTGACTGGCGCCGTTCTCGGTACCGTTCCCGGCGCCGGTGGAGCATTTGTTTTCCCCTGTGCCTCCCCCGCCGCTGCAGCCTGTGCCTCGGGCTGTTGTGGAGGGGGAGGACTGGGAGGGGTCGGAGGACCCTCTTGCACGGCAGTGTGAGTCCGAACAGGAGTGGGCAGAAGACTCAGAGGATGCAGGTGGCCTTGACCTCTCCTCTGAGCCTGGGTTTGTGTCTCCTCTCACCTTCATGGAGGAAGGCGCAACATACACTGTGGTGCTCCGTAGAGCAGCTGAGGCTCTTGACCTTGAATTGCCTACTGTTACCCTCCGGACTAACCTCCTTACTGAAGTGCTTCAGCCGGCGGCAAGTTCTATGGCACCTCTGCTTCCGTTCAATGAGGCCTTGACGGATGTTTTAATGGGTACCTGGTCTAGGCCAGCCACAGGGGTTCCTGTGGATAAAAACGTGGCCGCCCGGCACCGGGTGACCCTGCCTTTTTGACGACTCATCCAACACTGGAGAGCCTGGATATTCAGGCTTCCACTTCCCAAACTGCATTCCCTACCGCTCCGCCGGATAAGGAATCAAAAAAGCTGGAGCAGCTTGGCAAAAAGTTGTTTTCCTCTGCCAGCCTGGGGCTGCGGTCAGTCAACACTGCATGCCTTTTGGGACGCTATTCTCATGCTGCGTGGGACACGGTGGCGCAAACTCTGCCCCAGTGCCCGGAAGAGGTTCGGGCTGTGCTTTCCCAAGCTGTTGCAGAGGGGAAGGATGCCGCGAAGTTCGCCATTCGGTGTGGGTTGGACACCGCGGACTCTTTGGGAAGAGCCATCTCCACAACGGTGGCCTTGCTGCGACATGCCTGGCTGCGGTCCACGGGGTTTTCGGGGGATGTCCAGAGTTCCCTCATGGACATGCCTTTTGATGGTACTCGCCTATTTGGCGATAAGGCAGACAGTGCGCTGGAGCGTTTTAAGGACTCTCAAGCTACTGCCAAGTCCTTGGGTCTCTTCACCACACGCCCGGCCACGTCTACCTATCGTTCCTTTCGTGGCCGCGGAAGGGGCGCCCCTACACGTCCGTTCAGCCAAAGGCCTGCGCAGAACCAGCCTCAGCGCGGCCGCGGGCGTGGTGGCTGCCATGGCGGCACAGGGGGCCAGCGTGCGGGTCAGCCCACCTCCGCTCCCGCAGCATCCGCCTCAAAGCCTTCCTAGTCCGTGCTTTGGGGTGCACCCCACACCGGTGGGCGGCAGGATTCAACATCCCGTCCCCCACTGGCGCTCTGTCACTTCGGACTGCTGGGTGCTGCAAATCGTCCGAAGGGGCTACTCCCTCCCCTTCGAGTCTGCCCCCCGTCCATGCCACCTCAGTTCCACCGCATGTCGGGGGATCACTTAGCGCTTCTCCGACAGGAAGTCACGGCCCTCTTGGCCAAGGGGGCCATCGAGCGCGTTCCTGGGCCAGAAGTAGGACATGGTTGTTATTCCCACTACTTTCTGGTCCCCAAGAAGGACAAAGTGGGCTTACGCCCCATCTTGGACCTCCGGAACGTCAATCGCTTCCTCCGGAAGGAGAAGTTCAAGATGTTGACTCTGGCTCAGGTCTTGGCTGCCCTCGACCCTGGAGACTGGATGGTAGCGTTGGACTTGCAGGACGCATATTTTCACATTCCCGTCCTGCCGGCCCACCGGCGTTACCTGCGGTTCACGGTAGGCCAGGAGCATTTTCAGTTTACCATGCTCCCTTTCGGCCTTACAAGCGCCCCTTGGGTGTTCACAAAAGTGATGGCGGTGGTCGCAGCTCATCTGCGCAGGTCAGGGGTGTCAGTCTTCCCCCTACCTCGACGACTGGTTGTTGAAGGCGGGTTCGCCCCAGGCCGTCGTCACCCACCTTCAGACTAAGGCCGACCTCCTGCAATTGCTGGGGTTCTCCATCAACGTGCCGAAGTCGCACCTGAGTCCCTCTCAGAAGCTCCCCTTCATCGGAGCGGTTCCGGATTCGACGCGGTTTTGGGTTTATCCTCCCGAGCAGCGAGTCCGGAATATTCAGGCTATGATTCCGATCTTTCAGCCTCTATCCTGGGTTTCGGTCAGGATGACCCTCCGGCTCCTGGGCCTGATGGCCTCCTGCATTCTGCTAGTGCAACATGCCAGGTGGCATATGCGGGCTCTGCAGTGGGACCTGAAGTTCCAGTGGGCACAGCATCAGGGCAACCTGTCCGATCATGTCCAGATCTCGGAGGGCACTGCACGACAATTGCGGTGGTGGCTCACGAATCGCGATTGGGTCAATGGCAGATCCCTCTCCCTCCCCCAACCGGAGCACACAGTGGTGACGGATGCGTCCCTCCAGGGCTGGGGTGGCCACTTGGGAGAGGCGGAGATCAGAGGCCTCTGGTCTCTGGCGGAGTCCCGGCTCCATATCAATCTTTTGGAGCTTCGGGCGATCCGACTTGCACTGAAGGCATTCCTTCCCTCTGTCCGGGGCAGTGTAGTGCAGGTGTTCACGGACAACACCACCGCCATGTGGTATTGCAACAAACAGGGCGGGGTGGGGTCGTGGACCCTATGTCAGGAGGCTCTGCGCCTCTGGACATGGCTGGAACATCAAGGCATTACCTTGGTGGTTCAACACCTGGCAGGTTCTCTGAACGCCAGGGCGGACGAACTCAGCCGCCGGTGCTTGATGGATCACGAATGGCGTCTGCACTCGGACGTGGCGCAAGGTCTCTTTCTGCAGTGGGGAGAGCCTTGGTTAGATCTATTCGCCACCGAAGAGAACGCGCAATGTCATCAGTTCTGCGCGTTGGAATTTCCAAGGCGGCACTCGCTCGGCGACGCTTTTCGTCGCGAGTGGAGTTGCGGTCTGTTGTACGCCTTTCCGCCTATACCACTTCTGCCCAGAGTGCTGAAGAAGATTCGACGCAACCGGGCCCAAGTCATCCTTGTGGCTCCGGATTGGGCACGAAGATACTGGTATCCCGAGCTACTCAACATGGCGATCGATCCCCCGATCCGACTGCCTCTTCGGGAGGATCTTCTGTCGCAGCAGCAGGAAACGGTCCTCCACCCGAACCTGTCCATCCTCCACCTCCATGCGTGGAGATTGAGCGGCGACAGTTGACAGCTTTCGATCTTCCTCCCGAAGTCTGTGATGTCATTCTGGCAGCCAGGCGTCCCTCCACTAAGACGGTATACGCCTGCAGTGGAGAAGTGTGGCTCAATGGTTAGAGCGGCAGACCCTGATGCAGAGATCTGGCCCGGGACCAGGGTTCAATTCCCGCCTCGGCGGGTCTTGGGCTCAATTTCCTCGGACCTGATAATTCTCGCCTCGGTGCCTATTCTAATCATGGGTCCCACTCTGCAACTCTGGGCAATAGCTTGCTTAATCTCCACAACGGCCCCAACAGCGCTGGGATGCCTGGCTTCACCCTGGGGGTGCCCAGGAGTGGACATTTCACAGGGAAAAGCCAGGAAGGGTTCCACAGCGGTATGCGTACAGCGCCAGGACACCCCTTTGGGGGTATAAGTGCGCTTTACAAGTACAAATTTCATTTCATTTCAGGTGGAACAAGTTTGTGGCATGGTGCACAGCGAAGTCTGTGGATCCCCTTTCTGCCCCTCTTTCTGAGGTCCTTCTGTTCCTACTATCCTTGGCCCAGCAGGGCTCTGCTCTGGGCACTATCAAAGGTTATCTTTCGGCCATCTCCGCCTTTCTCCGGCTTCCAGATCAGCCTTCTCTCTTTAAGTCCCCGGTTGTTAACCGTTTCCTGAAAGGCATTGCACACACGTTTCCTCCCGTGCCTTTCATAATGCCTCAATGGGACTTAAATCTTGTCTTGACCTATCTGATGTGCGCTCCTTTTGAGCCCCTTACGTCTTCTTACTCTAAAGACGGCTTTCCTGGTAGCTATCACCTCTGCCAGAAGAGTGAGTGAGCTCCAGGCTCTTTCTTCTAATCCTCCTTTCCTTTCTGTTCATCCGGACAAGGTGGTTTTAAGGACCCGTCCTTCTTTCTTGCCAAAGGTTGTCACGCCCTTCCACATCGGGCAGACCATCACTTTGCCCACCTTCTTTCCGCCTCCGCATCCTTCAAAAGAGGAAGAGAGGCTCCACCGTCTGGACCCAAAACGTGCGCTCTCATTCTATCTGAAGCGCACACAACAGTTCCGGGTGGATGACCAGCTCTTTGTTGGCTACGTGGGCGCCAAAAAAGGTCAGGCCGTGCACAAACGAACCATCTCTCGGTGGGTCGTTTTGTGCATCAATGCGTGTCACTCGTTGGCTAAAAAGGAGCCTCCTGTGGGGCTGCGTGCCCATTCTATCAGGGCGACGGCAGCCACTACTGCCTTGGGACGCGGCGTTCCGTTGCAGGATATTTGTCAGGCAGCCACGTGGGCCTCGCTGCACACATTTACCGAGCATTACTGCCTTGACAGTCAAGTCCGGAGAGACGGCTTCTTTGGCCGTTCTGTTCTCCGTGACTTTCTGGTGTAATCTATTCGCAGACCCACCACCGGGGTTGGTATTGCTGGGGTATCTATTCTAAGGTAAGGAATCTATCACTAACGTGTCTCTTTCAGATGCACAAGTTACTACTTGTGTAACGATATATCTGTAAGAGACATTAGTTAGTGATAGATTCCTTACCGCCCCACCCATCCTCCCCGTTCTGCGAACTAATTCTAGGGTTAAGGTCATCACTTTCAGGGCCCTAGTTTCATGGCACCAGTGGTCAGTTTCTTGCATGGCTCTGCGTTCCTGGCGCGGAAAGTCGTGTACAGAACTGACGTCAGCGCGCATGGGTGGCGCCTAAGTAGTCTCCGTGACGTCATCTCGGCGCTTACGACACCAGCGACCAACGCGGAGCCGCACGACGCCACCTACCGACGCGCAGGGGTACTGCTGACGAAAAACTTTCCGGATCCAGTCTGACGCCTGGGGATATTCTAAGGTAAGGAATCTATCACTAACTAATGTCTCTTACAGATATATCGTTACACAAGTAGTAACTTGTGCATCAAGGCTTTGCGCATTGAGTCAAGGAGGTGTCCTCGTTCTCTGGCCTCAACAAAAATGTCTAAGAGGTGATGCGAGGTCTGAGTAACAAAGGTGGCATAGTACTCAATCAGCAAACCGTCGGTGCCCGGGGTCTTGCCACGCGCAATCTGCACCTCAGCCATACGGATCTCCTCAAACTCAGCCCTCTGTAGGGCGTTAGTCGTACTAGCTGAAGGGGGCTAAAGTAATCGTAAGCACGAGACGGAGATGGTGGGGCAGGGGCTACTTATAGTTCCTGGTAGTAATAACGGAAAGGCCCATTTATGTCTAACTGCGTGGTGTGGCCATGCATATCGTGCCTATGGGAGTGCATTGCTGGTCCTCCCTTAGCAAGCCGAGCGATCGCCCTCAACGTGCTCTATAGCAACACGTTGTCTACAATCGTGCCTGCTAAGCGTGCCCTCAGCCTCGCTACGCTGCTTCCGTGATAGGTGAAGCTGCTCAGTTGTGGTTGCCCAATCAGCCACCCGGTTCTCCAGGGAGTGGAGATCGCGCTCTATATTCGAGAGATCGTTCAGCAGCCTCTTACGTATCCCCCAGGAGGCTGACAAGCAGTGGCCCTGCACCACCACTTTATGGGCATCCCATTCAACCGCTCGAGACGTGACACTGCCTGCATTAAGGGTAAAATATTGATCAATACAGTGGGCGAGATCCGTGTGGAAGGGGGGGTCAGACAAAGCCTCCAACTGTAGCCGCCAGGTGGGTATGGTTGGGCATTGTCATCCCCATTGCAGGGTCAGTTTTAAGGGGAAATGGTCAGATAGGGTGCGTGCAAGGTATTCAACCCCAGATAAGCACGCTCCTAGCTGGGTCGCCCAAAGAAATAAGTCAATTCTCGTGTGGCCAGTATTCCTTCTACACCTACGATCTGGGGGTGCAGGTGTCGCCATGCATCAAAAAGGTGCATTCGCTACATCCATTGACCAAGGTGCTGTGCCGGCCGTTGTGTGACAGCCTCTCTGAGTGGGGGGGAGGGTGGAGCAATCAAGCATCACATCTGGGACACAACTAAAATCCCCGCCCCAGAGTCAGGGTGAGGATGGGTCTCCGAGGAGCATCGGTGTGAGGTTATCTAAAAATTCGCCCTGTTAAGTGTTGGGGGCGTAGATTGCGACGAGCGTGAGGGGTTCACCATCTAATTGGCCTTCTAGTATCACAAATCGACCACCCTCTGAGTGTCTGCCGTGTAGGGTACCCCCAAAGCCACCCAAATTAAGACTCCTAGAGCAAAGGAGGATTCTGACGTGCTGTATACCTGCCTCCTCCATTTAGCATGAAGTCTATGTAATTCAGTGGCATTGAGGTGTGTTTCTTGGAACTTGGCTATATGTATCTGGTTCCGTTTAAGAGAAGCATAAATGCGATACCATTTTGATGGTGTGGCCATACCGCGTACATTCCAGGTAATTGTGATATTGAGGGACACAGGTTTCTGGTAGCTCACTCGTCATGTCATGCATTGTATGTAGACTGGGGACCCTATGAACCTGCTGCCCCCCTCCCTGTGGCGCAAGCGAATCAGGTAGACACTGCATATATCCATGGCACACGGGGTTGCAGCAAATACTGTGTGGAACATTAATAGAGCATCTCGGTTAACCATGATAACAATAAACAAGAATCCCCTTCGGGACAGTAGCTGTGGGAAGGCCCATCCATAGGAAAATGCCCAAACTATACGTCAGCATCAATATAATGCGGAAAAGAGAAGCACAAAAGGAAAAACAACCATCCATACTAGAGTCCACTTGGAAACAAGGGGGTGGCATGGTACCAAAATCAAAGTCAGGTTCCATATGTGGCCCTGATGAGGGGCCAGCATTGCTCGGGTAGACCTCAGTGCAGGCCCTGATTATAAGTACCCCACAATCCCATACATACCACCTCTTACCTGCCGGCTATTGGCCTATCTAGCGAAGTGCACATATAGTTCGGTACCAGAGGTGTGGCAATCCCGGGAGACACAGTCACAAGTTATCATCTGATCTTCTGACCTCGACTGTCTCAGATGACTGAAGGGAGTGAACCGCCTGAGTCAGACTCTCCACTCCAATGGGCGTTCATCTCGGAGAAGTACGAAAGAATTTGTGCTGCGGAGGGAGGCTTCCGCCACCGCTCAGGCTCGTTCCTCAGTGGTCTGGACTTTGGATGGGCGCGCCCTCGGGGTGCGGCGTCCGCGTCTTCTTTGTTTGGGCAATAACCATTTGCTTTTATGTTGATCCAAAGAAGGGGAAGGTAGCATATCCTTCGCGTGGAGCCATGAGTCTTGTCGCCATCAATGACGCCTAGCAGAAATTAAGAGTGTATTTCAGGTCCAGTTCTTGGAGGCCTTGTTTAGCGCAGGAGTATGTCCCCTCCCGGTGCTGCGCCTCCATGGTGAAATCGGGATACACCATGATGTGAGCATTTTCGTGGGCTATAGGACCCTTGGTGCGGAAACATTGTAGGAACAAGTCGTAATAGTTAAGGAGCTGCGTTATGATGGGGTGAGGGGCAGCCCCAGGTCGATAGGGTCGTCCTGGCATGTGATGAGCCCTTAGGACTGAGAAGAAAGCAGGCTCTTTGCCGTCTAGGATGTTCTTCACCAGCCATTCTTCTAAGAGCAGCTCCACACTGGGGCCCTTAATGCGCTCAGGAAATCCCATCAGGCAGATATTATTATGCCTTGATCTGCCCTCGGTGTCCTCTGCTCTGCGATGCAGGGTGAGAACTTCAGCTTCCACCTTCTTCAGGAATTCCTGCACGTCCTGCAGTGAGGGTCACGCCATGGCCAGCATGGATTCGTCCTCCGCTCGCTTCGCAAGTCTGCGGTGATCAGCCCGCAGTAAATTGACCGCCACTATGCCAGAGTCTATCCTTGTCTCCAGTGAGGCTTAAGTGTCCATGATGGCCTGAAGGACCGTATCAAATTGGGCAGAGTGAGCAAAGAGCGTCTTTTCAAGGTGCTTCAGGCTGCCAAGGGTCTTGTCCACTGGTGTGGAGTCCACTTCCGGGTCTGGGCCGCCCAGCGGCAGTGGTTTATTGCGCTTTGGTTTCGCCATCATTAGAGGGCACCATAGTGGGTCCACGGAGAAAGTATGGGAACGAGCAGTCTGGGCTCTCGGCCAGGTATATTGCTGGGATTAGCGGGCGGCAGGTCTGTCGAGTACAGGACAATGAGTGATCATATGGAATGAGGAATCTAGCAACGGGTCATCCCCGCAGAGCGAAACCCCACCGCCATTCTAACAGGTAGCGCAAGCTCTCCGGGGCCCATGAGGACACTATGCGTATCACGCAATGGCAGGGATGCAATGTCTGGTTTGCCCCCTTCGATGGGAATCACTTGTAAGCCGCATAAGTCCATCTGGAGCAATAAAGAGGCACAATGTCAATCAATGAAGGGGCTTCCATACAGCAGGCCGCTCTCACTGGGGAGCCCTGAATGGATATGTGCGGGCTGGTGCACCGCGTCTCAGCAAAGAGGATTTCTTCCGAGCAACCAGGGTCCAGGCTCCCGAGTACCCAATGAGTCAGTGTGCTGCAGCACACGTCTGTAGGTGCGAGGTGTCGCCTCTTGCGCAGCGGAGGAGGGTGAGAAGCGAAACGTTTCAACCGCACCTCAGAGCCAGCAGTAGTCCCCTCAACTGCCTCACCTTTGTAGCTCTGCCAGGTCCGCCACAGTGTTAGCCTCATCGTCGACACCACTGGCTCAGCAAGGCAGCAGTCAAACCAGGGCGCATGGGGCAAATAGGCAACCAAGCAAGAGGGAATTAACTTAACACCTGATCTGGGTACTTATCAGCAGGTAAATCGGTGTCTTCGGTCCTTCCTATTCACTCCTTTTATCGCCTGTATGCTTGGTATTGCATTTGTTTTGGTTTCGTTGTCCTTGCCTAGTCCCCTCTAATGATAATGGTGGGCCCAGGAGGGTCCACAACTCCGTTCGTGGGACTGTGGGCCGTTCCCGTCATTCAGGCCTCCAAGCGGGCAACCCAGGGCTGACACGCCTGTCAGAGATTCGCAGCCCGGTTCCCCACTAGGGGCAGCGGTCACAGTAGGCGGCGCCAGGAAAGGCCATGTGGGAAGGCCGGCCTGAAGCAGCACCGGCCACCACAGGTCTCCGTCACCAAGTTGGGTGGTGGGGGGGCAGAAGGACACAGCCAGTCCACTCGCCTCCGCCCAACATGTCCAAAGTGAGCGATTCGTAAAGGAGAAGGGGTCTGTGAGGTCGCACCTCACAATCTCCTTCTCGGGTCTTCTGGTGCACCACCCCGGTCTCACAGCACCCCTGAGCCTTGTGGTTGGGCGTCCGGTAGTCACCAGACGGTTCGGGCCCAGCCCGCCTCTCACCACCTCCTGTGACAGCAACTCCAGGCCAAATACAACCCAGGCCGCAGATCTAGAGGTGTTCGCAGCATCGGGTGGCTCCGGGGTCAATCGGCAGTGAGGTGCGCTCGAAGGGGCCACTTACGAAGGGCCAGCATCTCGGGGTCGCTGCCGGGCTGTGTTGGCAGGCCCGGCCCTGTTCGCCACGGGAGAGTCACCGGCAGGGAGCACTCACTCTCGCCGAAAAAGCAGTCAGCCGTGCCCACCAACCACAGGCTTCATGCAGGCGGCGGTGGGAGCCGGTGATAGCTAGGATGTGGGGGATTAAAACAGGATAGATATCAGGCCTGGTGCGGAGCTCCGTATTACGCGTCCACCATACATGCCATCTTGCAAACATCCCATAGAATTATAACTGTTAATGGAATGTTTCAGAGACTAACTAAACCAGTTGACTCTTCACTCTACTAACACATGCAACTAAGCACAAATGTATTGATTGTTTACTGTATAAGTCAGTCTGTGATAGTTATCCTCTCTGTTTTCTAATGTATGCAGTCAATTTTCACGGATATGCTGTTTTCCTTCTTTAATCCAACTTGTTCTGCATTAACCAAATGTCTGCCTTCTGATTTTAGACTCCTGTGATTGCACTTGTTGGAAATGATGCATGCTGGAGTCAGATCTCTCGGGAGCAGGTTCCTATGTTGGGAAGTAATGTAGCCTGTGGTTTATCATATAATGGTAAGTATGGCTTATCCCTCTATCATTATTTCTCCTTTTGTAACATTCTCATCTTCTACAAGATAGCACGTTGTCAAAGGATCTCTTCAACACGCAGACAGACATCTAAATATTTTGTGTTTATTTCAATTTTCTCTTACAACTGTTCTTTTGTTACTCAGATTACCATGTGGTAGCGGAAGGCTTTGGTGGCAAAGGCTTCCTTCTAAAGCGAGAAGATGAAGACAGTATGGACGCCATAATCCAAGCAGCCCAGGACGAGAGCAAGAAAGGAAAAGCAGCTCTGATTAACGTTCTCATAGGCAAAACAAATTTTCGAGATGGCTCTATTTCGGTATGAGTGCACTCATGCAGGCCCCATCTGCGTTTAAAATGTCAGAAGCCAGCCTCCAAAAGGATTTTAGCTTTATACAAAACCAACATGAGATACATTTTTAATTGACACTAGTTCCAAAGGGTTCTTCGATTTCTACACAACCACTTCCTAAGTGCAACTTGCCTTTTTCTAAAAAAAAAAATTCTGAAACTACTTTATTGGGGTAAAATTAATTTCTTTCAGTGTTCTATTTCTATGTAAAGCACATTTTGCAGATTTATTTTTCAGCATTTGAATACACCCTCTGAAGGGAATCTGTTAGTTTGGAACCTTCTTTTAAGAAGGATAATTATAGTTTTTCCCCCAAAACACATAACATCTGTTATCTGCTCTACCCCCATGTGCCAGTGTCCACCGTTGCAACATTGCATTGTTCAACTTCCGTCAGTACATTTAGAAATGTGTACATTATATTTTCAGGGGCTTTTTATTTTTCTATCACTGGAGAAATGTATGTGTCTTTGCAAGAAAGTACCAAACCTGTTCACAAACTGCAATTTATATTTCAAACTCAAAAGAAAAACAAGCAGTGCTTGGAAAACTGCGTGTGACACGCATGGATAACTGGTAAATTGAGATAACATAACAATGAAGAAAATGCATTCTAAATCAGAGATCTCAGGGATACTTTGCACCCAAAGCTTTGTGACAACACACTGTCTTCAAGGGAATTGTCTATTTGTCAAATGTAAATTCAACTTTGTGGTAGATGATATATTTGAAATTAAAGATCATGACGGCTAACTTTTAAGATGTAAATGTCCAATACCACGCAGTCCTCACTTATAACCTACTTTTTTTAGATGTTGTTTAAAGAGATTTGATGCAATGTTCTTTATCTGTCAAGGGGAGTTAGCCAATGTGTTCTAGCACTGATAAACCTGTAAGTCTGGCTTTTAAGAAAATAGGAAGTTAAACGTCTTTTCAATGTTAATTAACAGCCACCTTAAGCTGCCACACAAAGATATTAGTGTTTTTTCAACTTGATTCTTCCTACTACGTTCACATGTCAGACTTCAGACTTCATTTCTTAGGTTATTAATTATGATTCCAAAAGTTTCCAGCAAGAAATTTAAAGGGGTGTCCTCTTTCAGCTTGCTGTGTGATGTCACACCCTGATATTGTTTCTGCTACCCATTTTCACCTACACTGAAACTGGACTTTTTCTGTGTATAATCACGTACATGCTTCAAAATTGTGATTTCTCCTGAATGTCTCAAACAAGGGTTTTCATGATTCCTGTGTAAATGCCACATTTTCAGGATAACGGCTCACTATATGAATAATTTCCTTTTAGATTCATTTTATGAGAATTTATCTTGAATACATCTTGAACCCTGGCTTGGCTCTAGACCTGCTTTAGACTCGCGTGCCGTAGAGAAACAAAACAGATAGTTTAAATTGAATCAGTATGTCATCCTACCTTAGTGCCTTTCCATGGCAGGCTCAAGGTTTTTTTGCTCCGAGTTTATCCCTGGGGACTGGGCATGCTCAATTGGCTGACAGCCTGCTGTCTCCCATTGGTTGCTTCTGAAAATGCCAGCAACCTCATAAACAGCTTTCAGCATTAAAAATATGGTCTGGAAAATTGCAACAAGTAAAGTGCTGTAGCTAAACTGCCGGGATTGACTGAAAGTGTCACTCATGACATGGAGCCACTTTGAAGGTTTTAGAGCAGTATTTGCATCAGCAGCACAAGATACCGTCAACAAGATGGGTAAAGCACACTCGGCACTATCACCATTCATGCACAAAACAATTGCTTGCTGTCATGGCAAACAATTACAGCTATAAGGTGAAGAAGGAAGCTGCCTGGTTTGGGGCGGGGGGGGCAATATAAGCCATATACCAAATTCAAGAGAAAAATATATATATATATGTGTGTGTATATATATTTTCACAGAAAAAAACAGTTACAGGGACGTTATAGTTAGGCTCACATTTTACAAGTACAAAACCAGTGAAATTCAGCAGTTATAGTTGCCTGAGCTAACTAAAACTTATGCCCCTGCAATGCATTGCTTATGACCTCATATAATACATCACTCATGGCATGATCAGTCCATCCAATGAGTGTAAGTGTTTTCTCAAAGTTTGAGTGTTAAACATATATGCTGAACTACTACACAAGTTAAATTAGTATACTTTGTGTACTACTAATGAGTGATACTATTTCTAACATAAATTATGTGAGTGGTTGTGTGACTGTGTGTGAGTGACTGGGTGTTTGAATGGTTGTGTGAGAGATTGTATGGGTGAATAAGTGGGTGTGTGAGTAGCTGTATGGGTGAGTGAGTGGCTGTTTGAGTGGCTGTATGGATGGGTGTGTAAGTGGCTGTATGGGTGAATGAGTGGCTGTTTGAGTGAGTGTTTGGTTAACTGTGTGTGTGCGAGTGGCTGTATTGGAGAGTGACTATGGGTGGCTTTATGGGTGAGTGAGTAGAAGTGTGAGTGCCTGTATAGATATGTGAATGGGTACGTAAGTAGTTGTATGGGTGGCTGTTGAGAGGCTGTATGGGTGGGTGACTGGGTATGTGAGTGGCTGCATGGGTGAATAAATGGTAGCAGCTGTATAGGTGAGTGAGTGACTGTGTAAATGTATGGGTGGCTGTGTGAGTAGGTGTATGGGTGGCTGTGTGAGTAGGTGTATGGGTGAGTGGCTGTGTGAGTGGGTGTGAGCGGCTCTGTGGATGAGTAAGTGGATGTGTGAATGGTTGGATGGGTATGTTAGTGGGTATATCAATGGTTCTATGGGGGTGTGAGTTGTTCTGTGGGTGATGTTCATGTTCGGTAAGCTTGTATAGCGCGCAGCTGCCCCAGCGAAGGGGCGTCCCGGCGCTGATAGCAGTGTCGGTAGAGAACAGGGGCTAGACTGTAGGGAACAAGTGAGTTTTGATGGCCTTACGGAAGGGTAGCAGGCAATCAAAGCGGCGAATCTGAACAGGGAGAGAGTTCCACAATTTAGCGGCAAGACAGCGAAAGGACCGCTTTCACCCGGGGGACCGTGGCCAGAAATTGCTCAGCGGAGCGTAGCTGGCGTGCGGGAACATAGGGGACCAACAAATTAGATAAAATCTCCGGAGACGAGAGTTTTAGTATTTTGAAGGCCAGACAAAGTGCCTTGAATTCGATCGTCTTAGGAACGGGTAGCCAGTGAAGTGATGTCATCAGTGATGTCACTGACCATGTCATAGTGATGTAATATGTGAGATCATAAGCAGTGCATTGTGGAGGCGTAAGTTATAGTTAGCTCAGATAACTATAACTGCTAAATTTCACTGGTTTTGTACGAGTAAAATGTGAGCCTAACTATAACGTCCTAGTAACCTTTGTTTTTTTCAAGGTTTTTTAATTCTAATTATAATGTCCCTGTAACCTTTGGCTTTTTCTTGGAATTTCTAAGGTTTTTTAAAACGTTTTTCCACAACTGTAACCTGTAATGTTTCATAATGGTTGTGTGAGCACCTGTGTGGGTCTGTTAGTAGGTGTATTAGTCCATGTGTGGGTCTCTGAGTAGGAGTGTCTCAGTGGCTTTCTCAGGCAATGTATTAGTGCATGAGTGGGTCTGTGAGTGACTGTGAATGTCTATCTTGCTTTGTCACAGGGTATATCATAGCCTGTTTTTATCTGTGAGTGCCACTGCAAGTGCTGCTTTGTATCTTTCAGTGAGTCGGTTAGTGAGTTTATGGGTGTACAATAAGGTCCTTCTGGTCTTAGAAGGAGATGTCATTAAAGAATTTAGTTGTCACATTCACTGAAGTTCAAACTTTTCTCCAATGTACCTTCGATGTATTCGCTTTTGTTATTGATTTCAGATCATTTTTCAATATGAATTTTTAAAGTGAACATTTTTAATTTCTATTCGCCCAGCCTAAGATTGAATCATTTCCATTTTTCTCAAGTGGAGCTTTACCTGGGGCATGTGCTATGGTTATATTTCTAAATGTTTCTTGTTGAGGTTTAATTTTTCTAAAATGAACATGACGGTCTGATTGAAAACTCAATTTGTTTTTAAGAAGAGTGTACAATTTTGTTGAAAATGTGTACTCATCTATGTTACTTTGTGCTGTGAAATTACTTACTATTCTCTCATTGAGTAAATGTCTACTACATATTATATACACAAGGTGCATAATAAACTATCCATTTTTGTATTTCTCTGTCGTTCCTTGTCATTTGTTTCAATGCATTATTAACTATGGGTTTTTTCTAAATATTTTAACCGTTGCAAATTTGTTGCGAATTATTGTGATACGTATGCTCTGGTTCCACAGAAAATGCGCGTAAAGACTGCTTGTTTTTCAAAAAGTGTAAAGCACATATATGCACACATTTTAAACAATTTTTGGCTATAGCTGTTTACTAACATATTGTTTAATCTTCTCTATTTGTAATCATTTGTGAAGAAAACTACTTTTAAGTTGTATTTCCCTGTCATGTCCTTTAGGATAGCCCTGTCATGTATGCCCCATTTTACATACATTATCCCATCCACACGACTATAACGATTCTAAACAGGTGACCTTTTACCTAATAGCTTGCTCCTGTCTCTTCGACACCCGGCTCTTAGTTTTCTATCTGAATCGCTGTACCTGGCGTACATAAACATGTTCCCAGGCACGGCAGATTTATTCTGTATAAGGGTCACCACTTTTTTCATCCGTGGCCAACAGCCAGCTACGCATGATCGCACTTGTTTAGAAAAGCATCAGTGATTGTTTTCAAAACATCCATGGTTCTTTTAAAAACATATTCATTCTAGAAAAAACCCTGCAGTGACCACTTTAGTATAAAAGACCCTCACTCCCCCCTACAAATTAGAAGAGAATTCCTTCCAAGCTGAGACGGGGTCCTGCATGCTGAATCTTCGACAAGCAGCGGTCTGACATCCCTTGCGGGTTGTCATCCTCGACGCAGAGATGGGGGTCCTTCGTTCTAAACCATCAGGTGAGGGGGCTGGTTCATCTATAGGGGTTTCTTGGCTACAGATACACATAGCTATACGCATATACACCTACACATCCAGATTAGGCTAGGTACATCTAGGCGAATTACTTAGGGTGCCCAATCTTAGGAATTTGCAGGTGCTACTGTTTTTATCTGAACTGCTTATGTTCATATTATTAGCACAATGGTAGAAATGTATCTACTATTTACGATATTGATACTAGCAATCTCTTTTGTATGCTTCTGTCTCCTGATTGTCGCAGCACATATGTTTTACACAAGGCTGCCGCTGGACCAATAAATTCTTATTGAAACGTCCTAATCGCCATTCTGTGTATTTTCAGAGAGAAAGCAAGCACAAGTGTCTGAGCGAAAAGTACTGTACTGTTTTCCGCGATCACTGAGGAACCAGGGTTGTCATGTTCAGTGGTTGCCAGAGACTACCTACACCACTGTAGAATACCTGGGGTGGTAGTGGCACTGTAGAGCTAGCTGGTCTAACGGCTGACATAGTCTGTGGGGGTGTCCAGAAGCGGTTGGGACACCAAGCCCTCAGTTTAGGTCATCCAAAACGCGCAGGTCCTGGGGGACTCCTAGGAACTACACGACATGGCGCTGCCAACGTTGGTTTGGTTCTTATATAAACAGTAAAAATCTGAGTAGTTTAGTCGTGCTTTCTCAGAAAGCCCTACTCACACTTTTCAGAGACGTCTGAAGTGGGAATGGGAATCCGCCTCAGCTGAGCAGATATACTCTGTGTATTGGCTGAAGGTTTAGCAAGCTTGTAAGGATAAAAGCTTCCCCACATTGTGCAAAACCCTACCTCTTAACTTCTCTTCTAAAAATGACTGAGCCCGGGAGTAGCTCGGGGGAAGACGAAGTTGTAAATGCTCTTAATATCACAGTGAATTGCAGACATGCAGTAACTAGGAAACTGTTAGAACACGGCGTACCTTTAACGGGGCTGTGCCACCTTCGTGATTGAGGCACACAAGGTGTTCGGATCAGAGGTATTCTATTCTTAGGTTCAGTTCCCACCTGCAGATCTGGTGACTAAATTGTTCCACACATACATTGTAGTTGAACCACCAGATGAATACATTCCATACGAAGACATTGAAGTCCCGTTAACTTATCAGCAACATAAAAACTGGTTTAAAGGCGCCCTCCCACACACATCAGTCGTGAGACTTGGTCCGCTCAGCATAGAAGGAGCGACCTGGCCGGTCTTAGCGACATACACTCCACATCCTGAGATAGATAAACTACCAGTGAATAAAGTCCGTGCAATATAAGAAGACATAATCAGGCTATACAGACACATTGCCCAGTTTGTCATGAGAACATTGACAGTCCAACCTGCGAGAAATACTCCAGCAGGTCCACATTAGACCACATCTATAATTAACCCACAGACACTGAAATCAGTAATAGGGACAATTCCTTCCAAACGGGAGCAAATTCTGTTCTGGATTGCACAAAAAATTGCACAGCTAGAAGCAGTATTTCCCCATACGGGTCCGCAGGAAAAACATAGAATGCAATCCATTTGCTTGCCAATAGGGATGGTTCCCTCGATTGAGGATTGTACCACTTGGGGAACAATCTTTGCTTCCGTTTACGTCAGAGTACATGGTAGCCCTTCCTTAGCAGTCATTCCAGATGTATTGAAAGAAATACAGAACGAGTACGGGGCAGGACCTGCCCTGGACTTGGGAATGAAATTGATGGGTAATTTTCCCCAAGTCTCTGCAGTCATGCGAGCAACATAAAGGGGGAGGCAGCAGCAGTGGCCATACACAGCTACCTAAGGGAAACCGCTCCTATCAATAGGAAGCGTGAATTACCAAAAATTATCGAAGAAACCTATGCAGGGTTAGGTAGAGATAATTTGGGAACCAAAGCAGGGAAGCCACAAATGGCGGGTAGTCCCAACAAAGACAACTCAAAGCAAGCACCCACTTCTTCTAAAAAGAAATGGGAAAACAAAAATTCTAAAAATAACAATTCAGAAAAGAATTCACGATCAAGGGATGGGTCTCCTCAATGGGAGTCCTCTGAAAAGAGGTACAAACGTAGGAATCGTGATAGCATTAGGAAACCTGACAGGTATCAGGACACTGATGCACGTTCCTTTCAGGGTTCATCAAAAAACTCAAATAGGGACAGACGATCAGAACAAAAGCAAGAAGATCGACCAAAGACAAAAAGGGAAACACATCGCACTTCAGATTATATTATCAAACAGGATGAGCAACAGAAAACAAAACCTCAATTTAAAAAGAAGAAAGTAGCTGGCTTAAAAATTAGACATGCCCAGGTTACTGAGGACTCCGCTTCTGAACAGGGAATCGGCTCTGACGATGCTAGACAGCGCAGCAGAAGTAACAATAGCTCGCCGGAACCTGAAGGATTTTCTTGTGACAGCAGTATTGAATGAACACATCACAGTGGAAACACCTAATACCAGAGTTAGTGTCCCGCATAGTCTATATGAAATTACACTTCAAATAGAGGGGGACATCTCGAGAAAAGTTAAAGGTCTCTTTTGGGAGAACTTAACATATGGATATGACATACTGCTAGCAGAAAATGATTGGCCGCCTGAATTTGTGATGGATTGCCCAAAAGGGGAAAGCGTAATTTTGCCTGCTTTCGCCAACCTCATCCCAGAATCTTTAAAACAGTCATACGCGCAAGAGTGGGCGCTAGCTCCAGCTCCGGCACTATACCGCAACCGTGTAGGGTTGGATGTGGAGTCTAACCACCACGTAATTCCATTAAAATCTACACCAAATCCACAGAGACAGTACCGTATAAAAAATGATGCAAAAAGGCAGGTCGAAGAAATCTTAGACCAACTTGAATACCAAGGTGTAATTGAGACTTGCACCTCCCCAATGAATAACCCTCTGTTTCCAGTAACGAAACCTGACAATACATATTGTCTAGTTTTAGATTACCGACATTCAAACACATGCAGGCGAACATTTGCAGTTCAAAACGCACACAGTGCTGCATTAATGAATAACATTGTGCGGAAGAAATACAAAACAACTTTAGATATCTCGTATGGATTCTTCTGCCAGAATATAGCTCTAGAAAGCAGATATTTGACAGCATTTATCGGCACTCGGCGAAATTTTTGTCGTTTGCCTCAAGGGTATAAGAACAGGCCGGGGCTATACTCGGCAAGAGTTTGAGAAATATTACATACATGCGATGAGGAGGCAGTGTCCTATGTAGATGATATCTATCTGACGAAAGATGAATTACTTGAACACTTGTGCACGGTGAACAACATAATTGTGGGATTCGCCAATTTGGGCTACAAATTTAATTTTAAGAAATCTAAAATTGCCCATCTCAATGTCCTGTTTTTGGGATATGAGCTGTCAAGTGAAGGTAAGAGCTACAAAAAACAAGAGAGGGAGTGAAGAGGCAGTGTCCACAAAGGGCACTGGAGGTGGATACATCCTCCTCTAGAAATCTATTCAAACACAAGGATCCACCTGTAGATGGGTATTTTTTAAAACAAATTGTGTTCTCACAGGTTAAAGTGTGTTTCCTACAATGGTTGAAAGCACACAGTGTTTGTTTAAATACCCCTCACACACCAAAAGGGCCCTTGGTGTCATGCTTCATCATGGGGGTCTTCCCGTCCCGCTGCGGGACGGGGCGTGCTACGACCTACGACTACGCGGGAGCACTGATCTTCAGTACTATGTGTGGTGTAGGAGTTAGTGAGAGGAAGGGTCAGGGGTGAGTGAAAAAGTGTATTAAAAAGCACCTGGCTCCTTGTGGAATAGTAACTTTAATATTCCTTGAAGCTGGTCCTAGTAAAAGGTGAGTCGGAGGTATCCTGCGTCAGTGTGCGGACACTCCTGTGTAAGTCAACATGTTTCGAAGCTCAGAGGCTTCTTCATCAGGACAAAATACAGATCCCTTCTGTTCTCACTACACTATCGAAGTAATGTCGGTAGAGTGAAAAAACTATGGTGATATGTACAAAAATACTATTATTAAGTGAAGAAGCAAGGAATCGTGCACAAGATACAATACCCAGTAGGTATTCTATATGTTAATTTAGTTTTATTGGAGACACTGCTCCATGAGCCTCAGAATGGGTGGGAAGGGTGTCTACAATCACATTTGATTGCAGGACACTGCCTCGCTCAAGTAACGCCTCCCCGGAGCCGCAGAGCCTCAGGGGTCGGCTGGCGCTCAAACTGTTATAAAGGATTTGCGAGTCTTCATCGGGACATACGCAATTGGCGCGTTACATTCCGACCGAGGCCTTGCGTTTAGTTCTCGGGCTTACAAGGAAGCCATGGAAAGTATGGGCGTGGCCTTGCGGTACTCCTCCCCCTACCATCCCGAGGGAAATTCGGTGGTGGAGAGGAAAAACTGGGACCTAAAGCAATCCTTAACAGCAAGGCTATTAGGTGAGGGCTGTAGTTGGGTCAATCCCCTATATGGAGTCCATAGGGCACTGAATAATATGCCTAGAAAATCCTTGGGAGGACGTACCCCCTATGAGATCTTGTTTGGGACAAAAATGTGGGTACCTGACCTTAATTGTGCCAGCACAATGGCGGATGTAAACCATTTGAATTGAATGATCGTTTGGCTGTTTTACAGGAACTCAATGAATTCCGGGCATTACAAAGCAACGTCAAAGTAAAACGCACCCCCACTGGGGGAGTGAAACCGGTTCCGGCAAGACCAGTCTGGGTCCCAAAGGTTGGGGACCTGGTCAGAGAAAAGATCGTGGACAAGAAGGAGTTTGGGCCATCCTACAGAACACCTGTACTTGTCCTGGCGGTTCAAGGAACAAGAACAGTACTTCTGCCTCTTGCCGGCAAAAAAGAAAAAAGATTAGTCTCCATTGATCTCATCAAACCACACTATGTGACCGATTTTCAACAGCAGGCCGCGTGGAGTCCTGAGTAGCCGCAGATCTCCTCTTGCTACTATACAGGAAGTTCAGATGGAAAGACTAATAACGTTTCAAGACGTCTCTGCACAAGATGCAGGAGTAGCCAATAACTGAGTACGAATTACACCTATTGAAACTGAACAACATCCAAATGAAACTGAAAAGCAAATTGCAATTTGGCCCAATAATGAAGTTTACTTCAACGTGCCTTCACAAGAAGCAATTGCCAGTTCTACAAACACTGCTGAGCTCCCAAAGATAGATCGAACTGCATCTGGCTACTTCATCCACTTCGATGACTTTTCTTCAGATCCAAGTAAACCTGAGCAAACCACCCATTTCCAAGAAAGAATAATTTCAACAATTCTATCTCTGGCTGAAAAAGACTTACTTTGTGTCCCCTTGGCTGCATCTTTGGCTCACATTAGGGATCCTGTTCCTTTTCATTTGGATTGGTATAGTAACTGTCTTTTTCCAACTACTGAATGGACATTACCTCCCACAACGCTCTTCAGTACAACCTGTGAACTTGGTCTTGAACCCACATACGTCATCACACCGTGAACAAAGAGACTTGTCCCTAGTGAACATTTCAGCAGTTCCAGTACCGGATGGTATTGTTTGGGATAGGGTTTCATATGATGTATTTGGTCCCACCAAACATTTGAAAATTCCACAAGTGTTTAAAATTTCAATGAATGATTTCATTACCCCGAGTACACACTCTGATGATTAGGACATTGAGACTGTAAATACTATGCTCTCAGATTTAGAACAATCTGCTGCATTTTCTTACTGGGAATTGTATGAAGATACACCTGACTACGATAGTATGTTTTGTTACCAGCATAATGGTCATCACTTTTTGCACAGAGCTAGTGTTCCATGCACTGTAAATACGTACCATCAATGGGAACACTGCCAGACACCGCCTAAAGGTAGTTCTGCCACATTCACGCAGAAATGTGCATACTTTTCAGGGTTCAATACATCAGATAGTGGGACAAAGATGGTGAGATGCACTCCGTTTTTAGTCCTATCATCTTTGTATATATATTTCTTCAATTTCACTTTGTGAAGGCGTGCATACTTGTAAGCGCTCCGCCCAATTGCGCCGCAATTATAAAGCCAAAACACGAAGGAATCACCTGATTCACCTCCAAGTTGCACTGCCAAATGTATCCAATGAATCAAATTCATTAATTATTCCCGATTTTATCAATTTATCCTTTTCCGTATTTCCTTTGTTCCTTTGGTTTGTTCAATCCATTTTACACATTTGCTTAATCATTTCACGACTGCTCACAAACACGCAGGGACATCAAATGTTCCACTTGTCACGATTTTAATAAAAACACCCAATGCATTTCGGGAATTCGACCCTTCATCAGGGGTATCTACGAAAAAATATACATTTAAACCATCAGTTCAATTATTCACACATCATACAATTCCAACAAAAACCAACTCGTTTACATTTCAAGTCTGTACAATGATTGAAAGCTGTAAAATCTTGCTACATATATTTTTCCTTTATCTACGTTCGTACTTTAAAAATTTACTGTGTAGTATAACTACAAGTGGATAACGGAAAGTGATATGGAATACAAGATATTTTAGCCAGGAAAGCATGTGTCACGGGAAGAGTACAATAAGTGTGGGGATACATGTGTATTCAAAGAGTTTTTGGCATTTGTTGGTAACACGGAGATAAAATGAAAATTCGAAGAGCAATACCCATTTACGGGCTGTCGAGTTAATGTTTCACTAGACAGATGGGCAATGTTGAGGTAAAGTAGTGATTAAATGGAGGTTAAATTTTTAAAGTACGAACGTAGATAAAGGAAAAATATATGTAGCAAGATTTTATAGCTTTCAATCATTGTACAGACTTGAAATGTAAACGAGTTGGTTTTTGTTGGAATTGTATGATGTGTGAATAATTGAACTGATGGCTTAAATGTATATTTTTTCGTAGATACCCCTGATGAAGGGTCGAATTCCCGAAATACATTGGGTGTTTTTATTAAAATCGTGACAAGTGGAACATTTGATATCCCTGCGTGTTTGTGAGCAGTCGTGAAATGATTAAGCAAATGTGTAAAATGGATTGAACAAACCAAAGGAACAAAGGAAATATGGAAAAGGAAAAATGGATAAAATAAGGAATAATTAATGAATTTGATTCATTGGATACATTTGGCAGTGCAACTTGGAGGTGAATCAGGGGGTTCAATACATCAGACCCATTGTCATATTACTATAAGTTAGTACAGACAAATACAACTGCGAAGAAAATGATGCTGACAAACACCAAGCTCATATATTCAGCACCCTTCATCTCCCAACTGTCTATACAAGGTTTCGACTATTGGAGGGACATGATAGACACAAAATCCATCTGGGGACGAAAGATTGGCAGGTTCAGGAAACAGAGGCTTTATTTTGAGCTTGCCTCACACAGTTACAGATAATTTTCCTGAACAGAATGGTGCAACAAACTACCTGTTACGGGTTTGCAAAAATGAAAGACCTGAAAACACCATGCATCCCCTTACCCATACCTATTGCAGGTATATTGAATGACACACTGATTAGTGAGGAGGTACAGGGAACAATGATACAGAATGGTACATACAATTCTTCAGCTCCCAATTGGAAGGGATGGTTGGTTTGGCCTATTGACACAAATAAGTGTCAAGCAAGATTCAAGGGTACCACCAGAGGGTTTAGTATCCACAGGCCTGACCCACGCTATGACCACACAGATGACCCAGGGATAGTGACTTCTTATAGTGTTGGGAAGTTGTGCCTAGAATGGCTAAAAACCTCAACGCTACAACAGGTGAAACAACACTTGTCCCTTCTAGCTGCCAACAAGGATCTTAGGGATTTCTTGTTAGGTCCCAAAAAACTGGGTAAAAACGCTTCTTGTGTGCCATCTACAATGAACTGTGGAAAGTCTCCCAACAGGATGCTGCTGAGAGATTACGTGAAATTGACAGAATTAACCTCAAAAAGGCCCTGGCTGTGGTAGACTATAGTATGACCACACTTTTATTCACGTATTTATTCACTGGCCAACATTGTGTCCTCAGCAATTGACTTAATGGAACAAGATTTGTCTATTATAAAAGGGCAATCTCAATTGCGCTCCATTATGCTTTTGAGCTGGACGCTGCAATCATTGCGTTCAGGCCACGTGCCATGGAAATACATTAACAGCACAAGTTTGTTCTCGGTTTACAATCTGACCGACAGACAGTTGACTATGGCACGCAGAGATGCAAAGTACACCATGCTGCTCATTGAGAAATTAGAGAAGTTACCTTTCACTGTAGCAGAGTCACCATCTACAGACTGGTTAATTCATGGCTATATCACACTGCCAATCACGACATTTCAGTTCCAATACTGCCTTAGATACATCCAAGCAGGCAGGTATGAAGCGTTGGGTAAAGGGTACGTACAGGAACCCCGGGAGTTACCGTATAGATATAGGTGCAGGAATAAGGACACTGAAGTTTTCTTAAGTGGTACTGACTGCGGGAAGGCTTTAAGTGGGTCTTTAGTGTGCAAAGTAGTGTCACCTCATGGAACGTGTAATGCGTCAAAGGCAAACTTATCTTGCTACTTGAAAGGCTCCCCAGCTGCCATGATTCATCCGGTTTTTGAATAACTTTCAAATGGAAGTTATTTAGTGCTGAATGATCAAGGCTGTTGTGGAATGACGCCAGGCATCGCATATCTAGTCACAGTAAACTTCAGGGTTGTGTGCTGTAAGCAAGTATTGTTTCCCCCGGCTCGCACAGTTAGGGAGGCACCACTGTGGCCTTCATTGAATTTTTCAGTATAAGGTTTGATTCGTTGAGCAGACTGAAAGCAGTGTTGTTTTAACAAAATGTGGCCTTAACTTCAGCCCGAGATACTTTTGATCTCCAGGTTGCAAGGTCTTCAGCAGAGGTACAGGCCCTGGTCCGTACGAACTTCCTGATCCATTTCGGAGAAATGGTTAATCGTATCTTTAACATGTCTGATACGAGTGGGATCGCACACTTATTTAAGCGACTTGGATCAGGTCTCTTAACAATCTTTCAGACCATCTTCGGAGTAATTCCAGCCTTCATACACTCCGTACTTGGAAGCGTTTTTGGAGGGCTTCCTTTGGTCCTGCTATCGGTAACGGGCATCCTGATTTTAATACTCTTGCTTCGCAATGGACATCGCAATCCCTCACGAAATGGAGAGAACACTGCTGGAACGACATTGTCATGAGCGCATGGTGTCCTACCTGACTACGTCTCGGCTTCGAGAGCTGAGTGAGCATTGGTTCCTCTCTTTCAGACCGGTCTGTCTAGACTGTGTCCTGCCTGTGTTACGTTGCCTCTTCTGCGGTTTCGTCTGCATGTTGGACCTGTGTCTGACACTTCCATCGGTTGCGCTGCCGCACATAGAGGCGCTACTGGCGCCTTTGCAGACCCACACGTGCAGTTGTCCCCAGCGTATTCCCATGTTGATGATGGCATTTCTAGAGCCTCCAAGGGATGCTTCCGCTCCTGTTGGAAGGGATATCGGTTCTGCTTCAGAGGTTCGGGCATCGGTATCAGGCGTGCAGGCGTCTGATTCTTCCCCAGCGGCTGCTGTGGCAACCAGAGATGAACATCTTTGCTCACTCAACATGATACTGGAAGTTCTTGAGGGGCTGCCATATGCGGATACGATGTTCAGCGATGTTGTCTTCAGCGCAGGATTCCTAAAACAATCTGGCCTCTCTTGTGCTGGGAACCGTTTGGCATCTTTTTAAACATTTACTAAAATTGAAGGTCGAAACTGACTTTGTTTTATTTTTCTTCTCGGCTCTAACTGAGCTTCATGGCTTTCAAGGTCCTCAGTGCAATAATCACAATATATACAAGTTTAGAGGACCTTTTGAACGCTTTTTTAGGGAAAAATTACTTTTCTATTATGGACATTTTTTTCAGGCTTTTACAGTACTTTTTAGTATGCTTTAATGTAAATGATTTTATGTCTTTTTGTAGTGTTAACTTTATTATTTTATCATTACCTAGCTGACCTTTTTGACCTTTTCATGAGGAGTGGGTGTCATGTCCTTTAGGATAGCCCTGTCATGTATGCCCCAATTTACATACATTATCCCATCCACATGACTATATCGATTCTAAAGATGTGACCTTTTACCTAATAGCTTGCGCCTGTGTCTTCGACACCCGGCTCTTAGTTTTCTATCTAAATCCCTGTACCTGACGTACATAAACATGTCCCCAGGCACGGCAGATTTATTCTGTATAAGGGTCACCACTTTTTTCATCCTTGGCCAACAGCCAGCTGCGCATGATCACACTTGTTTAGAAAAGCATAGGTGATTGTTTTCAAAACATTTATGATTGTTTTCAAAACATCCATGGTTGTTTTAAAAACATTGATTCTAGAAAAAATCCTGGAGTGACCACTTTAGTATAAAAGACCCTCACTCCCCCCTACAAATTAGAGGAGAATTCCTTCCAAGCCGAGACGGAGTCCTGCATGCTGAATATTCGACAAGCAGCGGTCTGACATCCCTTGCGGGTTGTCATCCTCGAAGCAGAGATGGCGTCCTTTGTTCTAAACCATCAGGTGAGGGGTCTGGTTCATCCCTAGGGGTTTCTTGGCTACAGATACACATAGCAATACGTATATACACCTACACATCCAGGTTAGGCTAGGTACATCTAGGCGAATTACTTAGGGCGCGCATTTTAGGAATATGCAAGTGCTACTGTTTTTATCTGAACTGTTTATGTTCATCTTATTAGCACGATGGTAGAAATGTATCTACTATTTATGATATTGGTACTAGCAATCTCTTTTGTATGCTTCTGTCTCCTGATTGTCGCAGCACATATGTTTTACACATGGCTGTCGCTGGACCAATAAATTCTTATTGAAACGTCCTAATCGCCATCCTGTGTATTTTCTGAGAGAAAGCAAGCACAAGTGTCTGAGCGAAAAGTACTGTACTGTTTTCCACGATCCCTGAGGAATCAGGGTTGTCATGTTCAGTGATTGCCAGAGACTACCTACACCACTGTAGGATACAGGGGGGGGGTTGTGGCACTGTAGAGCTAGCTGGTCTAATGGCTGACATATCCTGTGGGGGTGTCCGGAAGGGGTAGGTCATCCAAAACGCGCAGGTCCTGGGGTACTCCTAGGAACTACATGACATCCCATTGTTGCAACAGCACCAGTAATTGTGATGACATCGGCATTTGCGAAGATCATGTGACCTGGAAACCCAGAGATATCATTGGAGGAGAGAGTTTTCATTAATCTTCAAGGGAAGTCCCCACCCATTTCTCTGTTCTTGAATCTTCCATTCATTTTTGGATCATTCATTGAAGCTGCCCTATGCTTTTAGTACAACACTCTAATTAGAGCTTTGGCATTGTCATTTTATGTCTTCAAAAAGCCAACAGGAAGTAGTGAGGATCTTGAGGTGCCAGAGCAGCTAGAGGAGCAGGAGGAGGAACTCCAAGAGTTTGGTGATGAAGGGCCTGCATGGAAAAAGCAGAGAATTGCATGGGAGTCTTTTTACTATCCCCGCTGAAGAGTCAAAAACTGTTGCAAAATGTGTTAAATGCAGTTTGTGTGGCAATACCCTCTTAAGAGGTACCAGCAAAAAATATTCCAGTGGTACAACTTCAATGTTGTACCATCTTAAGTCTTACTATCACAACAGCTTGAAGAGGTCACAGAAGGAGCGAGATGGAGAGGAATCATCTACATCTTCTGCTGTACTATCTGTCCATGGGGAGAGAGTGCCTAGTGAAGTAGAGAGGTGTTTGCCCAAGTTGCCCCTGAGTTAAGGCGTGTTGGCACATATTGCCTTGACTGCAGCACTATGCTCACAGCTGGTGAGCAGTCAGTTGATGTCATCCTTGAAGCTGCAAGGCCACATTCTTGCTATTTTTTTCTATTTATCCCAGATTTTGCACTGGTTTTGTGTTGCTTGTTACAATTCCCCCCGTCATTGCCATTTTGTGTGATAACATTTTTTAAAAAATGTTAGACATTCAAAAAACAAAATAGTTCCACAAAAAATAAGAAAAAAGGTTCTTGTCAGAACCACCTTTTACAGTTAAAAAAAAATAGTGTGGTGTATAGGTGAGTGTGTGGCTGACTGTATAGGTGTGACACTAGTGTGAGTGGTTGTGTGGGTGTGAATAGCTGCGTGTGTGTGCGTGCTAGTGATAGTCTCAGGGACTGCATAGGTGAGTGAGTAGACGTGTGAGTGCTTGTGATGTGTGAACAGGAATGCAAGTGGTTGTACGGGTATGTTTGTGGCTCTGTTGAGAGGCTGTATGGGTGAGTGACTGGGTATGTGAGTGGCTGCATGGGTGAATAAGTAGGAGTAGCTGTACAGGTGAGTGATTGGTTGTGTGAGTAAGTGTATGGGTAAGTCAGTGGCTGTGTGTGTGAGTGTGGGTGTGTGAGTGGCTCTGGATGCGTAAGTGGATGTGTGAGTGGTTGTATGGGTATGTTAGTGTGTGTATCAATGGTTCTATGGGGGTGTGAGTGGTTCTGTGGATGATGTCATCAGAGATGTCATTTGAGATGTCATCAGTGATGTCACTGACCATGTCATGAGTGATGTAATATGTGAGGTCATAAGCTGTGCATTGGGGGAGCATAACTTAGTTATTGCATTGGAATTTATTTACTATCCTCTCTTGAGTCAGACTCGCAAAATTTGTGAAATGCAGTTTGTGTGACAATATCCTCTTAAGAGGTGCCCACAAAAAATATTCCTGTGGTACAGCTTCAATGTTGTACCATTTGAAGTGTTACGATCACAACAGCTTGAAGAGGTCACAAAAGGAGAGAGATGGAGAGGGACCATCTACAACTTCGGCTGCACTATCTGTCCATGGAAAGAGAGTGCCTAATGAAGTAGAGAGGCGTCGTCCCCAAGTTGCTCCTGAGTTAAGGCGTGTTGGCACATATTGCCTTGACTGTAGCACTATGCTCACAACTGGTAAGCAGTCAGTTGATACGATCCTTGATGCTGCAAAGCAACATTCTTGCTAACTTTTTGTTGCAATTTTTTCTCCCTCATTGCCATTTGGTTTGATTAAAAAAATACAAAATGTTAGACAACCGTTCCACAAAAAATAAGAAAACAAAGTTCTTGTCAGAGCCGCATTTTACGGTTAAAAAAAGATAACGTGGTGTATGGGTGTGTGAGTGGTTGTGTGATTGACTGTATAGGTGTGTGGCTAGTTGTGTGAGTATGTGAGTAGCTGCGCATGTGTGTGTCCTAGGGCTAGTATCAGTGACTGCATGGGAGAGGGAGTAGCTGTGTGAGTGGGCATATGGGTGAGTGAGTGCTACTGTGAGTGACTGTATGGGTGAGTGGCTGTGTGAGTGAGAGGGTGTGTAAGTAGCTGTATGGGTGAGCGTGTGGCAGTGTAAATGTCTGTATGGATGAGTGAGTGGCTGTGAGAGTAGCTGTATGAGTGAGTAGCTGTGTGACCGGGTGAATGAGTGGTTGTGTGAATAGGTGTATGGGTGAGTGAGTGACTGTCACTGGCTGTATGAGTGAGTGGTGTATGAGTGAGAAAGTGCCTGTGTGAGAGGGTGTTTGTGTGAGTAAATGCTTGAGTGAATGCCTTCATGGCTTAGTTGGTGTCTGTGTCAGTTGTTGTGTGGGTGAGTGAATGGGTGTGTTAGTGGCTGCATGAGAGAGAATGGGTGCGAGTAGCTCTGTGGGTGAGTGCTAGTATGAGTGGCTGTAAGAGTGAGGGGTTGTTTGAGTACCTGCATGGGTTGGTGTGTGCTAATGTAAGTGGCTTTATGGGTGAGTTAGTGGGTGTGTGAGTAGTTGTATAGGTGAGCAAGTGGTAGTGTAAATGGCTGTATGGATGAGTGACCAGTTGTGTGAGTAGGTATATGAGTGAGTGGGTGTGTGATTGCTTATATGAGTGAGTGGGTGTTTGAGTGTATGGGTTAGTTAGTGGGTGCGTCAGTGGCAGTATGGGTGAGTAAGTGAGTGTATCAGTGACTGTATGGGTGAGTGAGTACATGTGAGTGGCTCTATGGGTGGGTTAGCTGTGGAAGAGTGACTTACTGTGAGTGGCTGTATGGGTGAGTGACTCATAGTGTTATTACCTGTATAAGTGAGTGAGAGGGTATGTGAGTAGATGTATGGGTGAGCAAGTGGTAGTCTAAATGTCTGTATGGGTGTGTGACAGGCTATGTGAGTACTGGTATGAGTGAGTGGGTGTCTGCCTGGTTGTATGAGTGACTGAGTAGCTGTGTGAGTGAGTGTGTGAGTTAGTGGTCATTTAAGTGGCTGTATGTGTGAGTGAGTGGGTTTGTAAGTAGCTGTGTTTCTGAGAGGATGTATCAGTCACTGTATGGGTGAGTGAGTGTATGTAAGACTTTGTATGAGTGAGTGGTCATGTGAGAGAGTGAGTGGTTATGGGAGTGACTATAGGTGAGTGAGTGTGTGAGTAACTGTATAGGTGATTGAGTGAGTGTGAGTAGCTGTATAGGTGAGTGAATGGGTGTATCAGTGGCTGTATGGGTGAGTGAGTGGTTGTGTGAGTGCCTGTAAATGTGCTGAACTACACTGAAAGTTTTAGTTAACCCCTTCGCTGCTAGGTCTCCCCCGTGCTAAGCCTTTTTTGGCTATATTGGGTAGTTTGCGCTTAGGCCCCTGTAACTTTTTTGTCCACATAAGGTATCCACACCAAATTTTCATCCTTTTCTTCCAATATCTTGAGGATTCTAAAGGTACCCAGGGTTTGTGGATTCCCTTGGAGGGGACCCGGAAATTAGCCAAAATACAGCTAGTTTGTTTTTTGTAAAAGTAGGAAAAAGTACTGCAGAAGTAAGTGTCTGGTTTTTTTCCCTGCAAATGGCATCAACAAACGGTTTGTGGTGCTGAAATCACCATTTTCTCAGCTTTCAGGGACAGGCAGACTTTTGTCAGAAAACCAAAACATTCACACAGTTTTGGCATTTTACTGAGACATAGCCTATTTTTGCTATTTTTTGTGCTTTCAACCTCCTTCCAGTTAGTAGTGAAAATGGGTGTGAAAGCAATACTGGATCCTGGACAGCTATACATGTTTGAAAAGTAGACAACATTCTGAAATCAGCAAGGGGTGATTTGTGTGGATCCTTCAAGGTTTTTTTTTATAGAAACTAACAGTTGAAAATAAAAAATATTGAAATTGAGTTGCAAAAAACAGCCTTTTGTGCCAACGTTTTCACCTGTAACTTCTTCTAAGTATGACCGATGTTTTGAAGCAATATACCGGTAAGTCCACTGAACCCTTCTGGTTGCGGGGATATATAGGACTTGTAGGTTCACCAAGAACCCGAGGAACCCAGAGCCAATAACTGAGCTGCGTCCTGCAATGGTTTCATTGTGTACCAGGTATATAGCAATTTATTTGGTAAAATATAAAAAGTGAAAAATAGGTACAAAGGAAACCTATATATTTCCGAAATGGGAACAAAATATAGAGTTTAGAAGCAGTGGTTATTTGCACATCTCCGAAATTGTAGGTACCCATACAAGCATATGAATTAGGTCATTTTTCAAAATTATTCCTTTTTTACAAATTGTCTTACATTTGCAAAGCAGAAATGCAAAGAAAGTCAATTGGCAATAACACTTGTTCTACTATTCTGTGTTCTCCAAAGTCTCCCGATCAAAATAGTGCCTCACTTTTGTGGGTAGACTAGTGCCCGCGAGAGGAAACGGCCCAAAACGCAACGTGGACCCATCACATTTTTACAGTGAAAACTGACCCCTTTTTGCAATGTGCCTAGCTGTTGATTTCGAAACCTAGCTCTGCCGGCACCTAGGGAAACCTAGCCGACCTATATTTCTTTTTTGAAAACTAGACACCCAGGGAAATCCAGGATGGGGTGACTTGTGTGACTCATCAGGTTCTGTTACCCAGAATCCCTTGCAAACTTTGTCTAAAAAACACATTTTCCTTACATTTCTGTGATGGAAAGTTCTGGAACCTGCGTGGATCCACAAACTTCCACGCACCCAGGATTCCCTAAAGTCTCCCGATAAAAATGGTAACTCACTTGTGTGGGTAGACCTAGTGCCCGCGACAAGAAATGGCCCAAAACGTAATGTGGACCCATCACATTTTTTCAGTGAAAACTGACCCTTTTTTTGCAATGTGCCTAGCTGTGGATTTCGAACCCTAGCTCTGCCGGCACCTAGGGAAACCTAGCAAACCTATACATTTTTTAAAACTAGACACCCAGGGGAATCCAGGATGGGGTGACTTGTGTGGCTCACACCAGGTTCTTTACCCAGACTTTGTAAAAAAAATAAACAACACATTTTCCCACATTTCTGTGGTGGAAAGTTCTAGAATTTGCATGGATCCACAAACTTCCACCCATCCAGCATTCCCCAAAGCCTCCGGGTAAAAAATGGTACCTCACTTGTGTGGGTGGGCCTAGTGCCCGCGGCAGAGAAGGGCCCAAAACGTATTGTGGAGACATCAAAATTACCTATCACACACTTAACTGGTTTTGTAAGGGGGGTCACCTGCGTTTTTGGTTCTGGGCTCGGCGGCCCTAGGGAAACCTACCTAACCTAGATATTTCTGAAAACTAGACAGCCGGGGGAGTCCAGGGAGGTATGGCTTGCATGGATCCCCCAACGTTTTCCTACCCAGAATCCCCTGCAAGCCTCAAATGTAGCTAAAAAAACACATTTTCATTACATTTGTGTTTGGGATCACCCCGACAGCACAAATGTCCTACCACCCAGCGTGCCCCTTGGTCTCCCGATAAAAATGATGCCTCATTTGTGTGGGTTCCCAATGCAGTTAGCCTAAAAACGCATATATAAAACAAATACCGCTTAGAACTCGAGGGGCTATCCCCTCAATCCCTATGCTTTTGGCCCTTCCCAGTCACAGGACCTTGGCCCACCCACGTGAGGTATTTTACTCAGGAGACCGAGGGAAATGCTGGGTGGTAGACCGTTGTCCGGCGCGGTGATCCCACAGACAAAAGTGAAAAAAAAAAAATTTTTTTTTTTTTAGCTAAATTTGAGGTTTGCAGCGCTTCCGCCAGATCCAATTTTTTATACTGCAGAGCGTACCTCACCCCAGCTAAAATCAATGAGTACTTCCATCGCGCCGACACCGCCTGTCCCAGGTGCCACTTGGTTAACGCCTATCTCTTACATATGTTGTAGCACTGCCCGCTCTTAATGTATATGGGGGAACAGTAGCCAGCGCCCTTCCTCACTGCACTGAGCGCACGTTCCCTTTCTTTGGGAGACCCATATTTTGCATCTCTTTAAGAGAGGTAAAAATTATAAGGTTACATCCTGCTTCCTGGATCTGGGTTTGGCAGTCGCTAAGTGTCTTATTACTAGAAAATGGAAATCTCCTACGCCTCCTCACAAAGTGGTGTGGCGCCGCTCTTTATAGACATGACTAAGGCGGAAAGCATTGCCCTGCACAGAGAAGATTTGCTGGGACTCCGCGCGCTCCCTCTAGCCGCCAGTTGGGACGCAATACTAGCGGCCCAGCAGAGGTTCAATACCGTGGATCCAGTAGGTTCACCCACCGAGAAGGAGCCAACCATTGGGGTGATACAAGCTTTGTAGCACACATCTGTCCCTAGTGGATTATGAGGTCCCTCCACCACTAATTTTCTAGTTTTGCTATGCAAAGTCGGCAACTACATACTCATTACACGTGGCAATTATCTGCTAATTTAGAACGGGCGGGTGCAGGGGGTCATGGGTGGGGGAGGTGTCTCGGCATCAAATCATTTTCAGTTAACCCTTTCCTTGCTTACTTTGTCCTCATTTTGTTGTACACCATTTCCCATGGTTGAACAGTGGTCTTGTATTATATACATGCGCATGAGAGGCACAGAGGTACACACACTGGTGTTGGTATCCATAACTTTCTGTAAATACTAGTTTACTGCTCTTACTTATTGCATTTGAACTACAATGTCTTACAGTCCTGAATCACCCCTTGTTCTGGGGCCTGCTCTGATTGTATCTCTGTATGTACCACTGCCTTTCTTCATGTTTTACATGAAAAAAACAAAAAAAAAGCGCAGATTTACAACAACAAATTTGAGGTTTGCAGGGGATTCTGGGTAGGAAAACGTTGGGGGATCCATGCAAGCCATACCTCCCTGGACTCCCCCGGCTGTCTAGTTTTCAGAAATGTTTGGGTTAGGTAGGTCTCCCTAGATGGCCGCTGAGCCCAGGACCAAAAACGCAGGTGACCGCCTTGCAAAACCAGGTCCGTTTGTGATAGGTAATTTTGATGTTTCTACAATACGTTTTGGGCTCTTCCCTGCCGCGGGAACTTGACCCACCCACACAAGTGAGGTAACATTTTTATTGGGAGACCTGGGGGAACGCTGGGTGGTAGCAAATTTGTGTCAGCCCAGTGATCCCACAACTTTTCCACACAGAAAAGTGAGAAAAATGAGATTTATTTCAGCTAAATTTGAGGTTTGCAGGGGATTCTGGGTAGGGAAATGTTGGGGGATCCAGACAAGCCCTACCTCCCTGGACTCCCCCGGCTGTCTAGTTTTCAGAATTGTCTGGGTTAGGTAGGTTTTCCTAGATGGTCGCCGAGCCCGGGACCAAAAATGCAGGTGACCTCCTTGCAAAACCAGGTCGGTTTGTGATAGGTAATTTTGTCTCCTCAATACGTTTTGGGCCCTTCCCTGCCGCAGCTACCTGGCCCACCCACACAAGTGAGGCACCATTTTTATCGGGAGACCTGGAGGATCGCTGGGGGGGGTAGGAAATGTGTTGTTTCTTGCTGAAGCGTGAAAATTATGGCACAGTAATGCAAGGAACATGTGACAGTCATATTTTGAGGTTTGCAGGACATAGAGGGTAAGATAACTTGTTGGGATCCACGAGAGAGACATCACCATGTACTCCCCTAGGTGTTTAGTTTTTGAAAATATCTAGAGTTGGTAGGTTTTTCCTAGATGGAATGTATACAGTGGCAGAAAAAAACAGAAAAACAATTATTACTGGACAACCAACTATTCCTCAAGCACACACATACTGGTTGGATTTGGCACAAGAGTGAGTGATGGTTCAGTATATAAAAGTTTATTAACAAGAGATTTCACAAAAATGAAATGCACTGTTAATAATTGAAAGGACAACAAACTGAACCATTAACTCACAGCTTGTGCTGTAAAGCCATGACAAGGCAGCAACCACTTTATAGGTCATTCATACACCTTTCATACATGTGACACATACAAAACCATTCACACCGCCAGCCGCGGGCCTAGCACATTACAACACTCACATCAGCAGACAGTGCCATTCAAGGGCCCATCAATTTCACATGCCTGACACAGCAACCACACCGCGTGATGGATTGTGTGCACTGGCGTTTGGCTACTAGTGTGTGTAGTGACCAGCAGCAAGTCACTACTTGCACACCGACAGCCAAGGGCCAGTCCAGGCACACTGCCAGCCAAGCGCCAGTCCACGCACGCTGCCAGCCATGCGCTAGGCCATGCACACCACCAGCCAAGAGCCAGTACATGTATACTGCCAGCCAAGTGCCAGTCCACGCACACTGCCAGCCAAGTGCCAGTCAACGCACACTGCCATCCAAGCACCGGTCCACACACACCGCCAGCCAAGCACCAGTCCACACACACCGCCAACCAAGCGCCAGTCCACGCATATCGCCAGCCAAGTGTCAGTCTACACACACCTCCATCACATTTAGTTTTTTTTTATACAAAAAAGATAAGACAAACAAATTGTAAGTAGATACAAAACTGCAAACACAAAAGCTGAAACTAAATACATCGCACTAATGCCAACCTTGAAACTGAACAAAAAATATAAAAAACTACAGACCAGGTAGTTCACTTTACCACTCATGGATGCTCCCAAAAATTATTTTGCGTGTGGTACATTCTAAAACAAGCAGGCACACACAGCGCAGGGTTAGAAGGACACTCGGGGGAGTACATACAAGGCTCTTTCCGTGTACCTCTTCGCCAACAGACTCTACATCTCCTACTGGGAAAATCTTTTGTGGGCGTGGGAGGAATGTGATCATGAAATTGGTGATCTTGCAATCTAGCCACATCCTCCACCACTCCAACTCTAGGAACACTTGCCTGTCTCACTACAACAAGGCTGCCTATCACAGACTCCTGAAACTTAACAAAAGTCATTGTTGACTCAGGAGAACAATCCTTAAATACAACAAAAGCATTAAAATTAAAGGTCGCCAAGTGGAAAAGATGGATAGCCAACTTCTTATACCAAATGTAAGCCTTACGAAGAGAAGTGTAAGGTTCCAACCTCTGATCTACTCTATCAACACCACCTGTGTGCCTATTATAGTCTAAAATGCACACAGGTTTGCACACTTCAGCAACCTGACCCCAAACAGTCACAGGTGCTTTCATCATGGATGGTAATCAGCATGTAGACATCTATCTGAAAGAAACAGTTACTTATAGATTCTTTACCTTAGAATTACCCCCAGGCGTCAGACTGGATCCGGAAAGTTTTTCGTTAGCAGTACCCCTGCACGTCCGAAGGTGGCGTCGGTCGACTCAGCGTTCGTCATCGGCGACGTGGTCACCGGGATGATGTTACGGTAGCTACATAGATGCCACCCTCGAGCGCTGATGTCAGTTCTTTCTTTTTCCGCGCCAGCAAGCGCAGATCCGGAGAGAGCGGTACCTCCAGTCACCTTTTGACTGACTTTTTCTCAACTTTTGTCGATTTCATTTTTTTGAGTCCATCGACTACTGGTGCACAAGGGATGCCCGGCTTCAAGGCTTGCGGTTCCTGTAACCGACTGATGTCGGTGACGGATCCGCACCGCATGTGCCTCTGCTGCCTGAAGCACGACCACGACCCCAAGTCGTGCTCCGACTGCCAGACCATGGCCACGAAGTCTTTGCGGGAGCAGTTCCGAAAGCTACTCGAGGCCTGGCAGTCGGCTCCGCGACGCTCGAGGCCCCGGTCGTGTAGGAGGTTGAGCGACCGGTCGCGGAGCCACCACCATTCTTCATCCAAGTCTTCGCACTCTGGGTCAGGTAAGTCGAAGCACAAGAAGAAGTCGAAGAAGCATCATCGCTCTTCGACTTCTCCCGTCCGTCTGCCAACGTGACGAGGGATGCGGGTGGTGCCTCTCCCGCGGCTCCGTGTGCGGAGCCTGAAGGGTCGGCTCTGGGTTTCCCCCCCTTCCATGGACCGGGAGCGACCCCTGCCCAGCTTCATCAATTTTACAAAGCGATGCACGCCATCTTTGGGCAGCCCGACTCCGCCGGCGCGCCTTCGGGCCCCGCGGACTCGGCTGGGGGCCCTGGGCCTTAGGCGCTTGTGGCTTCGGCCTCGGCGCCGCAGGGTCCCCTTGGATCCAGGCCTGGATCCGGATCGGCACCAGTCGAACTTGTTATGCCTCCCCCGGTGCCGATGTCACCGGCACCACGTCCGCAACCGGTGTCGGCTGTGTCCCCAGCCAACGTCGACTCCGGACTCCACCTTGAGGTAGGTACGGAGTCGGACCGGCGTCGATGGGTACTTTTGTGCCCCTGTTCTACCCTGGCTCTTTGAGACCAGATTGTTAACCAGAGGTGGGTGAGGAGGACTGGGAGGGGTCTGGGGACCCTTTAACCGACCAGTTGGTTTATGAACAGGACTGGAGAGAGGAACTGGGGGAAGCCAGTGGTCTGGATACCTCACCAGACCTTGGCATGTTGTCTCCTCCTACCGTGGCTACGGAGGAGGGAGCGTCATACCCAGTGGTGTTGCTTAGGGTGGCCGAGGCTTTCCACCTCGAGCTACCTACGTTGGCAGTCAGTCGAGCTCTTCGGAGCCCCTGCTGCCGTTTAATGAAGCCCTCACCCGACATCCTTTTGGGCACCTAGTCTAGGCCCAACACAGGGGCTCCTGTGGACATGATGATTGCCCGACGCCACCGCCCGGCCCCGGGCGACCCCACTTTCCTCTCCCACCACCCCAGTCCTGAGAGCTTGGTGGTCCAAGCCTCCACCTCCAAAGGTGCATTCCCTAAAGCACCACCCGATAGGGAATCCAAAAAGCTGGACCACCTTGGGAAGAAAATGTTTCCTTCCTCCAGCTTCAGACTGTGGTCGGTAAACACTGCATGTCTGTTGGGCCGTTGCACCCACTCTGTGTGGGATACGATAGTGCAGGTGCTGCCCCAGTGTCCGGAGGAGGCCCGGGGCCGTGCTCTCCCGTGCAGTTGCCGAGGGAGAGGCATGGCGAAGCTTACCATCCGCTGTGGGCTGGATACCGCCGACTCACTAGGCAGGACGATTTCCATGTCAGTAGCCCTTCAACGCTACGCCTGGTTGCGGTCGACTGGTTTTTCCGGGGATGTCCAATCCACTCTTATGGACATGCCCTTTGATGGCCGTTGCCTTTTCGGCGACAAGGCAGACAACGTGCTGGAGCGCTTTAAGGACTTTCGGGCTACAGCCAGGTCCTTGGGCCTCTCCACCACCCGTCCTGCGCAGTCTGCTTTTCGCCCCTTTGGTGGCTACGGAAGGGGTGCCCCGCCATGTCCTGCCCAGAGCCACAGGCCGGCACAAGCTGTTCAGCCTCTGCACGGCCGGGGACGTGGGAACCAGCACCGTGGTTCTGGGGACCAGCGGGCAGGCCAGTCCACCACAGCCCCTTCTGCAGCAGCCTCCAAACCCTCCTAGTCCAACCTTTCAGGGCCACCAAACGCCAGTGGGCGGCAGGATTCACCATCACCTCCCCCACTGGCGCACCATCACGTCGGACAGGTGGGTTTTGCAGATATTCCGAAGGTGCTACTCCCTCCCCTTCAAGACTACCCCTCCCTCCATGCCACCTCAGTACCATCGCATGTCGGAGGATCATCTAGCCCTTATCCAGCAGGAAGTTTTGGCACTCTTGCTCAAGGGAGCCATCGAGGGCGTTCCTGCCCCAGAAGTAGGTCGTGGTTGCTATTCCCACTACTTTCTGGTGCCCAAGAAGGACAAAGGCCTGCGTCCTATCTTGGATCTCAGGAATGTCAACCGCTTCCTCCGGAAGGAGAAGTTCAAAATGTTGGCCGCTCGCTCAGGTCTTGTCTGCCTTCGACCCTGGAGACTGGATGGTAGCGTTGGACTTGCAGGATGCTTACTTTCACATCCCCGTCCTGCCCGTCCACCGGCGTTACCTGCGGTTCACGGTAGGCCATGAGCACTTTCAGTTTACCGTGCTCCCCTTTGGCCTTACCAGCACCCCTCGGGTGTTCACGAAAGTTCTGGCGGTGGTCGCAGCTCATCTGCGCAGATCAGGGGTTCCAGTCTTCCCCTATCTCGATGACTGGCTGTTAAAGGCGGGCTCGCCCCAGGCTGTCGTCTCCTACCTCCAGACTACGGCCGACCTCCTGCATTCGCTGGGGTTCTCCATCAACGTGCCGAAGTCACACCTGACCCACTCTCAGAAGCTCCTTTTCATCGGAGCGGTTCTGGACACAACGCAGTTTCGGGTTTATCCACCCGAACATCGTGTCCGGGATATTCGGGCTAGGATTCCAATCTTTCGGCCTCTATCCCGGTTTTCGGTCAGGATGACCCTCAGGCTGCTGGGTCTGATGGGCTCCTGCATCCTGCTGGTGGACCATGCCAGATGGCATATGCGGGCACTGCAGTGGGACCTGAAGTTCCAGTGGGCACAACATCAGGGGAATCTGTCCGATTGCATCCAGATCTCGGATGGCACTGCACACCAATTGCAGTGGTGGCTCACGAACTAGGATTGGGTCGACAGCAGATCCCTCGCCCTTCCTCAACCAGAGTTCACAGTGGTGACCGATGCATCACTCCTGGGATGGGGCGGCCACATGGGGGAGGCGGAGATCAGAGGCCTCTGGTCTCCGGTGGAGTCCGGGCTCCACATCAACCCTCTGGAGCTTCGGGCGATTCGTCTTGCACTCAAAGCATTCCTTCCCTCTGTCCGGGGAAGAGTAGTGCAGGTGTTCACGGACAGCACCAACGCCATGTGGTACTTCAACAAACAAGGCGGGGTGGGGTCGTGGACCCTATGTCAGGAGGCCCTCCACCTCTGGACATGGCTGGAACATCAGGGCATTTTCCTGGTGGTTCAACACCTGGCAGGTTCCCTGAACGCCAACACGGACGAACTCAGCCGCAGGTGCATGATGAATCACGAATGGCGTCTTCACTCGGAGGTGGTGCAAGGTCTCTTTCAGCAGTGGAGAGGGCCTTGGTTAGATCTATTCGCCACTGAAGAGAGCGCGCAATATCAGCAGTTCTGCGCGTTGAAATTTCCAAGGCGGCACTCGCTAGGTGACGCTTTTTGTCGCGAGTGGAGTTGCGGTCTTCAATACGCCTTTCCGCCTATACCACTTCTGCCCAGAGTGCTGAAGAAGATCAAGCGCGACCGGGCCCAAGTCATTCTTGTGGCTCCGGATTGGGCACAAAGAGTCTGGTATCCCGAGCTGCTCAACATGGCCATCGATCCTCCGATCCGACTGCCTCTTCGGGAGGATCTTCTGTTGTAGCAGCAGGGGACGGTCCTCCACCCGAACATGTCCAGCCTCCACCTCCTTGTGTGGAGATTGAGCGGCGGCAGTTGACGTCGTTTGATCTGCCTCCCGAAGTCTGCGATGTTATCTTGACAGCCAGGCGTCCCACCACTAAGACGGTATACGCCTGCAGATGGAACAAATTTGTGGCATGGTGCACAGCAAAGGCTATGGATCCCCTTTCCGCCCCTCTCTCTGAGGTTCTCTTGTTCCTCCTTTCTCTGGCCCAGCAGGGCTCTGCTCTGGGCACTCTAAAGGGCTACCTCTCAGCCATTTCAGCCTTCCTTAGGCTTCCTGATCAGCCTTCTCTTTTCAAGTCCCCTGTTGTAAATAGATTCCTTAAGGGCATTACTCATCTTTTTCCTCCTGTTCCCTTCGTAATGCCTCAGTGGGACTTGAACTTGGTTCTTACCTACCTCATGGGCGCTTTCTTTGAGCCACTAAATAACTGTCCTCTCAGACTTCTCACTATGAAAACTGCCTTTCTGGTGGCCATCACCTCTGCACGCAGGGTGAGTGAGATAGATGCTCTTTCTTCCAAGCCTCCCTTTCTGGCTGTCCATCCAGACAAGGTCATCCTTAGAACTAGACCTTCCTTTCTTCCCAAGGTGGTTACTTCTTTCCACATTGGCCAAACCATCACTTTGCCCACCTTCTTTCCGCCTCCGCATCCCTCAAAAGAGGAAGAGAGGCTCCACCGTCTGGATCCAAAATGTGTGCTTTCCTTCTACTTGGATCACACCAAACAATTCCGGGTGGACGACCAGCTCTTTGTTGGTAACGTGGGCGCTAAGAAAGGTCGGGCGGTGCACAAACGGACCATCTCCAGGTGGGTCGTTCTGTGCATCAAAGCTTGCTATTCTTTGGCAAAGAAGGAGCCTCCAGTGGGACTGCGCGCCCATTCCACCAGGGTGACGGCAGCCATCACTGCTTTGGGATGGGGAGTCCCCCTTAATGTCATCTGTCAGGCAGCTACGTGGGCATCGCTGCACACGTTTACCAAACACTACTGACTGGACAGCGAAGTCCAGAGAAACGGCTTTTTTGGCCGTTCTGTTCTCCAGGACTTTCTGGTGTGAACTTAGTTCGCAGACCCACCTCTGGGGTTGGTATTGCTGGGGTATCTATTCTAAGGTAAGGAATCTATAACTAACTGTTTCTTTCAGATGAACAAGTTACTTACCTTCGGTAACGATATATCTGTAAGAAACATAGGTTAGTTATAGATTCCTTACCGCCCCACCCATCCTGCCCGTTTTGCAAACTGACTTTTAGGGTTAAGGACTGGGCCCTAGTTTTGTGCACCAGTGGTCAGTGTCTTGCATGGCTCTGCGCTTCTGGCGTGGAAAGTCGTGTACAGAACTGACGTCAGCGCACGAGGGCGGCGTCTATGTAGCTACCGCGACGTCATCCCGGCGACAACAACGCCGACGACGAACGTGGAGTCGACCGACGCCGCCTTCCGACGCGCAGGGCTACTGCTAACGAAAAACTTTCCGGATCCAGTCTGACGCCTGGGGGTAGTTCTAAGGTAAGGAATGTATAACTAACCTATGTTTCTTACAGATATATCGTTACCGAAGGTAAGTAACTTGTTCCTCCTGTCTGCAAACTTCACAGCTAGAAGTTCCTCACTGCGCACTGTACTGCACTGTCCCCGCTCAAGCTTTTGACAAACAAGTTCTTCTGGGAAACCTTTACGGTTAGAGCGGATTGTGCCGCAAGCAACAGTTCCCACTTTGGCCAATTCCCTGAACAACTGCACACCAGTGTAGAGGTTATCTACATATAAATGGTGACCTTTGTTAAAAAGTCCTCTACCAAGTTCCCACACAATTTTCTCACTCACTCTGAAAGTGGACGGACAACCGGGGGGGGGGGGTCAATCCTGGAATCCCTGCCAGTGTACACCCTGAAATTGGACACATATCCAGTCCTACTGTCACACAGAATACACATCTTAATTCCATAGCTTGCCCTCTTGCTAGGAATGTACTGCCTAAAAACCAAGCGGCCCCAAAGACTCATTCATAGCTATTTCTTTTCCTGGAGCATAGATCTCAGAAAATCGATCTACAAAGTGATCAATGGCAGGCCGAATCTTAAAAAGACGGTCACAATCAGGGTGATCTCGTGGCAACACCAAACCATTATCGACAAAATGCAGGATACGAAGCAGGAGCAAATACCGATCAAGACTCATGATTGCCGGAAATATAGCCGGTGCCATCAAGGGACTAGTAGACCAATATAAAGACCTTGATGGCTTCCTTATCCAGCCCATCAGAAAAGTTAAACCCAAGAACTTCTTTAACTCTTCCAGATTTGTGGGAGTTCACCGGGTGGCTCTAGAGTGGGGCCTAAGTCTGGCACTGTTGTCCCTCAAATACTGTTCAGCATACAAAATAGTCTGCTCAACAATCTCCACCAAAAATACATTGTCCATAAACAACTGAACTTCTTTTATAGGCAAATAGTTTTCAGTATCCACTCTACACCCTGGAACACCAGTAAAGTCTGGCAATGCCGGCTGCACCATGCCTGGGGCAACCCAGAGGTCAGCTTTTCCAATGGGAAGTCTTGCAGCCCCAGGCTGCAGTCCAGATGCCTCTTGCTGTTCTATCAGCACATCAATGTCCTCCTCTAAAACAAGCACTTCATCTGTACTAAGAGTGGCTTCATCATCTGATGATTCCTCGTGGACAGAAAACTCACTGCCAGAATCTTCCACTCCCTCCTCTGCCTCAGATGCAGTTAGTCGCTGAACCATGGTCAGAGGAAGACTCAAAAAGCATACCAACAACCTACTGAGCAGTGATCCTGCAGCTAACCACAATCCTTACTAAGAAAGGAGACTTCACAATCAAGTCAACAACAACCAACACTGTGCAAAATAAGTAATAAACAAAGTGTGGCTTTATCACAAAGATCTATATACTCAAAAACTATATGACTCACTTTCCAGAGACAGATACACTTACCAGCACCTACTCTGCAGAGACACAGCAAAAACCAACGATATCCCACTCGAAAGAAAAAACAAAACTAATTACTCACAAGACAACAAAATACACATTGAGCACAAATGCAAAAAGTTTTCACACTCAATAAAACAGAAGCTAAACATACTGCTATTATTACACAATTTACAAAAACACATTCATGCAGGGAAATGAAACTCATTTAGAGTAAATAGTACAAAAATCATTTTCTTACCAAACACATGCAACTACACACACTGCAGAACCACCAGTGACGAAACCGCAACCTGGAACATCAGTCAAAAGAGCAAAAGCCTTGAACTAGAATAAAAATGAGAAATAAAACATTACAATTGCAATTCACAAGAAATAAAACAATTAACATAACCTGCTATGTCACTACTCAAATGGCCAATCTGCCACCAAGGGGGACAGAAAAAGAGCCAAAAGTAAATAACTGATGCCCCATCCCATTGGGGCAACACTTACCCAAGGGGCCACCACCAAATCAAAATATATACATATCCCTAGTGCTATTGGGTGGTCTGCCCCCCCCGGGCAGATGGGCCTCAAAATAGGGCCAATCTGCCCCCAGAGGGAGCAGAAAGAGGCCCAAAGTAATTTTATAAAATTATTAGCGCCCATAGGGGCAACCATTACCCAAGGGGCCATGCTGAAACATAAATATATACATACCCCTGGTGCTAGTGGGTTTTCTACCCTCCCCCCTGGGGGCAGGTGGGCCTTCAAATCGGGTCAATCCACCCCCTGGGGGCCAGAAACTGGCCACAAGTATAACAAAAATTAGGGGGTGATCCTTGCCTAAGGGATCACCCCATACACTATAAAAACAAATCCCTGGCTCTAGTGGGTTTTTCTGCCCCCCCCCCACACCCCCCCCAGGGGAGATGGGCCTTAAAAATGGGCCGATCTGCCCCCGGGGGTAGAAAACAGCCACAAGCCCCAAAAAAATTAGGGAGCGATCCTTGCTTAAGGGATCGCCCCCAAACACTATAAAAACACATCCATGGCTCTAGTTGGGTTTTCTGCCCCCCCCCCCCCGGGACAAAGGCCACGTGGGGTAGAAAAAACATACAAAAACATTCCCCCCATTGGAAGCGATCCTTGCCCAAGGGGTCGCTTTCATTACAACCAAAAAGAATCCCTGGTGCCTAGTGGGGGCATTCCTGCTGCACGATCGCGATGCCATGCGCGATCGTGCAGTAGGAATGCCCTGCAAAGAGACATCAGGAGAGAGGCAAAATTCTTTCCTCTCCCCCGATGCCTCGATGCACAGGGAAACCCCCCCGAGCAGGAAACACTTACCTGCTCTCTCGGACGCCTGGAAGCAAATGGCTTCCAGCGCGTCCAGGGCTTCCTGATGACATCGGCGTGCGCTGTGCGCGCTGACGTCATGGGATTGCCAACGGGGGCTCAGGGTGGCTGCCATCCTTGTTTGTGGGGTCTAGATGGGCTGCCCATGGGGGGAGTGCCAGCGCTTCCCCCATCGGTGGGTGCCATGACGGAATGGTTCCATCATGAGCACACGCCCACCATGGCTCATGACAGAACTGTTCGGTCATGAGCACGGAAGGGGTTAAGTAGGTAATAATGTTAAGCTATGGCAAGATCACTTTATGTTTGAAAAAACACTCTCCATGGATATCTCTAGCAATATGTCTGTGGTAGAAGAAGTGTTTTGAGACATCTAACGATGTTCACTTGCAGCCACTATTGAAAAAGAACATAAAGATATGTTAGTATTTAACCTTTAAAATTACAGAATTATACCAATACACATTTATACTGTAACACTCTATTGCAATGCAGTAAAAATATAATTTTCACTTTTTTACTGTTCTCAACTTTCATACTTCTTCACCATATATAGTGATCTGTATGAAGCATCATCCTTGAACAGTGGGGAAAAACAATGGATTGTTAAAAAAAAAACATAGCAGCACAGTACATCACTATAATGAAGTGACACTATGTATTACACTCACTACAATTTGTTGATTGCTTTTTCTCCACTTGCTACAGTAAGGTAAACAAATTTATGTGAAAAATATTTCTAAAATTATATCTTGTACAATATTGCAAATAAATGTAGAGCACGCTTCAATTTTGGAAATCCTTTTGAAAACACCACCCCTGGTAGGCCAAATGATGTTTAAATAGTGGTGATCCATATAGACACCTCATAGTGTAGTTTTTTTCTCCACACGTAGTATGTAGGAGTTTTTATATATATATTTTTATTGAGATCCAAAATATAATTACAATATATAAATTCATAGCAATTAAAAAATATTTTACATGCACAAGCCATCAATAAATATGATACATAATCCGAGACACAATACACATTATAAAGGGGAATGGTGCTAGCTAATAAGAAAAACCCAAATAGGATAAAACCCTCAAATGAATGGTTCCAGCATTCTCCTAAGAAAGACAAGTGTCCAAAGTGGATACAGAGCTAAGATTTGCAAAATAGCAATATGACAATCAGATCATCTACTCTATCCCTTATATCATGAATTATAACTCAAAAAACCCTTCCCACAATTTCTCAATCTTCTTGATCCCCATGAACGCATTCACTGTTTCTAACTTGCCTCAATTTCCAAACCCACTCCCGTGTTGGAATCTGATGTGATCACCATTTTTGGAGCAGAAGGGATCTGGCCACCCCCATTGCGATATAGGCTAATTATACCCATTTGTTGCTTAGGCCGAGAAACGGGTCATATCCCAAAACCTTCAACCAAGTACTCGGAACCAGCCTAACTTGCCATTCAGACTCCAAGAATAGGAATATTTAATTCCAAAATCCCTGCACAAGAGGGCACTGACCGATTATGTTAGTCCAGTTGGCTGCAGGGCCAGTTAAGCAGTGGAAACAGTGACTCAGTAAGTTGGGGTTAACTTGTGAGAGAAATTGTGGGGTTCTGTATAATAGCCATTTACTAAAAAATAACATCCAGCGCCAGTTGGCCTTTCTTAACACACTGAAGTTAAGTTTATTAACTTCATCCCATGTCTTAGCTGTTAATTCCAGGCCTTCGTATTTCCCCCATTGTTTGATTACCTTCTGGGTAAGATTTGGGCTTTTAATAGAGGCCAGCAGTTTTTTCCACTCCCTGGGAATTTTATCTTTATCATCCTCGAATAATGCGGAAACAATATTTTTCCTACGATATATGAGGCACAATTCCAACTTAGTTAAGACTTTATACAATATATTCTATACGAGCCCAAAAGGAGAAATTTGTTTGGAATTAACTCCTGGATTTCAGAGATGGTGAACCACCTTTCCGTCGAAATAAAATCTGATATTTTTTGTAAACCCTGCTTTTGACCACGTTTGGACTATTTCCGATGACAATTTAATACCTGATTCTATAATGAATTCTGAGAGGGATGTTGCAGCATGAATACAAGGAATAGCATATCTTCTAAGAAAATCCCTACGTTTTCAGAAAAACCACAGCATGCACTTATAGCAGACTTTTTTGGGAGATTTCACAATTTTTGACACATTGCCTATCTGATGTTCCAAACAAATCAAATGAATAAAATAATTCAAAAATATTCCTATGTGGGGCTTTGCTTGAAACCTGGACATATACTTAGCAAAATAAGCGAAATTGTAATCCCTGAGACTGGGGACCCCCAACCCACCTTTCTCCAGTTCCTCATATAAAGTGCTTAGTGCAATTCTGGAGGTTTTTTCCCAAATAAGCGACGTAAACATAGACTTGACCTTTTTAAACAAGGATGTAGTTAGGACAGATGGTATATCCAAGAGTAAAAAGTTGAACAGCAGGAGAATAGATATTTTGATCAGAGACACCCTCCCTAAAATTGTCAGGGGGAGAGAATTCCAGCATGAAAATAAATGTATTTTTAAAAGCAGTGGAAAGAAATTAAGAGCATATAGATCCTCAATCTGTGATAAAAACTTAATTCCTAGATATCTTTTCAGGTGTGAATTGACACTCGAGACGATATCTGAATGCCTCCCAGTTGCTCGAATTATGCGAAAGTCTCAAATACCTTTTCCTGGACGCCCTTACTGCACTCAAGCATTAACATAATATCGTCGGCATATAATTTTATCTTCCCCATTAATGGCAGAGGGGGCGAATATCAACATTTTCTCTAATTGTTATTGCCAGTGGTTCAATAAAGAAGGCAAATAGGATAGGGGATAGCGGGTAGCCCTGTCGGATTCCACGCAGCACCTTTATTATGCCCACCTCTATTGCGTTGACGATAATACTAGCTTCTGCGTTACACTACATCCTTTGTATCAGCCCCGTGATCTGGGAAGGTATCCAGAATCTGGACTAAATAAGAAAAATGTTTCCCAGACCACAAGGTTGAATGCTTTTTCCGCAGCTAACAGAATCACAAGGGCAGGTGTATTTCTTGCCTCAAAATAATCTAAAGCTTCTGCCAAATAATGTGTATTTCTCCCCAACTGCCTCCCTGTAATAAAACCATTCTGATATAAATGAATTAATTTTGATTGTATTAAATTAATTCTCTTAGCTAAAAGTTTTGGAATGATTTTATAATCTGTGTTTAATGGTGTAATAGGGCGATATGAATTCAGGTCCTTGTCATCCTTCCCCTTTTTTAAAAAACTAACCACATTCCCTTTAAGAAATGACGCCGGTATAGGACCTCCCTCTAGCATTGTGTTGGAAACCAGTAAAAAATATTCAGACAGAACGCCTGAAAAGACTTTCAAAAATTCCGCTGGGAAACCGTCTGGCCCTCAGACTTTACCATTGGGGAGATTCCTGATAACCTTAATCAGTTCTTCTTTGGAAAGGGGTTGCTCAATATTCGCCCCTTCTGCCTCCGATAGCACCAGGATATTGTGTTCTAATAGAAACTTCTCAAGAGACTCTATCAATTAATTGATTTTGTGTATAGATTAGTCTGTAGTGTTCTAGCATAATTTCACCCATCCTTCCCGAATACTTGCTCAGAGTACAGGTGGTGGGGCATTTCAGAGAGTCAATCCTGTTATTGGCAGCCTGTTCACGTGCCTGCTAGGCTAGAAGCCTCCCTGTGAAATTACTTTCTTCATATACTTTTTGCGTGTGGGCACGATTTAGCATTTCACTTTTTGCATAGTATGCCTCACTTAGCGCCTGATTAACCGTGTCGAGTTTTCTTTTATTAGATAGAGATGGATTTCTGGGGAACATTTCGTAACTTTGCTGCACTTTTCTTTCTAAAGTTTGCTTCTGAAGCATGTCTTTTTTGGTATTTTCCACATCCTTACCTATCACCAGCCCTCGAATGTATGACTTTAGGGTATGTCAACACAAATGGAGCTGTCCCTAGTTGAAAATCCTACAGGATTTTTAAAGATGCATATCTAGTGGGGGCATCTCACAAAAAGTAAAGGACTGGCCTCACACACCACCTGGTGTCATGCTTCATCATAGGCCGTCCTCGCCCTCTAAAAACTTTGTTTGATGGAGGGCGGGCATACACCTGGAGACAGGGATGCACTTCTAAACTAAGTGGTGGCCCGTGATTTAGTGAAAAGTGATCTAAAAACCATTACAGTTGTCAAGAAACTAATTTAATTCAAGGGGCAACAGCATGGTATTAAAAAAAGGTGAGCGGTGATTTGGGAACTAATTATCCCCTCACCGTGCAAGATGTGGTCAACATGTTTCTGCTCTAAGGTCCCCGAAGGGTACATAGCATCTGTCAGGACCAAAGTGTTTTTCAAGGGCTCTGTCTTTGTACACACGTTGTATAAAAGATCAACCACTATAAGAGTGGGGTTTATGTGAGTATCAATTTCCCCGCCAGTCTAGTACTCACAAGAGGTACCTGTAGGAAAATAGAAAAGGGAAACAAATGCATACCAAATATGAAAGTTTCCTGTTGTAGTGTTATATAACATACATCACCACACTTAAGCGCGTGGTGGTTTCTAAGTGAAACACGTGTCATTCATGCGTGTTTAACACTTAAACAGGAGAGAAAACATGATTCTCACTCGCTTACCCTAGGTCACTATCCTACTTACGCCATGGAAGGTCGAGGTGGAAGAGCCTACTGTGACATTCTGAAAAGAGACATAGAATCATGGCCCAGTGTTGATAAATCAGGTCCATGGTAGGGAGTAAAAAGCATACACATAGATGCTTATTTAAAAGGTGCATCCTTGTGGGAGAAAAAATGCACCAGAGCACTTCAATATGCTCTTCCATCCATCCAAAAATACCACACATACTCTTACTGTCATTTTCAGCGCCTCCAGCTGTGTCTTTCGTAGAGATACCCTCAGTCGTGAGGGTGATATCCAAATCGAGCAATATAGCGTGATTCTTCTCGATAGTATGGGTGAAGTTGAGATGATTGTCTCTACTATTAACCCAATCCACAAAGGTCGTGGCATCCTCTGGTGTACCGTGCCATACGATGAAAATATCATCTATGTATCGCTTCCACGTTTTCATCTGGTGGGTGAATGGGTTGTTAGCATTGAAGATGTAATCTTCCTCGAATTGGTGGACATACAGGTATGCCATACTGGGCGCAAAGGTGCTGCCCATAGACGTGCCCTTGATCTGATGGTATAGGGTGTCCTCGAACTCGAAAAAAAATTCGGTGAGGGCCAGCTCCGCACATTCCATAATAAAGTGTGTAGGTGTTATGTAGATCCACTCTTGGTTCAGGAGGATTTGTTCTACCACATCCAGGGTGCGTCTTTGGGGAATGCTCGTGTAAAGTGCTTCGATATCCATGGTTATGAATAAGTCCTCTTCAATGTTGACTTCCAGATCCCTTAGGTGGCATAAGACGTCCTTCGTGTCCTTCAGGTACGACGGAGACTTCTGCACGATGGGTCTTAAGAACCAGTCGCAAAATTGCGTGCTGAGCCGATGCCAGACACTATGGGCCTTCCTGGGGGTGGCATCCTGTTTTTGTGGATTTTGGGCAGAGTATAGAACCTAGGTGTTCTTGGTTCAGTATTAATGAGGAAATCTGCCTCATGTTTCGTGATCCAGTCGCAGGTCATACCCTCGCTGACCAAGCTTTTAATTTTGTTCATAATCCGAATCGTGGGGTCACTCCGATGTATCTCATAGCTTGTTGTGTCCGAAAGAAGGCGTAAACATTCCTCTCTGTACATAGTATAGCTCATTAGAACTATAGCCCCGCCTTTGTCCGCTGGTTTAATTACCAACTCGCGATTGTTTTTGAGTTGCTGGAGCGCTATTCTCTCTCCCTTAGTCAAGTTCTGGAACCCCTTGGTGTTATTAAAGTCAATTTCTTCAACCTCTTTGAGAACTGCCTGTTCAAATGCCAGCACGTTGCATGAGATGTTTTGAGTTGGTGGAGTGAACGTGGATTTTTTCTGTAGGCCTGTATTTGACTTTTCATTATCATTTCCTTGTGATTCACCAAAGTAATCCCTCAGCTTGATTTTCCTAAAAAACTGTGCCAATTCGGTGTTAAGGAAAAATGGGTCATTGTTCGGTGTTGGGACAAAACCCAGGCCCTTTGCGAGCACGGCTTCTTCATCTTTACTGATTGTGTAGTCACTTAGGTTCACGATATTTGTTATTCCTTGTTCGCCGCCGGGGCTCTGCCCCTCCCCCTGCTCCGCGTGACTGCTCCTACGCTGGTTGTCGGTTCGTCCTCCCATTGTACTCTGGGGGTTCTTCTTGATTTTTGTCTGCCTCTTCCCCTTCCTCTGCCCTGGGATAAAAAAGGCTGCGGGCCTTGTTGAAACCCAAACCCGGGTGGGTAGTATTGTTGTGGCCAGAATCCAAAGGGGTGCATAGGTGGAGTAAACATCGTTTGATGGGGGTTCTGGTGTCTTCTAACATGTTGTCCTCCAGTGCTCTCATCACTGCTGCTGTCACTCCTCTCCTCACCCGAACTGAAGGTCCAGTTCTGGGGAGTAGGTCTGAAGCGTTGTTGGCGCCTTTGGGCCTGTTGTTATGGAGGTTTCTCATAGTATTCGTCGGTAGTGTAAGGGTATACTGTTTCCCGACTAAACCTTTGTACATCCTTCTGTAATTTGGTGATTTTAGATTGTGTAAGATATTCTCTGTATGCTGAATGGTCGTTGTTTATTTCTTCTAGTTTCTTCTTATAAACAGTAATATGGACTGTAGTTTTCAACTTGCTCTCACTCTGTTGTATTTCGACCAGTAAAGCATCCGCTAGTTGTCTAGCCGTATTGATGATTAACACCAACCAATCCTTGGTGCACTTCCAGGCGATGCTTGACCAATTGATCCTGAACTCTTTATTGTTCAGGAATAACCTGGGCTCGTTGGTAACCACGAGTCCTCGTGGTGCCGCGTTCTTTCTTAGGTACTCCGTCATAAAGGCACCATGTAGTGCCGTCCGGATCTGTTCTTTCTTCTTTACTGAGAGTGCTTCCCACTCATCAGAGTTCTTCACGGTTTGTGCTACTACTGCTTCAGCTAGGAGCGATGGGGTTCTTAATATCTCCGCATATGTTTCCTCATCGAATGTCAGTTCGGTATCCATTCTAAGTGCTAGGGTTTTGCGGTGTGAGTGTAATCAGTTATAACACTCTGCAGTTTTCAATTATTCCTACGGGGCCGGTATGAAAATGACCGGTCCTCCAGTCATATATGACAGAAGATTGCCCTATGGGTGTTCCCACAGCAAACGCTGTACGAAAAGTCAAAAACACACTAGCCCTAGTTATTAACTAGGGATGGGAACTAGAGGCACAGGGCCTAGGGACTAGCCAGCCTCCAATACGACATGTAAACACAAATGGAGCTGTCCCTAGTTGAAAATCCTACAGGATTTTTAAAGATGCATATCTAGTGGGGGCATCTCACAAAAAGTGAAGGACTGGCCTCACACACCACCTGGTGTCATGCTTCATCATAGGCCGTCCTCGCCCTCTAAAAACTTCGTTTGATGGAGGGCGGGCATACACCTGGAGACAGGGATGCACTTCTAAACTAAGTGGTGGCCCATGATTTAGTGAAAAGTGATCTAAAAACCATTACAGTTGTCAAGAAACTAATTTAATTCAAGGGGCAACAGCATGGTATTAAAAAAAGGTGAGCGGTGATTTGGGAACTAATTATCCCCTCACCGTGCAAGATGTGGTCAACATGTTTCTGCTCTAAGGTCCCCGAAGGGTACATAGCATTCGTCAGGACCAAAGTGTTTTTCAAGGGCTCTGTCTTTGTACACACGTTGTATAAAAGATCAACCACTATAAGAGTGGGGGTTTATGTGAGTATCAATTTCCCCGCCAGTCTAGTACTCACAAGAGGTACCTGTAGGAAAATAGAAAAGGGAAACAAATGCATACCAAATATGAAAGTTTCCTGTTGTAGTGTTATATAACATACATCACCACACTTAAAAGCGCGCGTGGTGGTTTCTAAGTGAAACACGTGTCATTCATGCGTGAACCCACCAACAGCTTGGGGGACATTATGATCGTGTATTTATCCTGAACGTGAGTACCTCCTTAGAGACGGTCATGTTTTTAATGAGTATATAGTCTTTATTGTAAATCTTGATATTTTCACCTTTAGAAGGATCGGGTTAATCATCAATCACTGGTATGCTCGAGAATAGGAGACAACTTGATGATAGAGCCATTGCTAGCATATATGACTGCGCAAGCGCATGCGGGAGTAAACATTGCCGCTAAACGCATGCGCCCTAGTACCATGGGCTCAGGACGCATGCCCGACACCGCTGTTACGCGTTCATACAGAACCGGGGAGGAGGGCTGCAGACGCACTTGTGCTCTCTCGCTCCCTCCACCTGTTGGACCGCAGACGCTCAACCAATAGGGAGACTGTGGCTTTTGAGGCAACGCCCTTAACCAGGCAACCAGGCATAATCGTAGTCAGACACCGGACCTTATCCAGGTGCTACCCATTTACTTCTCAATTAACAAACAATTACACTTACAATGACAGTATAAAAGACCGCCCTTTTCCCACCATTACTCACCGGCGGGGAGGCGAAGCGGACATACCGTAGGAGACACAGCTGGAGGCGCTGAAAATGACAGTAAGATTATGTGTGGTGTTTTTGGATGGATGGAAGAGCATATTGAAGTGCTCTGGTGCATTTTTTCTCCCACAAGGATGCACCTTTTTAAATAAGCATTTATGTGTATGCTTTTTACTCCCTACCATGGACCTGATTTATCAACACTGGGCCATGATTCTATGTCTCTCTTTTCAGAATGTCACAGTAGGCTCTTCCACCCTCGACCTTCCATGGCGTAAGTAGGATAGTGACCTAGGGTAAGCGGTGAGAATCATGTTTTCTCTCCTGTTTAAGTGTTAAACACGCATGAATGACACGTGTTTCGCTTAGAAACCACCACGCGCGCTTTTAAGTGTGGTGATGTAGGTTATATAACACTACAACAGGAAACTTTCATATTTGGTATGCATTTGTTTCCCTTTTCTATTTTCCTACAGGTACCTCTTGTGAGTACTAGACTGGCGGGGAAATTGATACTCACATAAACCCCCACTCTTATAGTGGTTGATCTTTTATACAACGTGTGTACAAAGACAGAGCCCTTGAAAAACACTTTGGTCCTGACGAATGCTATGTACCCTTCGGGGACCTTAGAGCAGAAACATGTTGACCACATCTTGCACGGTGAGGGGATAATTAGTTCCCAAATCACTGCTCACCTTTTTTTAATACCATGCTGTTGCCCCTTGAATTAAATTAGTTTCTTGACAACTGTAATGGTTTTTAGATCACTTTTCACTAAATCACAGGCCACCACCTAGTTTAGAAGTGCATCCCTGTCTCCAGGTGTATGCCCTCCCTCCATCAAATGAAGTTTTTAGAGGGCGAGGACGGCCTATGATGAAGCATGACACCAGGTGGTGTGTCAGGCCAGTCCTTCACTTTTTGTGAGATGCCCCCACTAGATATGCATCTTTAAAAATCCTGTAGGATTTTCAACTAGGGACAGCTCCATTTGTGTTTACATGTCGTATTGGAGGCTGGCTAGTCCCTAGGCCCTGTGCCTCTAGTTCCCATCCCTAGTTAATAACTAGGGCTAGTGTGTTTTTGACTTTAGGGTATCCCTTACAGTGCTAGGAGAAGCCAACCCATGATTCGTTACGAGAAATTCTTTTATCTCATTTTTACATAATTGCACCCATGGATCGTCTTGCAGATGGTGCTTATTGAAAACCCAACGCCTAGAGTGTATTGGGATTTGCCCTACCTCAGCCGCGAGAATAATCATTGCATGGTCTGAGAAACCATTGGGTAGAATTCGTTGAGTGTGGAAGACCAGAGCTTTGGAGACTAGAAAAAAATCTATCCGGGATGAAGTATGAAACCTTCTGGAAAAACAGGTATAAATAATTTTTGTAGGGAAGGCCTCCCTCCAGGGATAGATTAATCCCAGAGTTTTACAATAGTTTTGTATGACTTTAAAGGTTTTTGGCTTTAATTGGCTTTTAAATTTAGCAGACGAGTAAAAAAAATGTAAATCCGTATTTGTAAAGCGCAAACTACTCACCCTTACGAGTCTCAAGGCGCTGGGGGCCGTCGTGGAAATTAAGTGAGCTATTGCCCAGAGTCACATGGTGCTGAGCTGAGCTGCCGCCGGAGCCGGGGATCGAACCGTGAGCCCTGTGCTCCGAAGTCAGCTGCCCTGGCCGCTGCACCACACCTCTCCAATTTTGAAGAAAGTTATAATCCCTCCCCCAATGATTACTTCGCTTGGAATTAATAATAGGGATTGAAATAGCTCTACGTAGAGCATGGTGTTATCTTCAACTGGGGCATAAACACTGACAAATGTGAGGCATTTTGACCCCACAGTACAGGTCACCCAGCACCACCTTCCATTCTTATCACTAGAGAAATTTACCACTTCCGCATCCAACCTCTTCTCCACAAACATTGCAGTGCAGCTTGGGAAGACGAGAAGCCCCTGTATACTGCCCACGTTTTGAACATAGAGAATTCCACCAATTTACCTGCCGGAATGTGGGTATCCTGGAGTAAAATCACTGATGGGTTTTCAGTTTTAATCCAAGTTTCAATAGCTTGCAGTTTCTTTTTATTATTGAGGCCGTTAACATTGAATGAGACTACCCTCAGAATATTATTCATTATCGTCTAATCGTTCTTATTCTAAAAATAAAACCCAAGCTGAGTGCTGCAAGATGCTTACTGATCCCTTTATAGAGAACAGGGTCTAAATTGATTAAACCGTAAATTCTCCTATTTCAGGTGTATAATGTAGATTAATCCCCAACATTTGCTGTGTAATGGAGCAATCAACCCGATGATGATAGCCCCCTTTACAGGAAGATAGCATATTCATTGCAAACAATAAACATTTTGAATAACCACGCGTAGTACAATTGTCTATGTAGTCGTAATCACAAATTTGGATCTGTCAATTAATTGCATAATTGGATCTCTTTTTAACAAACATTTTAGCCCACACCGCCACCACCCTTCCCCACCTCTTGCCCCCACACTCTCCCCCTCCCTTCTGGAGTGGTGGTGAGTGGTTCGCCTTCCCACTCACACCTGATATGCCCCCCGAGCCACTCTGGCACCGTGACATTGTGCATATGCCCAAACGGCCCGTCTCCTCCACCCCTCTCTCTGACAGGAACCAAAAAAAAAGTGAAAGAAGCCAAGAGCAGTCCAAAAGAAATCACAGACAATATACCCATGGGAGTAATCTAGCCTCCCCCAGACCACCGTACTGGAGAACTTTACTCCCCCCTGCATCGCCGCTCCTCAGAGAAAAAAGATTCTATGGACTAAGGCTTGCTATTTCAAACTCCCACCAGGTGATGACAATATCTCAGCACTTAACAGAGATCTGTTGGAGCAATTCCTGTGCCTCCAGCACATCGCCAAATAAATGAAACTTCCCCTTGACCAACACCTTCAACTTAGATTGCTGCGCAATCATTGCCTGAGCGCCCTGAGCCTTAAACAAATGAAGCTATTTTACAAATTCTTTCCAGCACCTGGCTGCAGATGCAGACAAATCTGGAAATATATGGCAGAGGGGACCATCAGGCGTGGTGAACTGTCTGTTTCTTTGCCTTAGTTAAGACTTGCTCTTTAATTCGACAGTTTCCGAAATTGACAAGTATAATGTGTGGAAACTTTAGATTTGGAGGCTGATACGATGGCACACGGTGCGCTCTAGTTATTGTCAGATCTCCGGCGTGCTCAGGTAAGACGAGAGTTTTTATGAAGGAGTCGACCCATTGGAGTGTATGTTGACCCTCGCGTCCTTCAGGCACCCCCATGATGCGCAGGTTGGCACGCCGAAAATGATTCCTCGTGTATATTTTCTATTGTAGATTTTTGTTTTTGGAACATGTCCACTTTCTGCTGCATCAACGTGACCTGATCCTCTAACTGCGAGATCCTAGTCTCTGCCTCCTTTAGCCTTTCCGGGTTCTGAGCCATAACATCCTCAATTTTAGAAAGGTGTGCGTGCAAAGGGGCTATTTCTGCGGTTTGAGAGATTTTGAGATCCCTAATCACCTCGAAAATGAGGTTAAGCATGCTTTTAGCGTCCCACTGTATAGTTACAGGTGTACCTTCTCCAACCGCGGCCTCATTTGAGGGTTCTGGGAATGACTCAGAATGTTCCTTTCCACATGTGAACTCAGCCTTTTCAGACACTTGAGATAAGGACAAGGACTTCTGTGAGGTAGATACAGATGGCTACGGAGTAACTGAGTCCCTACACGAGCGGCTCGCAGGCACTGGAGAGGAAGGTGAAACATCAAACTGCAGGTTCTCTGTAGCTTCTGATTCTGTACCCGGGGGTAACTTAGACTTGCTGAACAAAGGATACTCTTTAATCTTTATGGAGGCAGCCTCCAACCACAGCGTGGGGTCCGTGACATCTTCCCTGGCCACTGTGGACTTCCCTACTAGCTGTTGAATTTGTATATCCTTGCAAGTTATTTCACTGTCAGCACTGCTAGCGTTGCTGGCGTTACTTCAAGCTGAGTCCTCTGTCGCTTTGTCTTGCAAACACCTTGTGGGGTTCACCCCCCATCCTGGCTCCTCCACATTGAGAAACATAACCGAATCCTTGTGCACGGAGGCCGTGTGATTTGCCCAAGCTGTGGCTTGCCCCATGCATTCTTTGACTCTCTGAGCCAAGGCTGTTGTAGCAAGACTGACTGCAGACCCTGAGGCTTTAGAGTGACTACGCACGTTTTCCTCAATCTGCTTCTCTGATGCCAATGTCGAGCACTCAGAAGCATGCGTTGCTTAGTATATGTAATAGACCTAATAGTCCGTTGAGGCACCACCCAGCGACCCTTTACCGGGAAAGTGACTCCCCGCCCAGCATTGAGTCTACCACAGGACTGATCACTAACCCCCGGTGAAAAACCTGGAGGCCTCTTATGGGTTGGCTATTCAGTGAAAGACTCGATGGGAATGAGTCCTGTAGTTTCATGTAGCTACCGGTCAGATCCCCCCCTGTCCTTTTGCTCCACCAAGAAAGTCTTATTCTGCCAGATTTACTCTGGCTATGGATATCGGGCACAGCAGTCAGGAGCCTAGGCTGAGTTCCCTACTACAGGGGACCAATGTGGTGTAACTGACCTCAGCTCTTCAGTTCTGTGATATCTGATGTGGGCTGGTGCAATCCGCCCCTGCAGCGCGGGGCTATGTCACGTTCCAGTTTCTGCCTTGTGGAGTGCTGGCAGCAGCAGAGGTAACCACCAAACTCGACCCTTCAGGTCGCGTCCTTTTTCGATGCTCGGCAGTGACAGAGAAAGCTTCGGCTGCGTCCGCATTATTCTCCTTGTGGCTCACACTCATCCAGTGACTGCCATCCTGACCTCCTACGTCTCGTGGCGTCCTGACGTGGGAGAGGGAAGGAGCTCTGGTGATGGTGATTAGCCGTTCGTCATCTCCCGCATTGTCATGTAGAAGTTTGGTTGATGAAACAAAAGGGTTCATTTTTTAGTTACAAAGGAAGTTTTTGCTTTCAACCAAAAGCTGCTGTAATTGGATTATGTCCATTCAGTTTCTGACTTCAATTACACAGTGTAGTATTTACATGTGGTATTAACTCCTTTATGGAAGATAAAAGGACTGTTAAATTTTGAAGAAGACTTTAAAGACATTACCTCCAATAGGCCGAATAATGTCTAAAGGACATATGAACCACATAGAAGAAACACTGTACACCATTATTTTATATTCATCATTTCTCCTCAGAACTTTGGTTGAAGAAACAAAAGGTAAGAGTTTGGTAATTTAAAAGGAAGTTTTGGTTTGAATTTAAGGTTGATGTCATTACATACTGTCCATCCAATTTCACTCTTTAAATAGACAATGTAGTATCCAGAGGCTGTATTAATTCCTTCATGAAAGATGATAGCTGAAGTAGTAAAGGTTCTTCCTGAAACTGATATTTGTATAGCTTTGAAGTTTGTAATTTGAGTTTCCAATTTGGAACCATCTCCTTTGCATCGTTGTAGCATTACTATAAGGTATTTCACATAGATAACATCTGTTTTTCACTTTGAGCAGGTCATATTTTTGTAGCACTCTTCAACAATTTGTCAAAAGGCTCACTTTTAGAATCTGGTAATGTTACATAGAAAAAACGCTCAGAATCTATTTTAGTGGTAGATGAATAATCACAGTCTTCACAGACATGGTACCATGTGTAACTCAGCCCGAATTAATCATCAATATTTACATCTTCTCTTCTAAAACTGCAAATATAACCATAATACATTCTTGTGCATCTTGTTTACTGTTAAGAGTAAACATTACTGATCCACTACATATATCTAAAAGATCTCAAATACCCTAAGCAGAATATGTCACAGTTCTGTCAGTTAGTAAACGTTGCAGCAAGTAATACAGTGCAGAACACAATCTCTTATCTGCTTTTTGTTCAATTTGGTTGACATGTGGGAAATGGAAAAATACATTGAGTACAACATTTACATAGCAGTTGACACCCGAACTGTTTTCCAACAGGTAACCTACAATATCTCTGTCATTCTGCAGTTTTCTCTTCTTAACAGCTTCTAGTTTGTCCTTGTGTCCTTTTTTTTCTTCAGCATCTATACACTGTTTTGTAATCTTCCGTTTTGGACAGATTATCCATTTCTCATAAACAAGGTATTGGCCTAAATGAGCATATACATTTCTTAACCGATTGTACTCGCTTACACAACTTGCATCAGCACTAACTTTCTTTTCATCAAAATCAATCAATAACAAACCGGATATTGTTCTAGCTTGCGACAATGCTATATATGACATTCCTTCTTTAACTACAGTACTTCCAATATTTACAAAAGCTGCATTTACACTTAAACCTTGTGATTTATGGACAGCTGCAGCATATGCTAGACAGAGTAGGAATTGCTGGTGCCGCACATGCAAGTCTTTCACTAGCAAGAAACATACAGCACAACAGCCAAACTGCTTCACGCCATCAGTCTAATCAAATTTTATGCCAAGTATTCAGTCTCTTCTCTATTTGGAAAATTAATAAAATCAATTACTTTATCCATTGCACCATTTACTAACCCTTCCTCTACATTCAAATTATGGCACAAAATTACTCGACAGTTTTTGCTGATGCGTAAATGCTTTTCTAATCCTGCCGTTTTTAAGACAGACTTCTCCAAAGTATCCAATTTTGCTTGTAGTTTATCTGTGAGTAGTAATGTGACGCATTGATGTTCCATTTTATCAGTAGCTGTAATTTCCAAAATATCTTCTTTTTCAAGTTATAGCAATTGTTCATTAAACTTAGAGCACTCTTCAAGTGTTGGCATTAAACAAACTATAGACTTCTGTTCCTCAATAAAAGTGTGCATTAGTTCAGGTTCTGTAACATTAGATGGAATGAGTTTCTTCATAAGTGGACTTTCCAATGTATGTTTCCCCTCTTTTGTTAGAACTCCTATTCTAGTGTCCTTCAGAATCAGAATCATCTTTATTCAGCTGTCGCCAACCATAAAAGTAATACAAAACAAGTGCAAAATAGCAATAAAATACATATAGCATCGTATAAAAGGCAGCCGATAAAATCGTGCTTAATACATCAAACTGCGAATGCAGCATATAAATTAATCTAAATTCATCTAAAAACATCAATCTCCTGGACCGAACGGCCACTTGAAGACATTGGGTTACATGACAACATGTTTCAACATCTGGCAAGGCTAATAAACAATGATAAGCTTGTAAGCAAAGCCACAAATTCCTAGACCTCAGAAATGGTACAATACATTTTTTGTATACATTATTCACAAAAGAAGAGAAAGTGTAACATTGTTTGTTTATGCAATTTGCCACACAAGCATACTCTTGAATCACATTTGGGCTGATGTCCAGCTGGAAAACAGTCGTTATTTCACTGTAATTGCCCGAAAACAAAACAATAAAGATCTTTCCCTGCTTTGGCTGATGTTCAGAAAATAATCAGTGGTAATAATCTCAGGATTAAGAAGTAAATAAAACTTAACGCTTGGTTTCTGGTCTTCAGCCGCTGTTCTTTAGCTTGTTATAACAGTAGGGCTTGCATTTGCTTTCTGCCAACACCCTTCAGCGGCAATCTTCTCAAAAAGATATCCGCTAGGCCAATTGATTCCGGGGCTTTTTTAACGCACAAGCCAAACAATCTAAAATTATATCTCTTGTTAGTTCTGCTTTATCAGAACTCCAATAGACAGCCTCAAAATAGCTGGCTGAATACGAATTAAATTACTCACAAATTTTAGGCCTAATTCATTGTGGCAGATAAAGCTAGATATTGAGACAGCGGCCAAAGAATTTTATGACAAAATATGATTCTCTTCTCTTTGAAGGGTGATCGGGTCACCCACACCCAATATTCCTGCCTCATAAGTAGCTATTGGGATACACTGAGCGGAATAGATTTGGAAAAGGGGTGCGAGGACCCTCACACCCTTAGGTGATGGAGGCTAAGCAAAGAGCCAACTGCCCTTGGAAACGTAATGCTTGTGTTTGAGCGCAATGCGCTGACCATGACTCAGATGAACTAAAGGTGAGCCCCAAATAGGAAAAAGTGCTAGTGCTTGATAGAACATTGTTGCCCACAGCAATGGAAAAAGGACGTGTGTGCTTCGAACCATAAGACATTATAAAAGACTTATTAAAATTAGTTAATAAATCAAGGTTAGACATAAAATTGATAAAAGAGTGCACTAAAGAACGTAAGGCTTTTGGGGTTTGGGCAATTAACACTGCATCATCTGCAAATAATAGTGCCTGGATGGGGGGGCTCCTTTCCCCCTTGGCACATCTGGCGTGCATTTGCTGAGCTCCGTGCTAAGATCATTAATATATAAAACAAAAAGGAGTAGAGCTAAGGTGCACCTTCCCGGCCGATGCAGAATTCATCGGTGACATCTCCTTTATTCCCAAACCTCACACGGGCCTTAGTGTCCCTGTGCAAGGTGACCAACAGGTGTACTAAGGAGGAGTCCATTTGCAAGTTGATGAGTAAATGCCACAGCTTTGTCAGATTGACACAGTCAAATGCCATCGACCGATCCATGAAGGCTAAGTGAATTGTTTGGCCACTGTGTATTTACCAATAATCAGATTTAAATTGAAGCAGTGGTCAACCGTCCCAATACCACTTCGGAAGCCATACTGACACTTATTAAGCACATTATTTTCATTTACCCATTCTAATATTCTGTTTTACAGAACTGTGTCCAGGATCTTAGCTGAGATATCTATCAGGGAAATAGGGCGGTAACACTTAGGTTCCGCCCTATTACACTTTTTAAAAATTGGAACGACTGATGAGGCCCATAAACAAGGAATCTGCGAAGGGCTCAGACCATTGTAGACGTCGGTTAATAACGGGGCCCAAAGATTATTATTAGACTTAATCTCTATTGGAGCGCCATCAGGACCAGGCTCTTTCCCTCCAGTGCTCTCCTGAATGGCAGTCGCGACTTACTGTAAGGCAAAAAGATGGAACAGAGGAGACATCCCCAGGCCATAGCTGTGAGCAAGTTATGAAAAGACAAGGGAACCCAATCTGAATTGGTCAGGGACCTTTGGGTATGAGTATTTTGTAGAAATAATGGTCCCTCACAACAGAAGTAGAATTTAGGATTAATATAGAGACACAATAAAATCTATATAGGTTTGTCCCACTGGACAAAAAATCTTTTAATATATGTATCTTAAAGCAAAGTGAAACAACCAACATTCAAGTGAGAACACATACACCATAAAAATGAAACATAAAAATGAAAAGGAAAGGAAAGCTCAGGCATTTATATGAGCTTGGATCAAAAAATACACAGTATTCCAGCAAGTATGCTAGCCAACACCGTAGCACATTACAATAAATAATTATAATGGTTGTGTCAAGGTGTACACAGTCGACGACGTTTCGATCCCTTAGAGCAAGGTACTGGGATCATCATCAGGGCATAAGAAAATATGCCTGAGACTAATGCCTGTGAATCTATAAGGGAGAAAGAAAGGAGAAAAATAAAAAAAGGAAAAACAAGAGAAAAGATTTAAAGTGAATTTAAAAAAGTTGGACGGAGCCAGACAGAAGACTCATCTGAGAAGAATTGAATGAAAGCAGGCCATGTGGAAACACTTGTGATTTGAAACCACGCAACAAGTGGTCGACCAAGTAGGGAGTATCCAGTGGTGTAACGGTGCAAGAAAAGGTGCCGACATATCTATAGGTCTGTGCGGTGTGCAATCCGTTGGAAGGATCAGAAACCGGTCATGAAAACCTTGACAGATTAGGACACAAGGGCGAAATATGCATAAACAGGTGACGTGAAATGCGAGCTGGGCGCAGTGAGATTTAGGAAGAAGGTGTATTTGGAGTTATATGCATAATAGGCGACGTGGAATGCGAGCTGTGCACAGTGAAATTTATGAAGAAGGTGTATTGGGATTACAAAGCGCTTACCGATCTCACCAGTGAGCCCATGCCGGGACTGAAAAGGCTCAAGAGGCAAGTGCGTGCCGAAGAAGGAACCTGGGGACAAAACAATGAGAATTGGTGATTGGAGATGTAACACTGGTGAGAGACATGGTGCAGTGAGTCTAATGTTTATGATTTCTTACCCCCTTGGTAGGTCTGGGGACCAAGGAAAAAACTCTGTGATCCTGCAAGGTAGGTGGGCACAATGTCCGTGATTCCTTAACCCTTTCCGTTGTTACTGGACCCATTGAATTATATTGGCGATCCTGCAGGGTAAGTGGGACCAATAAGGAATTATCGAAGGAACGGCGGTAACAACGTGGACAAGGTAGGCCATCAGATTGGCAAAGTGCTTACTGCGTTGCGGGACCGGGAGACACCAGACGATGAGGTCTGTACTAGCCGGACCGGGACCAGGAGGAACTCCGATGTGACTTTGCTTAGCGGGTGAGTTTAAACAGGAGATGCGTGCGGAATGTGTGCGTAGGGACGTCACCGAGATGTGTGCCGGTGACATCTCCATAGCATGTATTAAGGTGAGAAGAGATGAAAGAAGTGGCCATATTGGAAGGGAAGAAAAGGCTCAGTGAAAGGCAAAGGTAGACATGCAATGGAGAGGAAATCTCTCAGTTTGATGCATCCGGGCGATTATTCACCATGCCTAGTCAATAATGGTCCATGATATCTATTCAGAAATTACAATTAAAAACATTTGACATGTATTATCATTGTGACCGGAAACAAATTTTAGGAATGAACCGAGGATACATATGGGAAAGTTGTATAGGAATGATCCAAGATATCTATTCAGAAGAAATAATTAAGAACATGAAGAGTTTTGTAAATAAGAAAATATATATGGGAAAGAGGCACTGACTGAGCGGCTATATAACATCTATTACATGAGTTCATACATGGGAGATCAATCCAATTGAAAGTAACGTTCATCTAGCATGTAACACCCTAATCATGAAAATGCTAATGGTGTAACTAGCATTTACATTTGTCCTCATGGTCCGGTCTTTTAAACCCAATTAGGACGCATTTCTCAGAAAAACATGTATATGAAAAATACAGATGTTTTTGCATAAAATAAGTCTGAAAGTGTCAGGAATTCGATCATAGCAAAGTAATCCATTCCTCCATCTGGTTTAAGCCTGTGTGAAGGCTCCCAGTTCGCAGAATCCACTTCAGTTCTTCCTTGTTCAGTATCTGGTTGATATCTGTGCCTCTTGGTGGGGGTTTTATCACACTGATGACCAACCAACGGATGTCATTCTCTGTATGTCCTTTGAGGTTAAATGGTCCACCAACGGGGCATTAGGTGTTTTGCAGCGTAGATGACTGCGCTGTTGACAGATGCGGAATCTCACTTTTTGATTGGTTTGTCCACTGTAGATCATGTTACAGGGGCATACAACAGCATATATAACATTTGAGGTATTGCAGTTTGAGAATTGATTCAGCTGAATTTTCATGTTACAAAAATTGACAAGCCACACAATTCCTACACTTAGAGTGCCCTGATAGTGGTTTGAGGCCCCAATGGTCATTAAGCATCAGTGTTGCCCTCTTAGGTGGTAGTGCGGCTCTGACTATATGATCTTTGATATTCTTACTTTTGTGAAATGCAAACAGGGGACTTCTAGATTAATGTTGCCAGCATTTAGAATGGGCCACTTTTTAAGGATGCATTTTCTAACTTTATTAGAAACTGGTGAGAAGGTAGTCACGCAGACCAGTCGGTTCTTGTTATTCTCTTTGGGTTTTGAAGTCTAAAGGGACTCACGTGGACAATACCACGCTCTTTTCAATGATGTGTACCAGTTTGCGGGGGTACCCTCTGGCAGTCAGTTTGTCAGTCAGAGTGTTTGCTTCACGGAAGTAATCCTCCTTGAATGAGCCATTCCTCCTGATGCAGAGGAATTGTGAGAATGGTAGTGAGTCATGAAGGGCTCGTGGGTGACGGCTCTCACAGTGTAACAGTGTATTGCGCTCTGTGGGTTTTCTATAAAGTCTTGTGAAGAGCTCCCCATCCATATGTTTGATTGTCAGGTCAAGAAATGCGATCTCTGTTTTGCTATGTGCGAGAGTAAATTTCAACCCATTGCCGTTGTTGTTGAGCCAGTGCAAAAAAAGAGTTAGGGTGTAGTTACTACCATGCCAGATCAGGAAGATTTCATCCATGTAGCATTTCCAAGTAATTATATTGCCTTTGAATGGATTGGTAGGAGTCAATATTTTGGAAATCTCTAGGTCATCCATATAGAGTATGGAGACATTAGGAGCGAAGTCAGCACCCATGGATGTACCTATGACATGTTGATAGAATTGGTTGTCAAATAAGAAGAAATTTTGTGCCAGACATACAGTTAGGAGCTGTAGAATGAATGATGTTGACACGGTGTGAGGGCGTGGTCTAGAGCTAAGTCTATTCTTAATAACTGTAAGCCCATCTGCTTGTGGAATGTTTGTGTATAATGACTCTACGTCTAAAGTACAGAGAATATCTGTGTCAGGATCGAATGGGTGATGTTCTATTTGGTTAACCATGTCCATACTGTCTCTGATGTAGCATTGAGTTTTGGGTACAAACTCTTTTATAAAAAAAAGTCCACATACTGACCAAGGGGTTGCAAGATGGAGCTACATCCAGAAACAATAGGACGTCCAGGTGGAGTCTCACTGCTCTTATGGACTTTGGGGAGAGTATAGATGACAGGAGTTCTTGGGGATTTTGTATTAAGAAAAAGAAACTCATTTTGGCTTAGAAATCCCACGTTTTTGGCTTCATCTGTGATGTCTGGAATGAGTTGTTGAAGTTCTCGTGTCGGGTCGGTCCATAGCTTCTGATAATTATCAGTGTTGGACAGTTGTCTTAAGATTTCTATTCTATAGGGTTTAATGTCCTGAATCACAATGCTGCCACCTTTGTCGGCTGGTTTGATTACCATGGAGTGGTTCGTTTTCAGACCTGTGAGGGCCTGTCTCTCTTGTAATGAAATGCTGTAAGGGATGAAACTCCGTGTTGTCTCAAGTTTTGACATTTTCTTCAAAACCAGTTTCTCAAATGTATGTATTTCAGTAGGGAGACTATTATAAGGAGGGGAAAAAATAGATGGTGGACGGAAAGTTGTGTTGGCCATACTTGGATGCACGGGGTTGGTAAAAAAGTAAGAATGTAGCCGAATTTTGCGAAAGAAGCGTAAGAGTTCTGTTTGTAGGTCTTAAGAAGTTGGGGTGGGGAGTTGGCACAAAAGAGAGGTCTTTGCTTAACAGTGAAACCTTATTTTCCTAAAGGGGTTGTTTGGAGAGGTTGAAGATGGGTACTGCTTGTGAATTGTTCATGATAGATGAACTGTTAGGGGCAGTCACCATTGGTAGAATTTCTGGCAGGTTTGTCGTTCTCCTGGTACATTCAACCAGCGTTGTTGTCGAGCTTGACCTAGTTTCGTAGGTTTGTCCTGTCCTCTCCCTAAAAAAGGTTGGTTGGGGGTCCTGGAGGAGGCACTTGTGCCTTCCTCGAGGTCAGAATTATCAGATGATTCTGCAGAGGTGTCTGAAAAACCAACTAAAGTATTGCGTCTGTTGAATCTACCCCAAGGTCGTGTGTTTTGAGGGTTTGTGTAATTCCTATTGAGGTAAAAGTCTTTGTTGAAGTAAGGATATCTTCTTTCGACTGTATAAGATTTAATATCCTTCTTAACCTTGACTGTTTTCTTATTTTGCTCTATTCTTTGGAATTCATCCACAGTCTTCTGGACCTGTTCTAAGAGTTTTTTGCAATCTGCTATGGAGCTTGTCTCTTTAATCTGTTTTTCTAGCTCATTTATTTCTTCAGCTAGTTTCTGAATAATTTCAGTGGCTGTGTCTATCCCGAGCACTATCCAGTGTCTCGAGCATGTTGTGCCAATGTAACTGAAGTTACTCAGGTATTTCTTATTATCTGTGAAGACCCCTGGAATATTTCTGACCTGCAAACCTACTGGGATAATGTCACCTTTGAGATACTCTGTTAACATACGGATCATCAGTTGTAATCTAACATATTTCTTCTTGCATTTCTCCAGCTGTTCTGTCAGGGATATGTTTGTGGGTTGTGGTGTATCAGCTATGTCTGAAAATAAAGATGCCATTATAAACAATGGGGTATTCCCTAATGGTCCCTGGACCTGGGTATCGGTTATTATAAAGAAACAATGGTCCGGGACCAATTATTCAAGGAAGAGTTAGATTAACAGAATTATCAACTTATTGGAGCTTACATTAATCAGCTCACAAACGTCTGTAAATCGTGACAATAAAACAAACAAATGTGCAGAAAACCACTAAGTATTATTACAATATATTTATTCAGTCATTTAAAGGAACAATCATTACAGGGTCAAGAAGGTAGGAGAATGTTCTAGGGAACTTAAGGAATTTCACTCTTGGTTGAACAACTACTCCAAGGATATACAAGTCTCTTTAGACTATAGCAATTCCACAGTCAATTTTTTGGATCTAGCTATAAAAGCAGAAGAAGGCAAACTATACACCAGCCTTTACAGAAAGGTGAGTGAACGCAACACTCTCCTGCGTTACTCGAGTCATCATCCACACAACCTTAGGGACAATTTGCCCTTTGGTCAATTCCTAAGGTTGCGGAGGAACTGCTCCAGAAAGGATGACTACTTCCTAGAGTCAGCTGAACTTATGTCCCGTCTGACTGACAGAGGCTACCCGCTCAGACTATTAAAAAAGGCGCGCAAACGTGCATGGTTCAACAATAGAGATTCCCTTCTGGAACCCAAAGAGAGAGGGACTCAGGATCAAGACAGGTTAGTCTGTGTGACTACATTCTGCACAAAGAGCAATACCATCATGAAAATTATAAACAACCACTGGCATTTGGTGACAGATGAAATTGGTCGACTACCACCACCCATACATGCGTTCCGCAAAGGCATGAATGTAAGGGAACATGTTGTCAAATCCCTATTACCCATAGAATTGAGAACTTCACAGATGACACTATGGAACATCCCGCCCGTGAAGGGACATTTTAAATGTGGGCAATGTAGGGCATGTCCCATGGCCAATGAATTGAAAACCTGCACACACAACAACTACAAACACACACTTCAAGATCACACTAACTGTAACTCCAGCGTGGTAATCTACGCCATTTCCTGTCCATGTGCTTTTGTATATATAGGACAAACTATACAAAAAGTAAAGTCCCGTATCCTGCAACATTGCAGTCGTATACGGTGCCAGGTACAGGGAGCACCTCTCGTGGAACATTTTACATCATTTGGACACACACCGGAGAGCCTACGTTGGTGTGTAATAGAGAAGGTACACCAAAACCCCCGGGGAGGGGTTTTTGGTAGAGTTCTGAGCCTACGCGAGTGTAGATGGATACATCGCTTTGATACTGTAGCGAGAGGATTAAATGAATACGAGGAGATCACCAGACAGGTGTCCACACTCAGCAATGTTTGTTGACAATAGGTTCTGAAGGCATATGGAAATCTCCTGTATAACACATATGTACATGTTGTGTTTTTTTACCCAATTCTGTTTGCTCCTACTGCAAATTGGCGTCCTATGCCCTTAGATGTGATAATTTACTGTTTCTTTTCTTTTTAAATGTCTGTATTTATGTTCAATGTGAAATGCAATTGTGATGTCATATGTAGACTTATTTGGAATAATTACGTACCACTAGGTTGGTACTCAATCTGTGAATATATCCAAGCTTCAGCACTGGTCGCCAATTGCCCATACACACTGATTCCCAAATCTGAATTGTGACACTGCACCTTTTGTTCAATTGTACAATACACAATTGAACGATTGAGTCTATCTTAAACATTAGAATGGTGACATCGCACCTTGAGGCGTTTTGTAATTACATTGAAGACGCTACAGAAAGAGGAGCGGGGTTTTTTGTTTAATTGGGTTTTTGTTTAATTGTACATTGGCAGTTTTAATATATATTGAACAATTGTATCTATCTACGAATATTAGAACTGTGACATAGCACTTTGAGGCCTTCTGTAATACTGCAGGAACTGTGAGCTCATTGAGTCTTTCGACCCTTTTTCTAGCGTGTGGTTTACACCGCCCCTTTTCCAGGCTGCCGCCCCTTTTCTCAGTATAAATGCTCCCTCGGATTGCTGCTCTTTTGGCTGCTACCGCGATGGAGTAAGGACGTTGATCAGATCGTCTCCAGGTAATTCTCTTTCACAACCGACCATCACCTAGGAACGCATCGCGCTCCCTAGATAGTTAATTTAATAAGAATTCCCTTCTCTCTTTTTTCTAGTCGTATAAATTACGCTGTGCCCCGGATTGCCTGATTCATTCAGCAAACTTTTGCCACATATACGGGCCTGAATATTACGTTCCGTGGATGGTTTGGGCACCACCATTTTGGTTTATATCTACTGAATAACGGGATTTGTCCTTAGTTGGCCCTTGCCACTTTACAGGTGAGTTGCTACAGCCAGTCCTTGTGTACTTTTAGTGTACAATCTTTATGGTCCCTTGACAACAGCTGTTGTTATTATTATTGAATTGCAGGCATTGGTGTAACTAGGTTTTGGACTCCAATTGAGCATTGCAAGATTGATGAGGTGGGTTTAATACAATACTCACGCCATTTGATGTGCAGACACCACGCCTGGGTAACCTATCAGGTCCCGGTTCTAAGTTCCTTGTTTTTATTCTGTAGGGTCACTTCACCTGTCCCCTTGTCCTGAGGAAGATCCGCATGGCTGAGGTATAAAAGTCCCTTGGTTGCCGATAAGCCGGATCGAAACGTCGACGCTACCCCCTACCGCACCTGGACCAATTTCCCCTTCCCCATTACCCCTGTTTACAGCCTTAAGGAAACTCTCCTTACAATTTTAGAAAATATAATTCAAATGAATAATTTGCATGTGGCCAGGTTATATCTAACTGTTTATTGGATATCAGTTTTGTACAGTCTTGTAAATATATGCCTTTACTTTTCTACACATTTTGAGCTCTCTTGACTCCTATATATACACTTGAGCACTCTTTCTTACACGTTCCCTAGAACATTCTCCTACCTTCTTGACCCTCTAATGATTGTTCCTTTAAATGACTGAATAAATATATTGTAATAATACTTAGTGGTTTTCTGCACATTTGTTCGTTTTATTGTCACGATTTACAGACGTTTGTGAGCTGATTAATGTAAGCTCCAATAAATTGATAATTCTGTTAATCTAACTCTTCCTTGAATAATTGGTTCTGGACCATTGTTTCTTTATAATGAAAATAAAGATGGGCCTTCTAGAATCTTTTTAATGTAGTCATCTGAGTATAATGGAGCATGATCTGTCATGGAACTCCGAAGCAAAATAAAGGGGAAAATAAGGAAAGAGGGAAATCTCATGAGGGAAGGGGGAAGAGGATGGGTAGGTGACCCACTTGGGGAAGTAGGTATTATGGCTAAAGCCCTTGCAATCCAGCAATTGCGCTAAGCATGTTATGCAAAGACAAGGGAACCCAATTTGAATTGGTCGGGGACCTTTGGGTACAAGTATTTTGTAGAAACAATGGTCCCCCACAACAGAAATATATTTTAGGATTAATATAGAGATACAATGAAATCTATATAGGTTTGTCCCACTGGACAAAACATCTTTTAATATATTTATCTTAAAGCAAAGTGGGATCACATACACCATAAAAATTAAACATAAAAATAAAAAGGAAAGGAAAGCTCAGGCATTTACATGAGCTTGGATAAAAAAATACACACTATTCCAAGCACATATGCTATCTAACACTGTAGCACATTACAATAAATTATTATAATGGTTGTGTCAAGGTGTACACAGTCGACGATGTTTCGATCCCTTAGAGCAAGGTACTGGGATCATCATCAGGATAGAAGAATATATGCCTGAGACTAATGCCTGTGAATCTATAAGGGAGAAAGAAAGGAGAAAAAAAAAAAAAAGGAAAAACAAGAGAAAATATTCAAATTGAATTTAAAAAAGTTGGACGGAGCCAGACAGAAGACTCATCTGAGAAGAACTGAAGGAAAGCAGGCCATGTGGAAACACATGTCATTTGAAACCATGTAACAAGTGGTTGACCAAGTAGGGAGTACCGAGTGGTGTAATGGTGCAAAAAAAGGTGCTGACATATCTGTAGGTCTGTGCGGTGTGCAATCCGTTGGAAGGAAAATGGGCTGCATTTTAAATAAAAAACCTGCTTTTTTAAAAAGCAGTCACAGACATGGTAGTCTGCTGACTCCAGCAGGCCACCATACCTGGGAGTGCTAGCCATTCCTAATGGGGTCACAAATTGCACCTGCCTCATGAATATTAATGAGGCATGCAATTTGCGACCCCATTAGGAATCGCAAACAGTGTCTGAGACACTGCGGTAAATTCCAATTTGCGAGTCGCAAAACGATGCAATTTGCGACTCGCAAATTGGAAGGTTCGTACATCTGGCCCTTAGTGTCCAAGTAATTCTGATTCAGCACACCATGGCTTGAACAACTGCAAAAGTGCCAAGTAGAAAAAAACTCTTCTCTCTGACAACTAAGATTTTGGTGGTTAATTAGATTCCCTTTGTTGTGTCTGACCAAACAACCATCACATCCAAGTACTCCATATCTTTCTTCCTTCTATGTTCTCAGTTACATTACTTCTATATGTGTAGTGCTGATGTACTTCATTGATACACGTTTTGAAGATGAGGACTCCTTCTTGGGTAGTATGTATCCGGCATGTTCTTTTTCAGAATATCTCTACTTTTTTGATCGAATTCTGTAAGATATTGTATTTCTGGGCAATACTTCAGTACTCTATTTTGATTGCTTGCAAGGCCTAGGCTTACCCACACAATTCCTCTTGACTTGGAGAACAAACTGGCCCGAACTCAACTTATCCGAGCATTCATGAGAACCTATTTCTCTGTGGAAAAGCATTTTCAAGCTGAAGCTGTAGAATTTCTTGGTAAGACTCTTTTGTGCGGAAATCTCCTCCCACATCTCTTTCATCTATTTTTTCTGATTTTGTAATGTATAAAGTCACGTAGCGAGCAATAGCGATGGAGTTGTCTGCAAAAAATTGTAGCTTTGTACTTTATGTGCCAAAAGAAATCAGTTACTTGGCCAAGAGGGGGATTAGGTTTGTGACAGATGAAAGCCATCATCACTTAAAATATCTGCGAACGTTTGCAGGATCTAGCGAGCAAAGTTTTCCTGGTGTCTTCAGATTGATGTCTTTTATGTCTGAGTTTGCTTCTTGTAGGAATCCAAGAAGTCATCCCATGCATACTCAGCTTGACTGAGTGTTTGGAACCAAGTCAGTGCTCCTAGGTTTCTCAACATGCATTTGAGCTCACCGTGACAACAATACCAATATTCATTGGTGCCACGTTGGCACGGCATCAAATTAATCAAGTTGTATTCCAGGTTCTCATCTTTTTCTTCAACTTTGTCCACGAATTCCGTTGCAGTGATATTTTGCAGATTCACTCCTGTCTTGAGAATGTGATTTACTGCATAAGATAAGCCTGATAAGTCGTTCTCAAATAAAAGGTGAAATCTATAGGGATTACAGTGGCGAAAGCTAGGATCCTCAGAGTATAGTCTAGTTGACCTGTACTCAGCTGCTGGTATCTGTACAGGCCGGTCATCCCCAGGCACTCAAGAGAGCTCCTCTTGCTTCTTTCATTTGAAAGAGATCAATTGCATCTCCAATTATCTCTTTAGAATGCAGAGAGTGGCTACTGTAGTGTTTATAAATTTCTTATGATCGGTATCGATCCACCTTTTCAATCTGACCTCTTGATGTTGATGTGTCATCCTACATATGTGCTACATTTTGAAGAACATCTACATCTCTATAATGAATATTATTTTGTACCAGATATAATGTTGCTTTTGTTTTTACTTTACTGACATATACTAGCTCTTGCCATTTTTGTTTGCTCTTGGTAAGGACAAAATTGACTAGAATAATAAGTGCTTCTTTCAAATCTCTCTGCACCCCTACTGTTTCAAAATATTGCTTGAAATCTAATGGAAAGTACACAACTCTACCTTTAAGACCTTTCAGTAACTCTGTTGGAGGTAACTTCCCTGTCTTTGGCTCCATACGGACTATAGCTTGGAATGGATGCATAGACTGTATTAGAATGTATTCATAAACATTTCAATCTTGTAGTTCTTGAGAGATTGGTACTAATTCTAACTTGTTGTAGACTGCTCTAGCTTGCATTTTATTGTCCTCCTGCCTATTTTAACAGTACATATAATTTATTGTGTGGAATAATCAAGCGTTCCTCTACAAATAAATAAGCTGCAAATTCTCGCCACTTATCTGTGTTGTCTTGTTCAGTATTTGTAGACACAGTGTTAGAAAATGGGGTCTCTAGTTGGCAGAGGTTTGCACCTTGTCCAAGTAGGATTCCTTCCTTCTAGTCAGGGTAAGGGGATTGCAGTTCAAAAATAACCTCTGTTCACCCCTTGGAAGCTTGGCACGAGCAGTCAGGCTTATCTCTGAGGCAATGTGTAAAGCATGTGCACATACACAGTAATACAGTGAAAGCACTACAAAAGGACACCACACCAGATTTTGAAAAATAGCCAATATTTATCCGTGTAAAAGAAGACCAAAACTATAAAAAAAAAACAACATACAGTAATCAAGATATGACTATTTCAAAAATATACTCAAAATACAGTTCCTTTAAGTTGATAGCTCCATCCAGGGCTATTATGGCGACATGAACAAACACATCCAACATTTCAGGCCGACCACAGCATCGCAGGCCAGCTACGGTATCGGGGAGACCCGCAAACATTACCTTGGAAATGCAGGGCGTTGTGGACCTTGCGTTGAGGAGGTGGCGTCAGCAGGCATTGGTCCCGGAGGTCGATGCAGGAGTCATCGGGCCCTTGAAGTCACACGCGTTGCATATCGAACTCCATGAGGGTGAAGTCAGGAGCACTGGTGTCGGGCTGCTTTGCAAAGTGGAACAGTGCAGCATACGGTGGCCTCAGGTCATGGTGCAGGCAGCGGCTCTTTGATGGCAACCAGCGGTGTCGATGAGACCAGGCTGCGCCTTCGTTGCTGAGTTGCTGTCATCAGTAGAGGACCTGGAGTCGATGGTGCCTGCGTCAGTGGACCAAGGCTGCGGTACGGGACTGGGCGGTGCGTCTAGTAACTTATAAACAGTGTCCCCAGGCCCCAGTGCAGGCAGCGGTGCCGGCGTGGAGCGGCACCATCGGGGATACCAGTGCGGCGATGTGAAGCAAGGCAGTGCGAAGTGCGATGCCCTCAGGTCACGGTGAAAGCAGTGGGTCGGTTAAACTCTGTGCTTGTTTGTACAATTTTTTACTCCTCATATCATTGACTTTTCCTCCTTTTTTTAGTTGGTCTTAAACTTTGTTTTTTATTTACTTGATTTTCCACTCTTTCCAGTTGTACAGATACAATTTTAAGAAATGTCTTAGTCCTCTTACCAGCAGCTGTTTTATCTTTCACCACTTCTTCTGCATTTTGCATGTTTTGTTTCTCAGTTGTGAGGATATAGTATCCTTGTCTCGGTTTCTTTCTTTTCTCTCTTTTGGACGGCATTGTAACTGTCTGTAGTTAAGTAGAAATTAATGTCTGAAAAGAAAAAAATAGCTATATTTAGGCTTTCATTATGTATCAGATACTGAAGTACCAATATTAAAAGTTATATTATTGTAATATTTATGTCTGTCTTTTGAGCACTTGGCTACATATATGACTAGAGTGTCTCAGTACTTTGCTACATGTTTTAGTGTCTTTATGACACTACCTGTAACAGGGCCATAAGATGTCTACATAAATGTACCAGTATGCGACTGTATGTTTTAGTACCTCTATGGCTCTCTAAATGTGTATGTAAGTGGCAGAACAAATGCCTCAGTGCCCGTGTTAGGGAAGACAGGGCTATGTAGGTGTGACTGTAACTACCTTTGAGTCTGCTGCATGCATGCATAAGTAGTTTCTGGTAAGTGACAGAATTTATAAGTGCGTCTGTAGCTGTCTCAGTAAGTGAGAGAGAGACTGTATACTTTTGTGAACATGTATATCTGTTGCTTTAGGGGTGGCATACTCTATGTAGCACTTGGCTTAGTGGCCTGCAAGTGCAAAAGTAACTTGTTGAACTCAAAAGAACATCTCTTGTCTTTTAAGCACCATGCTTTATAGCACACCTACAGCGTATCTCAGAGGTGACTGGTGTGTACCAAAACATGGGTTGGAGGCTTGTAAAACAGCTTTTAAAGCCATGTGAAACTCCCAGTGAGGGCAAGTAATAGGATGAATTCATGTTTAAACACTACATGTTTAACTATGCCTACGACTATTATACTAGACATCAGACTCCGTATTAGTTTAAAGAGCATGTCTTACCAGGTAAGCGGATACAAACCAGCACCAAAATGTAACCAGTTCCTACCTTCAAGGGTATCTAAAACATAGCTGCCAAGTTTCACAGATTGATGTGTGATCTGTACCTATAGTGCATGTTTTTCCTTTCAGTTCTGAGCCTTGTACTCATTTCAAAATACTATAAACAGGACTACAAGTCCCAGAATTCAAAGCAAAACATACTTTGTGAACAGAACATCATATATACACATTTAAATCTTTCCACATCTTCTAATACATTGTTAAATATAAGTTCATCTGTTAATCTAAAGTTTTTTTCTACCAAGCACAGCATGCAGTAAGCAACAAATGTACAATATACAATTTCAGAGCAGCAGATTGTGCAGCAACTTCTCGCACACCAAGTCTGCACATCAGACAAACTGTTACATTCTCATGCTATCATAAAGCATCTTACCTGTTATTAAATGTACAAAACCACTCTCACAACCACTCATACATTATCTCATATACTTTCAATATTTTTTCAAAAATATTTCATCCTGTCTTTTTAACATTTTCACTTACACATATACACAATCTTTCGCCCAAATTAAATGCAATTCACATACTTGACAATTGAGTTAGTTGAGCAATTTTGTTTTCCCCTTATCAGATAGATACAATACTCTCAGGAAATTTGAAAACTAAGTGTAAGAATGGCACACCACTCTCTTACAAAGCTACAATTAATGGCAAACTTTTTTACTTTGCACCCTCTGATAGTGCAGAAGGCAGCAAATAAAAAGATATTTTTAATTTTTTTATTTTATAACTCCACTTCTGAATAGTTAGTATATCTTAACCATTTCATACACTTTTATAAAGAAGCCCAACATGGTAGAATATTTCTGCATAATCGCGACTTATTAGCGATCTTCGCAAGAAATTTGCGTACAAAAACATATTTGGCTTAGTACTTTTATGACTTTAAGAGTACAGTACACTTTACTCGCAAGCCCTCACTAGGAACACAACATTCACTCTAAAGACCTCTAATTTCTTAAAACAGTTCACTCTCTCTTTAATACCCTTCCCCCACTGCACTCTTAGCACAGTCTCCATAGCAACCCACTAGAACCAGTAGGTCAGATGTTTGCAGTACATTCTAGAAGGGGTATACTAGTTACAGAATGCTGCAGCAGGTGTGGTTTGCAGCACAAAACTAAAAACATATCTAAGTCTGCATTACCCTTTTATTTTTCTTACAGCCAATCATAGATCTAGTTAGTTATACTTTTAAACACTACCTAATTTTATTCACCTCAATATTCACAGCATCCACCCAAATATGTTTTTTTTTTTTAACTAGGATCACACCTTCATTTTATCTGCTTTTCATTTTGAAAAATGCCTCATTCAGCTCCAGCCTTCTCCTGTCTGCTACTTCTGCTTCACTTCAAAATGGTTAGAGAGTGGATGTTGGGCCACAGTCAGGTCTTTTGGGCTAGAGATGCTGCCAGAAAAAGTGGTATTGACAGGGACTTAGGTTTGGCTAATGTGGTCATTACTTGGATTGGCCAGAGAGGGTTGAAGTGGCATCAATTGCTGCCTTAGGTTAAAGCATTATGGATTCCCAACCCCCTGACCTCATGATTGTGCACTGTGGTGGCAATGACCTAGGCACACTGACTGGGGTAGGACTAGAAATCCTAATGAAGGATACCTTTGCATAATTGATGAAACTTTTCCCCTCACGCTGTCTTGGTGTACTCCAACATATGACAAAGACAGAAATGGAAGTGGTCAAATTAATTATGTCCACAGATTGATAAAGCCAGGAAACATGTTATTAAACTGTTTCTGTATTCCTCAGGGATCATAACATGGGCTTTATCTACAACAACAACCTGCGTTTTGACATGCATGGAATCTATAGAAGTGATGGATTCACTTCACAGACAACGGCCACAGGGTGTTTCTCAGCAACCTGAAACTCTGCATCCGGTTTTATGTGTAGCTGTTGCTTATCCACGATGAACACAAAGGCTCTTGTCAGAGCCACCCTATTGCCCAAAATGTTGTTCATTTTCTTTATAAAGAACTTTTTTTCAGTTTTTTTAAATATTCGTAATAATTGCGAACATGTTGCGGATGCGCAAAACAAAAACAGACATTCAATAGCCACCAGCACATTCAAAATTCATAACTATAAATAACTAATTCTGTTCATCACACTAAGTACATCACTAAATAACTCTATTAAAACATGTATCACTCTCTGAAACAGTCGGTGAGCGTGTATATCAGAGTTTGAGTGGCTCTGACAGTGACTGCATAAATGTCTAGGAGCTCTGTCATATGGTGTGAGAGTTTGACTAGCTCTATGAGAACATGTATCAATGTCTGAGTGCGTCTGTGAGTGAGTGCATGAGTCTCTAAGTGAATTTGTGAGTGGGTGCATGAATGTCTGAGTGGGTCTGTGACTGGGTGCATTTGTTTCTGAGTGAGTCTGTGAGTGACATCATAAGGCTGTGAGTGGTTATGTGACTGGGTACATAAATCTGAGTGGGCCTATGAGTGGATGTGTAAGTCTCTCAGTGGGTCTGTGATTGGGCATGAGTAGGTATACATGTGGGTGCATGACTGTGAGTTGGCCTGTGAGTGGGTGCATGTGTCTGAGTAGATCTGTGAGTGAGTGCGTCAGTATCTGACTGGGCCTGTGAGTAGGTACATGAGAATATGACTGGGTCTGTAAGTTGATGAGTAAGTCTCTGAGTGGATGTGTGAGTGGGTGTGTGAGTCTGAGTGAGTCTGTGAGTGGGTGCATGAGTATCTGAGTGGGTCTGTGAGTAGGTGTATGAGTCTGAGTAGATCTGTGAGTGGGTACATGAGCCTCTGAGTGGGTGAGAGAGTGGGTGGGTACATAAGTATCTGAGTAGATCTGTGAGTGGGGGCATGAGCATTTGACTGGGGGAGTAAGTTGGTACATGACTGTCTGACTTAGTCTCTGAGTGGGTATGTGAATGTCTGAGTGGGTCTGTGATGGTGCGTGAGTGACTCAGCATGTCTCTAAATGGGTGCATGAGTATCTGAGTGGGTCTGTGAGTGAGTTCATGAGTCTCTGAGTGTGTCTGTGAGTGGGTCCGTGAGTCTCTGAGTGGGTCTGTGAGTGGTTGTATGAGTCTCTGAGTGGGTCTGTGAGTGGGTGCATAAGCCTCTGAGTGGGTGAGTGACTGGGTGTGTGAATGTCTAAGTGGGTGCATGAGCCTCTGAGTGGGTAAGAGAGTGCATGCACAAGTGTCTGACTTGGTCTGTGAGTGGGTGTGTGAGTTTCTGAGTAAATGTGTGAGTGAGTGCATGAGTCTCTGAGTGGGTCTGTGAGTGGGTGCATGAGTCTGGATATGTGAGTGTCTGACTTGGTCTGTGAGTGGGTGTGAGACTGTCTAAGAGGATCTCTGAGTGGGTCTGTGAGTGGGTGCATGAGCACTTGACTGAGTGAGTGGGTGCCTGACTGAGTGGGTGCGTGAATGTCTGAATGAGTCTGTGACTGGGTATGTGAATGGGTCTGAGTGGGTGCATACATTTTTGAGTGCATCTGTGAGTAGGTGCATGAGTCTCAGAGTGGGTCTGTGAGTGGGTGGGCGAGTCTCAGAGGGGGTCTGTAAGTGGGTGTGTGAATGTCTATCTGAGACTCAGGGTGGGTGTATAAACATATTATTTTGTTTAGTGATATTTGCGAATTCGTTGCGATGTTATACAGAGGGGCCATGCTGACGGTTGCGACGAATTCGAGAATATCACGAGTGGAAAAAAACTTTCTTTCGACATATCATACTCATGAGGGGCTCCTCAAACACCCCTAATTTCCTGTCATGGGGTCAGGGCACATCCAACCTGACCACTTATGCCACTTTCTGCCAATTGGTTTCAGCCACGGGGACTGTTCTGATGAGGTAAAATGGCAGCCGCAACTCTCTGCTCCGGTTGCGTCCAGCCAATCATGGCATTCCTGTTGGCGTGCGCATTCGCGAGCAATCGTGAAATCATCACGAACTAGCCACGATTGCAGATATCCTAATTTGGATTTCCTTAAATTTCTCAAGAACTACTGTACGGATTTACACCAGATAACTGAAAGCATGATCTGTGAACCAAAATCTACTCTCCTGCCAAATTTGCTCTAATTCCATCCAGCAAGTCGGTCTGTAGTTGTGTTCTAAGCTCCTCTGGAAATTAACATTGGAAATGCACTTTTTTGGCCCTCCTCTTTTTCTCGGCCCCCACTTGAGGGATCACCCTGAAACTTTCCATATGCAACAAGAATCACTGGCACACTTTTTTTGGACAATTTCGTGAAGATTCGCCAAACAACGCCAAAGTTACAGGCAAGACAAAAAACGCTTTCCCTATGGAAACATGGTCCTAACTATACCCACTGGCGACTGTCATTAGGTATATATATGAAATGAAAGAAGAAGATGATGTACAATATGAATGCACTATATAAAGCACTTTTTTCATATGGCAGCTATATATACATACACACACTTTCTTAGATATGAAATGATCTCATTAATTATTGGAAATACTGTAGCAGAAACTAAATCGAATATCTAATTTTGCACAAAGATCTCGCACTAAGCACTTTAAAAATGATGGACTATAATGTAATTAACTTTTGTGTACTTTACAGATATATGTTCATTATTTAGTCCGTGTTTTTAGATCATAATGTCTTAAATATCTGACTGAATTCTTTTATATATAGATGAAATGTTGCATATTTTTGGTTTATCTTTTTAAAAAAAACAATCTCGAGTAATAACAAGATTAATATTGCACGTGTGATAACCTTGCCTCTGAATTACACTGCTATGAGTACTTTACAAATAGAACGATGAATATATACTGAAAATGGCAGTTACTAAAAACTATAAATACTAAAGAATGTTTTATGAGGGTTAGCAGTCTTGTACATTTTTAGAAATAAATGAGGGATCACATTGCACTCTGTCACTTTAAATAGATGTTCTGGACGGCGGGACTCTATGGTCCAGTTGAAGGCAGGAGCCGAAACGCGTAGACCGTCCACACTTGCACAGTAGTTGTACTAAATAAATGCACTTTAATGGTTAAAAACTGACCTGTGGATCGTCATTTCTCCGGTGCTGTGGGATTCTTGCTGAGAGCAGTGTGGAGTCCGGTTTTGGAATATATATATATATATATATATATATCCATATATCCTACTGGCGGTTGCCAAAAGGTAGTTATACTTAGGATGTAGTTTACATAGGAAGAGCGTTTTTTTGTTTTGGCAATAACTTTAGTGTCGTTTGACGAATCGTTGTGAAATTTTCAAAACTAGTTTGACACTCACTTCAGCTGCTGTCTTGAAAGTTTCGGGGTGATCTGTCAAGCGGGGCTGAGAAAAAAGGGGGTCCAAAAACATGTTTATCCCACGCTAATTTCTATAGGAAACTTTAGACAAGGCTACAGCCCGAATTGCTGAATGTAATTACACCAAATTTATCAGAATGGTGGCTGTTGGTCCAGAAAGCGACCTTTTTGTGAATAGGTGTAAATCCGTTCAGTTGTTGCTGAGTTATTTAAAGGTTTTTCAGATACGCAACTGGGGACGCGGAGGATCCATGACTCCTCCCGAGATCTCGTGCTGACATCTGATTGGCTGCCAATACTTCAAACCAGGAAGTGTTGGCAGCCATCTTGTGACTCGGTTGAACGGAGTCACATAAAAAACATTAACAAAAAAGAATAGGTGACAAAGTAGAAACGCCCTGATCCCCTAGACCTCTTTGTGGGGAGGGAGTCCCACAGGGACCCCACAGGGCCCCTGCAGGACCAAAAAAGCATTTTTCTTTTTACATTTTCGGTGGGAGTCGCGCTGAATCTGTGAATCCTGCCAGAATTGTTTTTTAAAAAGAAGTGCAGGCTGCTGTGCTTTGTTTGTAATCAGCCCCCAGGTGGACCAGGCCCTGGGAGCATGAGTAAGATATATAGGAGGGGGATGCACAAGGTCCCCCTCCTTGGAGCCTTAAATCCCCTGGGACCTCCACCTCCCTGAGGCATTTTAATTAAATTATATGGGGATTACCCCAAGGCAACCCCCGTGGACCACCAACTCCCCAGAGCTAATTGTGAGGAATGCTGGGAGGCTCCGGCTCCCCCCTATAGCCCCGGGGACCACCACCTCCCCAGGGCTGTGTTCTGTAATGGAGGGGGGACCACACGGCCCTCTCCTGAAGCCATAGATGGGCCTGAGGACCACCACTCACCAGAGCTGGCTCCTGCTACTTCCTGAGGTGCCCACTCTTGGGAGGCAGCTGTTTTCTATGGCTTGGCGGGACCTTTAGCACTCCAGCCAAGCCATAGCAAACTGTGCTCGCTTTCAGCAAGGGAGAGCATTGAAAATGCTCTTGCTTGTTTAAAGTGAGCACAATTGCTTTGACAGAGAGGTAGCTCCATGTTAGCTGTTCCCTCTCTGTCAAAGCAATGCTGGGTCCCACAGGAGACAGGGCCTTGAGGCTCCCCCTGCGGTCCCCAACATTGCCAAGTGGGTGCCCTGGGTGAGACCAAGGCACCCACACTAGAGGCCTGGTCCCATGGGATGGGGGTTCCTTGGGAAAAAATCAGCCCATGAGGAGGGCCCCTCGGCCCCACTCCCTTTTCAAATTATTTAAAAAATTGTAAAAAAGGCCGGGCCCCGGGGGATAGAGTCCCCGGGGCCAAAATCGGCCAGGAAGGGGGGCCACACTGCCCCAATTGACAAAAGGACTGGTCTTGGGGGATGGGGTCCCCTAGGCTGAAAATGACCAGGGAAGGGGGACCATGCAGCCCCTCTCCCTGAAAGAATTTTTAAAAGGAAAAAAAACCTCCAGAAAGTCACCAGAGGACACACCCCCTTCACCACCAATCTCTAAACACGTCTACTGGCACGCTTCTTGTTGGGGGATGAAGTCCCCTTGGCTCCAGATTCTGTTACCTGCAGTAAGTCCCACACAGCTTAATTGCTCAGAGGACTATGGAGGCCATGCCCCCTTTCTCCACTCTGCAAAGGTGCCTCCTGGTGTACTGCTGGTTGGGGGGTGAAGTCCCCTTGGTTCTAGTGGGTCCTTGGGGCCAACAAGCCCTCCTGCTATCTCCAGTAAGTCCCACAGAGCGCGATTGCTGAGAAGTCTTTGGAGGCCACGCCCCCTTTCTCCACCACTGTACAAACGCCTCCTGGCTCACTGCTGGTTGGGGGATGAAGTCTCCTTGGCTCTAGATTGTCTTTGGGGCCAACAAGCTCTCCTGTTACCTGCAGTAAGTCCCACACAGCGAAATTGCTGAGAGGTGTTCAGAGGCCACACCCACTTTCTCCTCCACTCTGCAAATGCACCTCCTGGCGCACTGCTGGTTGAGGGATGAAGTCCTTTTGGATGCTGAGGGTTCTTGGGAGCCCAGCAGCCCTCTTGTTACCTTCAGTAAGTCCGACATAGCAGGATTACTGAGAGCTGGTCAAAGACCCCGCCCCCTTTCTCCACCACTCTTCAAATGCGACTACTAGATAAAAAAACATCAAAATTCACTTCAAAAGACAAAAGTTACAGGGACGTTACAGTTATGAAAAAGAATTTGAGAAACCTTAGAAATTCACATAAAAACAAAGGTTACAGGGACTTTATAGTTAGGCTCAGATTTCACTCGTACAAAACCAGTGAAATTTGGCAGTTATAGTTAGCTAAGCTAACTATAACTTACGCCAAGGCAATGCACTGCCTATGACCTCACATATTACATCACTCATGACATGGTCAGTGACATCACTGATGACATCATCCACACACCTACTCACACCACCATGCAACCTCTCGTATGCCTAGTCACACACCCAAACAACCAGTTACATACCCATTCACAGACCTATACCAGTAGTCACACACCCACTCACTCCTCCATAGAGTCACTCACACACCCACTCACTCATAAATCTACTCACACAACCATTCACTCACCCATATAGCCACTTATATAACCATCCACGCACCAATACAGCCAGTCATATAACTACACACATACCCATACAGCTACTCACACACCCAGTTATTTACCTACAAAGTCACTTCGATACCCACTTACTCACCCAATCAGCCTCTCAACACAGCCACTCACTCACCCATACAAGCCCTCACAGACCCACTCACATACCCACACAACCGCTTAAATATCCATTCACATATCCATACAAGCCCTCACACACTCACTTACACACCCATACAACTTACATAGCCATTCACATTTCCATACAAGCACTCACAGATCTGTGTACTCACCCAAACAGCCATTCACACAGATACTCACTCTCTAATACAGCCACTCACACACCAACTCACTTAACCAAACACCCACTCAAACAGCCATTCACTCACCCATACAGCCACCTACACACCCAGTCAATCACTTATACAGCCATCCAGACACCCACTCACTCACCCATATAGTCACTACACACCCACTTACCCACCCATAGAGCCATTCGCACCTCCAATCACCCACCTATATAGCCACTGATATACCTACCCACTCACTCACCAATATAGTCACTTGCACAGTATCTCACTCACCCCCACAGCTACTCACACACCAGCTTATACCACCATACAGCCACTCACACACCCATACACACAAGGATACAAAGTCACACAGCCACTCACATATATTAGAAGTAGTATCACTCATTAGTAGTACACCCAGTATACTACTTTAACTTTTGGAGTATCTTAGTATATATGTTTAGCATTCCTAAACTCCTACAAAATACGTACACTCACTAGATGATGCCAGCAGTGATGTAATCAGTGGTATCATTTGAGATGTCAACAGTGATGTCACTGACCATGTCATGAATGATGTAATATATGAGGTCATAAGCAGTGCATTGTGGGGGCATTAATTACAGTTAGCTCAGCTAACTATAACTGCTGAGTTTTATTGGTTTTGTACGAGTGAAATCTGAGCCTAACTATAAAGTCCCTGTAACCTTTGTGTTTTCCAGCATCTATATATGGAGCACAGTGCAACACCACCAACACTCTAAATTTGCTTACCACCTAAACTTGGGATATACCCAGGGTACCTTACTTACTTTTATGCATATTTTATGCGGCACTCTAAGACTGAGAGTATTGTCTTCATAAATTTATATATATAATCTCATATTACCCAGTGGTGACCGCCACTGGGTAGTTATAATTAGGACCATGTTTCTATAGGGAAAGCATTTTTGGTTTGTATTTATAACTTTGGCAGCGTTTGGCTAATCTTCACAACACTTCCTCCTCAGCTCCTGACTGGAAGGTTTTGGGGTGATCCGTCAAGCAGCGGCTGAGAAAATGTTGGGTTCCCAAAAAGGGTTTCCACCATTCATTTTTCCATAGGGAAATTAGACACAACTAAAGCCAATATGGCTGAACGGAATTACACCAAAGGTTTTTGAGAAATTAAGGCTCAAAATGTTGTATACATCATGCCACGGATGATCCATGGAGGCAACCGATCTTGAGATAACATCTGACTGGCTGCCATAAGATCAGCAAAAAGATATTTTGCACACAATAATGCCTAAAATTCTCCTCTAGCACTTAAATGATGTATCTTCAGTCTTTTGTACACAATTGGTCACTATATAGAGCAACTGTAAAATGGTGTATCGCAAACAAAAAATTTAACCAATCTATCAGAGGCATATATGGAAAAATCTATTTAGGTCACTATGGCTCACCTGACTGGTAACTTCCTAGTCCAAAATTATGAAAATGTATCGAAATGTTCTGGAGTGTCTTCATCGTAGCAGACTTGTAGTCTTTGGGTCAGCCAAAAGTCTTGTAATTTTCTCAGGTTGCTGAATAGAAGAGAAGTAGCAACAAAGGACTTAGTGATAAAATTTGGCCTCTCTTTTACAGTTCCTCTTCCTTCATTTGTAGAATTCTCAATATCCATCCTATTGTCTACCCTGATTGGTTCTTTTAAAGATTGTTCCTCAGCTAATTGATAAGGGTTTTCCTGCTAAGAAGCATGCTGAATACTTTCTGCTAATAACGTTGTAGAGAACCTCTCCTTTCCTTTTTCTATTGAAGCTTGGCCCTTGCATCTCCTTCAAATTCAGTAAGGCAGAAACCTGGTTACAACAGTAACTATATGATTCTATTTTATTCTATGCATCACGGAAACTGACGGGGACGTTTGAACATTCTTGCTAATGGTCTTCTTAACTAATGTGAATATTTCCTCTCCAGTAGCTCAATGTAAGATCCTGTTGAGAATAAACTATGGAGTCAATCTTCATGACACCATACCATTTTGCTATGTCCTGGTAAACTTTACATCCTGGCACAGGATATTTATTTTAAAGTTAAGAATCCTTACAAGAGAGATCATGTTCCACAGTCCTTCTTGCTCTCCAGAATTTGTGGTACTCTTGTACCTCCCTCTTGCATGAGCTCTTGACCTGCTTATTGGCTAAAATAGTGTAAGACTGAGTTAAAGAGAACATTTTCTGGTACACGTTTTGGTGCTCAATGTTGTTAATAGACTGATGGAGGATATATGAGTGGAGTAAGCCACTCTTTTCCAGAACATCTAGTAAGTAAGCCTGTAGCTGTCTTTTCACTTGTTCTTTCTGAATACATAAAGTTGTGTTTGGTTTGATGCTGACTTCATGAATGAATGTGGTATGAAGCAAGCATGTGCCAAAAAAAGGACATAACCGACCTTAACTGTACAAACAGTCTAAAATAAAAATACAAAGAAACCACCTTTTGCACTCTAAAAGGAAATGCAACAACTTAAGCTGGGCTACCAACATTGATCCTGGATAGTAAAGGGACCACCTTGAGTACAAAACTCTCTCCCTCAGATAGACTTACACAGTCTATCTGAGGGAGATTACGAGTCTGGCAGTCTGTTGACCGCCAGACTCACGTGGGCGTGGCGGTGACGGTCCAGCCACCACCGCACTTGTGGTCCAACCGCCCCATTACGAGTTGGGCGGTTGGACCGCCTTGGGACAGCTGCTGCCAGGGAACCGCCGTTCCCTGGAGGTAGCGCGGCGGTCAGAGGCCGCAGTATGCTTGGCATGACCGCCACAGTCCCACCAAGCATATTGCAAGTTTACGCTCCGCCGGTCGGTGACATGGAGGTTTCTACCTCATATCAACCCTGGCGGAGAGGAAACCTCTGCTTGTGCATGCACACAGGGGGCACATAACATGTGCCACCTGTGTGCATGCACAACAGTTCCTGCATGGCATGGACATTTCAGCGCATGCCGTGCAGGAACCTTGTGAGGCGTTCCCATTGCGGTACCTTTTTCAAAGTCACATCGGCCTTTGAAAGAGGCACCACCCTGGGAACGCCACTCTGCCTTCCCGCCAGACTACAAATAACTTGTAATCTGGTGGGCAGGCGGTGGCGAGTCTTGGCAGTGAGGGGTGCAGCGGTGGAGCACCAGCCGCCCCCGCACCACTGAAACTCGTAATTTGGCCCTTATTTTTATCAGGGCTTTTCTCTCCCTGAGCCTTCGTAACATAGATAGCTGTAGAATAGAAAATACAGAGTCCCGGGAAGCCACAATTAAATAGAGTGGGGTAAAGGGGATGCCCTATAAAATGTTATTAGCAGAAAGTTATCCGCATGATTACCGGGAAAACCCTTGTCAATTAGTAGAGGAATAACTTTAAAATAATCAATCAGGATAGGCGAGAGGATGGATGATCGGAATTCTACTAATGGAGGAAAGGGAAGTATAAAATAGAGGAAAACTTTACTCACTAAATATTTTGCTGCTACTTCTCCTCTTTCCAGAGACCTGAGAAGACTACAGTACTTTTGGCCGCTCACAAGACTACACATCTCCTACAAAGAAGACCCTCCAGGAACAATTAGCTGCATCTTCTTAATGTTGTACTAAGAATTGGAAGTTTCCTGTCAGGTGTGCCTTAATGACCTTAATTACATTTTTTCAATATACCTCTTATGACTTGGTTCCATTATTTGTTTGCGAACCCCACTTACAGTGGCTCAATATATTGCCCACTTGTATCCATTATTTTAGAGGCTAGGGGAGTAAGGAGAATGTTAGGTGTTATTGTGTGTAAAATCATCTTGGTCTGGCAATGCCACTGGTCACACAAGTATTTTTGCAGACCTTTTCAGTGCAAAACCTAAATGGTGGGCTTTGATTATAGACCCTGTCTTCAAAGAGCCACATGATGCTTAATCTTCTCTGTAGAATAATCTTTCAGATTTCCAAGAAATAAAGTAGGAAGCTTCCATGATGTTACTAGCCTGTGAAATCAATGGTACATTTATCTTTGTAAGATTACCAGTCTTGTTTTGTACCATCACAGTAAACACTGGCAGACCACATGTTGACATACACACAATGGCTCGCCTCACGCATTGTGTTATTCTTATTTCCTATCCAACGCCAAACTTTTCTGCCCCCCCACACTTTATTTGCATTTGTACTAATGTTCCTGGCAATATGACACAATGACCTGCATCATATTTTTCCTCATTTCTGAATTGGAGTAACAGTGCTCGGTTTTCCATGTTTTCAAACGCACTGCTTCAGATGCACTTTCTTTTACAATGGAGCTCATTTTGGGCCTCATAACACTAATATATTACATTACAGACATCATTCCTGTCATTGGGTGGGACCACACCTAGGGCAGATTTTGCACTGTTATTAGTACTACAAATGAGTTAGGACCAATAGACCGGTGTCATGTCAACATCCTAAATATTGATTTCAAGCAGTATTGGTTTTCCTTATTTGATTACCTGCCATAATGGGTCTCCAGGAGACATGGGCTTTGGACCCGATATTAATAAACGGCTTCCGTACTTACCAAACCTATGCGGTCCCTTCTCCGGCAGGAAGAGCTAAAGGGAGTTTAGTAACTTTAATTTCAAATACCTTAGCTATTAAGGGTGTTAAATTTGAAAATTCCTCCCCACATTTTCCACCTCTTAGCTTTTGAAGGAGGACGTCACCAGTGCTTGATACTAATAAATTATTATAATAACAATTTTGGTAGCAGCATGGCAGCAAATGTAGATATACTGGGAAAGGCACTGGAAAATTTCACAAGGTCGTTTTTGGGCAAAGAACTAAACATCATGTGGCTAGGCGATTTACATTTTCAAACATGCCCCAACTCATTGGGAACGGTTTGTGGCATGGTTGATATGGAGGGAGACCCATTAGTCCACTTTATGCATCATGATTATGGGAATGCTTTAAATAGGTTCCTAGCATCTAAGAGTTTGGAAATGTATAACAAAGTAATCTTAGACGCGGGAGGATTGGAAAAAACCTTCATTTGGGGCGATTCCAGCTCTACTTTATATTTTATAGTTGCATCCGCTAATTGTCGGGGATATGTTATTCACATTAACACTATAGTTTTGCATTTTAGCGACCACGCAGAACTCTTTCTTGAGCTTTTTGGAGTTGGAATCTGCTCCCGACAGATGAAGAAGGTTCCAAAACCAATTCTAGCCAGGTTAAATGGCTACCAACTTAAGTGGGACAATATAGATAACAATAAAATTATTCAGCAAGTTGTAACCAACAAGCTGAATTTGGTCATAACTTGCCTAGACCTAGATGCAGCACCAGAGATTTTAGTTCACAATTTTACAGAAATACTTCAGGAGATTAAATCGGCCTTGACTCGGACCAAACGCAAAAGGGAAAGACTTGAATCACGATGGTTCGATAAAACCTGTATCCGGGCTTTAAAGGACCTTCGTGGGGTTCTAGAAGCATCACCTAGAAATCAATCTCAGATCAAGGATCTACGACTGGTGTGTAAGAAAGCCCGTAAAAATAGGGAAGAAGAGTTAAAAGAAGAGGCATGGGAAAACCTGGCTAAGGCCACATCCCAAAACAATAGTAGGGAGTTCTGGAAGATAGTTAATGCCCCTTTTTTTAAGAAGGAGCAAGTAAAATTATTAGACAACCATGTGGATGAAGATACATGGGTTGTGCATTTTGAAACTATTTTTGGGGCTGAGATTCTACCTGGGAGTGAACTGCCTAATCACTTGGAGCCCTCACTTAAGCCAATGACTTTTAATTGGGAGGAAATAAGTTCTGCTCTGGCCAAATGTAGCCGCACTAAAGCGCCAGAACCGGATGGGGTCCCTATTGATTTCTTTTTAGAATACCAAGACTTATGGGCCCCTCTGTTAACTAACGTATTTAATGAAATTTCCAAGAGAGGCCCGCCCCCATCATGGAGAACAAGCATTATAGTCCCTATTTATAACAAGCATTTGCAATGCAATAGGTCTCGCATTAGTGAAAGTTTGAGCATTAATATTTCCAACGCCAATAGCTCAAACTTTCAGTAATGCAAGACCTATTACATTGCAAATGCTTGTTCTTGGAGGCACGGATTAAGATGGGTGTATGGAGTTAAGATGATGAAACACACCCAGGAGGGGTGCTGTTTGTTTCTCACAATCGCCGCAGTAACTGCTCTTCACTACAGACAAGCTACAAACCAAAAGGTGTGATGCACAACTGCATGTATTTACTGCTTTACATATTTATCTAACATTCTTATTTAGCGTACTAGCTCCCAAATTAAGAGCTGCTTTGAGATTTGGGGGAATTAGGAGGCTGGATAATTTTTTTTTAATGAATATAAATTGTACTTTGCTAAAACAGTGGACAGCATCTGTGCCATCGTCACAAACAAATCCTTGAAAATATCTGCTTGTATCTTTGCTCTGTAGTTTGTTTTTAGAAATCGGTTATAGTCGATTGGGAACATTGTTTATTATTTATGTTGCATCAGTTTTTAATACGGTAAGCAAAACAGATTTACCCCTTACTGCAATAAAGAAGGGGGATATTTATTAATTGATAAATGCAAATCTTCCTGTTTCCTTCATGAAGTAGTACTCAGGCCGTTGTAGAGAAAATAATGGGAGGGAGTTACCTCGCGCTACAGACTGAGGAAAAGAACTTCGAAAAAGTAATGCACTTTTATGACCGTAGAAAATATCGGATCCCAAAACACATGAACAAAAAAACTGAAAATGGAAGGAGAATACATCTAAGTGAGTTTAACGCATAAACGATTACAGTAAAAAACAAGGTAGGAAAAAAGTGGAAAAGACGAATGAAAAGAGGATTTATGTGCTCCCCAGACATCCGGTTTGATGGACACCGCAATGGTTCAGCTGCAGCTGATAGAGCTTACACATGGTGCAGTGCAGCTAGTGCCGCTCAGCCCCTGTATGACACTGAAGAGTCAAAGAAAAAAGTAAACGGTGCAATAAGAAAGTAATCCATAGAGGGCAAGCTGTTTGGCTCAAAAAGTGAATGTGGATGTTTGCAGACCCACTGAATTTTCTTTTTTAAAATGTATTTTTATGTACGTTGACGGCTGCGTGTTTCCATGAAAATGCAACTAGGTTGTGCGCATGTGACATTTGGCTACTTCTGAGAAGTATTTGAATACAGGGGGGCAGTTTTCTTGTTTTACAGCAGACTCACTTAGCAGCCCCTCGAGCGCCACTGTGAGAGAGGGGGCTGTGATTTGAGAATGTCAGCTGGGTTACCGCACTGCACAGATATTGCATTTTTGTGTGAAATAATTTGAACTTTGGCGGCTGAGATATTTGCATTTTTTGCGAAATGTGGCCACACACCACACAGAGTATTAAGAAAGGGGCAAAGTGGTCTGCCACCATCTCTGTTCTTTGACACCCTGCTGTTATTGCCACAATAGAGCACAGTTTTGTAACTAATTAAGTTGCATTTTGTTAAGCGGTGTGTCAGAGGGTGGTGGGAGGGCAGAAGCAGCGACGGTGAAAGCAACCAGGGAAACGTTGTGTTTGTGTGGGAGGGTGGTGGAAGGGCGGAAGCAGGGACGAATTAAACCCATATCGCAATAAGAAGCAGCAGCTAGAGAGTTAGCATAGTAACAAAAAGTAACCGGCAGCTACCATGTTTAAAGTGAAAGTGCGCCACACATAAACAAAAGCAACCGGCAGCTACCATGTTTAAAGTGAAAGTGTGCCTCGCATAAACAAAAGCAACCGGCAGCTACCATGTTTAAAGTGAAAGTGCTCCGCGCGTAAACAAAAGCAACCAGCAGCTACCATGCTGAAAGTGAAAGTGCGCTGTGCGTAAACAAAAGCAAGCGGTAGCTACCATGCTTAAAGTGAAAGTGCGCCGGGCCACACACTAGCATGAAATTAAATAAACAAGTAGTCCTTAAAGAACACACAACACTTGTGAGTGTAGGGAAACTATAATTTACCAGTGCTCCTCGCATGAAACCGGAAATGATGTATCGGAGCGCTAACAAATAAGGAGCCAGGAAATAAAAGTGATGCAGGAGTAAACCAATTGCAACAGCAGGCTGGATTAGACTCAGTACGAGTGATTACAGCAGGTCTTGCAGACAGCACATGCACGCTGATGCTCAACCTAAAAAAGGGGATAAATCCAGTCCTCAGAACTATCGCCCTATTTCCCTTCTGGACTCCACTGCTAAACTCCTGGGGTGAGGTCTATTGAACAGGCTAGAAGATTGGGCAAGAGAAAATAACATCCTGATGCCAACTCAATATGGATTTCAGAAGGGTAGAGGTACGATTGATCAATGCCTAAACCTAAGTTTCATTATCTCTAAATACACCAGAACAAAGAGAGGTAATATATATACACATGGCCTTTAAGGACCTCTCGGTGGCTTTTGACTGCGTGGCCCACCAAAAGCTGTGGGCAACCATGGATGAGATTGGCATAGATCCTAGGTTGATTACCCTTATACGCCAAATACACTCACAGGCGAGGGGGTCAGTCCACAACGGAAGGGATGGGGACTGCACCAGACCTTTTAAGATCATGAGAGGAGTCAGGCAAGGCTGTGTTCTCGTCCCATTCTTATTTTCATTATATTCAAATGGGGTGGAAGCCGCCTTGAAAATGTGTAGCCTGATGTTTCATCTTTTCTCTCAGGTGCATTGCCAATCCTGGCCTATGCAGATGATGCCTTCCTGATAGCAAGGACAGGCATAGCACTTCAGCGCCTAATTGACACCTATGTGAGTTTTATGTCATCCATGGATATCAAAGTAAACGAGTCAAAAACCTTCATCTTAGTTTCAGGTCTACCTCTCCCTAAAAACATTCCATCATTCCATATTGGGACTTGCAAACTAGCCGTTGTGGAGACCTTTTCATATTTAGGAGTCGTTTATGACACTAAACAAACTTGGTCACACATGGTGGGTAGTAGGGCACAAACAATGGAGCGCACTGCATTTTCCAGTTTCACTAAGAAACTGGGTTCAAAGCCCCTAGCAACAATAAAAAAGATTTACACTGCCAAAACAATCTCGGCAACAACATATGGGGCTGGGGGCTGGGGCATAGTACCAACCGACTCCCTACAGAAGATAGAGAATGGGTTCTTCAAGAGGATCGTCTCCCTCCCTCCTTCATTCTCAAACTATGTCACTCACCTAGAGCTGGACTTGCCCTATGTGTCTGACATAGCGAGAGTAGCCCCGATCATGCTCTGGCACTCAATATGGAGCAGTGATACAGTGGACCTTAACCAGATTATTATACAAAATTGTCTTTTATTGGATAAGGCACATAAAATTCCCTGGCTAGAGTATGTTAAAATGACCCTCTACTTGCTGGGAGTACCCGATTTGTATGTAAATCCTAGTTCATGCTCCGGGTTCCCAAAAAAGAGCCTAAAGGCATTATTCTTAGCGAAGCTAGCTTATGAAAGGAAGGAATCTCAGAAGGCAAAAACAACTGTAAAATTTTATTGCTTGATTCTACCTTTGACAGAGGGTGAATATTTATATTTAGATGCGGTAAAGAACCTGCAGCATAGGTTCATCCTTTTAAGGTTCCGCCTAAACCTAATTCCCCTGATGCTGGGCTTCCCTTTGAAAAAGTATGTTCTTGGTGATCTGATTACTTGCCCGTGTGATAACTTATCCGCCCAGTCTGATTTTCACCTTCTTTTGTCGTTTTTCATAGTGAACAGAGAGCAAAGTATATTATACCTCTTTTAAGACGGTACAATTTTAAACAATGTTGTGTCGCCCTGTTCTTTATGAAGAAGCTCCATGACCCTTTTGTATGTTTCTGTGTAGCTTCATTCCTTTGGTCTTGTAAGCAAAAGAGACATGCATTAGATTTCGAAGGTCTTGCTTAGCTTTATATTTATTTAATCTCCTGGAATCAATTTAAAAATTATCTGAATCGGGCTCAATGCGACACAAGATTTGTATGATACATTTAATACTTTTAAACGGTTTTATCATTCTTAAAGGGTGTATTTTCTATCTAAATTTACTTCTTTTAATAATTTATCTACGAATTCATTTGGTAATTGGGAATATATAGCACTTTATTCAACTTTTTATGCGTAAATTGCACAAACCATAGTTATTGAACTGCTCCTTTTTGCACAGTTTAACCTTATAACCCTATACCTCGACTGTCTGGAGGGTTGTGACCTGAATTGTGTTATTTTAATTGGTAATTTCTATTAACTTTTAGTGTATTAAGAAGATTGATATTGTATTTTTTATTCTGTTTACTTTGATGATCCATGCTTTTAAATTAGATAGAATAAAGTTTATTAATTGATTACCTGCCATCCTGCATTCGGTCTCATACAGCGAGCCCAAACAGTATTCTTTTCATCCTAAAACTTGTTTTCCGACTCGCTTATATTGACAGCCAAAAATAATTATAATCTATTCTTTACCTGGGCATTTAATATGTGCCTTTGTGCTTGTCTATAAGGGCTTTGTGAACGCATATTTCCTCCCATATAGGTTTACAGTTCTTCACATCTCTGGACATATACATAATATTGCAGTGAACTCCGGTGTATCTGACTACCAATTAAGAATAAATATTATTACACATTGGACGCTTGAATATTAGTTTGTTACTCTCATTTCCTTGCTCCTAGACAGAAACATGCTAGAAATATTTACAGACCATGTACCCTGATGTACAATTGGTAGCTATGTGGCAGAACCCCTTTCAGAAGGCCACAGGGCACACAGACGTTACTGGGACCACTGGTGGTGGTTGAAGCCTTTTACTTCTGATGTCCAGGGGCCTGACCTACTATGGATCCTGCTCCGCTGGGCCAAATACCCCTTCTGCACTTCACTCACAGTGGTAGCTGTAGTCGAGCAGTCAAGCCTCATTGGGAGATGTAGATACAAGTCAGTGAACACAACTCATTACTCAAAGTGCAAACAGTACAAACAATAAATAAATGTCCAGCCAAATGCATGTTTTCATAAGAAAATTAGTATTTTAATTCTAACGCTATTCAGTATTTACCAGTACACTATAAAGTAGGCCAACCTCCCAGCCAACATAGCATTTTCCAACCACTCCTTTGATGACATGATCCTGGACTTCCTTTCAAAGTCCCACAAGTTTAGGGTCTCCTCCTGTGCCTTGCAGAAATCTTCCCAGGATGGCTGTCTAGCGGCTAACACACCCTGTAGCTCTGGAAGTCTACTTTGGGAGCTTCATCCTCTTGATTCTCTGGAGCAGAAGCGATTACCTCCATGGCCACTGCTTTCCCAGAGTCTACCCTTTCCTGCAAACTACCCTGTCATAGTCCCTGCAAATTAGAGATGATATCCGCCTCACTCTGTGACTGATGCGCAGCCTGTGCTCTGGTCAACATAGCTGATGTTGTTCAAGCCATAAATGCGTTAAGCCAAGGGGCAAACAAATCATCCCCCAAGAGACATCCCGCTCCCTGCTTTTCCCTCACACCGACATGGATCATGGCCACCTTGCCATTGAGCTCTATCTGAACTCTGGCAAGTGAATACTCCATGCCCTCCCCACTGGCTACTAATGCTGTATCCTTGGTTCCAGGGAGTATCTCCTCAGAGTTAAGGTACTTCCTCTCTACCATAGTGCAGAAGGCTCCAGTATCCCTCAGGGCAGGCACTTTCCTCCCATTGATTGTAACTTCCTGCACAAATCCCTTCTCAGGATGCTCCTTCCTGTATACGTCATTACCATTCCCAAGTTTTCTGGGTGCTCCCATGAGAATTACCCCGGCCCCTACCCTCTGGGTTGGAACCAGTCTGTGTAGAGTTTTTCTCCCCCTTTGGCTTAAAACAGCAGTTCCCAATCTGTGCGCCGTGGCACCCCGGTGTGGCATCAAAACTAGCCAGGGGCACTGCAAACAGATGCGCACCAAGCACACAGTTTGGGAACCACTGCTGGCTTCTAGCTGCTTCTTTGGCAGCGAGACAGAACAGTGTTAAAGACAATTCAATACCAGGACCTCAAAGACGAGTCGAAGGAGCAACACTTCAGTCCTCCAGTGCTCCGCCTCCAGTCCCCAGGCACATCTTGTATGAAAAGTTCTCGCTGCTCTGGGCTGCCTGTTCTGAAATTTGGCATGGCTCACTTCTGGTTGAAGATTGCGGCATCCATGGCAGGACAGGCCCGAAAAGGTGCCTGTAACTTAGCAACAAGGGGGTGTTTTTTGAGCAGTTGTCAGGTAAGCACAAGCTCCGTGTGAGTAGAATGGGCAAGCTCAGCTCCCAATAGAGCCAGAGAATGTTTTAAATATTGCGAACACTAGAGCTAAGCTTGCACACAATTTGTTCCTTCAGAGCGCAGCTTGCAGAGTGTACACGTACATGCACACAAGTGATATTTTGCCCTGGTACCTATTTTGCAAATTTGTAACTGTTCCAAGTGTTTGTGTGACTGTCCCAAGTGATTGTGTGTCTATCCCAAGTGTATGTGTGTAAGTCATCTGTCCGAATAATCTGTGTGATCCAGTTAGCTGTGTGCCTGAGTGTGACCTGAAAGCCCAATGTTTCTCTTAGAGATACTCAGCTGTATATGTGTGTGAGCCCTCTGTCATAATTTACGTGCAAATGTGACCCAACAGTTAAATTGGTCCAGAGACACCTAAATGCAATTTGTTTCAAATGTATGAATCCATACCTGTTGCAATATTCTCATGTTGCGCCCAATACAACTAGTGTGCTTATGTTCCCGTGTTCCTACCATCACACACATGTAAATGAGCTCTGGTGTAAGCCTTTTTTCACCTTCCCAGTGAGATCCCGCCATCCAGTGACATGACGAAACTTGAGGGGGCCCCCAACATTCTAGACCCAGTCAGGAGCTCTCAGTCGCCCATGCACAGTGCTGGAGGGGCCCCCTGTTGCTCGCCCCCCACACTGCAGGGGCTGCGAGGGCTATTGTTACTCCACTGCTGCCGTGTTTGTGCACCACAGCTCTAACAAATGGCACAGCAGTGGCTTATCTCACTATACCATCATCTGAGCTTGAGTTTAGAATACAGAAGTTTGAGAAACAGTGTGCTCTTTGCATCTCTAATGCCACTCTCGGTGGAAGGGTTAGAATAGGTTGCAAGTAACTTTGAGGAGAGATTTTGTGACACAGTGCATGTTTGATGCCATCATAACAAATATTTTAAGTACCAAAAGAAATGGTGCAGTCCCCATCACCCCCTCCTAGAATGCACTGTTGCTCATGATACCGTCTGTTGACTTTTTGACCATATATCTGATTAACGTACACCAGACAGCTGTAAAATAAACGCACACTTTTTGTTTAAAATAGAATGTTCCATCTTACAGTGTTTTCAACTTTGTTTGGTAAATTCTTATGATTGTGCAGTCTGTAAAACCAACTGTAAAGATCTACAGCTTAATAAATGGTTTTACTGTGCAGCTTGGAAGCGATTTACTAAATAGGAATTTTTGAGTCCCTACCTGTTCCCTTAAATCTGTTTGTGGGAGGTGGGTTGCGAAGTATCAATGTCACCACTGTGTGTAGTAGTCTTCTATTAAGAGCTCCGGCTATGTTGTGGTTTATTTTTAAAACAGTTGGGCACTGTTTTGGGATGCAAAGAACTACGATGACCTATCCTAGTCTCTGTTGAATTTTTAAAGGCTTCTTGAAGCCACCATCTTGTTTGTAAATACAGATGTCAGCCTGGATTCTGTTTATGAAAAAGAGTGGTGTGGACGCATCTTTGATGTAGTCCACAACCGAAGCCTTTTAACTGGCTTCCTTCTGCTTTCGAAAGCTAGAAACCGAATTAGTTATCTTGAAAGGTTTGGACATATTTTTTGAATGTTTAGGTTTATCTTCTGTATGTAAGCTATATATACATATGTCAGGTATTAATGTTATTTCCCTTAATGTTAAGGGTTTAAATCACCCAGTAAAAAGGACCAAGATTCTAGATTTCTATAAGAGTTTATCGGGCGACCTGATTCTACTCCAAGAGAATAAAATAGGCTTTAAAGAAGTTCTTATTATGAGAAGAGATTGGGTGTTAGATGTAACGTGCTCTGAAGCTTCTGGAAAGAAAAACGGGGTTATTACCCTTATCTCTAAAAACATTTGGCCTATCAATTTCAGCTGAACATGACACCAATAGGAGATGGTTACTTACTCATCTGACTAATGGGTCTGAAGATCTATATATTATGAATCTATATGCTCCAAATACGGATGACCCTAACTTCTGGCGTGCGATAAACAAAAAACTTGCGGACATTCCACAAAATTCCAAAATAATTGTTGGAGGAGACTTTAATCTTCCACTCGATCCTATTTTAGACAGGCACTCTGCATATAAATTTCGTCCGCTCAGAGCACACAAACAATTGCTTAGTATGTGTTCTTCTCATCATCTCGTGTATTACTTAAGACTCCATAATCCTACGAGTAGTGATTTCACGTTCTTCTCCTCACCCCATTCAAGCTTCTGTCGTATTGACTACCTTCTTGTTGACGCCTCCCTTCTACAAAATACAACAAATGTCATGATTCACCCAATAGTAGTGTCTGATCATGCAGCAGTTTCATTATCTATTCTTAGCCTTACAGATACAAAAGAGCCCCGTAATTGGCGTCTAAATACAGAAATTTTGGAGGACAATGGTGAAGTCAAGGAACTTAATAATGAGATCACTCATTTCTTTAAAGAAACAAATTATCAGTAGATTCCCCGATAATACAAAAACGTCTAAAAGAAATGGTGATATCAGAAGAACTCTCCAATCTTTAGGCGATGAAATTAAACTAAAGAAAAAACTCTACAGACACACTAACAACAAATCTCTTCTGCAAGAAATTAAACATTTGAAATATTCTTTTAATTCTATAATTACCAAAAGAGCCTACATTGGAGTGCATGCTCAGAAGTCACGTCAATTATTGTTACGTAATAGAGCTGGCAAATTGCTAGCGGCTACTCACAAATACTGTAATGATAACACTACACAAATTACTCACAATACTGATAAAAATGGTTTGAAAAAGTTTCATACCCAAGATATTCTTGAAGTCTTTAAGGATTTTATGAAAAATTATACACCCCACAAACACAGTGGCTAAAAACTCTTAAAATGATGATAACACCAATTATTAATTTCCTGTCTTCTATGCTCCATTTAAAACTTTCATCATCTTTCTTTCATGAAATTGATATACTCACTTCAAGATTTTTACGGAGCGACAAGAGAGCTATAATTTCCTATAAATACCTTAGGAAACCCTCTACATTGGGAGGATGTAACCTTCCAGATTGGAAATTATACCAAATATCTTTCCTAGCGGCCCAAGGAGCAATTTGGTTCTTACCAGAATCTCATTACATACCTCCATGGGTACATATAGAAAGAGACTTGTGCTCTCCTTTTAGCAATCTCTCCCTTCTCACAACCTCAAAATTTACAGTAGCACACTCTAAGTGTATTATATTAGATGCAGTTAATGCTTTAAAATACCTTGATAGAAGACTTTCGAAACCCATTCATAAATGAAGATGGACATATTGTGGCCTAATCCTAAACTTGCTCCTGATATTAAACTTAATACGGCCTCTCAGTGGGCCGCTAAAGGTATCAGATTAGTGAGGGACCTCTATGATAATGACCATGACCCTCTTCCCTTTTCATTTCTAGCAAACAAACATAATGTCAGTAACATGGATTTTTATACTTTTTTAAAACTAAAAGTTAAGCTTTCTAAGGTAGCCCTTTCTACAGACTTGGTTATTGTCTCACTTCTTGCTATGTGGCTACCCTCAGGCCATATTGCTTCCAAAATGTATACATTTTTATCCACGCCTCAGTCTTTACTACCTCCAATTATTTGTGTTAAATGGTCTTACCATTTTGAAGAGGATATTTTTAAGCATATTTCTCATGACACCTGGCAGTTGATCGGGAAACTATCCCCACGTAATAAAATTGCTCCTTCACTGATTCAGTCCACATTTTTTACAATGAATCTTCTACATTGGACTCCTGGTCGCTTACACAAGCTGAAATTACAAGTTAGTGATCTATGTTGGAATTGCAATTCAAAACCGGGCACCCATCAACGTATGTTCTTTGAATGCACATTATTAGACTCCTTTTGGGGCCCTATACAGAAACATTTGTCTATAATTTTTAATACACCTATTAATCTCTCATTCCCTATAATTATGCTGGGTCCATGAACTGCAGTTACCCCTTTACCTCTTGATAATATAGATTTGGAGCTATTAGATTTGCCCTAATCCATACAGTCAAGATTATACTCACCAAAATGGAAATCCTTTAATCTCCTATCATACCATACTTGGTGGGGTTGGGTGTAATATCTTCGAGGAGCTCCTACTCTTATTGAAGGAAAACAATCTATGCCTTCAATCACTAGCAAAGTAGGGCACTCTTTGGATAATTATATGGATTTGCCTGCTCAGGGTTTGGTAGCTCAACATCCTTTTACGTCCCTCTCTTGATTTTCTCATCATATGTGTAGCAGATGTCCCATTGCACCTTTCTCCCCACCAATATCCTTTCCTCCTCCTTTCCTACCCTTTTTCTTTCCCTTCTGATTTCATCCCCCCTTGCTGATATCCTCTATTTACCAAGTGATACACATTTTACCATACATGACTTTACTGCACAATATGGTGATCTTTCACCTGAACCCTCTTCCTTGGGATGATAATTACTATTTGATGATTTCGGACGACCTGCTCTCTGTCATCACATGTACATGGTCATCTTTATATGATAATTTTTTACCATTATCATCCTAAATTCAGGTACTTTTTGTCATGTAACTCTTTAAAAAACATTTTTTTACTTTTTACATGTATGCATCAATTTGTGATATTTATGTATCGCCGTTGCTTTGAAATTGTATTTCTCTCTATCCAATACAATAAAATATTTAAACTTAAAAATGACTTGCTCAAACTCCCAGCAACACTGCATGAGTAAGACCTCCAGAGGAAACATTTATCTTCTAGATGTGCACTTGCAAATCAGTGATGGATGCCACTTTATTGCAAGATGTAAGAGTTACCTGTACTTACATGGAACTGGGGAACTTGACTGCTGTGCCATGCTTTTCTGCTCCCGTCAGTGTCCCAGAAGTGACGGATGATGGACGTGCTGCTCTAGTGAAGATTTTCTTTTGCACATGAAGAGCTCCTTGGTTCCCAAGTCTGCCCTGAGTTGAATGATGCTGTTTCATTGAATATCCCTGATATAATCAGGGTTGACCTGCTTCACAGTAAGGCTAGTAACCTATCATAGGGTATAACATTGAGTAATCATAACACAGTTTCTGGGATTCCAAATAAATCACCCCTGGGATTCCTAATAGATTACCGCTCCAGCTTAATTGTATGTTTTTGAATACGTGTTCATGCACATGTAGTTGCCCTTTTTATAGAATCAAAGAGACATATTTATCAAAGGGTTGTGTCGCTTTTGCACCACACAACGGGGTGCAAGCCCGATGCAACCCTTAAGTGCGATTTTTCAAGCCACGCAAGGCCATCTTGTGTGGCCCTGAATGACTTGATAAATCCAGAGTAACATAATGCTGTGCAAATCGCTGTGATGCATTAATATGCCCCAGAGAGGCATTCCATGAGTGGTGCGTGGGTGTCCCCAGGCAACACCCATGGATTTTGATGCATTCTCAAATTTACCATAAGTGGCAGGCCTGGGTATGCGCAGGAGCTGCTACGTCTCACCAGGTCAGGCATAACAAGGAGAAATATGTTTCTTTCTCCTTGCTTTTTCCATTCTGCAGCACACATAGAAAAAGGTAAATGCCTCAGGGGATTATTTTTGTGCAGGAAGGTATCCCTTCCTGCAAAAAAACAATCCTGCTTACTACACAGGCACCCTTACACCATGGTGCAAGGGTGCCTGCGTTAGCGCTAGGCAGCACACTGTGAGCCAGTGCCGGAAAAAGGCAGGAATGTGCCATATTATGTTAAATACGGCACATTCCTGCCCTTTCCCTGTCACACCATGCAGCAAGGTGGCTTGCTTTGCTGCCCTGTGTCACAACATGATAAATATGCCCCAGAATGCATATTTTTTTTTTCGGCTAGAGACCTTGTTGAGAGATTCCTCGGGCTCTTATATTGCCATTGTAGTTCCCGAATAATACAGTCTTATTCGACTGGACAGATCTAATCAAGTTGGAGGTGGGTTGGCTACTCTTCTCTGCTCGTATCTTCAAGCTAAGCCAGCTAGCCCCCTTTACTAGTGCTAAGATGTCCCTTTTATACATGTTCTTTTCTTTAAATGCTAATTTTCAGTATTGTTCAGTCTATCGCCTCTCAGGGAACTGTTCTGAGTTTGGAACCCAGTTTGCTAATCTCATTGTTGTTTTTTCAGCTGAAACTTCCAACCTTTTGCTACTAGGTGACTTTAATATTTGGTATGAAGCAGCAGACACTACTATCACTACTGATCTAAGCAATTCACTTGCGACCGTAGCTTTAAGGCATCTGGTGGTATCTCCCACTCACTGGAAAGGATATTAGCTTGACCTCAATTGTACAGCATTGAACATTATCACAGTTAAAGCCCATATCGTCTATCTTTGGAATGATCACTTTGGGGTGCCATTTACGATGGCTTTTAAATACACTGTTCAGCCCTCCAGTAGAAGCTCGAATAAAGCATGTCAGGCCTTGTCCAAAATAATTACGGATCCCATGGAACAAGTTTTGAACAAACACCCTCAGCCTCAAGTTAATAGCCCAACAATGTCTCAAAATGCACTACATTTTAAACTTTGGATGAGCGAAGCGCTAGAAGCCATAGTCCCACTTAGAGAAACTAAAATGAAAAGAAATTCCCCAACCATCCCATAGTATAGGGCTGATTTAACTGGTGCTGAAATGTGCAGTTAAGTTGCCATGTGGCACTGGATATTTGCTTACAACCTACATGTGGCACTGGATATTTGCTTACAACCTAGAGATGAAGTATGAATATATGCTTGAACTGAAGAAGTACAAAAAACTTTGTAGGAGTCCAAAGACAACATAGTTTCCCAGACAAAATGTTATCGGCGTATAATTCAACTTTTTAAATATTATTAATGATTGCTTTCCGTAGAGCTGCAATAAACATCAGGTCCAGTGTTCCCAAGTTGTATGTGAGGCAATGACAAATTATATTTGGAAAAAATAAACAAGTTTACTAAGGAATTCACAGTCAATGAAATGATGATGGAGGAGGTTCTTTGTTTACCTTTCTCAGGTAATGTGGCTGAGGTTACACTAACCAATTTTAAACTTCTTGAAATCAATGAAACTTACAATTTGATCCTTCCGACCAAGTCTGCCTCTGTACTGGACCCTTGCTCTGCCTTTTGTATCCACACAGCTGCAGGCTGGCTTGCTCCAGTCGTTACTAGCAGGCTCTGTAATGCATATCTGGAACTTTCCATTGGTCTGCTGAGTTTGAAGGAAGCACACATCCTTCTATTGTTGAAAAAGCCTTTCGCCGATCCCCGCAACAGTGGAGCAATTCTCACTGCACCCGTTTCTGGCCAAGGCAGTGGCATAGTAGGGGGGCGGGGGGGGGGGGGGCGGCGTTGCGACCCGGGGCGAACGAGTATTTGGGGCGGCAGACACCCCCCCACCCTCTCACTAGGGTGACCAGATTTTGAGGACCAAAAACCGGGACAGGCTAGAAATAAAATTAGGACTAAAGCCTTTAGTCTTACTTCCAAATCTGGCCTGTCCCGGTTTTTGCGTACCCTTGTAAATATGTGCCTATATACAGTAATACAGTAGACTTGTAAATGTGTGTGTATATATATATATACACATATACACATATATATATATATATATATATATATATATATATATATATATATATATATGTATATACATATACACACACACGCGCCCCCACACCTTCAAGGCTCGCACCCTTTACAGAGCAGACCAGGGTCACACTGGTGGCTAGCCTTTGTAGAAAGAGAAGGGAAATCCAGAGAGAAAATGTGTCTCTTTAATGGATTTCCATTCGCGCTACACTTATCCTTCTGCAACAAGGGCTCCAATTGTACTCTCAATCCAAGCACTAAACAACAAAACCGGGACATTTCTCTGCTACACCCGGGCATTATACAAAAACCGGGACATTTTCTTAATATGAGGGATAGTGTCGGGACACCGGGACACTTCTCCAAAACACCGGACCCTCCGGGGAAATCCGGGACGTCTGGTCACCCTACCTCTCACCAACAAATTAATGCCGTTTCTTCATCCAGCTTCCACTGCATGCAGACATGCCATAAGGTGCTTCCATTGCTTCCACACCCGCCCCTTCTATCTGTACTCCAGGCAATGGTTTTATCTTGTCTAAAGTACTCCAGTGTTTTATATTTTGACCTTCCTGCTAAATTCTGCACTGTTTTCAGTGGGTGCAGAATGCTGCTGTTTGGGTGGCTCGGGCTCTCCTCCATTTCTCTGCCACATCTGCTTATAGGAGAGCTCTTCATTAGCTCTTGGCTAAAGCCCTTATCAAATTCAAAGCATTGTTTATTGTGCAGAAAGTGGCAGATTTATCAAAATGTCCCACAACGCAGCACAGCAAGACACCTTGCTGTGCTGTGTTGTGTGACAGGGAGAGAATAGGAATGTGCCATATTTAACATTATTGGGTGCATTCCTGCCCTCTCAATGTGCTGGTGCACCATGTGCTGCCTAGAGCCGACGCAGGCACCCTTGCACCATGGTACAAGATTCCCTGCGATGCAGGCAGGATTGGTTTTGTGGCGGAAGTGACACCTTCCAGCATAAAATCAATCCTCTGAGGCCTTTCCCGCTTTCTCTGTGTGCTGCGTGTCAGGGAACTACGCCGGTCCCAGAGTCCGCCATGCTTTATTTGTGCCCACCCGTTAGGCTCATTGGTTGCCCATGTGTATTTCCCCGCCCCATAAATGCTGCTTCTTCATTCGCCTGCAGGAGTAGTGTTCAAGTGCAACCTAAATGTCCTTGGTTTTTAGCAGTGCTTGTTTATTGTAGGTAGCAATTCTTGTTGTTTTCAGCATAGCTCTTTACCTGTGGCAGGCCTCGTGTTCCAGCATGTGGAGGGGCGGGGTTTGCCTCGTGTTTGCAAACACCTGTCCCTTTGCCTATAAATAGGCAGCACATGTCTGTGCTTGGCTTACTTTCAGCATTCCAGGTGGTTCCTGTTCCACCAGCTTTCTCTTCCACCATCATCGATTCCTCTCTTCAGCTGCAGAGTGGCCTCAAGAGGATTCCTGGAGTCAGCTGCAGAGCTTCGGACAAGCTAAGTGCTCTGCATTTCTCCTGCTTGTCATTTCTTCATGTCTTTGACCTTTTGAACTCACACTTGAAGTTTCCTTATGAGCTTGGATTTAACTATTATTCTGTGACATTTAAAAAGAGACCAGCAGTGCTTAAGGAGGCTATTTCCTTAGTTTATTTAACTCTTCCCTCACAATACTTTCAAGAACTGAAAACTAAAAAGCTTGGATATTTCATCGAGCTTTTATTATTGACATGTTAAACTGAACTCTTTAGTATTTATATTTTGTATGATGGTACGCTATTAGGATTTTGGCAACTCTGATACAAAGTGTCATTGATATTATTGTCTCTTGTTTTCTGAGTGCACGGATGTATGGTGCATTAGTGTTTTGAGTTCCTTTTTATTTTGTTTAGCCTTAATTTACGTTTCTCTTCAAAACTGTATTGTTCCTGAACATTAGATAGTGGAAACAGACACAAGCATTATGTTTCACCAATGAATCAGTATAATTAGAGTTAGCACAAACTGTTCTTTCTTAAGTTCACATAGTGAACTCCTCAACGCAAATCCTGTGGACAGAGATATTAAGGGCTTGCAGTTATCCCTGCAATAGGTGATTACGTTTTATTTATCTTTATATGTTCTATGTCATTTTGTGCATGTGTTTGTGTGCGAAGAAGTGCATCAGTACTCATCCCTATTGTCTCTTTGCCAGAGCATCGCACGATAAACGCTGTAGATTCCTCAGAGACCCAAGACGTGGTAACTGACAGGACCAGCCTGAGTGAAGAAGCAGTGTTTTTCTCTTCTCTTCTCTCTCGTCCACTTCCCCTTCCCTTTGGGAAGCCCTGCCAGTGGATTGTGTTTTATCACAGCACTGAGAGGTGTTCCAAGAGGTATTGGGAGCATACATCATTCATCGCCCCTAAATACACCCTGAGATTTCAGGTGAGTGGTCACGCCACGTCCTTACATTAAGCCAAACCACAAAAATAAACAGGGCTGCCTGGGCGATGGATGAACACAGGGGTTCCTTAGACGCCTTAGCTCAAGCCTTAACAGAAGAGGCTGAGGTTTCCCTAGTAGACATAACCAGACTCCTAACCAGTCTACAGCAGGAGGTCTCCTCTTTTAGAGTAGAGAATCAGGATTTGCGACGCAAATTACAAAGATTCAAACCCAGAGATAACCCATGGGAGGGAACCAAACCTAGGGACAAGTCACCCTTCATACAGCCCCCTAGGTTCGAATTTCCTTCCACAACATCCACAACCAGTGACACTACTAACATGGCCATTCAGCCCTTGCATCTAAGCCTTACGACTCAAACTGCAGTACCCCTAGCCCCTCTGGAGCGATTCTATGGCAATACAACCAAGTTCAGACCGTTCATGACTCAGTGTCATTTGCAATTTCTGTGCCGCCCCACAGCATTTCATAGTGATACTGCTAAGGTTGCTTTTGTAATTTCTTACCTCAGGGGAAACGCAGCATCCTGGTCACACCACCTGTAAAACAAAATGACCCTCTGCTTTACGATTTCACTAGATTTAAGGACGCAATGCATAAACTCTTTGACAAACATTTATTTGTTCAAGCTAGTGACAACAAATTACTTAATCTGAAACAGGGAAACAAGGATTTGTTGACCTGTATCACCTCATTCAATAGGCTTGTCGTAGAAACCGCTTGGCCAGAGGAGAAAAGGATGCCTCTTTCCTACCGAGGGCTTCAAGATGACCTAATGGACGTCTTGTCTCAAATAGTAGACCCCCACCGAGTGTTCCGAATTTATAGACTTGGTGGTGCGGCTAGACAATCGTTTAGGAGAGAGCAAAGACGAGAAAGGCCGTAGTGAGCAACGTCTTTTACTTGTCAGAGCCGACAAGAAAGAGACAAGCTCTTCTACCTCTGATGCAGTAGAACCCATGCAAATTGGTAGAGTAAGGGGCCCCTTATCAAAGGACGAAAAAGATCGTCGACGTAGGTTAAATCTTTGTTTATATTGTCACAAATCCGGGCATTTTGCTCGTGAGTGTTCTAACAAACCTAATCCCTCTAAAAAGGGGATTGTAGCAGCACTGATAGAAAAAGATACCACTGTGGAGTGGGCGTTAAACTAGACAGCTCGATAAAGCCCCGCCTTATCGAGCTCTACCATGCACAAGGTCTCACATCATCTAGCAAACACCCTGACTCCTGCTCCCCGTCATCTCACAATCATTGTGACACTTGTGCTTTCCCCACAGGCACGAAAAGTCTTGCCCATATTACTTGATTCTGGGGCCACCGGTAACTTCCTGGATCTTGGATTGACCAATACATTGGGTATTCCATTAGTACGCAAAGCCCAGCCGGAACCTGTGCAGGCTGTTGACAGATCTGAATTATCCTCTGGATTGATTGTGCATCAAAAGGGCCCTTTACAAATGATTTGCGCCAATATGCACACAGAAGAAATCTGCTTCGATCTTATCGACACCGCAGTTTTAAGCACCATTTTAGGAATACTGTGGCTGCAGCTACACAATCCGCCCATAGACTGGGTTGCTAGGACAGTGACCTTTGGGTCCAAGTATTGTTGGCAAGCTTGTTTCAAAGAAAAATCACCAATAGTCCTTCCATTCCATTGTGCTTCAACAAATCCTACAATTTGTGTCAGCTCAACAGACTTACCAGCTCCCTATCGCGATTTCCATGATGTTTTTAGTGAACAGCAGGCCACAAGATTGCCTCCCCACAGAACATATGACTGTTGGATAGACCTAGTCCCAGGAGCTTCATTGCCCTGTAGTAGAGTATATGACTTATCTGAGCCAGAAACAGTCTATCTCCGGGAATATTTGGATGACTTGCTAGCAAAGGGGTTTATTAGACACTTCACCTCTCCTGTGTCTTCTTCTCTCTTCTTCATCCCCAAGAAAAATGGCGAGCTGTGCGCTTTTATGGACTACCGCGCCATCAACAAGGTGACAGTGAAGAACAGATACCCCCTTTCACTGATCCCTGTTTTATTAGACCAAGTCCGTAGCTCCACAATCTATACCAAACTCGACCTGCAAGGTGCCTATCACCTGATTCGAGTAATGGAAGGGGACGAATGGAAGACAGCGTTCCGGACTAAATAGGGGCTCTTCGAATACACTGTGATGCCGTTTGGTCTGTGTAATGCCCCCGCAGCCTTCCAATTTTTATAAACAAAGTGCTGCAGGACTTCCTTGACGTCTGTGTCATCGTGTATATAAGATGACATTCTCATTTATTCTCCTTCCTCTGAAGAACACATTGGCCATATTCCGGCAGTCCTCCAGCAACTCCAAGAAAACCATTTATATGCCAAATTTCAAAAATGCGTTTTCCATGAAAAAAGCATTGACTGTTTGGGATATGTCATCTCCCCCGATGGCATAGCTATGGATACTTCCAAGGTACAGGCCATTCTTGATTGATGACTTTTCCTTGAACTTTTGGGTGCTTGAATACTTATTGACCCAAAAGTTCATTTCTGGTGCTCAGGTGGGACACAAGCATCAGCCTTGCCTGTAAGGAATTATGGCAGGTATTCAGACAACATATCGAAATTAAAATATCGGCATACCAAAATATCATCTCCAAAATATTGGGATATGGAAATATAGTCTGCAAGAATATCGTTGTCAAGAATATCGATTTTAAGGTAAGTAATATTGATTTTTAAAATATCGAAGTCATTAATATCGTTTACAAAAATATATTTGTTTATAATATCGTTTTGTAATTATTTTTATGTATTTTAGTGTATATTTTAAATGTTTATGTTGTGAATTGTTTGTATAATTATTGATTATGTATTTTAATCACAGTTTAAATCTTTATTTCGGTTGTAAAACCATAAAAGATACACACATATGCTTGCTTGACAGTAGAACTCAAGATACAGTTAACAAAAGATAAAAGTATTCGATACACCAAGTTCTAGAGGTCAAGTATCTCTTGTTATAGATTGTAGGCACAAGAAGAATCACTAAAAAAAACATCATTTACTGTGTGTTATCTCTATTAAAAATAGATAAGAGTAGATATAATGAGAGTAAAGTGCAAGTACATTAGTAGCTAACAATCTTCACAATTATCACTCTAAAACATTCATTAGGGGCCCTTTTGCCCTTATACATTAAAATGAAAATAATAGAATGTGTTAAAAAGACTTTTAAAAAGAAAGTTAAGAACAGAATCCTGAAAATTAGAACGCCGTCAGGTCGTAGGATTTTTACTGCAATTAGGCCATAACACTAGGAAGAGTAGACAGTAGCCTTCGCCTAGAAGCCCAAAACTGGCCAAGAAATTTTGCGACTGCGCATACAAAAAGTGGTCTTGTATCTGTTCTTAGGATACGTAGGGCTTCGAGGTGGCTAGGGGACCCCATCTGTCTGCATAAGGGAACCAGCCAATTCCTTCTTAATCTAGCATATGCGGGACATACAAAGAAAACGTGGCCTACAGTTTCATTTGAGTTTGAGCAGGACGGGCAGCCCTTAGGCTGGCTGTTATTGTTTAGCCAAGAATTGGTAAAAGCATTAATAGGTAAACAGCCATACCTGAACTGCGTATACAGTTTCCTGTCCCCAGGCTCCTTAATGATATCAAAATATTTTTCAAGATGTTTAGAGAATTTTATGTCTAAAAAAACATCGGTAAGGCTACCATGACGAATCTTCGAGTAGGTGATCTGCTCTACCCATAACAAATATTGATGTTTTATTAGATCCTTTGAGTACAATGGTGGGGAACTGGCAGTCTCATTTGGGAGACCAATTGCTGCCCGGATGGTATTAACATGTTTTATCCACCCAATTGTTTTGTTTCTGTCTAAGGCAGAAACTTCATTAAAGGCAGCAACATAAGGGGCCAGGTCGGGAGTAGTAACCGGCCTATACCAGAAAAGCAAGGGGCGCAACCTCGCTTGCTCGTGTATTGACCTAACTCCCAGGTCCAGTTTCAACGGGAGGAGGGGGGTACTTTGAGGTAGGGATACAAGACTCCTAAAAAACTTATTTTCCACCAATGTTAATTTTCTTGCATCCGCTAAACCCCACAATTCTGCCCCATAGAGCACACTGCTCACAACCTTTGAACTATAAAGTTTAAGGGCTGGGGCTACGGGCTTGGTATATGTTAAGCAAATCTCACGCCGCAAGGCCCCTGATAGCTGTGAGAATTTTAGGGACGCCTTGTTCAGATGATTATTCCAGGTCATACTGTCAGACAGCGTTATACCCAAGTACTCAAAGGAACTAACCCTCTCTAGTGGGACATTATCTAAAACCAGGTTTCGTTTAAAAGTTTTACGAGGATTCAATATCATCAACTTGGTTTTAGTGGTGTTAATGACCAGACCCCTCGCATCACAGAAGGCCTTAAATTGGTCCAGAAGCTTTTGAAGGCCCATAGGAGTTTTGGATACCAAAAGAGTATCATCAGCGAACAGCAAAGTAGCTATTTTCTGGTTCGCCAATGAGGGGGCATCAGCCGATGTAGAACATAAAAGGTCGACAATCTGATTAACATAAAGGGAAAAGAGAGTAGGGTCCAGGACACACCCTTGGCGTACCCCATGCCGGATCTTGATTGGGTCAGTAAGTTGCCCCTGATTACCCCACCTCACACCCGCGAAGTTATCGTCGTGCAACCTAACCAAAGGTTCTAAAATTTCGAGGGGCATTCCCATATTCATGAGGGTTTGCCAAAGTAGATCCCTGGGGACTAGGTCGAAAGCGGTTTTAAAATCTATAAAGGCAAGATATAAACTGCCTTTGCCCAACACAACCACCTTCCAATATAGCAAGACAAGGCGAAACGCCTGGTCAATGGTACTGGCCTTCCGTCGAAATCCCGCCTGCAATGGAGAGAGGATGTTCTTCTCATCCATCCAGGTTTGGATTTTAGATAAGAGCGAACGGCAGAAGACCTTTTGGGCGCAATCTATCAAACTAATTGGACGGTAGTTGGCGGGCTTAGACCTGTCCCCTTTTTTAAAAATTGGGATCACTTCAGCCCCCTTCCGCGAGTCCGGAATGATTCCTCCTCCGGCAATATCATTGGCCAAGTTCATAAAATACGTTGACCAGTTCGCCCTGTCAGTGCGAAAGAGGTCGCCTGGGATGCCATCTGGGCCTGAAGCTTTTGCAGGTATAATGGCGTCTAAGGAACTCATGATCTCTTTTCTAGTAAATACAATGGTACATGGTTGAGCATCCAAGTTGGAGGGCATCTGAAAACTATTGGTAATATTACCTGTGGAATATAGTTCACTGAAGTGATTGTACCATTCTATTGCCGGAATGTTATTAGCCAGAGGAGGTGAGCGCTCAAAGTTTGTTTTGGCCACTAACAACCAGAATTGTGGAGGATCAGGGTGTCCAATGGCCTCCTCTAGCTCTTCCCATCTCCCTTCATCCCATTGTTTTTTGGCTTTACCCTGTACCTGTTTGTAAACCCTTCTGGAATCACGAATGCTTGTTTGGTCCCTATTTTTAATTGCTACGGTCAATCTTGCTCTCGCTGACCTACATTCTTTGTTATACCATGGGTTTGCTCCCAGGTGGCTTCCACAAGAAGGTCTAATCTTTTAGTGGGGATGTAGAAAAAAGAGGCCAGTTGCTCAAAAAAATCTCTATGAAGGACACTACAGGTATTCTGTATAAGTGGATCGCTGCTTGCTGTTTCTAATGTCACTAAGTGCTCGACTAGAGCTTCATTAATCTTTTGCATTTTGCATTCATCTGCCAAAACCGTGGGCCATTTTAGCCGACGCTTATCATTTGTGGCACTTAACTCCCTTGTGCATAATGGGACATTGGAATCCTGCCAATTGCTCCCCCATAGGTGACTAATAGATAAATGTAGGGAGTTATGGTCACTGTCACAAGCCTGGTGTATGAACATGTCCTGTACTCGGGGCCACAAGGTCAAATCCACTAATATGTAGTCAATCCGACTTGACCCATTTGTTCCTGAAAAGGTCATTCCACCACTTCTGTCGGAGTTAGTTCGACCATTGGTGGCCCTTAGCCTGTTTTCTAGGGATATTGCGTTCAATTGAAGGGCAGCATGTGACCATTTTTTAATTGGAGGTAATTCCAACAAAGGTACCCTCCAAGCATTATCCTCCTCGGACACATCAATGGACTCAACCCAGTCAAGAGGTTCGAATGTAACATTGAAATCTCCACCGATTATTAGCGGGTAGCTGACATTCCTGTCTCCCAGTAAATTATCCAAAACAAGAAGAGTCGGCGAACTACCACCTCTAGTGCTCCTAGCATATACATTATACATATCAACAGTTTGTCCTTTCCCATTGGCAAGCCTGATCCCCAAAATATCTGGATTGTTGGTAACCAGCTCTTTTGCTTCACAACTCAGGGTATGATTTACCAAAATAAGTATCCCCCCTGACGCCCGTCCTACTTTGGCAGGTACTGCCGGTCTAAAAAAGGACTTAAACCCAGGAATATATATGGGAGTCTGACACCAGGTTTCCTGAAATAAACATATTTCCTGGCGAGAGACCAGATCCAGCCAATACGGGCAGTTACGCTTTCTACTTATACCTGCCAGGTTCCATGACAGGATATTCATCATATCCCCATAAACTGTTTCTACAAGGACCTGGGGAGGGGGTGAAGCTTCCAACATGGGCACATCTCGGCTATCAATTCTTATGGCTGATTCACTAACCTGAATGCAAATATTCGTTGCCAATGATGTGTTAGAATTTTCAGGCTCTGCTAAAAAACAACACCTACGCTCTTGCTCAGCCGGACAAACCTCAGAATGTAGATGGAAAGGGACTGCAGGGGTCGTGTGAACTGTACTAAAGATATTCTTTACCATACTAGGAGATGTAGGTATGAGTCAATCGATCTGCGAGAGTGTTGAAGTAGGGGAAGCCGGGGGTACCTTGCTCACATTAGCATCTTGACCGGGGGGGACAGTCAGTCTCAGCCTAATCTTTGTTGATGCGTGGGGATGGGATCTTGCTTCCAGGGCAATTAAATCGTGCACTAGATGGTTTGTAGTTAAAGTTAATTCAATTGCATCCACTGAGCTATGGGCCAAGATGCACCTTTTAGCATGGATAATGTCCTCCCTTATTATGGATCTGCACCCCCTGGTGTGTCTCAGCCAATGTATAGCTTTATTTTTTAGGACTTCCCCACTCTCATATCTATGACAATTGGGGTCGACTTTAGGAACATTAGTCAGGAAGATTGGAATTGGTAAAGAAATATCTTGCTTGTGGTAGAATACCTTGGATGCCTCAGATGCTTTATAGTATATAGGTGTCCGGGGGTATAGGGGTCTGGGGAACTAGCCTTGGCAGTGGGCCAGGTCCTACCTTGTCCCATGTTGCGGCCGCATTTCCCCTATCTTGCACCTTAAAAGGCCTATATTGCCCTGGTGTGGCACTATTGGTTACCTTAGTACTCTGAAAACGGTGAAGATCTATGTCAGTAAGCAGTGTGTTTCGGCCATTTGGATTCCCATATATAACTTCCTGCCTCGCTATAGAACCAGCCTGAGTGGGAAGAGCATTTGATGGGGCTGCTGGCATTGGATGTAATCCATTGCTATCTTCTATTCTTTGGTAGAGTTTAAAGACCAGTGAGGTTAAAGCCTCAATACTGGTCTTTAGTGATGCTATTTCAGTCAAAAGGTCAGAATTCGAAGATGCAATGCCACTACTAGCTTCCCCTACTTCCTGCACGGTGTCTGGGCTTAAGATAATAGGCAGTGAAGGTGCGTGAATGGGAACAATGTTGTGCATGACTATAGGAGAGTCCTCAGCAAGAGCAGCAAAACGATTGCTCAGTGGGATCTCTTCTGATCCGCTATTCACTGTTGGACAAGACAAACTATCCGAGTCCAGCGCGATAGATATATCTGTAATGTGCTCAGCAGCAGCTGCAGGCAATTTAGTTTTCTTAGAAGCAAGTTTGAATAATTTTGGGATGTTTCCATACCCAAAGACAGGGGACCTGATTGGAGTATTGGAGAGAAGGGGTTTAATATGAGGATTTATAGTTGTCGAAGGGATAGGGGCTGGAGCGGGTGATGTCAACAATTCCTCACAATCTGAGACAATGTTCTGTATACGGTCTAAGATTTCCTCGCCAGTCCCCCCTTCACTCTCTACACCTTATGTAGTTGCCAGGGGCCGTTTTTTTAGACGTTTTTTACTTGCACCTCCCTGCCCTGCTTCAATCCCTTTTCGTTTCCCCATTACTACAACTAATAATCAACTGTGTGAATTCCCTGCACTATAGGCAGCTAGGACTACAGCGTAGTGACTACAGCGTAACACAACACTATACTGGAGCACCAGAGTCTGTAGACACAAGGTAAATAAAATGTCAATGTAGTTATGCGACCACAAAGTTCCTCAATGCGTCCCACTGAATTTGCCGGAAATGCAGTATTAGGGAGTGTTCAAAAAGCCTCAATGATGGTATAAACAGTACCTTTTATGACTTAAGTTGAGTAGGATGCTCAACAGCTCCGGGGCCACGTTGTCAGGGGGGTGGCCCAGCCCAGCCTCTTACGGGCCCGCCCTTGGCCCGGGCTTCGCCCGCGCGCGTCCCGCGCTGCGGAAGACTGGAGCGCTTTTCAGCGTAGGATGAAGGTCGCACTCCTCCCTCCTGGGAGAGCAGGAATCCTGGGACTTGGAGTCCCCAGCTGGTGGCGAGTTTTGGCGACAGAAACTGTAGCGTTGCAGCGTCCCGCGCTGCGGGAGACTGGAGCGCTTTTCAGCGCAGGATGAAGGTCGCGCTCCTCCCTCCTGGGAGAGCAGGAATCCTGGGACATGGAGTCCCCAGCTGGTGGCGAGTTTTGGCGGCAGAAACTGTAGCGTTGCAGGGTATGTATTTTAATATAGTAGTTAAATTTATAGTAGTTATAAAATTTAATTTAATAATTTATTGTGATTTTTAGTACCGTAATGGGTTGTGAGATTATAGGGGTACAAGGTGGGAAGTAATTTAATTATAATGAATTGATAATTTATTTTTAATTAATATTATTTATTTAATTGGTAATTATGTTAATTGATTAATTAATGTTTTTGTTAATTTAAAATTTCAGTGCGGGGGTTGTGGGGTTTATATGAGTCCAGGCTTGGAGATATTTTAATTATTGTGTCATTTCTGTACCCACAGGGAGAGCTGAGAACACCACTGGACCAAATGAGGACAGCCAGTCCCAGACTCTGGCCGACCAGGAGCTCTCCGGCAATGAAGACTCTCAACCATCCTCGGACGACAAGGACCAACCTGGCCCATCAGGTTTGGGTCGGCACACAGCACCAGCAGCTACAGCAGGATCCACTGCGACCACTCCCACCTCAGCTGACAACACCCAGCTGACCCCTACCCTGATGGACACAGCAGCCCAGGACAACGCCAACGGCACAGCAAGACAGAGCACTCTGAAGTTGATGGACAACAACACCCCCGTCAATGAGGAAGGAGGCTCAGTGTTGACTGTGCCACCAACAACTGGGCCAGCTCGGGTGGGTAGGGGTGGTGAGAGGGGCTGTGCGGATCTAAGCCATCAAGCAGCTGGTGCTGCCGATGATGATCACCCAAACCTCTCCCGGGTGATCAGCACCTACCAGGCTTACCAGGGAGAAATGGTCCAGGTAATAGGGATCCTACGTAAAATCGAGCAGCTGCAGGCAGGTCAGAACCAACGGCTGGACATGTTCAATCAGAAAATCGACAATATGACTGGGGTGCTGCGGGACATTGGTACCAGCCTCTGCCAGATTGCAAATCACCTGACCACACCTCCCTGTGTGCCCACACCATCTGGTGCGTCAACATCTGCCCAAGCCACAGGGAGGGGCATAGAGTCTGGCGGAGAGTCCACAGTACCTCAGGAGCCTGAAGCCCAAACGTGGGAAGGGTCATCAGAGGAAAAATCCCTGAGAGTCAGGTGGCAATGTACCACCCCCAGGAAGTGACAATGTGCCCCTGATATCCGCCAGTGTGTGCCAAGTTTTGTTGACTGTCATCAAGAACTGTCCCACATTGGATGGAGGGTCAAATTTGGACTTTGGGATCAAATAACTGTGGCTTTACCTTGTATAAGTTCATCTACAAACACTAGCAACTCCAATCTGCACAGTCTGTTTTTTTCTTTCTGAGCACATCACCATTGTGTGGCATTATTTTACCACTTTATGCACAGAAATAAAACACTTTACACCTTAATACTTGATCATGTCATGACTTTGAATTCCAAATGAACATATTGTAATGACCCACAAAATCACAAAGAAGAAAGTGTCAACAACAATGGTAACAGATCACTACCAAAAAGTAAACTAAGGGCTTGTGAGTAAATTTACCTTGGCACAGCATGATAGATATACACAACCAGGTCATCACACAACCTGTAGTACATGGTACAGATTCAATGGAAGCCTATTGTCTACAAAACTATCACCATTTGCAAGCACAATCAACAATCATTGTAAGAAAACCAGCTCATCATGGTCACATTTTGATTTGGTAACTCTTTGGATGTGTGATAACAGACACGGCACACCTCAATGTGGAACACATGTTTATTCTCAAGCTACAACCTGGTGCCTGAACACAAAGTCAAATCACATCACACAGTACTGAAAGGCACTAAAAACAAAATCAACTGACTACCAGGTCTGAAGGAAGTGCGTGCCAGGGAGATCAGCAACAGTTTCATGTCGGAGTCTGTCACAGCATCATGTGTCTGGTGAGGTCACAACTTGCAAGTCCACTCTGTGGATGACATGGCTAAGTACCTTGGTAAGAAAAAACATAGAACAGAGTCAGGAAATTGAAATCAGGAATAAGGTAGCACAATTCTGCAAACAATGTCATCTGAAGCACAAAAATGTCAGTGTGAACACTAGCTAGGCTTCATGGTAACACTGTACTTGTCAATCCGGCCATTTCAAAGACCCATCTTAGGAAAAACCTCAGGACAAGTATCAGACACTCACAAGCATTGTTCCCTGTAGGCTGCGCGCATGTGCGCGCGCGCAAACTGCATTCCCTCAGCGCGCACATACTCTCACAAAGCGCGCACTTCACTGCTCCTTGTGAGACGAAGTGACCATTTGTGAGCAGAGCGGAAAAATGGTCAATTTCAGTTTCTTGATGCTGAAGTGCATTACCAGCAAGTTTACAAGGTCGGGTGGAGGTGCAGAATGCGTGTGAAAGGCAGAGTCTTCCTCTTGGCTGCACGTGTTTTGTCACAGATGAGAAAACCCGGAGCAGTCAGCTGTTACACATGCTGCTTGCTCTATTAGTGTGGGGGTGGGGGTCCTGTCAGGATTTAGCAGCTGCAGATTTCAGAAACTGATGTATTTTTGACAATGACTCTGAGAAAACTTAATATATGGGGTCTTTTATAATGCGCGGGATAAAACTGCCCAAAGTTTGTGCTGTATAAAATAGCACAAATTGAAATGAGGATTCTGTCTGTCACCAAAATCTATTCACATTCGTTAAGTAAGCACAAAGCATTAACCTTTGATGGCATAAATAAATACCTTTCTAAAGGCTGAATTGTATAGTGTGAAACTAGAAAATCCCTTCTTGGACAAATTGTGTGATCCTAGGCAAATACATTATTTTACTGAGCATCCCTTTTGTTCGTTATCACTTATAAGAACACCTCAATAAACAGTTGAAAAAAAGCACGAGAGAACCTTCAAATACTTGAGTTAAGTATGTACGCGGCACAAAAAACTTCTCTTCTGTTTGATTAATTGGCTTATAAAGTTGTTTCATTTATAATACGAATCTAGGTCATGTATTCTGCATTCATGACAACTGATGTGCTTCTTTGTTCATTTAAAGCATTGTCACCAGGTACGGAGTAGGAATGTTTCTCAGTTCATGTTAAAAAATTCCCACCCTTTAATAAATACTTTTGAAATAAACTGATATGTCAAGAATAGACGGTTCTGTGTGTTAAAAATATACCCTATCTTGAAGAAAACGTATCATATTCCAACGTGATGTTTGTTGCAAGATTTAGATGTCAAATATTTTCAGAACTCGGCTTGTGAATGGGATGTTAGAGCCAGAGCTGGCACTTGGTTCAGCTCTCCCTGTTAATTTGTTGGCCTGCCAACCTCTTCTTACTCACCACTTTGCTGTGGGCTGCAGCCAGTAGTTAATTTGTGTTCCCTCCCCTTCCATGGCACACAGTGTCAGCTATTTTATGATGTCTCAAGTGTGCTGCCAGCAAAAGGAGAAGTCATACATGTCACCATGGCTTTAAGTGGGATGGAAAAAAATAGAGAGTCTCTAGAAGGGGCATGGCAAACAGAAGTGTAACTGCTACTGGGGTTTGTTAAAGGTGTAGTGCAATCATCGCCTTCCCTGTAAGAAATGCATTTTCATTTACTTTAGCTGTTTAAGGTGTTTTGTATCTCCATCACACACTTTTGCATGTAATCCTATTTACAATGGTACCATTGCTTTGTGCGCTCTGCAGAGGGACCAACAATTGGATGCACAGTATACTGAACAACATTTGGACCCATTGACAGGCAATGTGAGACTCCCACACCTCCATCAGCCTCAACTTCAGAGCTCTCCATTGTAACCCATTACAAAGAACCACCTAAAACCTGAGCTTGCTTGGGTGCAGAAATCTGAGCATATAAAAAAAATCAGAGCATAGAAAATGCTAGTTCATTGTGTCACAATTGACATACAATGACTAGGGCGGTTCGTATTAATGAAATGTACTTAAATCCTCTACTTTCCATTAGGGAGCAATACATGTGTGTGTGTGTGTAACAAGTGCAATACTAAATCATGTTTGTGATACAGCATAATGAGTAAAAAGTAACATAATTAACACTGTATTTGTGTAGTTGTGTGCTAGCATCCCAATTTCCTTCTATTCACATTTACCAACCAAACTCAATCAGAGGGTGAGTACTGGAGCACAACAAATTAATCCAATGTAATGAGAGGGTATAAAATGACACACATCTCATACCTACCTATGCACTGCATTACCCATTTTACCCCTACCCGTCTTCTTGCAGATTACCACCCTACAATCAAGTCAGAAGTAGAGGCTGTGTCTTATGCTTATTGTGAATTAGGAACACCCAATTTTTAGCTTCAATGATTCCATGCAAAAGCACTCGATGATGTTACAGTCTGATACCAGTACCTGTTTAAAATCTACTTTGACAGCCCAAGTAAAGCAATTACAAATTGTTCAAAAATCAGACACCTTTTGCCCTATTTGGGACTTGCTAGAGTGATGAGGAAAATACTTTCACCTGCGGTCCTAGATTCCTGATGGATCAGCAGACAGCAACGCCACTGAGCAGAGTGGTTTAGCGGGTCTTTTCAGGAGTGTGGGGACACTGATGGTGTTGGTGGACACATTTAATAAGAAAGTAAATAATGTGGAGTTCAAGATCAACTGACCTAGCACCCGTTGAGGTCCTCGATTCCATGAAGGAGGAGAGCCTGGAAAGAAAGTGCTCAGGTGGGAAAGGGGGACAAGACTTGTGGGGAGCAAAGCCAGAAGCAGAACTTTAAGTGGAAGAAAAAAAAACAGATGCCATGCCAAGACCCATACACCTACCTGGCCATGATCACACTGATGATCCACAACTCCATGGAAAAGAGGCTCGCGCTCTTCCAGGTAAGATGACCGCCCCATTTTTAGTGCCTTATGACTTGTTCACCATTAGGATCGCTTTGAGGTAAGTTTTCTTATTGCATATTGTAGAAGCTAATACCACCACTCAAACCCCCTCTTCCAAGGCCATACAGGCTGCATTAACCAGCTCTAACCCCTCCAGGTTATTGTCACCAGGACACTACTTTAACTTCAGTAAAATCCTATAATGCTACAACCTTCTGAGTCCTGTCCTTTTCAAAACCTAGGGTGTAGGTGCCACTAGCGTAAACTATTCATGTCATATCGGCGTGTATCTATATTGCACAACTGTCACAAGTCCCTATTAAAGGTAGCTGTATATGTGAAATGCACCGTTTTTTGCTGTTTTTGCAAATAAAACTTTGGAGTGGTGATGGCCACAGATTTATATAACTGAGCACAACGCTCCCATGTATGATCATTTTCTTGGTGCTCATAGACTTGTCTGCAGCGCACAGCGATCTTACACTGCTGCACACAGAGGAAAGAAATTAGAGGGAACATTGCTCACAAGCATACATACACATTGTCCACCAGCAACACAACAACAAACAATTGGGGTTAGTCACCTCCTCTCATTGCATACTTACAGTCATGTGAAAAAGTTGCGGATAAGCTGTTGTCTCAAATCCACACCATCATCCTCATCACCACTGCCATCATGGCCCAGTCCTGGATCCTCACTCGGTGGCACCTGCTGGTCTCCATCGTCCACTATCAGAGGTATGCCCTTACGTATTTCCACATTGTGTAGCATGCAGCAAGCCGCGATGATCTCGCACACCTTATATGGGGCATATTGGAGGGCTCCTCCCGTCCTGTCCAGACAGTGGAATCTTGTCTTCAAGAGGCCAAAAGTCTGCTCCACTATCCGCCTGGTCCTACCACGGGCCTCATTAAAGCGCATTTCTGCTGGGGTGACTGGGTTGCGCTGGGGTGTCAGTAACCATGACTGGTTGGGGTATATCGCGTTTCCTACATTCAACACAGAAAAGGCTTCAGTTGTCTGACAACAGACCACTATCTGACATACAACCAACACACAGTGCAACATACACAGCCATCACTTACCAACAAGCCAGGCCCGGTCAGGTTGCAGTTGACTCATCAAATGAGAGATGACGCCGTTTCGCATGATGTATGCGTCATGTGCAGAGCCAGGGAAATGGGCACAGATGTGTGAGATGCATATGTCAGCCAAACACACCACCAGGACATTGATGGAGTGTTAATGTTCTCGGTTGCGATAGACCTGTTCATTGGCCTGTGGTAGGATCAACGCAACATGGGTGCCGTCAATTGATCCAATGACATGGGGTATCCGTCATAAGGCAAAGAAATCAACCTTGATGTCAGACAACTCTCCAGGTTTAGGAAATTTGATGTAGTGGTCCAGGTAACGGAGCAATGCCTGCAACACATCCTGAAGGACATTGCTGAACATGTGCTGGGACATTCCACCCAATGTTGCCACTGTGTACTGGAATGCTCTTGTGGCAGAGAAATGAAATGCTGCCATCACCTTCACCTTGGGGGTCAGTGCTGTTGGATAAGTGCGACCAGCCCGCAAATGAGGTAACAACTGCTGGCACAACTCATCAATTGTTGCCCTTGTAAAACGATATTTCTTGATGATGTCCCGTTCTTCCATTGTTTGTAGGTCTGGAAAGGGCTTGTACACTGGAGGCTGTCTGTGATACCTATGTTTAGAGTGTAGACACAGTTGGTGTTAGTATACGATGTACCAAGCAACATGCACTTCGATAAACAGCAACCCAAAATGACCACACCTAAAACTGGATGTCAATGGAAATACACATCTCAATGAATGAGGTTGTCCTCACATACATATCACAGCACACTGACCCTTGCTGGACACGTTACGAAGGTATGGTGACACAAATAGAGTGCAGTAGTGTAAACTTCACTAGTGTCTGTCACTGTTCATGTAAAGCTAGCAACACATACTCCACAACTCACAACCAAATAAGCCTGGATACAGTTTTTTAAGAACAATCACATGGTTCTAATGTACCCACAATAGGATCATGTAATGTCTGATATGTGGGACACCACATACACACACCGTCTCACAATGCTAATCTTGCACACTACTGTCACAGGATGGACACTGTCATGTTGTCATGTCTGCATTACACATACAATAGCATACACAAACCATTATCTATGTAGGAGTCCCATATAATGCGGCTGTACAATGAAGTGTGGGACACAAAGATACACTAGAAATTCACACATCAAACATAAGCTTATGTGGCTGCTTAATGTCACAGTGTAGTCATTCCTTCGTAAATGCATTACCCAGGACTTGAAAAACACTCCACTTTTCCAGTCTTACATCACACAGATTGCACACTGGGTCACACTGTCCCAAAATGCAGAGACTAGGCAATGACTGTACTTGTATGGCCCAAAAAACGCTTTGTGACTGTGACCAAGCCTAAGTGGATAAATTGAGTTATTTGTTTCCCAGTTGGTATTAGCCTCCCAATCAGTGTGACATGTGCCCCTCAAGGTTAGGTCATCATGGGACTGTGAGCGTTTCATTTAGATGTCATTATGAACAGTAAAAAGCTGCATCCAGCCATGGACCTTCACAAAATTACAACATTTACAAAAGTGTCTGCCCTGCCAACCGATTACTCAAAGGATGCGGTAGGCGTATCATAACCGATTCGGACACAGCCATAGGCTGTCAGTTGTTATGGTGACAGACGCAGGTTTCTATTCAAAGGACACGGTAGGCGCATCATAACCGATTCGGACACAGCCTTAGGCTATCACTTGTTATGGTGACAGACGTGGGTTTCGGATTGTGTCCGCATCGTGTTGAAATAGACTCGGTAACCTCCCATTGCCAATGTATCAAAGTCACTCACAGTTCAATGATATTTTTTGGACCCCCTCGGTAGGCATGTCGTCTGCGAGCAATGCAATGCATTGGACCGATTCGGAAAATGCTACAGACGCGAACCTATCGCTTTGGCAGCACGGACTGAAGATTGCATCTGCGGTTTAGATATGTCTGTCTGTTCCCTAGAGACTTCATTTGCCTGCACTACCTGCATTATTCCTGCACCTCCCCATCTCTCTGCTGCTGTGTCCACATCCTCTGGGAGCTACTATGGCACGTACAGAGAGCAGGGCCCCAACCTTCAGCCAGGAGGAAAACCAGGTGCTGCTGGACACCCTCCTGCCTCTGTACAACCAGAGGAGCAGGTGAGTGATTATCACACTGCATTGTCATTTGACATGTGCAATAACCATGCACTACTGGCATTAGGAATCTCACAGACAAGCATGTAAATTGTTTTTTGAAAGTTTCAAAGTGTGTATATTACTGTTCTGGGGAAGTACACTGGTGTAGAAGTGTGGGTACTGGGGTAAACATCTTGTCACTGTTCTCATGGGATGGAGTCATCATTGAACACAGGAGAACTGCACATAATGCCACTTGCCTACCCCTTAGACATTGTTGTCAATCTGACCATGACCTATGTATACCAGTTTTTGACTAAGAAACAGGTTGCATATGAACAAAGGGCCTGTCACCATGTCATCCTTACAGGTCAACTCCGATCAGTAGGCCGAGCTGTGGAGGACCATCGCCCGGAAGGTGAGCTCCGTGGGGTTCGCCAATAGGCGTACCCCTCATTGTCGCAAACTGTGGCAGGACCTTCGTGGCTGGACAAAGAAGATCGCGGAAGTCCAGCTGGGCCTGTCACCTCCGGGCAAGAGGGGTGCGTGCCGAACACTGACCCCCCCCCACATGCTCCGCACCCTAGCGGTGGTCTTCCCTAACCTGTGTGGGAAGTTGAAAGCCACATAGCAGCAAGGACAAGGAGGGGGTGAGTATGTGCCTTGTTGCACAACTTTCTTAACCATGCACGTTGAAGGATCTTAGCCTGCTGGCCCTTTTACAGACACCCAAAACCACTGTACAACATTAAAAGATGCATATGCAGAAGGATAAGTAGATGCCTGGTTATGCCCCTTTCATCTGGAACATGTGAGGAAAAAATGTTCAGGGTAGTGACAGTAGTGCCATGCTCATGTGATCTGAACAAATTACAACAACATATGCATGGAGATAACCTTCAGGAATAATGTGATTGCTCAACATGTATCAAGCACATTGACTAATGTCTGAACCGTTCTCAGTGTGGTCACACCAAATTGTGAAGTATGTTGTTAATGGAGCACTCAAGTGTGAAAAGCCCATGCTATACATCCTGGTAGCAGGTGATGTCTATGTTGAGGCCTTAGCAAGTTTTGATTGGTCAGTGTGTGTGAAAAGTTGGCCTGGTATATGATGTCCACTAATTAAAGTGGGCACCTTGCACCAGTCCAAACAACCCTTTTGGTGATTTAAGAGGTCAAAGATGATCTTAGAAAGCTATCCAAGTGGTAGCTGTGGAGAGCAGCCTTCAGGCTTAGTCTTGAAGGAATGTTAAGCAGCTTGTTTTACCAGAATGCAACCTTATTGTATTGGTTAAATGAAAGGAGAACCACACAGTAGTTATAAAAATATGTATTTATTATTATAACACACCTTAGATACCTCACAGTATCTGCTACACACAGATAAACACAAAGCACACAATACTGTAGCACACAAACAAACGTAAGTAGCACTAATACACAGTGGGCTCCTGAGGGAGACCAAACCAAATACTAAAATAGTGGTATAAGAACCACGACTTGAGTCAAGACAGTGTCTAGATGATGTAGAATCGCTGGGACCCCAAGGAACCACCCAAGGTGAGTAAGTAGGGACCCCACGGAGGACGGTGCAGTGTGTGAACACGACTGCGTGCTACGTACAATTCAATGGGAGAGTCGCGGTTGCAGTTTGGAAGTTGAAGGACCCTTCCCCGTGGATTACGAAAAAACCCTTTGGAACCTAGAAGGTTGGAGAGCCACCCCACCCATGGATACCGAAGTACCAGAGTTACCTATCCCAGGAAAGCCGGGTGCATAGGGCTGAAGTGGCGTCGGAAACCGTTGTCGATCTCAATGGGAGTCTTCAAAGAAATGCCACTGCTGAAAAGAAGAAAAGTGTCCGGTGGAACCCACAGGTGGATTCTTGATGGAAGGAACCTGAAAGCAGAGGGGACAGAGCTGGGTCACTCAGGAGTGACCAGGGGCTCGGTAGACGAATGCCCACCGATGTCGGGTGCTTCAGGTGAGATGATGGAGACCTTGACTCTACAGCTGCAGGGACCAGGAGATGTCGAGAATGACCAGGAGCCGGATATGAGCTGTCCCAAAAAGGATGTCAAGTGCTTAGGGGTCGGTGTCCGGCGGGAGCACCAACAAGCCTTGGCAGTGGCAACTCACGAAGAAGGTCAAAGAAGGTTATGGTCTGGCCCAACAAGGACCGGGGGACTCACCACAGCAAGGGCAGTCAGGGCAGGCCTGGAGCAACCAGGGGAGCTCAAGAAAAGCAGTGTTGTCCCTCAAATGGATCCACAGGCCGGAGGCACAGGAGTCGCGAGGAGACCTCTAGCAGTTTCACAAAGTAACAGCTTGCAGGGCACAGCGTGTGAGGAGGCCAAAGTCCTTTGTACAAAATATGCATAGAGGTTGGGGCTATCGATAGCACAATGCACTTAGTTGGGGAACGCCGATAAGCATATGCACTTGCAAAAGTACGCGGTGCACAGGGGTTTGATTTATGCGGTCCCAACAAGGGATACTGGCCTTAGACTTGGTGAGAGGGCAGCTCAACCTCGAGGAATGTAGAAACCCACCTCCTGTGTTGCTGGAGCCTTAGGAGTCCACAGGAGTTCAGGATGCCTGCAAATACAAGGGAGTGACTCCTTCACCTCAAGGGAGATAACTTCAGTTGTCCTTGATGCTCCACAGGTCCTGCACAGAGCCTGTATGGTGCACAGGCACAGACAATGCTTTGGAAAGAGAGGGAGACGAAGTTGGGCCCAGTCGAAGTCCAGCAAAGTCCAGAGTGTCCAGACGGTCGAAGGTCAGTGGTTTCTTGTTCAGAATCTTGTCCATATCGAATCTAGGGTCCTACAGCCAGGTAAGCCCTTTTGTACCCACGGGAGAGGGTTGGACAGATTCAGGGGGCCCTCCCAGGGGAGGGTCAGGACAGTGGGGAGGTTACTCTCATGTCCTTTGTCCAGTTTCGTGCCAGAGCGGGAGCCAACGGCTCCCAGGACTGGTTTGAACTGGACTATGCACAGGGACACCAAGTGTGCCCCAGATGCAGACTTTCAGGCACTTTGGAAGTGCACCCACCCAGGCCCAATACACTAAATCCTGTCTGGGAGGTGGTCACACCTCCCTGTGACAGGATGCCTATTGTGCTGCCTTCCCCTGCTCGAGCTTGGCTCAGCAGCAGGAGGGCAGAAATGTTTTCTCTGGTCGGCAGCAAGCATTTTGCGCTGCCCGGGTCGAGAAGGCTGGTACCAGGAATACCAGGGACCCCACGAAGCTTGCTTCAGAAGAGTGGACTCAAACCTCCCACACTGGTTACTGGTGTGGAGGTATGATTCCAAGGTGTTTGATACCAAACACAACATGTTTTGTTGCAGCCGTTTTCGAGATAGCATTTTACGCGAGAATATAATGCACCTCTACCTATATGTCTGGCTGCGTCACCGACAACCCGGGAGAATGGTCTCCAAAGGCTGCAGGGGTGATCTGCATATGCAGGGGCACCCTCTCACGTAAAACCCAGCACCCTGCCTTCAGGATTGTCAAGGTCTGCTAGAGGGGTGACTGATAGGTTTTAAGTGTAGTGACCTATAGATATAGTAAACCTATATCTAAAGTAAGTGGTGCATGCACCATCTTACACAGGCTGCAATGGCAGGCCTGTAGTTCCATTTCGCATGGCTTCTCATGGGTGGCATAATACATGCTTCAGCCCATGGGAGGCCTCTGGGGTACCTATGCCCTGGGTACAGGTGTACCATATACTAGGGACTGACAAGGGTACCCCAGTATCCAATTTGGAGTGTACCTAATTACATGGCATAACATTTTAGGTAGAAAGCCGATAGACTGGGGTCCTGATTAGCAGGATCCCAGTCAGACTCGTCCAAAACAGGGTAACATCAAGCAAAAAGTGGGGGTAACCATAAGATCCTACTTTCCTACAGTGTGCCAATGTTAGGTCCCAGCCGTGGTGCTCAGTGTATTCCAATGTATCCCATGGGCTCATTACAGGTTTGCTAACTCAGGTCACCTGTCACACTGGCCTTTCACATGATTGGGTGTAAGATTCCATTATCTCCATTCAAAAGAATGAGTCCATGTGTCTGACTCTGTAATGGTGACGACACATGCCATTCTATGGCAAACAAAGTTGGTCACTTGTAAACAGGGCTGGAATTGTAAGGTATGATGTTAGATACACATTCACAATGGTTTCTATGTTTTTATAAATGCTCTTGACTATTCATACTTGATGCCTTTTTAAATAATAAGTTTGATGCAACACTGTTAGATTCAGAGATTTCACATGTGCATCATTTGGAATGAATTAAATAAAATAATTTGGTAAACAAGAGCAAGTTAAGCTGTACAAAGTGTGCACGATGGCAAAAAGTAGTGAGGGACATTCAGACTTGGCCTCTGCAAATGTGGACTTCTGCAGTCTGGACAGAATGGTATATAGTGTTGACTAAACTCTTAGAGATAAGATGTTAATTACTAATAGTCTGTATAAACGATGCACCCTGACGGCCGAGTGGCATAGTGATCCACCTGAAGCATTGTGAAGATGCAGTCATTGGACTTGGCAGTGTGTTTAGCATTGTTCACATGTGACACTGGTGAGATGTTTCAAATGTGCACAACATTCTGAGTCATCTTCCTAACACTGTGCATAGATGGCACAAGACTGTGGGCCATGTACCTCTCACCTTAGCTATGCCTACTACCTTGGTGTCTCCACAATAAGAGTTAGATGTGTGACCTGACAGGAAAGAACTTAAGCAACAGGGCAAAGGAGCACAATCACAGTTATCTGTGTGATATGACTTATGCAATGACTACGCCAGCTTGATGTATGACAATAAAGTTATATGACCTGTAACATTAGACCCAATGGTTCCCAAATTGATGACTAGGGATTGCAGAATGGATACCATGTCTCAATTCAATTGTGTGAATCCTTTTACCGTTGTGAGGTCTAAACTCCCTTGCATTAGATGAGACAGGTATGTCATGACACAAGGCCGTCAGTACCGAAAGACAATACATCAGCTGGTACATATTGAGGTAGTTGACATTGTGATTGTGGATTTTGATATTGATACACCCATTGTCGCTGACAACATTATATGTGAGGGAGCATTGGTTAACTGGCATACTAACAAGTGCGATTTACGGAACAGTATCAAAATAATTGCACAAGTCCAATTGATGTAGTTGGTTGATCTTTGAAGATTTGTGATGATACCTATGTGTCAAGTACATAGGGACAACTAATTTGATTCATTTTCCTTCTTGTTCACAGCATCAGAGTCGGCCAGCGGAGGAGGCAGCGCCACGGAGCAAGGGGAAGCAGCTCCCCAGACTGGTTCCAGTGCTGAGTCTGAGCAGGAGGAAACCAGTGGCACGGAGAGTGAGGGGAGCCTCACTGAGGGCACGTCGGATGGAACATCTGTTGGATCACCGACCAGTTCGAGCTCCAGTGATGACTCCCATGTGGTAGTGGATGACCCAGAAACTGAATCATCTACATCCAAGTCCACCACCACCCCTAACATTTCCACCCTCCGAGCTGCTCTCCATCCCACTGTCTGTGGCAGCACCCCTAGAAGGGGAGGTGTCACCTTCATTCCAGGCACCTCACCCCCTGCCCTTGTCTCCCCTGCTGCCCTGAGTATGGAGGCCATAGAAATCCTGAGGAAGATCTCTGTGGGGCAGACTGCAGTGCTGAAGGTCCTCCAGGTGCATACCACTCATCTAACGCAAATGGTATAATTCCTGGAGGGCATTCACTCTGACATGTCTGCCCTACCGAGATCCAATCAGGCTCTGGCCTCCACACTGATGGCAGCAGTGACCCAGCTCCAGCTGTCCCACCGCTCTCCTGCCTCTTCCCCATCCACAGTCCCAACTATCATCCCTGACTCAAGCACACGCAAACATACAGATACATCTACCTCAACAGCCACACGCAGCACACAAACACACAGACACAAGGGCAAACCCACATGCATGTACACTCACAAGACAGACAGCACACCCACCCCCACAGACATACCACCAGACAGCACACCAGCATCCACAAACACGCCGCAGACCTCACAACCCTCTGGCTCCACAATTCCTACCCTTGCCTCTCCTGTTACCCCCTCTGACCAGACACTCCACCTCTTTGCCCTTGACCTCTTCCCTACCCAAACGTACCAACCCCCTCCTAAGAAGAAGAGGAAACCCACCCCTCCGGCCTTGCCATCTCCATATGCCCCCCCTGCCTGCTGAGAAGGAAAAAAGCCCCAAATCACCCCCCACTAGAAAATCCCCCCGGTCCCGGAAGTCCCAACCCCCCCCCCAGAAACGCGTACTTCTCCAGCCCAGCACCTCCACCCCCAAAAAATCCTATCCCAAAAAGCCACCTGCCCTCCCTGTTCCTGTTCATACAACCTTCCCTTACCGCATCCCCAAAATTGTAAAGCCCAGCCCATCCCACCCTGCATCTAGCCCTCCCACGGCAATGGAGCCACCGCCCCCTCAATCTGACCCTCCCACTTTAGTGGACCCACCCCCCCTCAATCTTACCCTCCCACTGCAGTGGACCCACCGCTCCCTCAATCTGACCCTACCACTGCAGTTGCCCCCCCCCTTATTCCATCCCTCCCCAAACCCAACCCAGTCCTCCCTAGTTGTGTCCCTTTGGTGCCTGGCATGCCCCCTAGATGCCCCCCTGTGGGAAGTATCCCTTTGCAGGAGAAGTGCAGGCAAGCAGTGAAGGCCATGATATTAGTGGCACTCCAAGCCATGAACTTTATTGGCCTGGCCATTGGCCTTTTTCTTGCCACAGTCTCAATTTTATTTTGCTGAATAAAGCATTTTATATTTATTTTTCCATATTTTTGTGTCCTCAAAATGGTTTAGGGTTAACTGTCATTTCTGTGTAATTTGTGTTGTAAGTATACAATGATGTTGTATGGTGCGGATTGCATATGGTCCATAGAGTGCGAGCACTTGGTTAGTATGTATCCTAGATTTTTGTGCCTACTTTGGCCAGAAGACAATGTTAACATTGGTTTTGTCTATGAGTGTGACATGAAGTCACAAAGCTTTGTTTAGGAAAACGCAGTTCCACATGGTGCATGATTTCAGTTGTCAACATAGTGCAAGTGTGGCAAAGTACAACAGTTTAGGAGAAGCATGCTGCATATGTTTGTAATGCGCAGAAAGACACCTGTATCATCAATACACCTGGATACATATGGACTTTGACTACATGGTAGTGACTTGGGACACACCCATGTACACAAAGTAGTGGTACAAGACTTGTATGTGACTTGATAATGGTGGACCCATGTCTCTGCCTTCTATAGATCTAGTAGACTAGTGGCAATGACAACCTTGCCACAGGCGGCAAGTCACTGTAGGCCAGTACTCATCTGATACATTTCCTGCGCCCATGGTTAGTGTAGTGTAAACATTATTCTGACAGTGTCCCAGCCCTGTTGCCTCCAAGGACTCCACTTTCTACAGATATTCCTGTTAGGCAAGGTGTTTGTGGTCTTTTTTGTCCAGTGCCTTTAAAATTAGATGTCAGTCATTACATCCTGATTTTGTTTGGGTACATCATGTGGATGGTGTGTGTGTCCAGGACATGTCTTAGTAAGTTACAGTGTTTTACTGTCTTTACAGGGACGCAATTGTTGTGTGTTAGTTGAATGTGTACACAGCGTATGGTACATGAATGTTTGTCACACAATTAGAATGCTAGTGATGATATACTGTGATTGCAGAGTTGTACAGTAGCTAGCGTTGTAATGTACATCTCATTCTGGCCTTATGCCACAGTTAGAGTGTGAGAGTCTGGGCATTTACCAATTATCTGAACTGGACATAGGCCACATCATGCTCATGTGATGTTCCTTTTGATGCTGTATTGGTGTACACATGGCCATGCGTCTGCTCATATACCCAGAAATATGTAGCACCAAACCAGAGTATGGTAAGCAGCAGGATGGGGATGTATGGTCGATTTTAGTTGCAATATGTTGTCCAAGCTTTTCAATGAGTATTTGTGCGATAAGTGACTTTGAGTGTGTCTACATGGCCAGAGAGGATGTTTGACAAGCTAACTGTAACCAAGACAGAATGCGTGGTACTTCAGGCTTGTGGTTTTGTTGTTTGCATTGTGATAAGCTTTGTGTTGTTGATTCCAAGAAACCTACTGTGTATCCTGGTTTGTCAAGGGTTTATTTGTGTGTCGTCATAGGGATATGTGTCATGAGTATGTGTCTACCTTTTCCGCCCAACTGAGCAACTTGCTAGTGCATTTCACATATTGGCACAAGTTCTAAATGTTGTTGTTTCAGGCATATGATTCAGAGATGGGATATGACACACCTAAAATTGTACCTAAGATGGCAGACAGTTTGTATCTGCCAAAGGCTGCAATAGTCATATCAGTTAGGTGGCACACATGTGACTTAGATACATATGGCTTAGGAGTTGTCACGATACTGTCAGGAGTAGATTGTGCTTGTTGTGTCCAAGATATTTCATCTACTTGTTCAATGCTGGGTGCTGCATGGTCTTTGTGTGTCATTTATGTTTCTTACATTTAGGGAAAGTCTATTCATTTCAAAGGGTATTATTTGTGTCCATCTAATTGTCTGGTTGGGAATGCTAAGCTATGTCAAGTCCTGTTGGTGCATTCAGAGTGATCGACATTTATGTGTTCTTGGTAATCCAATGCCCCTTCAAGCCCCCTCATGTGACACAGCCAAATGTGTATCTTTTCAGCATGACAATGCAAGGCAACAATCTCCTTCTTTGCTCAGTTCATGCAAGCAGTCTGAACCTCAGTTGTTGGTAACAGTAGTGTTGTGGAGTGGATTTAGTTGAGGGTGGCTGCTGTGTGCCAGTCTGGGCTGACACTGCCTGTGGTCAGCTGCCCAGGGCCTCACAAATGCTAATGACTACATAGCCCAGCAACAGAGAACTGCCTTTAGTGTGCAGTCACTGTTACCAGCTACAGGTGGAAAGACCCCTCCCTTGTGTTTGCATCCATAGTGCATCAGGGTGATGCAGAATCAACACACAACACCCCTCACCTGGGACACTTAGGAATGGGCTGAGATGTCCATGTGTTTGGCACAAACACACCTACCGTTTACGGCCTGGAATGTTGATTTTTTAAAACTGTGTTGGCTTTCATGCCACACTTAACTTGTGGTCATCCCTCACACAGCGTACACAATGCATTGTCATCATTACGGCATATGGCCACAACACTTGTGAGTGCTATGGATGTGACTGCAACCTGCCCCTGCCTGGATGAACATCAGTAAATCCTATGGTACGGCCCCACAACTGAAGTCTGACATGCATAATGTAATCGTAGCACTTTGGCCACTGCTCAATAGGGGTGAGTGCAAGTGAGAAGAGTTGAGAATGGTTGAGTTTTTGGATTTTTTGCGCACTTTTCCTCTGACAATTGTTTTGTCTGTACCAACTGGGACTTTTCTAATTTAACTACACACCATTTCTAGTTGAGCATATGATTTGTGTGTATGTTGTAATTTGTGTATAGATGACAATGGAGTACTTTCGAACTATATTTGATGCTGGCCAAGATCACACAGAGATGAACTTGGAGTGCTGTTATGTCTAGTGGATTGCCCTGTGCTACATGTGGTAAGCCGAGTGGACTGTGAGTGCACAGAAGTGTTGTGGGCCCGTCTGCGGTGCAGATGCCGCAGGAGCCTGTGTTACACCCGTGCACTAAGTTGACTGACAGGTACGAATATGGATCTTGGAATGTGAGGCCTAGCTGGAGACATGTTTAGCAAGGTTGATGTTGCATGGGCTGAGCTAGCTTAATAAGGGTAGAGGTGAGAGAGACTTGTGTTTCTATATTGGAAATGGAGTGGAGACTCATACGTAATGGGGGCCGAACAAGTTAGGATTTTTATGAGCGGAAGGTAGGAGTTAAGTTCAGAGGCAGTTCTTGTATAGGAGACGTGAAGTATCCTCATTGTTACAATGTGAATGTTTTGAAATGCCGGGGTGTGTGAATCAGAGTGTATGACCTTGTAAGACTGGTTAAAACCGGGACAAGATATGCTAGGAATAGGTAGATGTGATAGAGGAAGAACCAGCTAGACAAGGTTGAAGTCTAGCAGGAGATGAGAGCTGTAGTCTGTGGCACTACGGTGAGAGATAACTGTCACAGGGCAGTGAGAAAGGTAGTTGTTAAAGTGCCTAAGTCAATGGAGGTATGGAGCATGGACCTGAGATGTGGATGCGACAGGGCCACAGTGAGACAAGCTTAAACTTGTTATTTGTAACAAAGTGGATTAGTTTATGTCAAGGGTATACGCCAGTTGTGTAAGTTAGTGTGCTGTATGGTGAAATGTGAGGTGTTGTCCAGTTGATGTATGTTGTGTTTGAAACTGTGGATGCAGTAGTTTGTGAAATGACTATCAGTAGAACTTAAGCAGAGTAGGGTGAGTGAATGGTGAGATGCGAATGAATGAGGACATATTCATTGAGCAATGTAAGTGTCTTGTTGAGAGATGTGGTGAGGTGTTAAGTGTGAATGTCAGAGTTGGCTGTGATGCTGCACATTGTGATAAAAGTGCAGTCCAAGACATTAGTGAGGGTCAAAATGGTGATGAGAGGTGTCCATTTGACATGATACATTTAACGTCTGCTGAGGAGGTGTTGAGTACAGTACATTATGTACTTATCATGTATGGGAGAGGTATTGTGTACATAGTGATGAAGAGTGGTGCTGTGAATGTAGGTGTGGATGTAAGAAGGGCAGTGCCAGTATGAGATTGTGAGAGTCTGGGTGGTAGAGTTAGAGTACAAGGGTGGAGCTTGGAGGGCAGAAATGGTTTTCAGGATAGCTGCACCAGAGGGTGATTATGAAGAGCTTGTGTATGTAGGATAGTTTGAGAGATGAGCATGTACTTTGAGAAAGATGTGAGAGGGGTTAGACCCACACAAGTAGAGATTATGCAGGCCAAGAGGTAATGTTGAAATGTACACATGTGGAGATTATGTGGATGTAAGTATGCAAAAACAGTTGCCAGATTAAAGTTGAGGATGTAGTATTTGTTTGCTACAGCTTGCTGTCTGCCACTGATTGTTCATGACAGATTATTGAAATGTCCGCTTTGAGACCACTGGCATATGCAAAACCCATTGATATCACAGGACATGTTGCCTTCACATAGCCTTGCCTTGGCTGAGTTGTGTGTGGGCATAAGTGCCAAGTTGCCCTTTGTAGGTAGATGTCACTGATTGCTCATTCTTCCCCTTGGATACTGCCCTGTGATGGAGGTGTTGATTGCTCACATTGTACTGTCATGATGCAGAAACACTGGATGGCAGTCAATTGGTTAGAGGGCCATAGCCCCCCAAGTGAAAAGTCAAGGATGTGTGTTGGTGGGCCACCTGGGGACAGACTACTCCTGAAACGCATCCCCACACTTCCAAGTACACTACACACACACATGGGTACTAATGGCATTCTGACTTTGAATGGCAGAGGTATCGGGACACTAAGGGAGATAGATGCATTGCAATGATATCTCTGGATGTGCTGATGAAAAAAAATTGCACTGTTACAAGAGACACATGTGACCCCGGAACATTATACCCAGTTCCAAAAGTGTTTGCATTGTCAACATTTTTTCCTCCTCTAATCTGGTTTGGCAAGGGTAGCCCTTTTGTGGGTCCATACGGGGTCCCATTTAGCCCATTAAACACTGCCACAGAGCCTGAGGGCAATATGTCTTAGAGGGTCTCCTTGACGTTTTCAAAGATTAGGGGTCAGTGTTTCAGTGCTGAATGTGTACAAAGCAGACTTAATTCTACACATATCTCTTATCCTCACAAGGTGTACCCATATCCCCTGGCTTGAGGATGGCTATGTCAATTGTGTCCTAGAGCAACAGATTAAGCACCCCCCATCATCGTCGCCAGTGCTGGCAGCTTATCTTACCCAATGTGCTGCGCACTGGTCCTTCCAACACTGTTGGTGGATCTAACGTCCTGAGACTCATGAGTACTCCTACTACTCTGCAGTACACAATCTGCACATTCTGAATGGTATTATTTGTTAGCAGCTCACACTATAGCCTGAGGAGCTAGATGCTAAATAGCTGTGAATTACATTCTCAGAAGATGACCCAACACACATACACATTGGGTGTAGTGTGCAGCGCCCCCAGCCCACACATGGTTACTGCATCCTACATTGTTGTATGCCCATGCATTTTTCGCGCTCATGAGGGATTCTGTCTCCAAATATTTCACTGACGACTGGGACACAACAACTTCTAGGTTGTTGGAGTGGGAAGCACTGAAATCAGTACTGAGTGGCTGGGTCTGGGGACTTAGGTGTTGCCTAGGGCTAATATCCCCAGGGCTTTGCTGTAGACAGAGGCATCACTAGGTAATCAATAGACTGCGGTTCAGTTGCAGGCTGTGATGTTAGCCATGCTGACAGATACTCAAACACACCACAACCATCTGATTGAGCAACTGCGTTGCTTTTACTTTGCAACATGACAAGCTGAGATGCACACAGAGTGGGATAAGTCAGGCGAACTCCTGTCCTGCCTCCGCTGTTGCTTTACAACAACCCAGCAGATGTTGATGATTATGGATCACCTGCCCCTGATGCACACTGGTCCGGAAACCATCCATGAATCCTTCATGGTGTATTGTTGTGGCCTATACATTCCCCCCTAGTCTGAACACAAGGTAGACGTTTCCTGATTGGATTGAATCTACCTGTACTTGATCTGGCAGTGCGTGCAGTGATCAACACCCCATTGGCTGGTGCAAGAGATACTCAGAGTGATTCTGCACACTGCCACGTTGACCACTAATGCATTGGACAGCCTCCTGCCCAGTCTCAATAATACCTATGAGCTTGTACTTGAACACAGGTGCCTGTATCTCTCTTGGGCCACCTTGAGTGATTGGAGACACCCACAATCCATGTGGCAATTTCTTCGGTGTACATTGTTAAAACCAACAGTGACCTAGCTGAGCCTATGGCCACAAACTCCTTTGTCCCTGATTGCAAGGAATTTTTTGTCCTTAGTGTAGTAGAGGCGCCTCACCTGCTGGTACACCAACGGCATCTAGTGCATGGTGTTCAAAGGGAATCTATCCCTGATAGATCCACAAAGCTTGACATTCTTATTCAAAATAGTGTGCTGTAGCTGGTCCGTGGGAGGTGTCCCCACATAGACTGCTTGGCGCTAGTATTGTTAAAAGCATACAATTCCGTTCATTGTGTATACATGTTTGCCACTCTGTCAAAAGTGGACATGGCAGGGCAGCTGTAACAACATGTATGTGTTTTTGATGCCAAGCCAACTGCCCAAGTCAAGTGTCACCCTCTTTTAGATTGTGCAGGGGGACTTGTCGGGGCTGTCCCCTTTCCCAATGTTCTCTTTGCCCTGACAATGTAGCCACTAGCCAAAACATTTGTCTGGGGTGTTAATAATGGTGAGTTCCACCGGGCGAAGAGGTACATGTAGTTCCATTGATACAGACAACATGCTCCTCTATATTCAGTCTATCTGCAGGGACATTTCAAATATTTGTGTGAGACAATCAGATTTGCAGGGTGGGTCGAGTTTGTGTGTTAAGTAGGCCAAGTGTTCTTTTTTTGCCCTCTGTGTGGATTATCCCCCACAAGAGGTGATGGCGGATGAGCAGAGTGTGATGCATGTCCCTAATGTTTTTTGGTCCTTATGGATCTGTAACTGTGATGATGCAAAGTATCTCATTGTGTGAATCTTAGCAGGGCCATATCCTCATTACGTCCACAGCTGTTTTATTTTATCACTCTTCCAGTTACAGGCCAAGCCTGTATTTCACTTCCTGAGGAGATACTGCTCCTCTGCATCTTGTGTTTTTGCCATCACTATACAGTTGCTGTGCCTGGTGCCACCTCCAGGGAGTTTGACACCATGCTGCGAGGGTTGATTAGCAATAGTGGCATGATAAGTGTGGCTCTGAGTAGGCTGCATCTGGCAAAGCGAAGGCTGTCCTGGCTATGCATTTTAAAAGGAATGTTATGTGGCTGTACCACTGCAATGGCCAGTGTTAAGCTTGTTTGGTAGGCAGTTGTACAAAGTGAGCATGTTCTCAAAATGCAGGGCACATAAGATTGCGGGATCAATGTTGCTCCCTGAAGCACAACTCCCATGTGGAGCTGACAGCCTTGTAAAAGTGTGTTTTTGGGATAGTGGGCCTGTGGCTACTGATGGACATGATCCTGTACTTTCCGTCTCTTATTCTGCACATCCTGGCTCATTTCTATAGAGATAAAGTAATGATGCCTACAGGGGATTCAATTATAGAAAATCTTATTGATTCAAAAAACTATATCAAAACAGCCCTGATTAGTGACTTAAAGCAAACAAATTGGCGAAATATCTAATATTCATTCAAATCAAGTGTATCAGCAGAAGAAAAAGACCAAAAACGGGTGTATACTTATGAAAAATACAAATTTATGTTGAATAGTCCGTTGATAAATAAGGGTACAAAGTGCAAATCACATAAATACAAAAGTGGCTGAGATAGATTGTTTATACATCAGCTAATTTCTCATAAACACTTTTGTCATTTCCATAGAAGCATTGTTGGGAAGGACTGACAGCATGGAGAGACACAGGATTGAGCTCAGTGGGGGACCTAAGCAGAGTCCGGGAGCACATTACTTTTGTCCAGTTGCAGGAAGATCCTGACATTGCAGTGGTCCATTTCTTGGCACATGGTACACTGATGGCTGAGATGGGACACATGTGTAGAGTGACAGACACTGATTCTGCACATTGACACCTAACCCACGGCCTACGCATCATGGGTGGAGTTTTGAGACTCCTGATCTTATTTATTGATGTTTCACTCTGGCTAAAGGCTTTTTAGTGACTCAGGAGGTGTGGCGCTCTGCTGTGTAAACGTATTTCTTTGTTAGTGCAATTATATTTATGTATGGTGCAACCAGGCAAGGGGATACTCCCTAAAACCCCTAAATATGTGGGGGAAGCCCTACACTATGTCATATAGAACCAAGTCCTGGGCACGCGTAAAGTAGTATTTGAAATAAAGGTGTATTTCAATCTGAGTAGGTTTTGAAAGAAATGTCACTGTTCATCTCAGGTAAATCAATTCTTTGACTTTATTGTTCGAAGTGAGCAAAAGAAACCAGCCAACACGTGTTTTGTCGCCAATGGAATTAATCCTGCGACTTCCTCAGGGCTGGGAAAGATACAAAGGGTAATATGAACATAATATAATGAATTTTGAAGTTGTATATTAAAATAGAGATATTATTTGTTGTAATGGTGACTTCACACCTTAAAGTGGAAACCCTAATTGACACAACCAAAATTTCAAAAGTGACAACAGAATAATACAAGTAGCATAGTGAGCATAATGTATGTTGACTGTCAATTGATTAAGAATAGTGAAATGTTTAGGTGACATTTTGTGAAAACAACATGTTCTTGTACATCTTTGAGTCCTATTAGTTTAATAAGAAGAGCCAAAATTGAGAGGGAAAGGGCCTGAACAGTTTAAGGAGAGAGGCACAAAAATTGAGTTATTTTTATAAAGAGTGATTGTTAAAGTGAGTATGAAATAGAAACGCTACCTGAAAATGAAGGTAAGAATTCTTGATAAACTGTGGAGGAAAAACGGTAAAAGCCGACAAAAAGTATAAGTGACACATTGCGGGGGCAGGTGGTTATATTCTATAAGAAAAAGAAAGAAGGGAGAGCGCTTACCGCTCCGCCGGTGATAATTCCAACCCGGCTGGTCAAAATGTGTGTCACGTAATACGGTAAAACAGGTATAAGTATACACTTCGGTGGTTAAATCTACATTGGGAAAATAATAAAGTTGATCAGTTCTATGTAATCTCAGTTTCAAAATCACTACAGCATATTGAGGCATGAAGGTAAAGATTGCGGCGGATCTTACCACAATCACGGTGATCTGGCAATGGAAATGTGCCGCGAGCATTTGACACACGGAGGGTAGTCCGTGTTTTGAACGTGGATCTGAAAGACAGATCCCACTTGTATAATAGTCGGCAAAAATTGCATTACCTAGACATACAGGGTATTTGTCAATGTTTCAAGGAGAGGATGGATCATCTTACCTACAGCGAGTGCGCTGTGGTGTTTCGCGGCAACAGTACTGGGCGATCCGGAAAATCAAATTTTGACGCGAACGTAAGACGAGCGAAGGGTAATTTGCGTTCTGTGTGAGGATCAGAAAGGTAGATCCCACTTAGTAATAGTCGTTGTGGCTGTATTAGTTAGGCATATACGATTCTTGTAAAAAATTAGGGAGGATAGATACTCTTACCTACAGCGGGTGCGCTGTGGTGTCTCGCGGCAGCAGTTCCTCTGAAGTGTGTTCCGGGTATGGATAATTACTGTAACCCGGAAGTGGCTTTTATACCGCATTGGAGCGGAGCACTAGAACGTTAACTCGTTCGTTGCTATGGTGATAAGAACTTTATTGAATTGATAGCCACAAGGACAGAATGAGGGTAACCTGGATATTCTCCTGTTGCTCAACGAATATTCAAAAATTCGATCAGTTCAAAAGTATATATCAAAGGAAAGCTAAATTTGAGACGGAAAGCGTACGTTCTGTTGTGAGTGTAAGAAAGTGAAGTCTGCATGTAGACCCAATGACAATCACATAAGATGTGCCCGGGTTTTGGTAATTTACAAAATTGGAGCAATGTCTCGTTAAGGAGTGAGTATAAATGGGTACATTGTTTCAATAAGATATTGAGACATACGGAACGATAGAAAAATTGTTTCCATCATTTATCAATTATAGTCTAGTTTTAGCAGATAGCAAATGAATTGTGTGTCAATTTGGAAAAAGTCTGTAAAGGCAAAAGAACAACCATTTGAATATGAATCAATTGTATTATGCGTACGTTGTCTCATTATGGAGTAAAGACATAAGAATGTCTCATGCTTATGCAAAGTCATAGGGGAGAGATAGAAGAGCTATTCTCCTTGTTATCAATATCAGTCTTATAGAGAGTCACAAGAGAAAGAACAAAAGTGTGCTATGGAAATATATAGTAATACAGAGGTTATTAGGAGATGTTGGTGAAACGCAAAAGTACCAGGTAACATCTTCAGTTATCATAAAAGTATTCTAACATGATATAACAATAGAAACAGAAAATTGTTGTAATATACTATTCTCCCAGGAAATATTGCATCTCATGATAACAATTTAAGCCATGTTCCACAGTATGGAGGCGCATGATCCAAGTTGCTTTGGTGCGTCTCAGTTTCAATTCTCTATTGCCCCCTCGTACACTTGGTAGGATGACATCGATACCAAAGAAGGAGAAGCACTTGTGTAATCCTTGAGATGGACATATCGCTGCATGTAGTGCCACTGGATATCTGGCATCCTGTTGATGTAATGCTCTTACATGCTCGCTTATTCTGTCTTTTAGAGGTCGGATAGTGCTTCCAACGTATTGTTTTTTACATGCACATTCTATGATGTACACCACGAATTTGGTGTTGCAGTTGATGATGTGTCTGATGTTGTATCTCTTTTTGTCCACGCTGGTGAATTCACAAATACCATGTTTAGCCCATCTGCATACCCCACAACAACCAAACGTGTAAAAACCTATAGTGTGTTGGGTCAGCCATGTTGATTCGTTGGCGGTGCGTGGGACAGTGGGGCTAAGTTTATTTTTGAGTGTCCTACCTCTCCTAAAGGTTATCTGTGGGTAGGAGGTTATATGGTCATTAAGAGATATGTCCGCCTGTAAGATTCCCCAATGTTTGGCTAGGCTTTTTCTAAATACACGGCTCAAACCGTTGAAGTCTGTGATAAGTCTAACTGGTTGGTTTGGTTGCTGCTTGGGAGTCTTAACTCGTAGTGTGTCTACTCTTTTACACGTTCAATTCTATTCTCCGCTTTCTTGATGGTTTGCGGTGTGTAACCTCTCTTAATGAATCTGTGTTTCATGTCAGTAAAGCAATTTTGAAAGTCTGTTTCTTCGCTACAGTTCCTTTTAGCCCTCATAAATTCACCATAGGGTATTGCATGAATCTGATGTACAGGATGAGAGCTGTTCGCATGTAGAATTGCATTGCATGAGGTCTCTTTATGGAAAAGTCTACTGTGCAATTTATCCATCTTGATATAGAGTTCTACATCTAAGAATGTGATTTTAGATGTGCTCGATTCTAAAGTAAATTTCATGTCATGGGTATTGTTGTTCAGATGGATATAGAATTCATCCAATTTTTCTTGTGTGCCTGACCAGAGTAACAGACAATCATCTATGTAGCGCCCCCAATAGATGATGGAGTCAATCCATGGTGCTCCCTTTATGCCCCAGATCCATTCCGCTTCGAGAGTGCCCATAAACAAATTCGCAAAAGACGGTGAGAATTTGGAACCCATGGCTACTCCCCTGATTTGTTTATACCACTGATTATCAAACATGAAGAAATTATTGTTTAGAATAAGGTTCATCATAGAGATTAACATAGTGGTGTGCTGCCATTGGGTAGCTGGCCTATTGTGTAAAAGGCGAGTTACTGCGTGTAGACCAAGATCTGGTTTGATGTTAGTGTACAGGGACACTACATCTAAAGTGACTAATATCATCCTGGTTGCCATTGTAAGTCTGATAGAATGCTCAGGATATGTTTTGTATCCTGGATGTAAGATGGTAAGTTACGTATCATCGGTCCAATAAAGAGATCAACATATTCAGCTATCTTTTCAGTAGGGCCCCCTATCCCTGAAACGATGGCTCTACCAGGAGGGAAAGGGAGGTGTTTGTGTATCTTGGGAAGGGTGTACAACCAAGGAAAGGTAGGTCTGAATACCTTCATATAGCTATGTTCATCCTCGTTTATTAGTCCCGCAGTGTGCCAATCACTCAAAAGTTTGTTGATTTTAAGGGTAAGAGGACCTGTCGGGTTTTGTGCTAGTAGTTCGTAGCAAGTGTTGTCTTCTAGTTGGGTTAAAATCTCTCTGTTGTAGTCGTCACGGTTCATAACTACGACATTACCCCCTTTGTCAGCTTCTCTGATCAGGATGTCGGTATCAGTACTCAGTGTCTTAAGGGCTAGGCGCTCACCTACAACAAGATTGTCTTTTTGTTTGTATCTTTTTTGGTTCTTTTGTTGTCAAATTTGTCAATATCTTCCAATACCCGTTTATAAAAGGTATCTATAGAGTTGCCCCCAGGAAGAGTAGGTGTCCATTTTGATTTGGTTTTAAGACCACTTGCTAGAGTGTAGTCAGTGTCTATGTTTAACTCCTGTAGGAGTAGATCCATATCATATGGTGTTTGTTCAAAATCTTTTATAGATAGAAGCAATTGTGTGGCTTGCACATCATGTATGGTTAAGACATTGGACACACAGTCACTGGGAATGTTCTTGGTGTTTTTATTTATAGTTGGATTACACGAAAATGTTTTTTAGTTTGAGACCCCTGATGAATTTCAAAAGGTCAATTTTAAGTTTACAAATGTCCCCGGGTTTGTATGGATTGACCTACACTATGTCATATAGAACCAAGTCCTGGGCACGCGTAAAGTAGTACACCAGACATGATCTCCCTTCTTAGTAAAGGTTTAAGCTTCAATCCATACGAACCCGGGGACATTTGTAAACTTAAAATTGACCTTTTGAAATTCATCAGGGGTCTCAAACTAAAAAAACATTTTTCGTGTAATCCAACTATAAATAAAAACACCAAGAACATTCCCAGTGACTGTGTGTCCAATGTCTTAACCATACATGATGTGCAAGCCACACAATTGCTTCTATCTTTAACAGATTTTGAACAACCACCATATGATATGGATCTACTCCTACAGGAGTTAGACATAGACACTGACTACACTCTAGCAAGTGGTCTTAAAACCAAATCAAAATGGACACCTACTCTTCCTGGGGGCAACTCTATAGATACCTTTTATAAACGGGTATTGGAAGACATTGACAAATTTGACAACAAAAGAACCAAAAAAAGATACAAACAAAAAGACAATCTTGTTATAGGTGAGCGCCTAGCCCTTAAGACACTGAGTACTGATACCGACATCCTGATCAGAGAAGCTGACAAAGGGGGTAATGTCTTAGTTATGAACCGTGACGACTACAACAGAGAGATTTTAACCCAACTAGAAGACAACACTTGCTACGAACTACTAGCACAAAACCCGACAGGTCCTCTTACCCTTAAAATCAACAAACTTTTGAGTGATTGGCACACTGCAGGACTAATAAACGAGGATGAACATAGCTATATGGAGGTATTCAGACCTACCTTTCCTTGGTTGTACACTCTTCCCAAGATACACAAACACCTCCCTTTCCCTCCTGGTAGACCCATCGTTTCAGGGATAGGGGGCCCTACTGAAAAGATAGCTGAATATGTTGATCTCTTTATTGGACCGATGGTACGTAACTTACCATCTTACATCCAGGATACGAAACATATCCTGAGCATTCTATCAGACTTACAATGGCAACCAGGGATGATATTAGTCACTTTAGATGTAGTGTTCCCTGTACACTAGCATCAAACCAGATCTTGGTCTACGCGCAGTAACTTGCCTTTTACACAATAGGCCAGCTACCCAATGGCAGCACACCACTATGTTAATCTCTATGATGAACCTTATTCTAAACAATAATTTCTTCATGTTTGATAATTGGTGGTATAAGCAAATCAGGGGAGTAGCCATGGGTTCCAAATTCTCACTGTCTTTTGCGAATTTGTTTATGGGCACTCTCGAAGCGGAATGGATCTGGGGCGTAAAGGGAGCACCATGGATTGACTCCATCATCTATTGGGGGCGCTACATAGATGATTGTCTGTTACTCTGGTCAGGCACACAAGAAAAATTTGATGAATTCTATATCCATCTGAACAACAATACCCATGACATGAAATTTACTATAGAGTCGAGCACATCTAAAATCACATTCTTAGATGTAGAACTCTATATCAAGATGGATAAATTGCACAGTAGACTTTTCCGTAAAGAGACCTCATGCAATGCAATTCTACATGCGAACAGCTCTCATCCTGTACATCAGATTCATGCAATACCCTATGGTGAATATATGAGGGCTAAAAGGAACTGTAGCGAAGAAACAGACTTTCAAAATTGCTTTACTGACATGAAACACAGATTCATTAAGAGAGGTTACACACCGCAAACCATCAAGAAAGCGGAGAATAGAATTGAACGTGTAAAAAGAGTAGACACACTACGAGTTAAGACTCCCAAGCAGCAACCAAACCAACCAGTTAGACTTATCACAGACGTCAACGGTTTGAGCCGTGTAATTAGAAAAAGCCTAGCCAAACATTGGGGAATCTTACAGGCGGACATATCTCTTAATGACCATATAACCTCCTACCCACAGATAACCTTTAGGAGAGGTAGGACACTCAAAAATAGACTTAGCCCCACTGTCCCACGCACCGCCAACGAATCAACATGGCTGACCCAACACACTATAGGTTTTTACAAGTGTGGTTGTTGTGGGGTATGCAGATGGGCTAAACATGGTATTTGTGAATTCACCAGCGTGGACAAAAAGAGATACAACATCAGACACAACATCAACTGCAACACCAAATTCGTGGTGTACATCATAGAATGTGCATGTAAAAAACAATATGTTGGAAGCACTATCCGACCTCTAAAAGACAGAATAAGCAAGCATGTAAGAGCATTACATCAACAGGATGCCAGATATCCAGTGGCACTACATGCAGCGATATGTCCATCTCAAGGATTACACAAGTGCTTCTCCTTCTTTGGTATCGATGTCATCCTACCAAGTGTACGAGGGGGCAATAGAAAATTGAAACTGAGACGCACCAAAGCAACTTGGATCATGCGCCGCCATACTGTGGAACATGGCTTAAATTGTGATCATGAGATGCAATATTTCCTGGGAGAATAGTATACTACAACAATTTTCTGTTTCTATTGTTATATCATGTTAGAATACTTTTATGATAACTGAAGATGTTACCTGGTACTTTTGTGTTTCACCAACATCTCCTAATAACCTCTGTATTACTATATGTTTCCATAGCACACTTTTGTTCTTTCTCTTGTGACTCTCTATAAGACTGATATTGATAACAAGGAGAATAGCTCTTCTATCTCTCCCCTATGACTTTGCATAAGCATGAGACATTCTTATGTCTTTACTCCATAATGAGACAACGTACGCATAATACAATTGATTCATATTCAAATGGTTGTTCTTTTGCCTTTACAGACTTTTTCCAAATTGACACACAATTCATTTGCTATCTGCTAAAACTAGACTATAATCGATAATGATGGAAACAATTTTTCTATCGTTCCGTAATGTCTCAATATCTTATTGAAACAATGTACCCATATATACTCACTCCTTAACGAGACATTGCTCCAATTTTGTAAATTACCCAAACCCGGGCACATCTTATGTGATTGTCATTGGGTCTACATGCAGACTTCACTTTCTTACACTCACAACAGAACGTACGCTTTCCGTCTCAAATTTAGCTTTCCTTTTGATATATACTTTTTGAAATGATCGAATTTTTCGAATATTCGTTGAGCAACAGGAGAATATCCAGGCTACCCTCATTCTGTCCTTGTGGCTATCAATTCAATAAAGTTCTTATCACCATAGCAACGAACGAGTTAACGTTCTAGTGCTCCGCTCCAATGCGGTATAAAAGCCACTTCCGGGTTACAGTAATTATCCATACCCGGAACACACTTCAGAGGAACTGCTGCCGCGAGACACCACAGCGCACCCGCTGTAGGTAAGAGTATCTATCCTCCCTAATTTTTGACAAGAATCGTATATGCCTAACTAATACAGCCATAACAACTATTACTAAATGGGATCTACCTTTCTGATCCTTAGACAGAACGCGAATTACCCTTCGCTCATCTTACGTTCGCGGCAAAATTTGATTTTCCGGATCGCCCAGTACTGTTGCCGCGAAACACCACAGCGCACTCGCTGTAGGTAAGATGATCCATCCTCTCCTTGAAACATTGACAAAAACCCTGTATGTCTAGGTAATGCAATTTTTGCCGACTATTATACAAGTGGGATCTGTCTTTCAGATCCACGTTCAAAACACGGACTACCCTCCGTGTGTCAAATGCTCGCGGCACATTTCCATTGCCAGATCACCGTGATTATGGTAAGATCCGCCGCAATCTTTACCTTCATGCCTCAATATGCTGTAGTGATCTTGAAACTGAGATTACATAGAACTGATCGACTTTATTATTTTCCCAATGTAGATTTAGCCACCGAAGTGTATACTTATACCTGTTTTACCGTATTACGTGACACACATTTTGACCAGCCGGGTTGGAATTATCACCGGCGGAGCGGTAAGCACTCTCCTTTCTTCTTTCTTTTTCCTATAGAATATAACCACCTGCCCCCGCATTGTGTCACTTATACTTTTTGTCGGCTTTTACCGTTTTTCCTCCACAGTTTATAAAGAATTCTTACCTTCATTTTCAGGTAGCGTTTCTATTTCATACTCACTTTAACAATCACTCTTTTATAAAAATAACTCAATTTTTGTGCCTCTCTCCTTAAACTGTTCAGGCCCTTTTCCCTCTCAATTTTGGCTCTTCTTATTAAACTAATAGGACTCAAAGATGTACAAGAATATGTTGTTTTCACAAAATGTCACCTAAACATTTCACTATTCTTAATCAATTGACAGTCAACATACATTATGCTCACTATGCTACTTGTATTATTCTGTTGTCACTTTTGAAATTTTGGTTGTGTCAATTAGGGTTTCCACTTTAAGGTGTGAAGTCACCATTACAACAAATAATATCTCTATTTCAATATACAACTTCAAAATTCATTATATTATGTTCATATTACCCTTTATATCTTTCCCAGCCCTGAGGAAGTCGCAGGATTAATTCCATTGGCGACGAAACACGTGTTGGCTGGTTTCTTTTGCTCACTTCGAACAATAAAGTCAAAGAATTGATTTACCTGAGATGAACAGTGACATTTCTTTCAAAACCTGCTCAATCAATCAATCAATCATTTGTAGAGCGCACTAATCACCCGTGAGGGTCTCAAGGCGCTGAGGGGGGGGGTGCAGCTACTGCTCGAACAGCCAGGTCTTGAGAAGTCTCCTGAAGGTCAGCAGGTCCTGGGTCTGTCGCAGCTGTGTGGGGAGGGTGTTCTATGTCCTGGTGGCGAGGTAGGAGAAGGATCTGCCACCGGTGGAGGTCCTGTGGATGCGAGGGACGGTGGCAAGGGCGAGGTCGGCGGAGCGAAGCTGGCGGTTCGGGATGTAGAAGGTGAGCCGTTTGTTGAGGTATGCTGGTCTGGCGTTGTGGAGTGCTTTGTGAGCATGGGTGAGGAGCTTGAAGGTGATCCTCTTGTTGACTGGGAGCCAGTGCAGGTCTTTCAGGTGGGCGGTGATGTGGGTGTGGCGGGGTATGTCGAGGATGAGGCGAGCGGAGGCGTTCTGTATGCGTTGGAGTCTTTTCTGGAGTTTGGCCGTGGTTCCTGCGTAGAGGGCGTTGCCGTAGTCCAGTCTGCTGCTGACGAGGGCCTGGGTGACCGTCCTTCTGGTTCCGGTGGGGATCCATCTGTAGATCTTGCGGAGCATGCGGAGGGTGTTGAAGCAGGAGGACGATACGGCGTTGACTTGCTGGGTCATTGAGAGCGATGAGTCCAGGATGAACCCCAGGTTGCGTGCGTAGTTGGTGGGTGTGGGTGCGGCTCCCAGGGCGGCTGGCCACCAAGAGTCATCCCAGGTGGAGGGGGTGGAGCCGAGGATGAGGACCTCTGTCTTGTCTGAGTTAAGTTTCAGGCGGCTGTTCTGCATCCAGTTGGCGACGGCCTTCATTCCTTCGTGGAGGTTGGTTTTGGCGGTGGCGGGGTTCTTGGTGAGTGAGAGGATCAGCTGTGTGTCGTCGGCATAGGAGACGATGTTGAGGTTGTGCGAGCGGACGATGTTGGCGAGCGGTGCCATGTAGATGTTGAAAAGGGTAGGGCTGAGGGATGATTCTTGGGGCACGCTGCAGATGATCTTGGTGGCTTCGGAACGGAATGGGGGGAGGCGGACCCTCTGGGTTCTGTCGGTGAGGAAGGAGGTGGTCCAGTCCAGGGCTTTGTCGTGTATTCCTGCGTCGTGTAGGCGTGTGCGTAGGGTGTGGTGGCAGACGGTGTCGAAGGCGGCCGAGAGGTCCAGGAGGATGAGGGCCGTGGTTTCGCCGTTGTCCAGTAGAGTCCTGATGTCGTCTGTGGCAGCGATGAGGGCGGTTTTGGTGCTGTGATTGCTGCGGAATCCAAATTGGGACGGGTCCAGGATGTTGTTCTCCTCGAGGAAGTGGGTCAGTTGGCTGTTGACAATCTTTTCGATGACTTTCGCCGGGAACGGGAGCAGGGAGATTGGCCGGAAGTTCTTGAGGTCCTTTGGGTCCACTGTGGGTTTTTTGAGTAGGGCGTTGATCTCGGCGTGGTTCCAGCTTTCCGGGAAGGTGGTGGTCTCGAAGGAGCTGTTGATGATCTTCCGGAGTTGGGGTGCGATGATGCAGTTTGCTTTGTTGAAGATGTGGTGAGGGCAGGGGTCGGATGGTGAGCCGGGGTGGATGGTGTTCATGGTCTTGATGGTGTTGTCATCGTTGACGTGGGTCCAGGAGATCAGGCGGTTGGTGAGGCTGGGGGGTGGTGAGTCTGCGGTGTCTGTGGCTGTAGGGAGGGTCTGGGCGTTGAAGCTGTCGTGGATGTCTGCGCTCTTGCGGTAAAAGAAGGTGGCTAAGGAGTCGCATAGGTCTTGCGACGGCGGGATGTCGTTGGAGCTGGAGCTGGGGTTGGAGAGTTCCTTCACGATGTTGAAGAGCTCTTTGCTGTTGTGTGCGTTGTTGTCGATGCGTTCCTTGAAGGAAGTCCTTTTGGTGGCTCGGATGAGTTGGTGGTGCTTGCGGCTGGCGTTCTTTAGGGCTGCGTGGTTCAGACTCAGATTGAAATACACCTTTATTTCAAATACTACTTTACGCGTGTCCAGGACTTGGTTCTTATTTATTGATGTGTTTGGACACATGAAGAATGACCCACTGTCACCTGCTTGCTAGCTATGGGACACTGATATATTTGGAGTCCTCCACGGGCAAGGAGTGAGAACAGACTAGACACTACCGATGTACAGTATGTCATGATGGAAAACTCCATTCCATTCAATTTGACATCTGGCACAGGGCATGTCTCACCTCAGCTGTCTGACCACGAAAGTTTGTGTCCTGCCATCTGTGCACACAAGGTTATACACCTATTTTGTGATAGATACATATGTTCTGGACATGGCTGTATGCTGCTAACCTGTGTTGCTGAGTTACATATGTACTTGGCCCAGTGAGGGGTTGGTTCAACCTCCTTCCATTGGAGTGGATGCAGAGAGGGATATACCTGCAGATGATGTTTTCGAAGTTATCCAATGAAAGGATGGATTTGTAAATGCTAATCAGACACCAGGCCATTTGCTTGCATTGTTAGGCCACCGCAGTCCCAACACTGCAACACTTGTGGGCAGTGACTCGTTAATGGTATAGGGCTGAGGCTACTGTGCAGCACAGGCAGTGAGTTGTGTGCCTACAGAGGATTGCAATAGATAAGCATTTGGACAATTTGTTAAATGAAGAGCCACTGGATGGGTGTAGGACTTTGTAGGGTGAGGGTCAGAGACACGTGGTCATGGACCTATGAGAGGTGTTCCGGACATGGCTAGATGAGGCAGTTGCTCTGTCATTTGAGGCAGACTGTCTGCATGACATTTCCTCCTTTGTTCACGTGTAGGGGTGTCTTTTAGAGTACACATATGCTACAATGTCAACTGTTGACAATGGCTATTGTATTAGAGGCCCCAGTCTCACCCCCCCATGTGTGGCCTGTGAGGTATGTGTGTTCCTGACCTTCTAAATGCACATGATACCTCTGTGCTGTTCTATCTTGTTATGTTTATTGTGTTGTTAAATTTTGTTCCATATGCTCCTGTTGTGGTATGCTTGACTCATTGCTGAATGTTTGTTCTGCCCATCTGACCAGATCTGCATTTCCTGATTAATGAAAGATGATTTACTATCCATCCCAATTTGTGCCCAGGACATGATAATGAGCTGATAGTGAGGTTTTGTTTTGATGTGGAAATGTCTTGTGACTTGTGTGCAGGAACATTCATTGTGCCACATGCCAGCAAACGCATTTCCCTGTCTCTATCTTTTGTATGTGAGAAATTGTCTTAGTTTGGAGATGTGTGTCTTCCTTCATCCAAGGTTTTGGATGATGAACCATCCTTTGTGTACCTGCAGATGTGATGCCTGCTCTGTGTGGACTGTTATCACTTTGTCCCTTTTTTGAGTGCTGTGACTCCAAGTGGGACATTTTGATACCCTGTCCTTACTGTACAGGTAGGTATCCTATCCCATGCCCTGTTGGCTGGTCTGAGTGAACAGTGGTGGGTGAATGGCATGGGTCCACCAGGGGTGTGTAAACCGGGCCTGGCAAAGCATAGGGGGCACCAAGATAGTTGTGTCCCAATGTATTTGAGTGCGGTGTGCATGCTATCAGACCTGTGTCCATGGTAGGGATTGTATGTAAGGGATTCATCTGTCTGAGTGCTGCTTTGGATCTGTGCTGTATCCTTCCCATGTTGTTATTGCTGACACATCCAACATTTCATTCTGGTTGTGTCTCCCTATGATGACCTGGCTATGTGCCCTGCGGTGAGGCTGAGATGATGGTGGACGTAGGCTTTGGTGGATACCTGCTCAGAAACTGCTGTACTCATCAGGACACAGGATGTGGGACTGTGTGATTGGGCTGATGGGGGAGTGGCAGTCCAGGTTGGACTGTAGTAGTCAATTTGTTGTTTCTAGACATGTATTGATTTGTCAACAATTCTGCATGAGGTAAAGTGAGGTGTGAGGGAATAAACAAGCTAGGCCTAGGTTTTCCATCTAATTGGGTGGATGTATTGTATTGCTACTTGGTAGATCAGCTATAGAATTTGACTTCACTTTCCTGTGTGATTTATACATGTTGTTTCTTTTGAAGCTATCCAAAGTAGATAATGTGCTTCTGCTCTGGTGTTTTGGAAATGGCAAGGTAGTTAGGATAAATGGTGTCACTTCCTGCAATGTGACTTCCTATGACATGAGATGTTGTGGTCTTTGTATGCGTTTCAGATATTAGGATTTTGCCTGTGGAACTGATGCATGTAGGTGCGGGCATGGTGCCAGTGAATATGTCTCTGTGGACATACTTTTGTGAGTACATTGAAGTTCTGTTGCCCTGTGATGTTTCATTGTGTGCTGTGGTGTACTCATGCATTCACTTTGTAATACATACATATATGTGGCTATGGGCATTCCTGTTGCAACAAAAAATGTGTGTTTCTCTCAGGATTTGGTGGTCTGACTGTAGGTACCTGATGCACATGACATGCTACGGAACACTTTTTACTGTATTGACTTTCGCGGGGTAGTTACATTGTTCTGCAGGGCTAGGTGTCTAACTTACCGCCGGCGATGACCGGGTTGGTTGGGTTTGTAATATTCATCGTAGATGTACAGTAGAGGGATGACATGCACCATGGACTCCATAGCTGCACAGTCTTGATCGCAGGAATTGTGTTGTGATGAGATTCAGAGTTGAAATACTCCCCTTCCGACTGCTCTGACGAGGTGGTTGGCCTGACAGATTCAGTGCGTCGGAAGTACGCATTGTAATAGGGCAGGCGGTTTTGGACTTGGAAGTGACTCCAAACGGCTCCATTCGGTGTTTCCGATGGCTTCCCAGTCGGAATATCCAGTTAGATTCGGAGAAACCGAGTCGGTCGGTCGGTAACCAATGGGTTTTGGGCATCATAATGTGTTAGTCGGGACAGCCGCATCCGAGAACGAGTCGGTCGGATGGTCCGACTCCAAAAGGCTCTCGGATGCCCTTCCGACCGACATCGTAATCAGCCCCCAGGTGCCATCGCATTGTAATTGTGGTGTCGGGACCGCCGACCAGAGGTCGGTCAGTCCAGAGACCACAATGGTGTCAGTCGGAAGCAACTCCGACCAACATTGTAATCGAGCCCTTTGTTATTGGTATATGTATGTATGTATATATGTATGTATGTGTATATATATCCAAATGCTGCAAGAAAGCCCACACTCAGGAGGGTCAAGATGCAGTTAACTTAAAGAGTTTTGTGCCACTCTCCACTTGTAGTCTATCATCTATGTTCAAAGAGGATTTGTACGATGTGAACATGTTGTAATCTTTGTGTGAACAAGACTGTCCACAGTCGAAACACATTACAAGATTCATTAAATAAACTGCATATTGACCATCCTGAGTGTACGCTTTCGTGCAGTGTTTGGCTGTCTTGAATTTGTCCAGCACTCCCTGCTGACGGAGCGCACCACCTTTCTATGTGCTCAGGGTTTCGGAAGGGGCAATTTTGAAAGGATATATATATATATATTTTTTTTTTTAAATAACTTTTAGAACTTTGCACTCTCTACTATGCACGATGTCACTTTAAAAAGCAGAAAAAAACATACCGCAACTTCATGTCATGTGATCAAGGCTCTCGAGGAGTCGAAACGCGTAATGGCGGCAGAATAAAGCAGTAAACCTTCACCTATATGTGGTCCGTGTCCGTGTATCTCAGAGTGGATTTGGAGTGACGACGGCGAGCGCGATATAGGAACCGGGCTGGTTTCGCCTGGATCTACACGGACCCCCGCTTACAGTCAGGTCGATGCCGTAAACGAAGCCAACATCCTGAGCCTCGGCGAAGGGATTCAAGCAAGTAACCCGGAAGGGTTTGGAGCGTCTGACCCCCCAGCGCCAGGAAATGCCGTAAAGCCTTTACAGAGGCCGTTGAAGCCGTGTTGGAGGACCCGGAGTACACTGACTAAAGTCAAGGTAGGCGCAAGTGGCAGCGTGGGGTGAGCGGTGTGAACTGTGGGGCGGGCTGCACACAAGCAAAGTAAATACAACACAATGTCGGCCGACATGTTGCCTGACCGCGAAGCAGCGGCTCTCGAAATGTTCAGCGATCTGCCTACAACAACCCCAGTAACGAGACTGGGTAATGAGGCAAGCAACAGCACAAACAGCACAGTAAAGGACAAATTCAGGCAATTAGAGAAACTCATGCGCCAAGAACAGAGCAAATGGTGGGAGTCCCGGTCCCTACAAAGGTACATAGATGTAGGGAGGATTCCTAGAGGCTTGCGGATTTTCATAGCGCCTAGCTATGAAAATCCAAATCCCCAAATGATACAGGAATGGGCCAATTGCAATTTGGAGTCTTCACAGAATTTAGTTTTAATACTGATCAAGTATGCTGACTCTGATCGAACCACCCTGCTTGAGCAAATAGACAAACTAAACGAAGAGATTGAATCCAGTGGGCAAACAGAGGATATAAGCAAATTACGCAAAGATATGCTAGTATGTATAAAAAAGGAGGAAGAAAAAATGAAAGAAAGAAAGACGTACAAATTTATAAGGGACAAAACGGACTACGAAATGGGCCAGATTTTTACTTTTTCCAAAAAGTATGATGCCTTGAGAAGAGCAGAGACCAACAAAATGGATGGGCAAACACCCAGTACATCTCGAGCTAACCATACAGCAATGCAGGCGTCTAACTCAGACCTCAGTTCAGCACCAGACAGTGGATCTGATTCAGAACTAAGGGACAAAGATAATAGCACTACCCAACAGAAACCTTCCCCAGGCCAAGAGCTTAATTTTTTATGCATGGACAGAAGGCAAATACTCCGCCCAAGAAATCAACAAACCAGAACTCAAGTGACAGAAACTACAAACGCAGGCAGAGGCGGAAGGCAAGGAGCAAACGCCACCAATGCAAAAAGACAGACAACAGGAAGATGGAAGCAGAGATAAACACAAACATGGATACCAACAAAACCATAATCAATCTGGCAAAAATCAATTTAACTAAAGCTGAGGAACAAATACTTAGCCTGGGACTTACATATTGCCCAGAGAACAATTTTAATTATGCTAAAACACGGATGGATATTTACCGTTGCATACGAAAATTGAAACTAATGAAATATCATATGATGCTCACCAAGGAAACACCAGCAGTACAAACAACTCAAAACAACTATGAAGTGCAATAGACCCTGCAGATGTAGGGACAGATGATATTCCCTTGATGACAGAGCTGCTGGAACTATGGAATGAAGGACAGTTACCCAGCACACAGGAGGGTGTATCTGGACAATCCACGATAGTTACCCCCAGTGCAACAACGCAATGAGAACCAAAGATGCCAACTCCCTTCAGAAACAAATCTACATTTGTCCCGATAAGTCCACGAGATGCTATTGATGTCTTCAATGAGTAGGTGACAACACAAATAAAACAATTGAATTACAAAATCATGAATAACAAAAACAAAAGGAACAGAGTCAATACGCAGTATCATACACTGATGAAAAAACTCGAAAAAGACCCCACTATTGTCATCAGAAATTCAGATAAAGGTGGCAACATTGTGATCTGGGGAAAGGAAGACTATACAAAGGAGGCCCTACTACAACTAAATGATCAAGCCTGCTACACTAAAAGTAAAGGGACAGACCTCAAAGCATTGTACAAATGTTATTACTCCAAACTGTCAGCATGGAGAGCCCAGGGCTTAATAACGATGGATGAACTTAAATTTTTGAAAAATGAATACCCAACTACACTATCTATTTATTTTATTCCCAAAATCCACAAAGACCCATGCAATCCACCTGGCAGACCGATTATATCGGCAAATGATGGACTTCTGGAACATACGTCACAATACATTGATTACTTTTTACAAGGGTATGTTCAATCCTTGGACTCCTATGTAAGAGATGCCAGTGACTTTTTAAATAAATTGCAGGACTTTGCTTGGCAGGATGATTACCTAATGATAGCGCTTGATGTTACATCTTTGTATACAAGCATTAGACATAGTGACGGTTTAACAGCACTAAGATATTATCTGTCTAAGAGATCTGATCAATTTAAGCAGCATAGTGCAATGTTGATTGAGATGGTTGACTTCTGCTTGAATCATAATGTATTTATGTTTAACAACATGCTCTTCCAACAAATCAGGGGAGTAGCCATGGGTGCCAGCTTCTCCCCCAGCTATGCATGTTTACACATGGGCTGGTGGGAGGAGCTGGTACTGCCAACCGTACATAGCAGTTACAAAACTAAGAACATTAGACTATGGTTACGGTTTATCGATGATTTGTTTGTCATCTGGAGAGGCACACACCAAGAAGCACAAGAATTTATCCATTAATGATAACACATTGAATTTGCACTTCACTGCCACAATAAGTGAAACAACTGTTAATTTTTTGGATACCAAGGTGTACATCAAAAATCAACAGATTGAGACACAACTTTTCAGGAAGGAAACAGCAGGAAATTCCACGTTGCATGCCAGCAGCGCTCACCCAAGACACCTGATAAATAGCATTCCCTACGGGGAAATGCTTAGACTCAGGAGGGTAAACAGTACTGAAGACACTCTCAAGAAGGCCCATGAAAAAAGCAAAGCAAGGTTCCGTGAGAGGGGGTATTCACTTAAAACCATTGAGGGGGCTATAACAAAGTCTATGACACACAGTAGAACAGAACTGATCAAAGATAAACAGGAGACAAGAACAGATCAGTCAGTTCCACGAACACCTCCCACTAACTACCCTACTAACGAATTTAGAGTTATCATGGAATTCAGCAGACAAGACAAGGAATTACGTGGTATTATTACCCACAATTGGCCACTACTACTGAGTGATCCAATCATTGGGAAAACACTACCTTCCAAAGTCTCAATCACTCATAGCAGGGCACCCTGCATGAGGGATAAACTGGTTAAAACAAGTCCTGAAATCATTGAGAGTTGTAATTGGCTTCAGAATCACAAAGAATTTTTCAAATGCAAAACATGCAAGGCATGCCAACAGGGGATCAATAAGACTAAATACACTACCCCCTTCAGCCCACAAGAGCATGACATTAACAAATTATTGACATGCAAAACTGAATACGTGGTCTACGTGCTGGTATGCCCATGTGGCCTACAATACATAGGCAGCACAAAGCTGCAGGCACACAAACGGGTTCTCCAGCATTTGAGAGCTATTACCAATCAAGACAACACGTACCCAGTGGCGAGACATTTCAAGGAGTACCATGGGTCTAGGAGTCACGAATTAAAATACTTTCTCATTGACTCAGTTCCCCAAAGTAGAAGAGGTGGCAACAGGGAAGCAAAACTACGTAGACTAGAAACCAGGTACATCCTTGAGATGGACTCCAAACACCCAGGAGGGATAAATGTAATGGAGGATTTGCACACCTGCCTTTAATTGATGAGAATGAAACATGATTAAACCAAATAATATAAAAATTGTACACCGGATAACAAGAATCAAATCACACGAGTCGAAAGGATATTTTATGTTTTATATTGCATATTTAATATTTAATATTTATATATTTATACATACAATGATTAATGTTTCATATTTAATATTCTAAATGATATATTTATAATATTTTATGTTTTATATTTTATATTTTATATTTTATATTTAATATCCAGTACTCAATGTTTACTACTCTGTGACTGTTCGAGCAAATGAAAACAATAGTGAAATCTGACCCACATTACCTTTACTAATTTGGTGGTTATGGATATAGCCACTCCAATGCAAGCTGTAAACCTCAGGATAGGAGGGGCAACATAAGGTATTTATACCAAGATGTATGGCAGACCCGCAAGACAGATGACCTATATCAATGAGATATATATATAAAAAATCAGGTAGTCAATAATGTTCTCAAAATGAGATTTTAGTGAACAATACAATCCTGATTACATACATGCAAGGTAGCACATATAGCACTTAGAGCACTTTAGGCACTTTTAATTATCCTGGACATATACATACATAAATGACATATATACAAACCATGGTGCATAATGACAAATCCAATATGCCCATAAGTATGTTTACATGGATAATGTATTTATAAGGATTTATCCAATGCATTTAAAAATTTAAAAATGGAAACAAGACATGTGGGCATTATATTTCCAGCATGAAACCATATTTTATTAATATTATGTAATTTTATACAAAATTAACTTTTTAAATGTGGTTTTATACTTACAATTTTAGTCAGGTCTTCTATCCATACTTTTATCCAGATACATATATTTATATATTTATTTCAACGACAATATATATGTGGATATCTATCACATTTAAGTGTGAACTAGCATGTGATAATTATGACAAAGCAAAGTAACTGATATATGTAAAACCACTATCGGAAACAATCATTTGGAGTCAAAAAATATGCACATTCTAAGTCATGATGAACTGTTTATATTTTGTTTATGTCCATGATTCACGTTGAACTTTGCACTCTCTACTATGCACGATGTCACTTTAAAAAGCAGAAAAAAACTTACTGCAACTTCATGTCATGTGATCAAGGCTCTCGAGGAGTCGAAACGCGTAATGGCGGCAGAATAAAGCAGTAAACCTTCACCTATATGTGGTCCGTGTCCGTGTATCTCAGAGTGGATTTGGAGTGACGACGGCGAGCGCGATATATATATATATATATATATTTTTATATATATATATATGTTATAGTATTACATTATTTGAAAAATTCTTAAATTATAATATAAAATACAATTATTAGTTAAATATTAGTTTTTTAATTTGATATATGTAAATATATTCATCCATATTACCAATTTAGACGATCACAAAGAGGATATTTTCACCACCAGGTCTTTTATTTCTCAGTAACGCGTTTCGCCTGTCACAGCAGGCTTGCTCACGCGTTACTGAGAAATAAAAGACCTGGTGGTGAAAAAAAAAAAAAAAAGGTGTGAGCAAGCCTGCTGTGACAGGCGAAACGCGTTACTGAGAAATAAAAGACCTGGTGGTGAAAATATCCTCTTTGTGATCGTCTAAATTGGTAATATGGATGAATAGTAAATGCCGGCGCGCTCCGCCGACAAACGACGATCTACCTACCTCGGGCGAGGGGGGACAGAAGGAGCAACTCGTGTTGGGATATGTAAATATATATCTACATATAAACATATATGTTTCTTTAGTTGTTTTTTAACTATATTTGTTATATTTGTTAAAATATATATTAAATCTATTTTATTTTTATTAAATTAATGTTACTATTTAAAATATTTAATATTCAATATATATATTTTAAAAAACAATATTTAATACAATAATATTAATGAAAACTATATATTTTTTGCAATATTTTTGTACTTACCAATATAAGTATAGGATGACGATATTTTTGACATTGATATTTTGGTCACAATATTTTGGTATAGCGATATTTTCATAGGCGATATTTTGTCAGTGAACTGGTTCTGAAAGTAGTTTGTTCCTTTGCAGCTTATTTAATACAGTTTGCTGAGACTTTACCCCTGAAGCTGCATTTGACACATCTACGGTTGTGGGTCTCTTTCCCCCAATTCCTTGGTATGCACATTTGGTTCTATAACCATAGTAACGTTGTGATGACTTTGTACACAATTCCAGAATCTGATACATAGTTATTTTACTTTTAGGTGTCTCCTACCTTTATTCCGTCCTGATGATGACCCCGAACAAAATAATTGTGCCAAGGGGGTCAAAACGTCGACAATAACATAGGTGGACTGATTTTTAAATTTGATTGTGGTTTTTGACACTCATGTTTTGAGTGCCATCTGTAACATACTATCCCAATCAGTCACATGTATATATTTTTGCGTACAGCAGAAGCACACTTTTTTAGACACTTTACTCACCTTCCCTGTGCCATCACTTTATAGGAGCACCTTATCTTTGGAGTAATACAAATGCTGTGCCATATGATTATGGACTGTTATTACATTATATGAATATGATTAACAAATTAAATGCATTTACGGCTTAACTGAAATAGCCTGCAGAAGAGTTTCTTTATGTTACTTTTGCCGTGGAAGTCCAAGGCTACACTTCCCCCTTAGGGACCACCTTTTCTTGAGTAGCTTGCATGCCGCACAAAAAAGATATATATGACACGTCATTGGGGGAGTGGCATATTTACGAACCCACCCTGATGAAAGCCCGGGACGTTCTTAGGCCGTTCGTATAGGGCTGAAACATGTTGGTGAATTAGGGTCATAGGACCCTCACAGCCCAATAACCCTATATAGTCTTGGTTTTCAACCTTCCCATCCACCCCACGTATAAAGGGTTACCTTGGGAGTGGATGAGGACATTTTATCTTTAAAGTTATGCCCCCTAACTAGCAATTTCATAAGAGCTCCCTCGAATATGGTCAAGCCCACCTTGACCTTTAGGAGTCAGGATGAACCCGATGATGAAGCAACCAGTATTAGAGTGGGTGAGGGTTGCATAAAAAAATGGTTTCTTCCCCTTCCCTACTCCAGTTGTAGCTGTGCTTAGGTGTGGCACATAACACAATACCCTCCTCTTTTTCCCTGTGGGGGTGTCTGAACTCCAGATGGGATACTCTGGTTATTAGTAGTTATATAGGGAGGGTGTATCCCTTCATCCTCTTTTAAGAGGACCTTCCTACTCTTTAAAGGCTGTGAAGTTCCCTAACCTCCAGTCCTCAACATTTTGAGTAGTTAGAGCAGCGCCCAGCTGTAGGGTAACTCATTGTGACATAATGTGTCCTAGCACTTTTTTTACATACACTTAGGGACTTGCGTACACCGATGAGATGGCATCATTGATCCTCTCAGCCCCCTCACTACTGCCAGATACTAACATCACACAGAGCTTAGCCCAGGTACAGAACTGGGATGAATTGAAAGAACTGAAAAGAGAACAAATGAAGACCCTCCTTCAGGGTGCAATAATGACAGAGTACCTGTGGGGTAATGCTGCCCCCCAGGCCTCTTAGTAACCAATGAACCCAGAATTTTTCTAGAGGACCCCTTATTTAGGAAAGAGTGGTCTCTCATCGCTTGCCGATGTTCACAAGACTGGCTTATCCTAATTATAAACACGGCGAGACGCCTCTCAGATGCCATGCTAATAAAGCTAAAGGTAAGCAAAGACGCTCTAAAAACCCAGATCAAGAATAACATCTATAAAAAGAAATTGGATAAAGTAAACAAGGAGATAGCGGAGCATAGTGACTTTTTAATGCAGAGCAAAATAACCAAACTGCAAAAAGATCTAAAGAAATTCTCTCATGAGCAGGTTTATCCCTACATCAGAGATGATTATAAGAAAAGATATGACTCAGATGCAGAATCCTCAGGGAAGAGTGATTCTGAATCTTCTTTTTCAGACTTGCACGGGTGGTCAAGCGACAACTCAAAAACAACTGCAGGGAGAAACACAGACAACCTAGAGGAGGTTTTTTCAACCCCGCATATCCACCACCACAAATAATGTTTTAGCCAGGGAATTTCGGACCTCAGCTATATCCAGGCCCACCTCAACCCCAACATATGCCATTCTTCCAGCAGAACCAGCATTTTTTAGAGAGAGGCGGCAGGAGAGGAAGAAGAGGAAGACGAGGAGGAAGAAGAATCCAGTGGGACAAAGAGGAGATAGATGGTATGAACACTCGGAGCCGGACTCGGGTCCAACAACTACCAGGCCCAAGCGACCTATGAGCATGGTTGTGAATCTCACAGAACAGAACCTTTCAACAGAGGAGTTATTCATACTCAACAAACAGCTCGGTTTTATCCCTGCGACACAAATTGACAAATTCAAGATGAGGTGCTAGTTGGTTGAATTTTTAGATAAATAAGAGTGAAGGTTTTCTTCCAAAACCGTTCATTCAAGGTGGGGGCGGAGCTTGCCTGGCCTAAAGATGGCCACTGATTAAGCGAGCTCCGTTAGCCGCCACATCAATCCGGCAATTATCTGCTGTAATTTCGGCTGAATCTCGCTCGAGGATCGCTGCCAATTGTGCCATATAGACGGCGATTGGTAAACTGGAAAAACGAAGTCAGTTGATCCGGCCGATCACCAGAAAACGGACTTGACGCCTCACTCCCACACACCAAGCGACGTTGCGGCCTGCGGGGGTGGTGTCTCCTGTTGAGCTGCGGCTGTGTGATCTCCCTGCGCTTGGAATCCTTGCCCGGAGAGGCGGCTGGACTCCCCGCTCGGATGCATTTGCACCGGGAGGGCGACGAGGGGCCTGCGGCTGCTTCGTAGGGCCCGTTGGCCCTGCTGTGACTCGTTGTGGATGGGCCGTCGTGAATGCCTGAGACGGCACTCGGAGCGAGGCCCTGACAGGCGGCCTGATCAACTGTGCATTACCGCAGCGCTACAGCGGTGAGTCACCCATGTGCCCGACTCTGTGTGGTGTGAAGGGAATAATCGGACTCACGGATTGCCTGATGCAATGCCACTGAGCAGACCTCCGAGTGCGCGTGGCCCCACACTCAGGTGAAGTACCAGCTGGACGGGTCCTGCACTGAGCCCAGGGTGCCTGGAAGCTGGGTACGGGGACACAAAGGGACGCTGCAATCCCAGGCGAATGCACTGTGGGGCACACTCTTCAGGTGAAGCAGCAGAGTCATCCACTTACACACTAAGTCTGACGCTGCACAGTACATCGTGAGACCCTGCCAGATTCCCTACGGGAGGTGCGGCTTTTGCACAGACGGCGCAAGTGTTTATCAGCCAACTAGCTGTGTCTAACGACAACGCAGATCTTGGGCCATTCACGTGTGTCCTGTGTAGAGATAACATGGGGAAACCGGACAAAACTCAGCCTAAGCTAAATTTTGAACAGCGAAAGTCCAGGCACAGGGAAGACGCTGCGGACTCTGCTGCGTCAGAGCCTGACACATTGCTGAAGACCCCATTGGTGACATTAAAGCGATACTTACTTCAATGCAGAAAGGTTTGACTGCGATCAATGCGAAAATAGATTCCCTGTCCTACAGAATGGGTCGTATGACTGAGAGGGTTGACAAACACGCGGAGCGCCTTGACATGGCTGAACGTAGGATCACTGAAACCGAGGAAGCTCAAACCGACACCAATAGCGCACAGAAACAGATGGAGAAGATCCTGGTCACTTTGCAAGATAGAGCTGAGGATTTGGAGGCCACATCTAGGCGTAGTAACTTGCGTATTATTGGCCTTCCCGAATCCACCGCAACAGGCAACATGGAGGTCTTCATTGAAAAATTACTCACCACTTTGCTTGACTGTGAGACCTTCTCCTCCATGTTTGTCGTTGAGCGAGCGCATCGCTCACTGGGCCCTAAACCTCCCCCTGGCGCCCCTCCGAGGCCTATTATAGCGAAGTTGCTCAATTATAGAGACAGTGATGCGGCGCTGAGGAAGGCAAGAGAACTGGGTAATTTACAGTATGAGGGCTCCTCTCTCTCCTTGTTCCCGGATTTCATGCTCAAGGTCCAGGAGGCCAGAAGGCAGTTTGCGCCGCTGAAACGCGAGCTACGGGAAGAAAATGTGGAATATGCGATGCTATATCCAGCGCGGCTGAGGGTGATGGTGAATGGGAAAGCTAAGATCTTCTCCGACCCTCGGTCTCTCCAAAAAAGCCCTCAAAGACTGGGACATGCTAGGCAAGCGTAAGAGAGGACAGACGGAGGAAGGTCGGCCCGATGGTGCGAGTGGCAGACTTGACAAAAACGACTAATGAGAGCGCAGAGCTCTGGCCTCCTCTGATGAGCCATTCACACGAAATATTAATCTGAACAGGCCTGCTGTTATGGGACTTGATACTTCAGTGGTGGCCCCATTGCTGCGGATCATCCACTAATGTACTGATTGTTCAGCTGCAAGAAGATGGACTACATTACTGACCGTCATTTGTACATGCCAGATCCAATGAGCTGGACAGTTGGCGCCCTCTCGAGTGAGAAACACTATGCATATGGGATTTCTTGTAAGGCTCACTGGGAGGACTTCTCCTCCCTTTGGAGTCTCTCACTTATTGGCTAGTGGTGGTGCGGAGCTGGTATACGCAGGAGTGTTAGCCGGTAACATCCGCCCCTATGCGTTTCACGCTCAATAACAATATGTTAATCAGTGTTTTTCGTTGCATAATTGTTGTTTCCTTTATGAATGCACTGGTATTGGTTAGAAGGGTGGGTAGTAGGTCGCCTATGCCCAGTTGGGGATGGCATGGCGTGGGTGGGGGGAGGGTTTCTTTTTTTCTCTTATCAGTTCACCTGTGCATGCGGGCTGTGAGCTATAATAGCAACATACTTAAAACAGCAGCTATGGCGGTCATGTCACGTAGTAGTTTTAAATGACACACTGTGGGTTAGGTCATGAGCATAGGAGTAGGATACGACTTCTAACCTGGAACGTGAGGGGACTTAACGATCATAGAAATTTGCGTAAAATACTGGCGTACTTGAAAAGACAGGAAGTGGACATTGCTCTGCTCCAAGAAACACACCTTGCCCCCAATAGCACTATGCTGACGAGACGCAGGCTTCTGGGTCCGTTTCAGGTGGCTGGATTCACCTCGCACTCAAGGGGTGTGCTTACATGGGTAAATCCAAAATCTGACATTTCACTCGAAGAGCGTAGGGTGGATCCCGCTGGTAGATATGTAATTTCTAGATGCTACGGCAGGGGCGCAGACTTTCAAATTGTCAATATATATGGGCCTAACTACGATGACCCTCAGTTCCACAATTCATTATTAGCAATCATGAGTGACAATCCTTCATTGCCACAAATCTGGGGCGGGGATTTTAATTGTGTGTTGGATCCCATGCTTGACCGTTCGAAGGGCCCCTCTAGGCGCCCATCTGCAGCCGCCAAGGCTGTTGGAGATATAGCGCTACAGTTGAACTTGGTAGATATTTGGAGAGCCAGATCCCCTGGGCAAGGTGGGTTCATGCACTACTCTGCATTTCATGATATACACACTAGAATTGACTACTGGCTAATATCGGAGACACTAGTGCCTCGGGTATGGGACTGCAAAGTATTGACTCGCTCCTTTTCTGACCATTCTCCCATATTACTAGAGATCGAAATCTCTCCGCGTGGGGCCGCCCCTTTCCTGTGGAGATTTCCTCCTTACTCCCTCCTAGACACGGTATTTAAGGCTGAATTAGCCGCAGCCATTAAAGAATTCTTCGAAACTAACATAGGTTCGGTTGAGCATTTTGCCACAGTGTGGGAGGCATTTAAGGTTTTCATAAGGGGGGTTGCCATGAATAAACACTCCGGGGTGCTTCGCTCAATCAGAAGCAGACTCGCTTTACTTGAGGTTCGCTTGGGTACACTGGAGAAAGAGGCACTGAGCAGGAACGACCCCCAGATCACAGAGCAATTGAAAAAAACACTAGAAGAATATGATGAGGAAGCAGATAGTGAGATAAAACACTTGGGGAAATACGCATCGGCTAGAACCTATGGCGAGGGCAACAGACCGGGCTCGGTGCTGGCAGCGGTAGCTCGCCGTCGGTGTGTGTCTGGAGTCGTTACCGAGCTGCTCGGAGAGAATGGCAGTACACTAAAAGAGCAGACAGACATGGCGAACAGATTTGGCAGATATTACCAAGACTTGCATAGCTCCAAAGTTACTCCAGACGATGAAGACATATTGAACTACTTGGAATATATACGACTTCCCTGGCTGACGGATAGTCACAGAGAGTACCTAATGAGGCCCCTAGCCTCTGCGAAGATCTGAATGGCACTGAATTCTATGCGAGATGGGAGTGCCCCAGGACAGGACGGGCTCACGGTGTCCTTTTATAAGGCTTTTAGGGAATTGCTGGTCCCACACTTGAGCACCTTGTTCCAGGAAATGGGAGAATCAGGCATCATGCCCCCCTCCATGCGTGAGGCTATGATCATAACCATATTGAAACCTGGAAAGGCTCCGCAAGAATGCTCGTCCTACAGACCATTGTCGCTGATAAACGTGGACACCAAAATATTTGCTAAAATATTGGCCAACAGATTGGCCCCCCTCCTTCCTATTATCGTAGGCCCTGAACAGGGGCTTTGTGCCAGGCCGCACGTTATCATATAATCTACGGACAGTTTTGGGGGTTTTACAACGTTAAACCGGATATTAAGGCGGCTGCAGTGTTTTTAGACGCTGAAAAAGCTTTTGATTCGGTTGAATGGAAATTCATGTTGGCTGTACTGAGGCGAATTGGAGTTGGAGAAATATTTCTTAAATTAATCTCGGTACTCTATAACACACCCACAGCTCGAGTGCGCTTAGGCGATGCTGTCACCTCCCCTATCCGGATATCTGGAGGCACGAGACAGGGGTGCCCTTTGTCCCCGCTGCTGTATGCTGTGGCGGCGGAGTCCTTGCTGTGCGCACTTCGTGAGTATCATGGCAATAGAGGCATACGTTTCCCCAACTACAATCTCATTGTCTCTGCTTATGCGGATGATATGTTATTATATATACAAGAACCTGACTCTAATCTCCCCCCAATAATACGAGAGGTACTGAGATTTGGCGGCTTCTCGGGACTTAAAATCAACTGGGATAAATCTATAATTTTTCCACTAACCCCGGTCACAATGCAGACCGTTTTAGATTTTCCCCTTCAATAGTCAACAAATCCGGTGAGATATTTGGGGATACAGGCCCACTCTGATGCGGAAAAAGACCTGAGGGCAAATTATGGCAGAGCAATTACCAAGCTAGAAGAGGACATAGAAAGGTGGATTCGTCTCCCTCTTTCATTGGTGGGTCGTATATCTCTGATGAAAATGATTGTTCTACCCAGATTCCTTTTTCTCTTCGTTAATATCCCTATGGTTGTCCCACAATACATCTTCAAAACACTGCGGGCCTTAATGGGTAAATTGGCATGGGCTGGTAAAAATCAGCGTGTCAAACTGGATATCCTTACTAGGCCCTATTCTATGGGGGGACTGGGTGCGCCGGATCTGGAATTGTATTATAGGGTGGTGCAAAGCTCACACGCTCACAACTGGATTCACGGTCTGCACAATCTACCCCATCTCCACATAGAGAGGATTGCTGTGGGTCCTGACCTGCTCCCGCGTTGTCTGTCTCAAGCACCTATTAGACGGTGCAGCGTGCTGGATTCGGGTAACTTTACTGTACACGCCTGGCATAACTTACTCAAAAAACAGGCCAGCGCTCTACTGTATTCCCCCTTATGCCGGTGGAATGGTGCAACTGGCTTCGCATGAGCTCTGAAAGAGTTGCACTTGGATCGCTGAGGATACTTACGATGGGGGACTTTTTCAAGGAGGGAAAAGTGTGTACGTGGGAGGAGGTAGCAGAGGGTATACACAACCTTACCCCTCTCACACAATTTCACTATTTTAGAATCCGCCATGCATTGCGAGCTACAAGAGCCTCCGGAGCTACCCGCCTTCTCGCAATTACTGCGTTCAGAATCCCCCATCAAGCTAGTCTCGAAAGTTTATGCCATGTCGCAAGCATTTCAGCACACACAGTACACCAAGGCTAGGATAGAGTGGCAAAGCGAAATTGGGGTGACACTGACGGATGACATATGGTGCTTCTGCTGCGAAGCTGCGCAAAAGATCTCACTTAATGGAAGGCACAGACTGATCCATTTCAGATATCTCAACAGGGTATACTACACTCCTAAGAGATTATACCGATACGGACTTAGGGACACTGACTGCTGTGAACGCTGTGGGAAGGCGGAGGCAGGCTTTCTACATGTGGCATGTTTGTGCCTAACAGTAGCGGAATTTTGGAAGCAATTTTTTTTCACACTGAATACAATTATAGATCAACCCCTCTCCCCAGACCCCCTACTAGCACTTTTGGGGTACACGAAGCCTCTTAAGAAGGATGTCAGGAAACTAGTCCCTATGGGATTATTATTAGCTAAACGCAGGATTGTGATGCGTTGGTTGCTTGGTCCCATACCCACTGTAACCGAATGGGAGCGGGATATGCTTAACTGCAATACTCAATCAGATGTCTATAGCGAGCTGCTGCCCCCCCAAAGTCGACCACAAAGTCTTTGGGGTCTATACACGCAATATCTAGTGGCAAAACATGCTGGAAACAGATGATGACTGATAAGAACGATATGATTATGGAGCCCCAGAATATATATGTAGTTAAGTTATTACATTGGGCCGACCACGCCAGATGTTTACCAAATATGGTAGTTGGTCATACCCAGGTTAGCAGGTTACAGAGGCTGCAATATTGGAATACTAGATCACAATGTCCTACTTTCCATCCTTAGCACGATGAATCACCACCACTGTGAAATGCGTTAACAGCTGATGTCGGTTAATTGGCTGACTTATGTGTGTTGTTTGTCATGCACTGTGAATTGTTGTGAACTGTCTTGTGAAAACTAATAAAAAAAATTAAAAAAACAACAAAAAAACGTTCATTCAGGGTTGCAGATGATGGATACACTAACCTGAGAAACAAATCTTAGGGGCAGATGTACGACCGTTTTTTGGGGTCGCAAAGGGGAATTTGGCCCCTTTGTGACCGCAAAAAACGTCTGCCCAATGTGCTAACCCTATTTTGCGAGTTGCTAACCAATTAGCGACTCGCAAAATATGGTTAGCGACTCGCTATTTGGAAGGGGCGTGCCAAGGGCGTCCCTTCCTAATAGCGAGTCCATAACCTATGTATGATTGTTTTGCGACCGCAATTGCAGTCACAAAACACTCGCAGTTTACCACCCTTCTCAGAAGGGTGGTAGGCCACTCAGTAAACTGGAAGGGGTCCCCAAGGGACCCCTTCCCCTTATGAATGGGTGCACAAATATTTTTACGAGCAGACAGTGGTCCGGGGGACCTCTGTCTGCCCTTAAAAATGAAACTGCAAAGTTTCATTTTTCTTCTTTAAATGCATCCCGTTTTCCTTTAAGGAAAATGGGCTGCATTTAAAAAAAAGAAAACTGCTTTATTTAAAAAGCAGTCACAGACATGGTGGTCTGCTGACCCCAGCAGGCCACCATCCCTGTGTGCGCAAGCCATTCCCAATGGGGTCGCAAATTGCGACAGCCTCATTAATATTCATGAGGCATGCAATTTGTGACCCCATTGGGAATCGCAAACAGAGTCTGAGACACTGTTGTACATTAAGTTTAGGGAGTCGCAAATTGCGAGTCGCAATGTTGCGCAATTTGCGACTTGCTAAACCTAATGGTCGTACATCTGGCCCTAAATTTAGCCCACCACCCTCTACAATAACTTCTGAGGTATGGGCCTTTGAAGAGGTGGTAGTTAAAGAAATTGAGGAACTAAACCTGAACAAGGATAAATTTCACAACGTAACCAAGAAGGAGAATATGGCAATGGAGACCCTCAGCAAAAACAACCATTTGGTTATCAAACAGGCAGGCAAGGTGGATGTCATTGTAATACAAAGGAAAGAAGACTACAGAGAAGCATGCCCTACCCTCCTACGTGACGATAGGAACTACGTGACCCTCCAGACTGATCCTCAAGTCGTCTACAAGATAAAATCAAGAAATTAGCTGGGGAGGCGAAGTACAATGGGAGGATCACCAAAAATGAACAAGATTTCCTTATTACAACTGATCCCATGAGTGCCACAGTTTTACACCATCCCCAAGATCCACATGGTTAGGATGCCCCCTCCAGGCACACCAATTGTGTCGGGCATAGGTTCAGTGCTCAAACCACTGTTGCAGTACACAGATTGGTTCCTGAGACCTCTTGTAACACACTCAAGATCCTACATAAGGACAATAAAACATCTGTTGAAATTAGTGAAAGAGGAAGAATATGATCCTTCAAAAGAAACACTAGCCTGCCTCGATGTTGAGGCTCTCTATATGAGTATCCCACAGGAGGAAAGTCTGCTTGTGTACAACAGCCTGCTACTAGAACAGGAATGGACATGGGCAGCCCCTATCCAATGGATAATGAAATTGGCAGAATTAGCACTTACGGAGAACTTCTTCGCTTTTGAAGAACGTATCTTTTTACAGCACCATGGGACTTTCATGGGGAGCACTTTTGCTCCAAGCATTGCCTGCCTCTACATGAGTTGGTTCAAAGAAGAAAATATCTGGACGAATAATCCATACAGTGACCGCATAAAGCTGTGACAACGATACATTGATGACATCCTGGTCATATGGCACTGGGATGATAGCTTAGTAATGGTGATGATATTGACAGCCTTTGAGAGGCCCTGCAAAATGAGGAGGATAACACACCAGCACAACAGCAAATAAAGGAGACCTTGATATAAGGATTTGGAATCACCACAGAAGAGTACACAGTGAAGTTTAGGGACACCCATAAAGGTCAAAACCAAACATTAGTAGATTTTGCAGTCTCCTCAGTCAAAGCACTAGAAGGCTGGATAAAAGGCAATAAGGTGGACACTTTTGATGGGCTATATAATTTAATTATGAAAGAGCACATTTTAAGCAACTGTACCTCAGACAAACAACACCAGCATCTAGTAAATTCAGCACTATTTTAGCCCTAGAGAGATGGGTAAGAAGGCTGATATGTGGGTCAGGATAAGACTACCCAAGAAAACCCAGAGGGACGACCTCAAGAAAGGGGAGGTTAAGTCCAAAGAAGGGAAAGGAGGGAGGTGCTAAGCCCACCAGAGAAACTCTCTTAGAACCTCAGAATCATAAAAAGGAGGCAAAACAGACCCACCCCACCTCTGGCAAGCAAACTAATGGAGACCCAGGGCTAAACAAACTCTTAGACAACAGGATGTGCTTTGACTGCCAACAGGAAAGACCCTATAGAGGGGATGCAGTGTACCTCAAAAGGAAGGTTGTCACTGGGGTGGCCAGTCTAGCCTTTGAGGAGAACACCTCAGATAAGGAGGTCCTGACGGCTTTTAACTAGGAAAAGGGTCCAGATGGCAAGCTGATGATCCCTGAGGGTGGTAGTAAGCACTTTCACAGCATTCAGGTGAATGGGATCCCCGCCACTGCTCTGAGACACACAGTCGCTGAAGTGGTTGATCGGTCAGTGTCTACAGATCAGTATTTGCCAGTATGGGTAAGAGTAAGAGTAACCCCAGGGAGGTCACAACCAGACCTGTGTCCTTAGTGACCCTAGAGAGAGGGGATACCTTTAGCTGGCATAGGGTGGTAGTCAGTCCTGTTGTCCCCCTAGATTGCATCCAAGGCAATGGCCTCCCAGAGGTTGGTCTGAACCCAGAAGGGGGGAGTTGCCCAGGGTGCTGCCCAATCCAAGGATCCTGGATGTCTTGTCCCTAAGGTTAGGAGACTCAGGACCCAGCAGAAAGGAAAGAAAAGTTTAGGAAGGCTACTCTTAAAAAGAGACCCAGGCAGCCAAGGGCATCCTACCCCAGAAAGGGAGAACCCCAAAGTTGTCACTGGCAAGGCCTCTCCTGACCCCAAGAAGTCCTGGAGAGTCAGACAACTGTTCAGAAAACGGGTGTCACTCCTGAACTGACAGAAGGAGGAGTGGAAGAAGGATGTCTGACACATGAGGTGGTAGCTTCCCATTCTGAACCATTAGAGAGACTCCAGGAACCCAGAGTTGCCCCGAAGGTAGCGCATCCACCTGTCAGCAGAGAGCTCAGGATGTGGTTATGGACACTCATAGCTGTCAGTTGCCTCTGTTGGGTGCTAGCCTTCATGACAGCTGTAAATTAGGCCCCCTAACCTGTTGGTCGTGGGGGGGTGCTCAAGTGTTGGGTGACCTCTTTGCGTCACTTAAGTTTTGCCCTAGCGAAGACTGGATTAGGACAGGTGGTCAACTCACTTCCCAAGGTAAAAGATAAGAAGGGTAAACCATAGCTTCAGCTAAGGTCCAGTTTAAATGGGATCCTGTTCTAGTTGAGGTAGGTCAACTGCCGAGACGCAATGATCCTGACAGAAGGATGTAAGGCAGAATAGGACCTGCAATAGGTCAGCCAGTTCTCCCCACATTCTTCCTCACAGGGCAACTTGCCAGTAAAACCCACACAGAGTAGGTTTGAGTCTCCTGAACATGCTGACTCGGGGAAGGGGGTAGGAAAACAGGCTTTTTGCAGGTTTCACCTCTTTTTGCCACCATTTGGAATACTAGCTGCTGGTTTATGACTCTGAACGTGCACTGGAGCCTGCAGTCCAGGCCCTAGTGCCTGTGCTCTCACCCCAAATATGATGAAGTAAATTGGTAACTCTAATTGTCAAGGACTTTAGCCCTCTTATAAGTCCCTGGTAAGTGGTACCAAAGGTACCCAGGGCATGGGTGTTGAAGGGGTCACCATGGCCTGAAGCACAATTTCTGCCACCCTGAGTGCCACAAGTAAACAGATGACAACAGGCCTGCCATTGCAGAATGCAGGAACAGTGCAAACTGCTCCAACTCGACTTTGCACAATTCCTAATATATGTCAATAAGCCCTAAGGTATGCCTCCTGAGCCCAGGGGGCAGGGTGCATTATATTAAAGGTGTAGACATATGATTGCAAGGCTATATGTCCCTATAGTAGCCTCTTTCCATTAAGAGCTACTATAGGTGATCAGGGGGTCATAGGATAACATGGCACCCAGGCACACCAAGGTCGTCAGCAACAGTATGGTCCCACCGAATATAATAATGTTTGGTATCAAACATCTTGCCTCAACACCCCAACATGATTTCAATGTCGGGTTTGATGTGGCATGCACCCAGATGGCTACCTTAGAGGTTGGCCAAATGGTTGTCCCAGCCTTTCCTGTGGCCTGGCTGGCAGCCTGCAGCTGCTACCACCAAGACAGGAATCTGACCACCTGCCAGGAAGAGTAAACACTACCAGTAGTCAAAAACAGAGGCCAGACTGGGAAGGGGGTGAGCTTCAAATCATGTCCCACCTGATATGCATGCAGGCTGATTCCCAAAGGAGGAAGCAGCCCTCCCCCTGCCCCAGGCACATTTGCATCCGGGAAGGCAGTAAAATTAGATAGTCAGGAAGCATACACCCCCAGAAGGCTAGCCACATCCCCAGGGTAGGCTACCTGGCCTGTACAGCCAAGTAAGTTCCTGCCATTTTTAGAAGTGGCAGAATAGAGGGTTCTGAGTAAAAAAGGTGACAATCCCCCGGATGTGGTCAATTCAGGGGTTGGATTAGCCACTGGGGCTAATAGCCCATTATCTACTTGCACCCACACACCTAAAGCCCCTAAATCTAGGATTTAAGGGGCATCCCTGGCACCAGAATCTCAGATCTGAGAAGACTTGCATCAGAGGACAAAGAAGAGGCCCGAGTCTGCGACTTCAGGACCAGCACAAAGCAAAGGCATGCTAACCTGCACCTTTGGCAACCACCTTACAACTGCAGGACTGCAGCTCAACCTGAACCAAAGACCGGCTCCACAGGCAAAGGGACCCCCATAGGCGCCAAAGGCAACTCCAGACTCACTTTGACTAGCAGAACTAGTCCCCTGCAGCCCGCGGGTAAAAACACCAAGGACGGCTCCTCTGTTATGGCCGAGTAGAGTCCCCCCCTTGCTGGAACCTGCAGATGGATGTGAAATAAAATGATAAATCAATTAATAAAACTGCTTTATTGTCATTTTATTTTGCACCAGAGCTGCAGCTGAGTCTTGAGGGCGGGCCATCCTCTGAGGGGCAGCAGCATGAGGAGTGGTGGGCACAGGGCACTGCAAGTGTGCATGCCGGTTTGGCCAGCCATCTTAGGAAGGCAAAACCGACATGAGCACTTGGATATCTCCAGGCTGTTGCTTGGAGATATCAGCAGGGCTCAAGAGCCCAGGCTCCGAATCCCTGCTGGATCTTGAAACAAGCCGGCTATGCCCAAACCTGGTGTTTCTCTCATGCTGGGAAATACCAGCATGAGAGCAGCATCTGGATTGGCACAGGGGAGTCTGGGAGCCTGTGTGTGCACCGTTGCGAGCTGAAGAGGCTGGAGGTAAATTTTATTTACATTTTTTTTGTCCCCCATGCTGTCCCACCACTTTTCCCTGGTAGCGGTGACCACTGAAAAACACTCTCCTAGAACCAAAGAATTGCTGGCCATCGATTCCCTCCGAGGGATCGCCCTAAAGTAGGTGGTCCAGTGCATTGTGGGAAATGTAGTCCTGACCTCCAGCACGTTTCAGATGGCTATTATTTTTGCCCCGATCTCTGGCTGCCGAAATATCATCTCACTGCCTTTACCGCTAGCAAGGCTTGTTGGTGACCAGTACCGGTACCACCATCTTTGCTCGATGTTGCAACATGAGGCAACTCGGCTGCATCTCCAACTGACCACAGCAGTGGCCCCGTTGTCCAGCCTCTGCATCAGTTTCTTCACCAGCACAGTGTAAGCGGTAAACCCAGCTCTCCTAAGGCTCCCTGTTCAACACCAAGGACAGTTCACGGACAGAATATCGACCTCAAAAATATAGATGTAAAAAATATCGAGGTAAAAATATAGAATGCAAAGAATGCAAAAATATTGACTCCCTATACTTAAAAAGGTAAAATATTGAAAAACAATATCGATATCAAAAATATAGTTGTACAAAATATCGATTTATATATTTATATATAGATAGACGATAACACGATCATCAATCTATCAACCACCACGTTAACCCAGGCGGAAAAACAGATACTTTCGCTAGGATTGAATTTTTGCCCGGAAAGTAATTTTAATTACGCAAGAACAAGGGTAGATGTGTTTTGTTTTATACGAAAGCTCAAACTCAAAAAATTCTTCACAATTAAAAACGGATTGGAACAAGCTAAATCAGGTCAGGAATCTGTTGAAGGGAATGTAGAAACATTACAAGTCTCAGATATACCGACACTGTTGACATTGCAAGGCCTTAGCGAAGAGGTGAATGATGACAAGCAGGAATTCAGCAGCCTAAGTTCAACACAGGAGAGGTTACAGAACATCGATATATTGCAACGAGGGGCAGGAAGTAGTCCTTTTAAACCTAAATCTACTTTCCTACCTGTAATGCCAAAAGATGCTATAGACATTTATCATGAGAGAGTCACTGAGGACATCAAAAACTTTACCATCAAGTCAAACATAAAAAACGTGATAAACAATACAACAAGACACAGTATGCCAAATTGATTTAGAAACTAAAAATAATCATGAGATCATTATTAATAAATCGGATAAAGGCGGGAACATCGTGTTATGGCCTAAAGATGAATATTTACAGGAGGCAAAGAGACAACTGGACAATGTAGAGTGTTATAAAAAATCAAACATGAAAGATTACAATACTTCAAAAGAAATCCTGAAAAAAGAACTCCAACAGTGGAAAAGGGATGGACTAATATCTTCTGAAGAATATAAATACATGAATGTTGAGCATCCAGTGGTCCCCATCATGTATTTTATCCCTAAAGTCCATAAGAATATTATTCCAATTCCGGGCAGACCCATCATCTCTGCCATCAACAGCATGGGAGAACACATTGCACAATATGTGGATTTCTTTTTACAGGACATGGTTAAACAGTTACCCACCTATGTGAAGGACACAGGGGACTTTATAACAAAATTAGGTGGGATAACATGGGCTGAAGATCTAATGCTTATTACATTTGATATTGAATCACTCTACACAAGTATTGAACACCAGACTGGCCTAAAAGCAGTGAAACATTTTTTAGATACTAGACCCTTGAACTGCTACTCACATAACAAAATGCTGCTAGATCTTATCTCATGGAGTCTTCACAATAACTATTTTTTATTTGGCAAAGAACTGTTTAAACAACTAAGAGGGGTGCCGATGGGGGCCTGTTTCTCCTCCAGTTATGCATGCTTGCATGTTGGGTGGTGGGAGGAACAGGTCCTCAGGATTGACCATCAGGATATGTATGAACAACATGTATTGTATTGGTTACGTTATATTGATGACGTTTTTATAGTATGGAAGGGTGACGAAGTTAGTGCTACTGAATTTATTCAAAAAATCAATGTAAATTCTGCCAATCTGGTATTCACATCACACATGAGCAAATTGAGTATAGAGTTTCTTGATGTGAGGGTGTACATTAATGAGGGGAACATTGAAACAACTCTGTTCAAGAAAGAAACAGCTGGGAACATAACGCTACATGCCAGCAGTGCAACCCCGAAGCACCTCATTAGGAGTATCCCGTATGGGGAACTCCTCAGACTAAAACGTATATGCAGCACGCAGAAAGATTATATAGGTTGCAAACAAGAAACACTCAACAGACTCAGAAAAAGAGGCTATAATGAAAAGATACTAAGGGAGGCAGAACGAAAAGCAGAAGAAAGACCTAGGAGCACTCTGTTACCCAATAATGAAAGTATGGTCAAACCGACAAAGTTAGATGATGGTCCCAGACTCATTATAACTTATAGCAAACAGGAAAGGAAGATGAGGTCCATAATTCGTACAAACTGGCCCATTGTCCTTACTGATGGGGTCTTAGGAACTAGGCTCCCCACACAACCTGTTATTACATTCAGGAAGTCTTTATCCATGCGGTCACACTTGGTAAAAAATAGCCCCGAAGTAAGTCCTACTTGTACATGGCTTCAACCTAGACAGGGATTTTCTAAATGCTCATCCTGTCAAGCATGCAAGTTTGGAGTTAACACTACACACTATACCACTCCATTCTGCTCCGAAGAGGTTGCCATCAAGGGAAATTACAATTGCAGAGCAGAGTATGCAGTTTATGTTCTGACATGCACCTGTGGCTTGAGATATGTTGGGAGTACCAAGCTGCAGGTGCATGTCAGAATACTACAACATCTAAGAGCAATTGTTAATAACGATACTGCATACCCGGTAGCTCGGCATTTTAAGAGCACACACAATAATGACTTGAAATGTCTAAGTTATTATGTGGTAGATACCATCCCCAAACCCAGGAGAGGTGGGAATAGGGAAAAATTTTTAAGGCAACTAGAAACACGAATAATCCTTGAAATGGACTGCAATACCAAATGGGCTTAACAACACTGAGGATTTATACAACTTCCTGTAACGTATATCGAATGTATTCCCACCATAGAATATGAATATGATTATGTAGATCCTTTTTGCAACATGAGAACTAAAAATGATAAACTGCTGCAGCTCGAATCAAATTTAAATTTAATCAAATTTAAATTTAATCTTATTGTTAATCTCAGGTGTTTTTATGGTTATACAATTTTTATTAAAGCACAAGCACTTTTTCTTCTAGATGAAACATTGCACATCTTTAGCACTTAGCACTTTAAAATAGCATAGTTGCAGTTTAGGCACATGCCGCTAGATAATCAAACACTTTGCATGAGGAATGAAATTCATAAGTTGGGGTAAAAAAATATCCAAAAACAAATAAAATAGAAAAACATGTAATGAATGAAATTGAGAATCATGTAAAAGGAAAAGAAAGAAAAAATTGAAGGTGCTATTGAAAATAAATCACAACATGACTCTTGACACAATGAAATGGGGTAAATGAACATAACAGCATAGAAAGGAATATGTCACTTTGGTCGAGGAAGCCCAATTCAGCATTTAAGCTGTGATATGACAACAAGGCGAATTTATAACAGAGAGATATTCATGCTTGAAGTTATTTGGTCACATGGTACAATCAATTGCGATATTTTGCACTAGTTTGGTCTATAGAGTATTATTTATATAGACCATGGCAGCTATACAAAAATATGTACCTAGTACCAAGCTTCTGAATTCATGTTTTTATAGATATATTTATATTTATATATTCTATATTCATATTCAAGTATTTATTTATTTATACCTGTTTTTAATCGTTTATTTGTTTCGCCAAAAAGATGGTATGCTTTTAAATGTTACATCGTAGAACCAAATGTGCATAGATTCCGAGATTACAATATACTTTAAGAGTCATGTTTTGAAGTGTTTCCTCTATGTTTAGCATCACATGACACTTGGGGTGTGTGTATTCTAAATAAAAGATAATGGCGGACTGCGTTCCGGAATGTGAGCAAGGGCACTGTGTTGCCCGAAACGCGTCAAGCGGAGGAGTACAAGGAATAAAACTTGCCGTCCTACCTTTGGTGTCCGTTTCTCTCTGTTCGCTGCACGGAAGTCAGAGAGTCTCTTTGGTTTCGATATATATATATATACATATATATATATATATATGTATATATTCACTGAAAAAACCATAGGTTTCAGACACGTTATAGTTACAAATTAGCATTTAAAAAACCTTTGAAATTCACTGAAAAACCATAGGTTTTAGGGACAGTTATAGTTACTTGGACATTGCACTCGTACAAAACCCGTGAAATTCCCCGTTATAGTTAGTTCAGCTAACTATAACTCGCGCCCCATAATGCACTGCTGATGACGTCACATATTACATCACTCATGACATGGTCAGTGACATCACTGATGACATCACTGATGACATCTCAAATGACATCACTGATGACATCATCCAGTGACTGTGTGTTTCTGTAAAGTTTAAATATTTTTAATATATATAGGAAAAGACGTATTGAAGAATGAGTGGGTGTGTAAGTGTCTGTATGGATGATTTAGTAGGTGCGTGACTGACTCTATAAGTGAGTGATTTAACGTATCTTACTGAATGCATGGGTTAGTGACTAATCTGGGTGAATGTCTGTATCCGTCTGTCTGTTGCTGTGTAAGTGGCTGCATGTGTTTGTGAATAGCTAAATGAGTGTCTATATGAGTTATTGAATGCTTGTCTGAGTATCTGTATGGGTGCCTGAGTGTTTGTGTGGGAGGGGTGTGTGCAACTCTGTGCATAGATGTGTGAGTGGGTGATTCACTGGGTGGATGGTTTCAAGAGTGCATCTGTGATAGACTTTATGGGTGGGTAAGTGTGTGTAAGAGTGTGTTAGTGAGTGAATGTATGTCCCAGTGGTACATGTGTGAGTAACTACATATGTGAAAGGCAGTATATATGTGTGTTGGAGTATATAAATAGCTATAAGCAAGAGTGAGTGATTGTGATAGTGGCTGTATGGATGAGTGTGTGCTTGTATCAGTGATTGTATAAGAGCGTAACAATGTGCTACTATTTGTATGAGTAAGTGAGCTGGTGTGTGTATAACTGTATAGGTGAGTAAATGGCAGTGTGTTTAATTATTTGCATGACTGACTAGGTGTCTGAGTATCTCTATGGATGAGTGGCGTTGTTTGAGTGTCTATATAGGAGTAAGAGTGCATATGATAGTCCTGTACTGAGTGACCGTAAGTATGAGTGACTGTACGGGTGAGTGAGTGGATGTGTGTGTGTAGACCTAAGAATCAGTGAGTGGGTATGTAGTTATTGGTGTTGGTGTGTCTATGGTTTTGCGAATGGCAGTCTGTAATTTAGAGTGGGTGTATCAAAGATTATATTAGGGTGTGAGGAGGTGCATCAGATTATCACGTGGATGATGTCATCAGTGATGTCATTTGAGATGTCATCAGTGATGTCATCAGTGATGTCACTGACCATGTCATGAGTGATGTAATATGTGACGTCATCAGCAGTGCATTGCGAGGCGCGAGTTATAGTTAGCTGAACTAACTATAACGGGGGAATTTCACGGGTTTTGTACGAGTGCAATGTCCAAGTAACTATAACTGTCCCTAAAACCTATGGTTTTTTCAGTGAATTTCAAAGGTTTTTAAATGCTAATTTGTAACTATAACGTGTCTGAAACCTATGGTTTTTTCAGTGAATTTCAAAGGTTTTTAAATGCTAATTTGTAACTATAACGTGTCTGAAACCTATGGTTTTTTCAGTGAATTTCAAAGGTTTTTTAAATGCTAATTTCTAACTATAACGTGCTTGATACCTACGGTTTTTTCAGTGAATTTCAAAGGTTTTGTAAATGACAATTTTTAAATGTATTAATTGTTATATTAATTTTTTTCATACTGATTTACTACATTTTTAGAAACAATTTTTTTACATATTTTATTTTTTAAATTACATTGTAATTACATTATACATTACATTACAAAAATACTTTCTCAGAATGAATTACTTTAGTTTAAATACTTTGCACATAGGCAATAGACTTTTAAGTACAGTAGTTACAGTTGTTG